>WHVC01000014.1:0-600000 GCA_015178925.1 Russula emetica | reverse complement strand
CACACGTCTCTATGAATCTGGGCCTGTTCTTCTCGTGGAACCACCGTAGTGTGTCGGCGTGCGGCGCCCCGTGAGACAGTGCCAACGCGGCGGTGGCTCTGTGAGTGGCTTATCCATCTACGAGTGAGGTGTAGCTTAAGTAGCGTGCGCGAGGACACAATGCGGGACAGTTGCATCTGTGGGTCTACCGGCGCGTCTCTATTCACGACCACTGCAAGAGTCTTGAGGTTGCGGCATCGTGCTGTGAGCACTGCCAGACCATCGAGAGTGATGCCAGTACTCGGTAGTCCTGCTAGCTATGGGGAAGCGTGCAGTAGGACAAAGGGTGCCAGTGACGAATCACCAATTTCGGGCACGCCACAGCGAGCTGCGCGATGTCGGAATTCTGAATGACGACGAACTCTGGGAGATCGATGCCAAGGCGGGTAGGTAAGGCAGGGACGTGAGCGATTCAAGTGAGAGCCTGCATGAAACGGTTTCCCCTCTGGAAGTCGCGTGCACAAGGTCGTTGAAGCGCGATGCGCCCCCGGCCTCCTCGGAGGCGGGGACAACCCACCCATCGGCACTTTCTCCACCTACTGCATCGCACAGCCCAAGGTCGTCAACAAGGTCACCGTCGAGCTCAGAACTGTCAACAGGACCGCACCCTAGGTGGGAGGGCGACTCTCCTCTGCCGACTCGGAGCTCATCGTCGCCAAACAGTCTCTCCGATCCCGTGGGTGCCAGACCAATCTTTTACATCAAGGTCCACACTCCTCTGGCGCGTTGAGACGCCCAGTGGGCTTGACCATCTCCACCTCTTCTTCAACCCGGAGCTGCAGAACCTCACGCTCGAGGTGTCCCCGCGCATCCCACACATCAGCAACGTAACATCTCGCGGTGCACAAAACTCACGTCGTTCTCCTTGACGTCGCTCGCGCCCCTCCCTGATGATATCGCTCATGGCACTCACCTCTAGTAGCCTTGGCTGCTAGGTGGCGTCCCTCGAGTGGCTGCGAGCTTTGCAGCTGGACCTCACAGGTCGCACGAGGAAGGCGGTCGATGACTTCTTAAGACACGTTGTGGCCTTGGGTTCTGGTATGAACACGCCCAACTCGACCCGGTCGTGTGACAGCGGCGTATTCTCTGGCGAAGAAATCAACTTCACCAAGATCAAAAAGTCGACTGAAGAAATCAAAGAAGCGCTCTGTCGAGGAAGCGTGCGCCCATCGTCGGCGCCTTTGTGACGTTAAGGTTGCTGCAGCTCACCGGTGAGGTTCCCACCATTGTTTCGTTCCTCCGACGCATCGCCAGCCCGCTGACGCATCTGGACCTTGTCATCGAGGATGCATTCGACAAAACCGAGTGGCGTAATCTATGCGTTCTCCTTTCGCAGTCCTTCGGAGATAGCCCCAAGTCCTTGAAGATATCTGCCGGGAGATCGCGAATGCCATCGATAGCGAAGTCAGGGAAATTGCGGACAATGTGCTTGTCATCGACGATAGAGTGGGGGGCATCCGTCGGTGATAGGGTGGCCGGCGTCGACGGTCGCGTGAAAGATGTCGACGACAAAGTGAGGGCTGTTGATGACAAATTTACTGTTGTGGTGTACTATCTTCAATCAACAAGCTTTTGGCCGTGCCTCCGGCACGGGTGCTCGCAAGCTTGATCCCATTGCCTACAGCACAGGCCATCAGCTTGTTGGGGGCTGCGCCCCCAAACCCCTGCCTTTGTCTTAGCAATTCATTTCCATATTATTGTGTGAATAATAAATATATATAATGTACACTTTAATAAATAAATTATATATAATATAGCTTATTTATATGCCAATCCATAGTATTGTATATAAAGATACTATAATGTTCCAATCAATTCAGATGGGGGTGTGACCTATGACAGCTACTGTACTTCCAAAAGTGACAATTTAGGACCTGTGCCTGTTAGGAAAATTTTAGAACTTATGCTAAAAGGAATCAGTAATTTAAAGTTTAATGCATTTAGTGGGCCATAGGGCCAGGCAGAAATATTTTCAATTTTTTGGTCTTCTATAACTGTGTCTGAAACCCATTTAAACAGCCCCTTTATAACCTGTGACTGCTAAAACATTTTGGAAATTTTAAAGGTGTGTAACCTGTAACATTTGAATTGATTGAAATACTATAGTATATACTATAGTGTTCAGCAGAGTAGAATTTGCATATAGTAGTAGAAATTAATTTTTCTTGAATCTAAATTATAGCATTTCTACTTTGGAGTTTTATGGGATATATTATTATAGGTCTCTAGCATGTACATGTAAATTGGCTAAGGTGTGCTGTCTCAGAAATATATTGCACGATGGTTACCAAGAATGAGAGTCAGTGATTTCTGTCAAAAATGGATCCTGTAGGTCCAAAATTGCACTGGATCACTTTGGAAAAATTCTGTCATGATCATAATATATATATTAACATGCTTTAATTTTATATTCATTGCTGTGAGTTATTGTAACGGGCTCGCAGCCCAACCACCGTAGGTACGCGTTCTGTCAGCACCTGTTTCCTGAAGAAGGGCATAACGGAGGGCGCTGCACCTGCTGGGACATCTGACGAAGTCAGGCGACACCGGCTCCTGGGATGAGGCTAGCACGTATGCCTCATGGACCGGGGTAAGTTCTGGGAACCGGCCCAAAAGAGTTTGAAGTTTTCTTCCTATGTTCTGATACGTATGAATGGGGCTAGATGGTATTGATCTGAAGGATCAATAGAAGCGTCACCGTGGGAATGATCTAGAGGATCATTCTAGGTTCGTGTTCTGATGGGATCACAACATGTCGGCGGCCTTCTGATTGATGCGCTGATGAACAGTCATCTGACGCCCCTGGTTTGTGATATGTGCCTAGTTTATGATGTGTTTCAGATGCATGCGTGCGGTCAGACTCCTACTATGGTTACTTACAGACTCCTACCTTAGTCTAGACCCAAGTACTATATAAGTAGCACTCCTTGCGCCTAGTAGAGGCCAAGTTGAGTCTCCTGTCCGACTACCCAGTCTAACAGTGATACGAGATACTTGTTTCCACCCAACTACTAAGGGGAGGAGCATTGCTGCAGGTGCAGTCTCCGTAACTCCCCGCGTCAAGGCCATCAGACTACTAAGGGAGGAGTGTCACGATACGAGGTGAACTCTGCAACTCCCTGATACGAGAACTAGCAAAGGCGCCAAGGCCTTCGTCCTCCCACGCAGGCCGATACAAGATAAACCCGAGCAAAAGTACCGACGGTGACAGTTATTGTGCTCACATCAGGAAAATGTCAATTTACTTAAGTCTACTTAGGTGCACTTATGTTTCTTAAACCTGCATTAAGACAATTAAGAGAACTAAGAACTCTTAGCTTGACTTAATATTTTTAACATCAAAGTGATTTTAAGGTAATTTACTCATAAAAACTCATTAAGACACACTTACTGCTGTAAGTAAAATTAAGCAAACCAAAGATACCTTCCCTACCTTATGCTTGCTAACCGCCATTCCCTGATCCTCCAGTACCCAGCCCGTCGCTGTGCGCAGGTGACAGGCTGCTCGATGCTAGGCTTCAGCTGAGCTGTCGTATATGGTTGAAAGTTGATTCAAACCATGCCTTGTCGAAGTCCATCAGCACAGTTTCCCAAGGCAAAAAGAATGGTCACTCACCAAGTCGGAATGAACGCGGCCAGACATGATGTGCTCTGGAAGGTCCTATTGTTGGCTACAGCAAGTACGACTAGTTTTGCACCCGTGAGTGTCGGCCAATCATGCTGTTCCAAACACGAATGTGCCCCGCTCGTGCAGACATCGGATTCGCTTCGTCCCATACAATTTTGCCTTGAGAACAAACTTTCCGGAATTCATCAAATACGACACGTGCGCCCTCGATGTCACTGACTGACATGTATACGTCGAGAAGATGGGCATAGATAGAGGCGGAGGGTTTGGGAAAACCGCGCCTCTCGAGATGAGTGAACAAGCGAATGGCTTCCTTGACGTTCTGATGGCGTGCACACGACTGGAGAAGGGCGATATACACGGATGCCTGGAGGAAGTACTTGCGGTTTGCCGAGGCGGCGCTGAAGAAGCGCAATGCAGAAGGGAAATTCTGTTCTCCACGGAGGGCCTCAAGGCGTCGTTGGTCAACGAAGTTCTCGTCATCATTGTAAAGACCCAACGCATGACGCTTCTCAATACGCTTGGAGAGAGTTTCGATGAGCCAGTGGACTTCATCATCACGCACAGCGAGCACATTGATGAGTGTCGTGTAGGTTTGCACTTTTGGCTGGATGGAACGGGTAACCATGTCATTGTAGGTCTGCAGAATCTCCGTTGGTTGCTCATTATGCTTGCAAACGGCGGCGAGCTTGTCAAGAACGTCGTTCCAGTTATCGACAGTGGACTCGTAGTTGGGTTGTCGTAACGTCAGGAGTTCTGCACGTACTTCGAACGGGTCCAGAATCCGTGAATCCGTGGGGGCCGTGGATGCTGGTGTAGCAGGTCGTGGATGTAAAGGAGACTTAGGATGAGGTTCTGGAACGAGAACAGATTGCGGTTGGGCAGAGTCCGTCGGGTCAACGGATGGAGCGGGACGGGATGACAGGGAGATATCATCGTGAAGACTGGAGACGGAAACCATAGAAGTTGTGGAGTTGCGACGGACAAGGCGTGGGGTAGGAGGTTGCGACGCAGTTTCTGCATCCTCTAGAACACGTTGAGGACGATACGACCCAACAAAAGCGTGATGAAGACGCGCATGTTGCTGGACAGCCTGCAAAACGCCGAAACTTTTTGCACGCTCAGCAGTCGCGATAGCGTCAGACCCGAGTGAGAAACTTTGGCTACGGCTGCGCTAGTGTTTCGGCAGCTCCAGCTAAAGCTCGGCTAAAGCCGGCGCCTGAGTCAGCTAAAATGCTAGCCGAGCCGCGCCGCATGTCACCGAGCTGACCTTTTTAGTCGACTTGGGAAAATCAGCGCAAGCCATTGAAAGCCGGCGCAAGCCGGCTCCACGTCACCTGTTGCCATTATGAGCACCCCCCCCCCTCAAACGTTTCTCTACTGCCTGGGACTCCTGTTCACACACGGAGCACCACCACTGACAGGTATATCGACAGATATGAAGATAGAACTTCAATTTTTTCCCATCTTGCAACTGAAATGAGCCCTTTTTTCGTTGGACCGATAAGCGCGGAAGCCTTTTTGAATCGTTTCCTACCCCCTCCCTCGGATCCCTCCTCTGTTCCCCAATTCCCCACGGGATTGTTCGACGATTTCATTCAATCGCTCTCACAAACGGAGAGTGCATCGTATGATAAATTTGTGAGTTCTGACCCACGTCGCCCACCACACTTGTTCTGTGACTAATCCTACCCTTTTAGATTGAAGCCATTTCTCCGCATGTCCCAAGTTTAATCATAGTCAACACATCCCGTTCCTCAGACAAAGCATCGCGTGGCAAATTCCATCTCAAACTGAAGCCCGACTGCTCGGTATATATGCATGGGAAAAGGACAAAAGATGATCTCGACCTCTCTCGCGTGGATTTTGTCATCGAGATGAAATCGGAGGCGGACCCATTTGTCCTCAAAGTTCCGTCTAACCCCAGGGACCACACTTCCAACAGCGGCGACGACTTAAACTCCTTCCTACACCTGACATCTGGTTCACGATCAAATCTAGGCCAGATCACGGCGTATGCCACGGCGATAATGAGCGCTCAGTACCACACACATACATTCTCGGTTCTCATTATGAAAGACTATGCAAGACTCATTCGATGGGACCGTAGTGGTGCAGTCGTCACCAAACCGATATATTACAATTCGCAACCACACCTTTTCGACTTTCTCGTCCGCTATGGTATCGCAGATTCCGAAGTTCGCGGCCATGATTCTACGGTTCACTCATCATCCACCCCGGAAGAAATTGCACTTGCCAGAGCCATCGTCCCTGAACTGAAAGACGTGGAGTCGTTTCTAGTCCTAACCATACCAGATGATTCAGATCGACCGTCAGAGCGCCGATATATCATCTCCAGCCCAGAACCTCGACCGGATATCCCCATAGGTCGGTGGACTCGGTCGTTATTCGCCTTGGATGTCAAAGAAAGGTGTCGTGTCCTCGTCAAGGACTCTTGGCGTGTCCTTTTGAAGGACATCAAACCAGAAGGGGAGCTCTATGATCTGCTCCATCGGGGAAAAGTTGACAACATTCCTTCCTGCTTATCGGCTGGTGATGTTGGCGCCGACATCTATCACCAAACTCAAACTCACAAAGTCGGCAACGACATGAATTATAAACTAACTCCTCATCGGCACTACCGTATTGTCCTAGGTACCATAGTGTAACCGGCTCCTGGGACGAGGCTAGCTTGTACGCCTTGTGGACCGGGGTAAGTTCCTGAACCGGGCTAGTACTGTATGGATTGATCGGATCACTTGTCATTGATGCGTGTAGTGCCTCGTTGTGATGTGGATGGACAGCTGGCCAGCATCGTGTTGTTTCAAGTTGCTGTGCCCCTCGTGTTTGTTCTGTAATACTTTGTACGCGTTTGTTACCTCCCTAGGATACTTAAGGACGACCGACTTGGCCATGTAGCGGCAAGTTGAGTCTCCTGTCTAAATAACAGAAGCTTCTTCTCTTCTATTCAAAGCGGGGTCTTATCGACGTACTGATAAGGCGGGAACCCACTACTCCGTAGTCCACTAAGCTGCTATAAGGCTTAGCTTATGACCCAGCGTCCTACAAAGGACAGAGTCGCTCTACCCAAGTACGCCTTCTGCCAAGAGGTGTTTCCCGACCTAGTGCATAAGGGAGGACGCTGCACGTGCTTCGACACGCCCAAGCCTAAGGAAGAGGCACCTATCACGGATCCAACTGAGCTCTAATCGTCTCGTCCATACCGGCGGTGACATTAGACTCAACTTTCTTAAAACTACGGCTAGCAGCAGCAAAGACAGCGTAGATACCGACCACCCAGAACACCTGACAAAAGAACAGCTACTCGTCACAAGACCCAACTCAAGAATCAGAAGACTCGAAGCATACGAGTCAGCCAACAAGAAAGGGAAAGCCATCCAACTGTTCTGCAGGAACAGCGACCTAGAGATCAAAGACGCTGGACCAGTGACCCTACACAACGGAGTCTGGCACCGCATCCTACCAGGAGCAACTAGGAAAGACTTCGTACTTGGAAAACCCGAACCTAGTATACACAACTTCGACATCAGCATCGAAACTAGTGACGCGACCACCCCGAGTATAGTGGTAGAAGAACCAGCCAAAGAGAAAGCACCGGCCAGGGAGAAACCGAGCAGAGACTCCTCAGACGACGAAGACAATCAGATAGACGAACAAATCCGTCGAAGCCCGATCCAACAAAGCGTATCCTTCGCACAAGTAGTGGCAGCAAAGCAGAAACCCCAAGCTACGCAAACCACCCTAAAACAACCCCAAACGACAACCGCAATGGCCACCCAAACCACCACCCAGACTACCACCACTGCAACAACCGCCGCCCAAGCCAATGTCACCAAAGCCTTCCAGAAAGCCCTCCAACGTGCCCCTCCACCTGGAGGAGGCGGTGGAGGAGGCGGTGGAGGAGCAGGACCAAATCCGCTTCAACCAGTGGCCGTGGCACAAGATGTGCGAGCGATGGGCAAACTCCCGGAGACGTTCGACGGCGACAGGACCAAAGCCGACGACTTCATCGAAGAAGTAAAAGGATATCTGCGCCTCAACGCAGACGTGAGCGGCTTCAATTCCCCCATGAAAAAGATCGCCTTCACCCTCACCCACATGAAAGGAGAAGACGTTACGGGATGGACCAGAGACATAGGAGCCATGCTCGACGCACTGGACCCTGTCGCCGACAACATTCCCCTGCTATGGGAACAATTCCTAACCGAGTTCGCGGCCCAATACCTCGATTCGGCCAAAGAAGACCGAGCCCGCACCGCCCTGCAAAACCTAGCCATGAAACCAGGGGAAATAGACCTATACATATCAAAATTCGAAGAGCTAGCCCGCAGGGCTGGCTACACCGCAGGGGATAACGCGACAACCCGACTGTTCCTGCTCGGTCTTACCCCAAAGACGATGACCGACGTCATGGCCAGCCCACCAGTAAGGGGATACGAGGCCATAAAACAAAGAGCCATCGAAAGCACCATCGCTCAGAGGACCATCCGCGACCTACTCACAATACGACACGACCCGGCCAAAGCAGACAACAGGACGAACTTCCCCTTTCAACAAAACAGAGGACAACGACGCCCCTTCTTCCAAAAGCCAGCAAACCCACAGCCATATCGGCAAACGTACCACTCATCGAACGCCCCGAGGTGGATGAACAACCAAGCCGTGCCAATGGACCTCAGTAGGTCGAGAGCGCCCAACACCTACCAACAAAGAGGGGGGCAATTGCAAGCACGAGGGCGAAACAACTGGCGCTCTAGGGCTAATGTCGCCAACTTCCCTCCCCGGAACACCAACAACGCCTGCTTCAACTGCGGAGAAATAGGACACTTCGCCCGAGCCTGCCCGAGCAAAGGAAAGGCAAGGGTGAACCTCATCGACTTCGACCCAAACGAGGAAACCGTCTACGAAGGGAGCAACCCCGAGGTAGACAGAGTCGCCTTCCTTAAAGCGGAGATTAACGCGATGACCTTCGATGAGAAACAGCAACTGGCAAAGGAAGTAGGAGAGGAGAGTCCACAGGATTTTCCCACAGCTTAATCAGATCGGCACTGATTAAGCAGGGAAGCGATAGCAATAGCGATGTGTATATATCAGCACGAAAATCAATGACAGTCCGATGCTACATCCATTCGATCGCAAAAAGAGCCGAAACGATCGCCCTGGTCGACTCCGGGGCAACAGAAAACTTCATGAACCTCACCTACGCCAGATGGCTGAAACTGCCAATCAAACAACTGGCGAGACCACGAAAACTGTTCAACGTCGACGGAACGGAAAACCGAAACGGCGAAGTCAAATTCTACACCGACCTACAAGTACAAACCGGATCAACGCGAACCCAACTGAGATTCTTCCTCTCGGACCTAGGGGACCACAAAGCGATCCTAGGGTACTCATGGTTCGCAGCGGCCCAGCCAAAAATAGACTGGAAGAAGGGCTGGATCGACCACACTCAACTACCGATCATCCTGCGAGCCCATAACGCCAAAAAGGCAATCTTCGTGCCAAGGAACCGAAACGTCCCCCGAAAACCTGACCAAGACCGGTACTACATCGGACGCGTCACAGTACACCCGGCCCAACCAAACGAAAACCCACCACACACCATCCCGGCCGAATACGAACGACACAAGAAGGTGTTCAGCGAAGAACAATCGCAACGGCTGCCCAAGCACACTGTATGGGACCACGCCATCGAACTACTACCCAACGCCCCTGCAACACTTCCCGCAAGACTCCTCCCCCTCAACCAAGCCGAGCGAGAGGAGATGCACAAATTCATGGCCGAACATCTAAAAAGGGGGACCATACGAGAGTCATGGAGTCCCTATGCCGCAAACTTCTTCTTCGTCAAGAAGAAAGACAAGAAACTACGCCCAGTACAGGACTACCGTCCAATTAACAAATGGACCGTAAAGAACAGAAATGTCTCCCCCTTGATTCCCCAAACTATTGATCGCCTCAGCGGATGTACCCTATTCACCAAATTCGACGTAAGATGGGGATACAACAATATCCGCATCAAGGAAGGGGATGAGTGGAAAGCGGCCTTCCTCACTAGTGAAGGGTTATTTGAACCAACTGTCATGTTCTTCGGCCTCACCAACTCACCAGCGACCTTCCAAATGATGATGAACACCATCTTCCGAAGGGAGGTCGCACAAGGATGGCTGTCAGTATACATGGACGACATCGCCATCCACACTAAACCGGGGAAAGGTGAGACCGAAAAACAACATCAACAGAGACACACAGACTACACGCACCTCGTCCTCAACAAACTCGAAGAAAACGACCTATACTTGAAGCCCGAAAAATGCGACTTCGCAAAAGACGAGATCGACTACCTAGGAGTGATCGTCGGAAAAAATAAAATACGTATGGACCCCACGAAACTCAAGGGGGTTGCAGACTGGACGGTTCCCCGCACCCCGACCGAAGTACGACAATTCTTAGGCTTCACCGGCTACTACCGATACTTCGTCCCAAACTATTCAAAAATCGCCCGTCCATTATTAGACCTTACAAAGAAAACCACCGATTGGCATTGGGGAGAGAGCCAACACCGAGCGTTTGAAGAACTCAAGTCCAAAATGTGCTGTAGCCCAGTACTTACTCAACCCGACTTCAACAAGCGATTCTACCTTCAAACGGATGCCTCCGCATACGGCGTGGGCGCCGTACTCTCGCAGAGGGGAGAAACCTCACCAACCTTAGCCAAACGCACAAAACCAGTCACACACCCAGTCGCCTACTACTCCGCAACTTTCATCCCAGCGGAACGAAACTACGACATCCATCAGGAAAAGTGTCAGTACTTTTTCTTGTCTTTCAGTACTTTTTTCATGACTTTTTTGTCATTCTTGTCTTTTTAAAAGTCAAAAGACAAAAAAGACATGAAAAAGTACTAAAAGACAAAGAAAAAGTACTGACACTTTTCCTGATGCTCTACGAGAGGGAGCTGCTAGCCGTGATGAAATCCCTTGCACACTGGCGACCATACTTGGGTTGGACGAAAGAACCATTCACCATCTTAACCGACCACGCCAACCTCCAGTACTGGAAATCACCCCGAAACCTAAACAGACGAACGGCACGCTGGCACGCAGACCTCCAAGAGTACGACTACGAAATACAACACGTACCAGGGAAAGACAACGTCCCAGCCGATGCGCTATCGCGACCACCGGGCATAGACCAGGGCAAGGACGACAACCAAGGAATCACCGTGCTTCCACCATCGAAATTCATTAATCGGGCAAACTTTGGAATCGCGACATTCCCCGAAGAAAGAAAGAGGATGGCCATGATCCTTGCTCACGACCACGCCACTGCAGGACACCCAGGAAGAGACGAAACGATAAGACGGGCAAGGCAGGGACCACGATGGCCAGGGATGAACCAATGGATCGCCAACTACGTCAAAGGATGCGCAACATGTCAACAAAACAAAATCATAACTCACAAAAAGAAGATTCCCTTGTTCCGCATAACGACTGACAAACGGGCCCTCCCCTTTCAACAGGTAGCAATGGACCTCATTACGGGGCTCCCAATGCACAAGGGAAAGGACGCCATCCTCACCATTGTTGACCATGGATGTTCGCGAGCGGCCATCTTCCTCCCGTGCTCCACGACGATAACGGGGCTAGGGATAGCCCAATTATACCTCGATAACGTCTATAGGTGGTTCGGACTCCCCACCAAAATCATCAGCGATAGGGACCCACGCTTTACCTCCCACTTCGGCCGAGAACTTGCGAAAAAGCTGACTACCCAACAGAACCTATCAACGGCCTTTCATCCACAGACAGATGGGATTTCCAAAAGGAAAAACCAATGGGTAGAACAATACCTCCGACTCGTAACCTCGTCGGCCCCTGAAGACTGGACCCACTGGCTAACGATAGCGTCGGCGGTACACAATAACCGGAGGAACGAGACAACTGGCCTATCGCCCAATCAAATCCTTCTGGGGTACGAACCAGAACTATTCCCAACGGAAACACCCCCATCGAAGAACGAGGCCGCTGAAGACCGAATCTCCGTCATGAACGAAAGACGGACCCAGGCCATCGATGCCATCAACAGGGTCGCAAAAGGGAAATCAGTGATCCCGTCACAATACAGGATCGGAGAAGAAGTCTGGCTCGAGGCGACCCACCTGAAAGTCCGACATCAGAAGACCAAGCTGGCCCCGAAACGGTATGGACCCTTCAGGGTCATCAAAGAAGTCTCACCAGTGGCGTACAAACTGAAACTCCCCGTCTCATGGAACATCCACGATGTGTTCCATGCATCCCTGCTATCGCCCTATCATGAGACGGCCGCCCACGGACCTAACTTCTCCCGGCCATCACCAGACCTTATTGACGGAGAAGAGGAATTCGAGGTAGAACGTATCGAGAACCACCGGCAATATGGGCGCGCCAAACGCCTCCAGTATTTGATCAAATGGAAGGGATATCCCGATCACGACAATACATGGGAACCCGCTGACCAGGTCCATGCGGACGACTTGATCAAGGAGTACCACCAGAGACGCCCGGCTGAAAGGATAAAAGGGCGACGAGGGGCACTGGAACCACCATCCTCTCCATCCTGGCTTCCCGACCAACCAACCAGCCCCTCCTCGAGTACATCCGCGCTGACAAGAAAGACTCGCGGCCACTCCAACAAGTCCTACTCCTACACCTGCAGTTCCACGTCGTCCCCCGTCTACCCGAGCGACCTCTTATCGAACGCCTCCACTGCACCGTCACTAGGGACAAGAAGCCCGCCTACTCTGAGTTCGCCCCCGGCCAGCCCTTTCGACACTTCCTCTACTTATATCTCAACAAGCTTCCCCCGAGCCACGCCCTTCTACACTCTAGCTTCTGCCCCGACCAATACTGCGTGTTCCACGGGTAAGTCATGTCCGACACCTCCAACGGCCCTTCCGTCTGCTCGCCCAAAGGGACCCCTCCCCCGATGGCACCACCCCTCTCGCCATCCACTGCCGCCGTCGGGCTCCAGCTCGAGCCGAACGACCCCAACGCCCTCATGCACATCGCCCAGGGACTCCTGGCCACCATCCGAAAAAGAGAAGCCGACTATCGCGCCGAGTCCGACAACTGGTGCGAACAAATGGCGACTCAGAAGATTCGCTTCGAGGAGGCGCTGGCCCGCGCCCAGCCGAGGGAGGACGCACCAGAGGGGTACGTACTCAACATTAAGGAGAGGGCCCCCAACTTCGTCATCCCCATCCAAGATGGGTACTACCAGCCCGCGTGGTGGGTCAAACAGCTCCCCGATGGTAGGGTTGCGGGGCTCCCCAAAAGCCACTCCCCCGATGAGACCCCCTATATTGCTGAGGTGTACGCCGAGTGCGACGGCGACGACGAGGAGGACAACGTCATCCTTCCCCTGCCGCCCTGGCTGCTCGCCCTCCTTAAAGGCAGTGCTAGCGTCTACAGCATGCTCGCCCAGGAGGTTCGGAACAACGGGGATTGGGCCCTCCAAGCCGAGGTCTCGCGCTTCAGGGAGCTCGAGATCTCGCTCCTTGATATCAAGCTCCGCATCGACCACCTCCAAGCCGAGCAACGGGGCATACGAGAGGCTCAAGAGGCGTCCAGAGCGCGCCTCGAGCTGGGCCGACTGGATCGAAGGGCGGGTAACCTCCGGACGATGGGGCACCCCGAAGCACGCAACCGAGGGTTCAGGGGGAGGAGGACGACACAGTTCAGAGGAAACATGGTCTAGATGCGGACATCTAGTCTAAGCAGGGAGGTGATGTAACCGGCTCCTGGGACGAGGCTAGCTTGTACGCCTTGTGGACCGGGGTAAGTTCCTGAACCGGGCTAGTACTGTATGGATTGATCGGATCACTTGTCATTGATGCGTGTAGTGCCTCGTTGTGATGTGGATGGACAGCTGGCCAGCATCGTGTTGTTTCAAGTTGCTGTGCCCCTCGTGTTTGTTCTGTAATACTTTGTACGTGTTTGTTACCTCCCTAGGATACTTAAGGACGACCGACTTGGCCATGTAGCGGCAAGTTGAGTCTCCTGTCTAAATAACAGAAGCTTCTTCTCTTCTATTCAAAGTGGGGTCTTATCGACGTACTGATAAGGCGGGAACCCACTACTCCGTAGTCCACTAAGCCGCTATAAGGCTTAGCTTATGACCCAGCGTCCTACAAAGGACAGAGTCGCTCTACCCAAGTACGCCTTCTGCCAAGAGGTGTTTCCCGACCTAGTGCATAAGGGAGGACGCTGCACGTGCTTCGACACGCCCAAGCCTAAGGAAGAGGCACCTATCACGGATCCAACTGAGCTCTAATCGTCTCGTCCATACCGGCGGTGACACATAGGGAGGAAGTTGGAGGAATTCAAATGTACTCGGGAGTTTGTAAATGCAATGTATGCTGCCCTGAAAGGTGAGATGACTATTTTCTTAGCAGTTTGTCTATGTAACCTGATTCACATTGTAGCTCACAAAGCTGCTCATGACATTGGGATCCTTCATCGAGACATTAGTCCAGGAAATATCTTGATCGCCTGCAACGATGAATTGGACCATAATGACCTGCATGAATCGAAGATTCAGGGCGGATTACTCATCGATTGGGATCTCTCCAAGGTGATCGACCGAGATGACGAACACAGTGGCAGTACCGCATGCCAGCAAACACGCACTGTAAGTTATTACATGACCCAGTATTCCCGACTCCTGACATATCTTTCCGCCAGGGAACCTGGCAGTTTATGGCTGCTGAGCTTATCGAACGCCCCAAGATCCGCCACACATTCAGTCATGACCTTGAATCATTTTTCTGGGTTCTTATGTGGATTGTTGTGACATGGGTGCCAACTACCTGGAATGAGAGCACACGCTCAATTTTCATCAATGGGGTGATGAACCCAAAGGTATATTCTAACATCGGAAGCACAGAGAAGTCGACGTGGCTGAAAGCAGGTAATCCACTGAGGGAGAAAGGATTTCGAATTCGCGACAATCCTATCCTTCACGAGCTTGCGATGGAATTGTATGATTCTGTCACCGGCCAATATCGTCCACGGCCATCAGACCAAGCGCCGCCTACAAAGCTCAACCCCTACATACTCTCTGGTCGTAGTCTACGCAAGAATCCAGAGGAAGAAGACAAGAATTATGAAATAGGGTTGACGTTTTTGAAGGATTATGACACCCTGCTCAAGCAATTTGAGCAGGCCCTTAACGCCGAGTGGCCCTCCAATGACAAGGCCAGTCTTCAGAGTATTGCACGATCGAATGCTTCGATCCACTTCTATTCCCAATCACAATCCAAGCGGTTGAGGCCTGTAGCGGATGAGGGGGGTCCCTTTAATAAGGTGTCTGGGAGCAAGCGGCGGCAGGGTTAGCAGTGGTTACTATGTTTCTCTCGTGTTTGTTCTGTACGTAAGTTACTGCCTAATGTGCCGTTCAGTATGATGTGATCCGATCCAATCCGATCTGGGTATTTCTGAGTCATGAATCGCGTGATTCAATTGAACGTATGCGACTCAATTTGAACATACGGTGACTCGACTGACATCGTGGCATGTGTCACCGCCGGTACGGATGAGACAATTAGAGCTCAGTGGGGTCCGTGGTAGTTGCTTCCTCTTTTGTCTTAGGCGTGTCGAAGCACGTGCAGCGTCCTCCCTTGTGCACTAAGTCGGGGAATACCTCCTGGCAGAAGGCGTATTTGGGTAGAGCGACCGTGTCCCTTGTGGGGCGCTGAGTCATAAGCTAAGTCTTTACAGCGACTTAGTGGACTGAGGAGTAGCGAGTTCCCGTCTTATCAGTACGTCGATAAGACCCCGCTGTGAATAGGAGGAGAAGAGACTTTCTGGTATTTAGACAGGAGACTCAACTTGCCGCTACCTGGCCAAGCTGGTCGTCCTTAAGTATACGAAGGAAACTACAAACGCGTACAAAGTATTATTAACCAAACACGAGGGGCACAGCAATCTGAAACAACACGATGCTGGCCACCTGTCCATCCACATCAGAACGAGGCACTACACGCATCAATGACAAGTGATCCGATCAATCCATACAGTACTAACCCGGTTCAGGAACTTACCCCGGTCCACGAGGCGTACAAGCTAGCCTCGTCCCAGGAGCCGGTTACAGCATGTGCACGCCCATTCACCCTTCTTACTTCCCAAGGTCCTCATCTTGTCTTTGTTATTCCGTTCACTTTCACTCAGTATCCAAAAAAGAATGCTGTATTTAGCGCCAAGATTACAAGTCTACAACACCACATTTTCACTTTGAGTCGTTCGCCCAATGCTTGGTGACAGACCCGCAATCCAACGTCAATGTCATGGACGTAATCTATTTGGTCATTTTGGTCATTTCCCGTGGAGTGCCTGTGGGTAGCGCAAGTCTCGGCCCACAAGCAATACACTGGCCTTCGGGATTTTAGGCCATAAATCCCCCGTTCTCTCGATTCCCCATTTCTCTTGAATCCCCCGTTCTCACTGATCCTTCGTTTTCTCTTCGTGCCATGGCTCCGTGCAAGACAGAACAGCCCCTTGAACCGTCATCAGTAGCTGCACCTGTGGCTGTGGGACGAGCCAATGCCAAGGATGCTTCTCGTTGTTCGAGTGCATGTCCCGTTGGCTCGTCTCTGACTCAACCAAAGGTGACTTTCCTGGGCTCTCTACGTACCTTGAGTCTTGAGACTTACTGGTTAATCCAAGGCAACTACCACCCAACTTGACGCAGTCGCCAATGCCAAAGAATTCGACTTGCAGGGGAAAGACGGTGACGACGAGATATCCGACACATCTGGTCCTCCAAATCCCTTGTCTGAGCTAGAGCCTCAGAACACGGGTTCCCAACAAGCTGACCCCCTCAATGGGCCCGTTGACGTGATTGCAACCCTCGATCTCCTGTACTTCTTCACTGGTATTGAACAACCCACTCAAGGCGGCCCAATAATTTTGAAGCAAGGTCCGCCTCCACCTAAAGTCTGCAAGCTATGCTCGTATGTACAGACTTTCTGATATCCATTCTGCTTTCTTATGACAAACAGCGAGAAATATGGATTCGATAAGTCTATGCTCCCCGGTGTAGCCAGATATATCTACGGGCCAACCACCGCAAACACGAATCTCCGAAGGCATCTCTACCAAGCACACGCTGAGGAGTATGACAAAGCGGTCTTGGAGTATAAATGGACATATAAGCTATCGAGCGAAGTTGGCGATGCATCCACCCACGCTGCTCGAGCATCTCGTAGTTGCAGATGATCAGGTGAGTCCCGACGCTCAGTTAATTCAAGACGGTCCTTGACAACGAGTGGCCCTCCAGTGACAAGGCCAGCTCTCAGCATATTCTGCCATGTAAATATGGTTTGCATCACCCATTCCGGTTCCAAGCGGTCGAGGTCTGTGGCCGAAGAGAAGGCTTTTTATATGGTGTCGGCGAGCAAGTGGCAGGGTTAGCAGTGGTGCAGTGGTATAGCAGTGGTACTGTTGCATCTCTCACGTTTGTACTGTATGTGCGGCGTGCGTTGCCTGTCTGTCCAGTGTGATGTGATCCGATCCGAGTATTCTGAGTCATGAATCTGATTCACATGAACGTACGCGACTCAATTGAACGTACACGATCTAACCGATAACGGTTGACAAGACTGACATCGTGGCATGTGCACGTGCACTCCCTTCGCTGCTTGCGGCTCACCCATTCACTGCCCATCTTACTTCCCAAGGTCCTCATCTCGTCTTAGTTATCCTGTTCACTTGCACTCACTTTGGGTTTAGCAACCGTCAGAACGCCATCAAAGTATCGTTCCCAGGCCCAGCGGTTCGGCGCTTGCACAGTGCACACATTTTGATTTTGAGTCGCTCGCCCAATGCTTGCCGATGGACCCGCAATTCAACGTCAATGTCATGGACGTAATCTATTTGGTTATTTTGGTCATTTTCCGTGGAGTGCCCGTGGGTAGCACAAGTCTCGGCCCACAAGCAATGCACTGGCGTCACAAATCCCCTGTTCTCTCGATTCCCCATTTCTCTTGAATCCCCCGTTCTCACTGATCCTTTGGTTTCTCTTCGTGCCATGGCTCCATGCAAGACAAAACAGCCCCTTGAACCGTCATCAGTAGCTGCACCTGTGGCTGTGGGACGAGTCAATGCCAAGGGTGGTTCTTGTCGCCCGAGTGCACGTCCCATTGGCTCGTCTCAGACCCAATCAAAGGTGATTTTTCTGGGCCCTCTATGTACCTTTAGTCTTGAGAGACTCACCAGTTAATCTAGGCAACTACCACCCAACTCGACGCAGTCGTCAGTGCCAAAGAATTCGACTTGCAGGGGATAGACGATGACGACGAGATATCTGACATATCTGGTCCTCCAAATCCCTCGCCTAAGCTAGAGCCTCAGAGAACGAGTCCCCAACAAGCTGACGCCCTCAATAGACCAGTTAAATCAAATGTAGCCCTCGATCTTGTGCACTTCTTCACTGGCATGGGTCGTACTAGAGGCAAGCATTCTTCGAACGGAGAAACGCCTCCACCTAAAATCTGCAAGCTATGCTCGTATGTATGGACTTTCGAATATCTATTCTGTTTTCTTACAACAAGCAGTGAGATATATGGCACCGATAAGTCTACGCTCCCCGATGGTGTAGCTAATTATATCTACGGGCCAAATACCGGAAACACGAATCTTCGATGGCATCTCCGCCAAATACACGCTGAGGAGTACGATGGCGCTGTTTTACAGCACAAGTGGTCATATAAGCTATCGAGCGAATTGGGCGATCCATCTACCCACAATGCTCGCAACAAACGCGACCCCGAGCTCCCATCATTTTCACCAGAGGCGTTTCTGGAGCATCTCGTTCGCTTCGTAGTTGCAGATGATCAGGTGAGTCCCGACGATCTCGCGTGCTTTCACACTCTCACTAGTCTTCAGTCGATTCGTGTTGTAGAATGCCCCGAGTTTCGACAGATGTGTATGGTTCTTTGCAAGACTCTCGTTGACGCCGACATCCCTCGCCGCGATAAGATGAGGGAAGCAGTCATCAGTGAATGGCGGAATTCATTCGAACGGTTGAAATCGGACCTTTCTGTGGGTATAGTCATTTTGTCTTTCCGCTTTGTCAACTGTCTTCGGTCATAGAAATCCTGCGGGCGGATCAGTTTCACTTCAGACGTCTGGTCAAACGCGAACCTAGAGGCCTACTTAGCGTTGACCGCACACTGGATCTCAAGTGATGAGTCAAGTGGACGCCTCGCACTTAATGCTGCACTTATCGGCTTTCATCGCCTCAAGAAGAAACACACAGGCGTCAATATAGCGAAGAATATCCTACACCTACTTGATCGAGCTAATGTTACACTCAAGGTATGTATTTCATATGATATCTATTTGCACGTTTGCCTTACTCTTTGTAGATCGGCCACTTTACGCTCGACAACGCCAAGAACAATGCTGTAGCCATGGAAGAGCTAGAGTCTCTGCTCGCCGAACGTGAGGCGTTCGCCACAGCTGACTTCGATCACCTTAAACATCGCGTCCGGTGTTACGCACACATCATTAACATCTGTTCGTCTCACATCATTTCATCGATGACGTCTGTTTCAAAGGGGTATCTCTCCGAGCTCAAAGTTGCCATCGATTCAAACCACATAGATTGCGATGACTCCGAGGATGAATTGGATGGTGGTGACATTGATATTGGTGATCACCATATTGACAAGTTGAAGCTGGGTGATTGCTACGATGACCATTCTAACCTTAAGGAATGGGTTGCGGGTATCAAGCACGATCCCCTCAGGCGTGCTCGCAGAATTATTCGTCTTTTACGCTCTTCGGACCAACGCAGGGAAGGCTTTTGTAAGTTCATCCAAGACGGAAACGAATGACAATGGTTCTCTGAAAAAACTCAGAGTGGCAAACATTGTATCGTCCAAGTTCCCGAGCTTCAACTTCTGAGGGATGTGAAGACGAGGTGGGATTCGGTTTTTATGATGCTGCGACGTCTAAGAGTTCTCCGGCCGGTAAGTTCATCTCAGCGACTGGACGGTGTTACAGTGGAGACTAATCAAATATCTAATGTAGGCTCTCGATCGGTATCTTAACACTGAATTGGTTGACTTCTCCGATTGGAAGCTGTTGGAAATTGATTGGTACATCCTTGAAGGGTTAGAAACTGTCTTGAGCGTGAGTCGTCTATTTAACCCATGGACAGTCACTCATGTGACAACAGGTTCCGCACGCGTGTCAACAAAGCATGTCGTCCGAATCCACACCGGTTTTGTCGCGTGCGATATCCAGTTTTGAGATGTTTATGACAGAGTTGGAAAAACTCGGGGAACAGCATGAGATGCTCCGTGTCACCGCCGGTACTTTGTTAGATTTATCTTGTATCGCCTTGCGGGGAGTAGCGAAGGCCTTGGCGCCTTCGCGTGTTCTTGTATCAAGGAAGTTACAGAGTTCACCTCGTCTGCGACACTCCTCCCTTAGTAGTCTGACAGCTTCGGTACGGGGAGTTACGGAGATTGCAACGACGGCAATGCTCCTCCCTTAGTAGTAGGATGGGGACAAGTATCTTGTATCACTGTTAGACTAGGTAGTCGGACAGGAGACTCAACTTGGCCTCTACTAGGCGCAAGGAGTGCTACTTATATAGTACTTGGGTCTAGACTAAGGTAGGAGTCTATAAGTAACTATAGTAGGAGTCTAACCGCGCGCATGTATCTGAAACACATCATAAACTAGGCACATATCACAAACCAGGGGCATCAGATAACTGTTCATCAGCGCATCAATAAGAAGGCCGCCGACATGTTGTGATCCCATCAGAACATGAACCTAGAATGATCCTCTAGGTCATTCCCACGGCGACGCTTCCATTGATCCTTCAGATCAATACCGTCTAGCCCCATTCGTACGCATCAGAACATACATCAGGAAAAGTGTCAGTACTTTTTCTTGTCTTTCTATACTTTTTTCATGACTTTTTTGTCTTTCTTGTCTTTTTTAAAAGGCAAAAGACAAAAAAGACATGAAAAAGTACTGACACTTTTCCTGATGTAGTCCAGAAACTTCAAACTCTTTTGGGCCGGTTCCCTGAACTTACCCCGGTCCATGAGGCATACGTGCTAGCCTCATCCCAGGAGCCGGTGTCGGCTGACCTCGTTAGATGTCCCAGGAGGTGCAGTGCCCTCCGTCATGTCCCTCCTCGGGGAATACGTGCTGGCAGAACGCGTACTTACGGAGGTTGGGCTGCGAGCCCGTTACACTCCGGCCCTGGACGGAAATCGGCCTGCGGTGGGCAAAGAAATACTACATTCGAATGGACGATACAGACGCTTATGTCGTCACAATGTGTCAGTCTTTGAATCAAGATTTGTCGCTCTAACCTCTGACTTCATTGAACAGTCCTCAACCCTGCTATGCGCCTCTCGTGGATCCAAGCTGAATGGGAAGGTCACTATATCCGGCGTGCCAAAGATATCATTCTGGTGCTCGTAAGACTACACAATTCAACTCCTCAGTCATCTTTCTCACGACTTGCAGATGCATCAGTACCGTAGCCAGAAGTCGTCAACGTCTGAAGCTACAACGACGGATTCCCCTGTCCAACCCGATCCAGTGGTTTCTGTGGCTCCAACGCGATTCAAAGTCCAAGATTCTGTATACAAAAAAAAGTCCACACGTAATGTGTCCAGTGTGGATGTTGAATTCCAAAAATATGTTTCGGGTCCAATCTCATCTGAGGAGACCAACATCCTGCGGTTCTGGGAGGTGAGGTGATTCCTATAATTGAATGGCGTTTTGGTACTACAACTAACTCCCTCAACAGGCTAATAGGTTGGAACTCCCAACACTGTTCTCAATCGCGATGGATTATCTCCCGATCCAGGCAACGTCCGTCCCTTGCGAGCGTGTGTTCTCGTCAGCAAAGGACACGGACACCGCGAAGCGAAACCGAATCAGCCCAATTCTCATGGAGGCCCTTCAAATGCTGAAATATTCACTCAAGAAAGAACGCCTCAACTTCATGAACGGATGGTCAATATCGGAAGCTGCCATGAGTATGTCGGTGCCAACTGGCGAGCTTAGCTCTCTCTTTGTGGATGATCCTGTTGTTTCGTTTGACAATTTGTTGAATGACCTTATTAACTACGATGATTGCGAGTCTTAACCCCAGCTTTTTTACGTCACTGCAATGAGAATATATTTTCCTTGGCCACGTTTGTAACGGGCTCGCAGCCCAGCTACCGTAAGTACGCGTTCTGTCAACACGTATTCCCCGAGGAGGGGCATGACGGAGGGCGTTGCACCTGCTGGGACATCTGACAAGGTCAGCCGACACCGGCTCCTGGGATGAGGCTAGCACGTATGCCTCATGGACCGGGGTAAGTTCAGGGAACCGGCCCAAAAGAGTTTGAAGTTTCTGGACTATGTTCTGATACGTACGAATGGGGCTAGACGGTATTGATCTGAAGGATCAATAGAAGCGTCACCGTGGGAGTGATCTAGAGGATCATTCTAGGTTCATGTTCTGATGGGATCACAACATGTCGGTGGCCTTCTGATTGATGCGCTGATGAACAGTTATCTGATGCCCCTGGTTTGTGATATGTTCCTAGCTTTGTGATGTGTTTCAGATACATGCGAGCGGTCAGACTCCTACTATAGTTGCTTACAGACTCCTACCTTAGTCTAGACCAAAGTACTATATAAGTAGCACTCCTTGCGCCTAGTAGAGGCCAAGTTGAGTCTCCTGTCCGACTACCCAGTCTAGCAGTGATACAAGATACTTGTTCTCACCCAACTACTAAGGGAGGAGCATTGCCGCCACTGCAATCTCCGTAACTCCCCCGACCGAAGCTATCAGCCTACTAAGGGAGGAGTGTCATCCATACTGGTGGACTCTGCAACTCCCCGACACAGGGATCCACAAAGGCGCCAAGGCCTTCGCTACTCGACGCAAGACAGAGCAAATAAACCCCAAGAAAGTACTGACGGTGACAACGTTACTGTCTGTACTGACAGAGATGATCGCACAGCAGTTGCGTGTGATATTGTTGGTGTTTATTTGACATCGGAGTTCGCAATTTAGTGAACCGACGCATCCCCCAAGTTGACTTTACCCATCATTTCTCTCTCTTAACGTTGATGACGACTACGCGCCTTCGAAATCCACGACATACCTCGGAGAAGCGATTCTCTCCCTCGAAGTCAGATATTGTGCGTGTTGGTGGCCGGTACAGAGTATGTAACCTACTCGGTACTGGGGGATCTGGTGAGCTCGACTCTGACTCGAGTTTGACACACTTTCCTGAGTTCGTTAGGGAGTGTCTATCTAGGAAAAGACATTGCGACGGGGGGTGATGTTGCTGTGAAGATAGGGCACCCATGCGGCTTACCTTCAAGGCTCAGTCATGAACACAACGTGTATACAACTATCGCCAGTGGCAGAGGAATCCCTCGAGTACTCTGGTACGGCAAGGAAAGTATATATGAAGTTATTGTCCTCGATCATCTCGGAACTTCACTTGGCGACCTGATCGATCAGCTTGAGTTTGACCACAGGAAGACATTCTCGTACGCCACCCAAATGGTACGTTATATAAAACAAACAATCATACTAAACCTAAACACACCCTCACATGCAGCTCTTAGCAGTCCAGTCACTTCATGATCGACACTACATCCATCGTGACATTAAACCTGGGAATTTCATGATTCGTGCTGATAACCTTCCTCCTACCCTCTTTCTCATCGATTTCGGCTTGGCACGATTGTTCCGTAATCCCGCAACTTATTTACATATCCCTTTCACAACGAATCATTCGATCGTTGGTACCCTTCCGTTCGCATCCATCAGTGGCCAGCAAGGCAATGTCCAGTCGCGTCGTGATGACCTAGAGTCTCTCGCCTATACCATCATTTATTCAGCACTCGGCAAGTTGCCTTGGACCAGCAATTCCGCAGGCAACGACGAGGAGGTAGTCCTCCGTAAGAAAACATCGATCACAGTGAAAGAGCTGTGCGAAGGCTTACCCGCTCCCTTCTGCAAATTCGTCACCTATGTCTGTTCTCTTGGCTTTGACAAGAAACCGGACTATCAGTTCCTTCATTCCATCCTCTTACAGTGCTCGGAAACCGTGACTGATCAGCCCATCAAAGCACCACCCCATGTCAGCGTGGACTGTGCACCTATCTTCACTAGTCGGGTGTAAGTGACCTCGCCCTCTATGAATAGCGGCACTAACTAGATTTATTTAGCCTTCGCTCTTCGACTCGCGCGATTGCTAAACCGTCTCGGTACATACATCAAACACCCGCTCGGGCCACTCGTACAAGGTCCTGGAAGTAGCATGTTTTCGTAGTTTGAGACGTTGGGCTTTGAGGTACATGTAGGCGATGATGTATCACGCGTCGATTTTGTTGTAGAGCTGTAGTTTGATGTATGGGAACTAAGATTTGACTACAATTTTCGCGATCTGGATTGGGAGCTGAGCTGCACTCTAGCCAGAGAAACGCCGGCTATTTTGGCGGCGCGGCTCGGCGCGGCTAAGTGGCATGGGTGCCCATGGCGCAGCTCGGCTAACAAGCTGACTGCCCGGCTAATTGTGGCTCGGCTAACGGCTCGGCTTGGCTCTTGTAGCCGCCGAAACACTAGGCTGCGCTGCTTCTGCGCAACGTGTGTTGACTGGGTGACAGTTTGGGGAAGTGTGGGTCTGGACTCATCGGTGTCATCTTGGTAGGTTACACCCGTGTCCGTGGACAATGTATTTGCCTGGGCTACCGAACGGCTCGGTTGCTGAATGGGTATAAGAAAACGAACGTGGAATGGCACCAAGGGACGATGACTCACTTTGTAGCCCGAGTAAAACCTACTACCAGGGTGGAATTTAGCCCCTCCACCTGCACCAGCATGTCCGTTACCCCAACTTGAAGAGCCAGTACTGTTGTTCCAAGAGGCTAAGCTGGATGTCGAAGATGGGTTCGTGCCAGTTTGAAAACCGAGGACATTCCGGATCGTATGACCGGCTTGATTCTGTGCCGCAGCAATGGCGCGGCTCGTGTGGTGGAAAATGTGACTAGCTACCTGTGGTAGCATACTCAAGTGGGCTTTTCAGAAGCTGCCCAGGTTGATAGAGGGAAATGATGATGAAGGGACAGTGGCCCTGTGGGGCCAGACGCAAAAAATTAATAGAGAGGTTGTCAGCGTCGGATGAGAATGCAGTGCCGTCGCCGATTCGACACGTCGATACGCTTGGAGATAGCTTCAATCAGCCAGTAGACTTCGTCATCACGCACGGTGAGCACGTTGATGAGTGTCGTGTAGGTTCGCACAAAGATGGGTGAGATCGATGGGGGTGTGCTTGGAATTGAGTGTGTGGTATAGGGATGTCGTCTTCGAATTCGTTCATGTTGCACCATGGACACCAAGAACAAAATTTGACGAAAGGGGTATCCTTGGTGAATCTATGGGTTTGTCGAATGCATCATATGAAGGAGGTATAGACGGTCGAGGGAAAGAGGGTCGCATGACGGCGGCTCACTGCGAGGAAATTCCGCTAAGTCCAAAATTGTTCCACGGTTCAATTTGTGACGCGTCACACATCAATTAATGCATCAACTTCAACTTGAATACCGCTGACGACTTCTCATATACCCAGCACATCCACCCTCCACCACTGGCAAACATGGCTGACAATGACACATCCCGCCGCATGGTAACACGGCCGAAGAATACATCAACGTGTCGTCGGAGTGCCCAACCTTTTCGGTCAGCGCACACCTTGCTGACTATAACCATCACAGGTCCCATTGTCATTTACGAGCCGTTCAAGTTTTTCTTCGACCTCTATTTCCTCCTCGTCGCCCTATCCCAATTCGTTCCTGCCTTCAGAACTGGTGCGCTCTCATTCTTTCTGTAATATTGTCGCTCTGAGTCGATCTGACATCCTTATCCCCCTTTCCTACATCCTCGGTAGGTTTATAACATACATCGCCCCGCTCACCTTCGTTCTCCTCGTCACTGTGGGCAAGGAAGCCTATGACGACTATAAGCGCAATCTACGTGACCGCGAGGCCAACTCGGCACGGTGCCTTGTCCTTGCCTCGGGCGTTTCATCTCCTTCCGACGAGGAATAGCTATCGCATTCGTTGCTCGAAGGCGATTTCCCGCCCACGCGCTCTGTCCAATCTTCTTTCATACACGTCGGCGACCTCGTCCTGTTAGAGAAGAACCAGTGGGTACCGGCCGACCTCATCCTACTGCGCACATCTGACTCGTTAGGAACTTACTTCATCCGCACCGACCAACTGGATGGCGAGACTGATTGGAAGCTGCGCGTCGCTGTACTAGCGACGCAAAAGCTGCCCTTCGACCATGAACTCCTCAACCTTGACGCTGAGATCTACGGTGCGTCTCTCAAAGCTGATTGCACCCCACCCCCACCCTGTCTGCTCATACTCCTCCCGTTCCCGCAGCGGATGCTCCTAGCAAGGACATCCATACATTTATTGGGACATCTATGATTAAACGCCGCCCACTGTGTCCTCGAACGAGGTGCCCATGGTCCAAGTACCAACGACCAAGCCGCTCTCTGCGGAGAACATACTATGGGCGATTCCCTATCAGGTGGGCCATTACAGTGAAAAGAGCAGATAATTGGACTGAATTCTGAACACTTTACAGGTCAATTTGGACATGGACGAAACTGTCCACCGACTCAACGCCACTTCTGGTGTAGATGGTGAGCCAGGCCGATACCCCGCACTTCATTCCTTCCTCATTGGTTCTTTCTCGAGGCTCTCGGAGCGATGGAAATGTCGGCCTCGAAGAAATGATGCATGGATTGGGGTTATATACGACAGATAACAAAGACCCACATCACTCATCCCCACACTCATCCCCACCACCAACCGAGACCAACCCATCCAAAATCGTCAGCGACGCACCACCCGAGGGCTACAAAACCTTTGACATACGCGTCGAGTGGGCCGGTACGTCCCTTCTTTCCTCCTACCCCTACACACTCATACATCTGCTAATACCCCTCCCTTTTATCCAATGAAACAGAGTATGGCCCTCGCAAGGTTATTCAGTGCAAACACGTCTTTACGTCCCACCCAAACCAAGACACGCAACCTGAATTTGCCAAAGCCTGGCTCGCCTTCGACAGCTTCTCTTCCAAATCTGCGCGTGGTCCACAAACTCCAAATCTGTTCCGCGCGTGCGAAAAATGGCGCAAGCTCGCTCCTCCGGCTTCCACGTACAAAGATGAGGACCACAGCGGCAGAGGCAGTATTACTTTCGTCCCAAGGGATTGATGTCAAGGAGGTGGAAGCGGGGACAGAATCGATGACCGAGACTCGAACGAATGAAACACCTTCTCGCGAATGGGTGCCCATCATCCCTTCCAAGCCCCACTCCCAACAACGACCCAGACCCGACTCATCTCCCTCCAAAAACATCCGCTACAAAGACAGTTTCAACGCCTCCACCACACGCGCATTGAACTCTGCACACCATCTGGCACCACGCTCGCCTACGATGTCCTCGAGATCTTTCCCTTACATCTGAACCTAAGCGTATGGGCACTGTTGTGCACGATACAGTCTCAGATGAGTTTTCCTTCCTGTAAAAAGGTGTGACTTCATCATGGTGAAGATTGTGCAGCGTAACGACTGGCTCAAAGAGGACATGGCCAAACGAAGGGCGACGCGGAGTCCATACAGTGCAGGTTGTCAGCGAAAGGTGGAGTGTCCGCATGTATACACCCGGTCTCATCAAGAGTGTCGCGAGGTGCACCTCTCGGCCTCTGAGTGCAGTGATGTCCACCCCAAATACATTTGCGCAAACTGGCGATTGGGAACAAGTTGCCTTGCCCACCCTCAAACTGGTGCTGCGTATGCAGACATTTTTGTGTCTTTAATGGTTGGGTACAGTGGCTGGGTACGGGTATACGAATGGTTTGCAGCATTTGATGTCACATTTGTGCCTTAAATATCCTTAGGTGCTTAGTTGCCTTATTTGTTTACCTAGTTTAGATGTTGAAATATATCATTTTCACGAAAATCTTAATTCCCTGAAAGTGGCTTAGTGTCTTAATATACTTAATATACTTAATTTAAGTGCATTAAGTGAGGTTTCAGAAATCGACTCTACTGAAATTAAGTAATGACCGTCTTAATCAAATTTTACTTAAATTTACTTAATATGCCATTTAAGACAATTAAGATGGGGTTAAGACAAAATAAGTAATTTGATGTTTTCCTGATGCATGCAGTGAGCAAGATACATCAGGAAAACTGCATGTACTTTTTCCTGTCTTTTTTGAATTTTTTTTGTCTTAAAAAAGTCCAGTCAAGTTTACTTTCAAAAGACCTGAGGTGAAAGACACAGAAAGTAAAAGTAAAAGTACAAAAAGACAACAAAAAGAAAAAGTAATGACACTTTTCCTGATGTAGTCCATGAGCATGACAGACACATCCAAAGTTCAACTGCCGCTTGGGCCACTTGGGCTGCTCCAACAATGCTTCTAGATGTGCCACTGGTCACATGTCCACCTTTGGGTTGCTGCATCTCATTTGTCTCTAAGAAAATTGGCAATGCTTTTTGCTGTTTTTAGAGTTTAGAATTCTTTGTAACATTTCTGTGACAAAGACAGCCAAGACACTCTGTCCATTGCATGAGCATAACCCCTTACAGCAATGAATGTAGTATTGGAGCACATTAATATATGTATTATGATTATGACAGAATTTTTTCAGAGTGATTTGGTGCAATTTTGAACCTATAGGATCCATTTTTGACAAAAATCACTGACTCTCATTCTCAGTAACCATTGCACAATATATTCCTGAGACAGCACACTTTAGCCAATTTACATGTACATGCTAAAGACCTATAACAATATATCCTATAAAACTCTAAAGTTAAAATGCTGCAATTTGGATTCAAGAAAAATCAATTTCAACTACTACATGCAAATTCAACTCCACTGAACACTATAGTAAAAGAAAGAGATATATAAAAGATAAGTATAAAAGTGCATTTAATACATTTAGACTCACAAAATTTTGTTGCTATTGCATACTTTGGCAACAGCAATAATGTTTTCTGAGTTTTCCAAAAAAAAAAACACTTGAATGCCAAATAGAATTAGCTTTCCATTTTGGGTTGAATTATTTCAATTTATAACAAAGCACTACAACATGTAAGTAATGTACTATATAGTAACTTGACATATGAGATCTTTATCTTAATCAGCTCAGAAAGTTACAGATTAAATTGACTACAGATTATTTTTTATTGAGTATTGTGCATTCTTATACTTTAGAGGCAACTTATTTAAGTCTCTGCTATTGCTAGAATGATTATGGTGCTTTATGCAATGGAATGTGTGCTTTAGTATGCCTTGCAAATTAATAAAGTATCTAGATAATATGTAAATTACAATGTTACAAAGGGGTAATAGAATGTTATATCACATGTGCCAATAAAAATAAAAACATGTTCAAACACACTTTTATTTTTGGCAGGGCACTTGCACTTTGTTACACTTTATTTATTTATTTTGAAAAAAGGCATCTTAAACAGTCATGCAGTTATGTTCCTGCAAATTATCACATTTTACCTGATTTTTATTTTTTGGCTGGTGTTGTATGCCAAAAAGTGCATAAAGCACACATTAATATGTTAAGAGATGCTATTACTGTAAAAGAAAGACAAATTTTTAATGGATGTAAATTTAAAAAAACTTTGAAAAACCCATTTGAAGAAAGAAAAACCATTCAAAAAAAAGAAACATTTCAAAAAAAAACATATAAAAAACATATAAAAAAGAAACATTCAAAAAACACTGTTTGAAGAAGAAAAAAAAACATATAAAAAAAAGAAACATCTCGAAAAAAAAACATTTGAAAAAAAAACATTTGAAAAAAAACATAAAGACAACAAAACATAAAAGAAAAAGAAACATTTGAAAAAAAAAAGTTTGAAAAAAAAACATTTGAAAAAAAAACAGGAAGAAAAAAACAGGAAGAAAAAAGAAACATTCAAAAAGAAGACATTCAAAAAAAAAACATTTAGGCCCCATACAGCAACAGGATAAATCCGGATTCTTGAGAAATAAAGATTTTCGGGGTTTTCCGGACATGACTAGCGTGACAGAGGTGTGCCATGTTACATGACATAATATGAGTTTTTTTTTGGCGCTTGTCAGAGAGTCACAAGGTGTGTGATGCGTGATGCATGTGACTGCACATACATGAAAAAACATTTATGCCAGGTTGAGTGCTGAGTTTGGGAAATTTCGGGAGCACTGAGCTTGGGAAATTTCGGGAGTTCCTCATCTTTATCCAGAACTCAGCACTCAACCTGGCATAAATGTTTTTTCATGTATGTGCAGTCACATGCATCACGCATCACACACCTTGTGACTCTCTGACAAGCGCCAAAAAAAAACTCATATTATGTCATGTAACATGGCACACCTCTGTCACGCTAGTCATGTTCGGAAAACCCCGAAAATCTTTATTTCTCAAGAATCCGGATTTATCCTGTTGCTGTATGGGGCCTTAAAAAAAGAAGAAAACATTTAGAAAAAACATTCAAGTTGAAGGGCGCACCTTGCAGGTGCCCAAACCGTGGGGATTGATTGCCATGTTCAGCTTTCAGCCACCCCTTCCTTTTTGGGAGCACATTTCCTGTTCTGTCTGCTCAGCCACAGTTTCTTTTTCAGTTCACCCTGCTATGTGCTGACATAAATATCTTACTAATCCCTCCTTCCTAGAGCGGGCGTTGAGAGATAAGTCTTGGATTACAGCTGTTTTCATAACGATAGGCGGGTTTGCACACCACCTGTTTATACCCTTTGTTTAGACAGGTGTCACACATGCCAGCTTACCGTCTCATAATGATTGTGGGGGAAGGGGGACGAGTCGATGGCTCAAGCCCAGCAGGCCGGCATATGTGACATCTGTCTAAACAAAGGCTATAAACAAGTGTTGTGCAGAACCGCCTATCGTTATGAAAACAGCTGTAACATGGACGCAGTCAAAGCCTGTGGGGGCTCGCTTGGACGGTGACAGATCTATCCACAGATCAAGTAGCACGGACTGTATGGCCCACTACGTATTCGCTGTCTCTCAATGAATATGCGAGACAGTGTTGTTTACAAATTAAGTACCTTCGTATCTACGGGCCATGTCTTGCAATCGCAGCTGCAAGAATTTACCACCCAACTTATTCACACGTCCCCAATCCAACCTCTCGATGAAAAGGAGACCATCAAGAGAAGTAACGCGAGACAACGACCCGCTCCTCAACAGCTCCAACATCCCAATGATTCTTGCATGGCAGGCAAACATCGACCTTAAACCTGTGTTGACGAGAGATGCCACAATAAACTCCGCATCATGGCATCAGCTGCTGCTCTGAGAACAGTTTTAAGTGATCGTATCCCAAACCGTGTGAGACATTGTTGTGAGATCGGTTGTTACACCTTTTGTCTGTTCTTGGTGTCACGCGCTTACTTGTACTTATATTCTCTCACCATGTGTACCACCGGCCCGCTTATAGCGCCTTCCGGACTCCTTTCGGCCGTTGCCGCGATCTCGATACTTAGCAGCTATGTCTTCTTCTTTTTCGTTCCTACATACCTTCCTATTCGGTCAGATGTTCCCACGCCACGAGAGTCTCAGTCACTTTGACTCACTTTGACTCCCTCCTACTATACTCCTCACACGTGCATCATTTCTCCACCTACTTACTCATAAACTTGTATGATTACTCAGTACCTTATGAAGCATCACTAAGTCGATTACCAACTCGCTTAGTGATCTCCTTGGCTCGCAATGACGCGGCCTTTCTGTACTTGTATATTAGCACGCTTGTAAAGACCTAAGTCGCTTCAGACTTGGTCTCCTTTGTGAATTCAGGACCATAAACTTCCATTGAGCTTCACTCGCTCGTCTTCGACTCGCTCATTTATTCCCTTGCGACTTGTTCGATCAGCTCCATCTCGCTTCGCTGGCTCGCCAGGTTTATTACTACGCTCGCCGCTCAGCTCGACTCCCTTATCACATCGTATCCTTTGCGCTTAGGTTCCAGTCCTAAGTCAGCTACCAGATCTAACTCCTGTTCGAGTTAGCTTACGCCTCGACGTACTGAGGTTAGCCTTAACGTACTAAGGCTCTTCTTATACAGAAGCATCAGGAAAAGTGTCAGTACTTTTTCTTGTCTTTCTATACTTTTTTCATGACTTTTTTGTCTTTCTTGTCTTTTTTAAAAGGCAAAAGACAAAAAAGACATGAAAAAGTACTAAAAGACATGAAAAAGTACTGACACTTTTCCTGATGAAGCTCATCGTGTAAGTAACTGCCATTGGGAGGTTGCTTACGCGCCATACGAGATAGTCCGCTTGTAACATCGGTTTACAGTGAGCGCTGGTCAGACTGACGGAGTCATGAAGCAGCTGGCGGCATGGAGACCGGCCCGACAGGGGCAGAGCTGCGGCCGGCGGGCCGTGTCAGCGAAAATACAGTTTAGCGTCATGAATGCACAAAGAACAGAATAGGTTTTTAGGAAGGGTGTATCTGTACGGCGTCTGGAAGTGCATATTCGAAGTTATGGAGAGATTGAGTGCGGTCTACACGACTTGTGGCCGATTTCTCTCAATTTATGATGCACACAGGTGCATGATTTGTAAGCAAAACAGGATGAGGCGGACGAGCGAGAAAAGCACGGTGAACGCGGAGGAAACCCCAAAAATTTCGACATAAGTAGATGTATATTAGGTCTGGCGACGTACATGCAAAGTTATGGAGAGACAGAGGAACGAATGCACTACCTGTAGCGATTCTAAGAAATGTCCCCGCCAAAATTCGAATTTGAAACCGAGCCTCAATTTTGTACTTGTTTGTTCTGGGGATTCAGCCCTTTAGCCGATAATTGCTCGCTCCGCTCGCACTCAAAAATTGACCAACTCCTAACGCGTCTAGATGGAAAAGAGGCCAGAGGAGTCATCCAACAAACAGCCGACGGACGACGTAGATCAAGTGAAACGTTCGTTTTCTCCGAATCGCATTAATGCTGGACATGCATGCTCAATCATCCTCACAGGGAATCAATCACGACACTGAACAGCAAAAAATCCGCGTGTTCAATCTTCTCTGCAAATGGCTCTATTACTTGTCCACGGATTTGACGTTCTGATGTTCCCGATGTGAGAAACTTCCTGTACGAGTAACGAGTGAAGGCCGGAGTTTAAAAGCGTTACGAGATAGATAGAAAGGTATGTTCTGGAACGTACATACAGCGCTCATCAACCTTCCAGATGACCAGCTCGTGAGCATTTGTGATATCGATAAGCAACGAGTAGAACATTCCATGATATGACCGGAACGTTCCGGCTTCAAGTTCTTCAACGCCTCCAAGGAGCTTTGTAAAAATTACTTTCCCTTCGCCCTTCATGACAGAGCCAACTCGTAATAGGTGACTTGACCCCCATCACATTCTCCCTCCATTAACTGATGTTGACCATAGCAACTTTGTTGAGGACCTCCCCGGTCTCCTAGAAGAGATCGATAAGATTCTTCGGGATGGTGACAACCATAGTAGGATCGACGGCGTCCTTAACCGTCTCACGGTAGGGAATTACTCCAGTGAATACACGATGTTCAATTTTATTCTGCCTCCCAGACCTATAACAGCCTCACCGATGTTGAACGAAAAATTGTCCAGAACTTCGAGAATGCCCTCACGTTGCGTGGCTTGCTCCCGCCTGACGAGTATTTAACGGATGTTGACCGCGAGTCCTCCTCTTTCGACGGCGGAAAAGCTGGCTGTGTTTATAAAGGGGAATGGAAAGAAAAACGCGTTGTGGTGAAGAAGTTTGTTCCTAGTCCGACTCCGGTATTCTTGATCCCCAGTGACACTATCTGTTCCTGACTCTGAACAATCTACAGGAGAACATTGAAGGACCTTTCAAGGTAAACAAACAGCACTTATTTCTATCACAACATCCATGTCTAAATCCCAATACCTCAGGAGAAACTTATACAACGCATGGAGGTATACCGAACTTGCTTATTCGTTTTGGGTTCAATTCCCTCACCTCTCCCAACAACTTAGCCGTTTGCCGCTTTCTGCCGAGAGCTGGTCCTTTGGAAAATAGTTTCAACCTTCAACTGTGTGTGGCCCGTATTGGGTTATACAATGTGGCTGGACCAGAACGAAATGACCGTCGTCTTCGCCCTGGTTTCGCCCCGGGCTGAAGGCAATCTCAAGCTCAGTTACGACGAACGGCAGTCCTTGGAGCCTAATAAGTTCGCAAGCTATGTTCGTGCCCTACCATGTCTTGTGCATCGAGCTAATTGCTGGTTCCAGTTCCGCGACGCCGCTACGGGCTTGCAGTCCTTGCACAAACATGGTGTGATTCATGGCGATATTCATCCTGTTTGTCAACGATTGCTGTGTTATCCATCTGACTTACTATTCTTTATATTGTAGAAAAACCTGTTACAAAACGATGGAAATTGCTATCTTGTCGACTTCGGCATGTCCAAAATTCTTGATCCTACGTCCTCATTCTCCTTTGCCCCTGCGGTCGTCACAGCTCAGCGCGTCCCGGAACTAAATGATGGCTCGGTGTCGAGGCGTAACCAGCGTACCGATATCTTTATGTTGGGATCTACCATGTATGAGGTATTTCGGTTTTTTTAATCTTACATTTATTTTCATGACCCATCACTGGCATCCTACTCTTAGATTCTGACTGGCGATATTTTGGACATTGCGACTGGACACCCTGCGCGGCCGGAAAGATGTGATGGTAAGGAGTGGGAAGATTTATGGAATCTGGTTCTACATTGCATGTCCAAGGAACCTACTGATCGCCCAACTGCCCTTGACCTGGTGGAGAAACTTAAAGCTTGAGCGACTAGCGTTCCTAGGATGCTGTCGCTAGTCGCTCTAGTAAGCCTGTGTTTTGAACTTAATTTTTCTAGAGAAGTCTAGCCAGGCCAGTATTTCTAGGTAATTGCTAGAAAGACGTATGTACTATTGGTATACGAACACGATTACAAATAAAACTATCGAACTCTGCTTGCTTTACAGCAGCGTTGCGAATATCTCGCAAAGGTCCCCATCAATCACCGACTTCACAGGTACGTAGTAGCTCTGCCATGCGAGGTGGTCCCTGCCGACGAGGCTCATCTGCTCCATGCGAATATGCTGCTCGAGCGTCGAGATTAAGTCAACTTCCTCCTTCGACGCGTCTGGCACGAGCACATCAACCGTACCGTGCAGGATAGCAGCACCTCCCAGCCACCGGCCCACCATCGTGGTCGAGACCTTGTGGATGCTTGTAATGAGGTCGCCAGTGTGGAAGTGGGCCAGGAGCTGCGTCTTGTGCGGCACACCCATGAATAGGCCCCTTTTGTGCAGGATGCCTGCGTCCATTGGATCATCGCCCACCTGGTCAGACACCTTGATGTACAGTCTATTGGCAAACATGTTGCCGAAGCGATCGCCAGCGGCGACGGTCCTGTAATTGACCATCGTCGAGCACATAATCCAGCGCAGCTGAGTGGCTGACTGTCGTCCACGAAAACAAGCAGACTACTCGGTGTAGGAGAGACAGGATTTGGTGCTGTCGAGGGGCATTGGCGGTCACCTTCGGCAACTGCCAGTCAGGGGAAAAGAATGAGCTATCCTCATGACCGGTACCAGCGCCTGTGGCGGTAGTGGCGGTATTCGAGTCCTGCATCCTGACGATACGAATGGAACGCAGTGTGGGTTTGCGCCCACCTGAGAAAGGCACGGGCGTCCGTTGTTGACATAATTGCTGTGCTGAGCGAGTGGAGGGCGCTCAGGAAGCCAGGAGGGTCCTGGAGGGATAGCCCCTCGCTCGAGCTGGACACGGGCTGTTGGCTTGGGGCTACACCGACGAGTGGACTGGGACGTCATGCTCGTGATCATGCTGATCGTCATCGTTGTTATTCTCGTCATAGTTTTCCGTGAAGGCCGGAGTTTAAAAGCGGTACGAGATAGATAGAAAGGTATGTTCTGGAACGTATACTATAGGCTACAATACAGCGCTCGCCGCTCATCAATCTTCCACCAATTACGTCCCATCGGTTTTGGCATACTGTGACCACCTCGTGAGCGTTTGTGATATCGATAAGAAACGAGTAGAACATTCCATGATATGACCGGAACGTTCCGACTTCAAGTTCTTCAACGCCTAAGGCCTAAGGAGCTTTGTAAAAATTACTTTCCCTTCGCCCTTCATGACAGAGCCAACTCGTAACAGGTGACTTGACCCCCATCACATTTCCCTCCATTAACTGATGTTGACCATAGCAACTTTGTTGAGGACCTCCCCGCTCTCCTAGACGAGATCGATAAGATTCTTCGGGATGGTGACAACCATAGTAGGATCGACGACGTCCTTAACCGTCTCAAGGTAGGGAATACCGTGACTCCTGTGAATACACGATTTTCATTTTATTATGCTTTCCCAGAATTATAACGGCCTCGACAATGCTCAACAAGATATTGTTCAGAACTTCAAGGATGCCCTCATGTTGCGTGACTTGCTCCAGCCTGACGAGTATTTATCGGAATCGGATATTGTCCGCGGGTCCGTTCTCGGTGGCGGGGGATTTAGCCAGGTTTATAAAGGGAGCTGGAAAAAAAAACAGGTCGCGGTGAAGAAGCTCCACCCTATTTTACCTCCGGTAATTCCTTGATCTCTAGTGACATTATCCGTTGCCTGACTTCGGATAATCTGCAGGCCACCGATGAACGTTCCAAGGTAAGCTGCACTTATTTCTGTCACAACATCCATGCCTGAATCCGTGACAATGGGCCTGCAGGTACCGAATTTACTTATCAGTTTGGGTTTCCTCATTCGTCCCAACAATTTAGCTGGTCGCCTCATTCCACCAAGAGCTGGTTCAATTGAAAATGGTTTCAAAGCTCCACTTTGTGTGGCCCATACTCGGTTTTACAATGTGGCTGGACCGGGACGAAATGGCCATCGTCCTCGCCCTGGTTTCGCCACTGGCTGAAGGCTATCTCAAGCTCACTTACATGGATTGGCAGTCTTTGAAGCCCAAGAAATTTGCAAACTATGTTCGTGCCCTACCATGTCCTGTGCACCGCAGCTGATGGCCGGTTCTAGTTCCACGATGCGGCTACGGGCTTGCAATCTTTGCATGCCCATGGTGTGATTCATGGCGATATTCGTCCTGTTTGTCAACGATTGCTGTGCTATTTCATTTGACTAACTATTCTTAATATTCTAGGAAAACATCTTACAAAACGAGGGACGTTGCTATCTGGTCGATTTCTGCATCTCCAAATTTCTTGATTCTTCGTCCTCATTCTCCTCTGCACCTGCGGTCGCCAAATCTCAGCGCATCCTGAAACTTGATGTCTTGGTGACGCAGCGTAACCAGTATACTGATGTCGTTTCGTTTGGATCTACAATGTATCAGGTATTTCAATTTTCTTAATCTTACATCTATTATTCGTGACCCATCATCCTACTCCTTAGGTTCTAGCTAGGGAGACTCTGAAAATTGCGACTGGACAACCTGATCGGCCGGAAAGTCGTCTTGGTCGGGAGTGGGACGCTATATGGAATCTGATTTTACGTTGCGTGTCCGAAAAATATCAGGATGATCGCCCAACTGCCGTTGAACTGGTGGAGAGTCTTAAAGCCATCTGAATGCTTTTTTACGATGTAGTGCCAACTTTCTGTGTTTGATGTACAGTACTATCATATTATAAGTTGTGACAGTCATTCTGATTGGCTGGTAAAGAGTGTTTTGAGTGATCTGATTGGCTGGTGAAGAATGGGCTTTCATTAGTTAGTCCGGCTCACTTTATTTATGATTCGATTCTGTGAGAGCTCGAAAAATCAGTGTCGTGACGTAGCAGAAGATCAATATTATGCTCAGGAAGTTGAAAATCGGCCGGGACGGTGACTCAGACGACTCAAATAATCGACGACATCGGACTGCGCCTCTCAAGTAAGACACTCGCTCCTGCGCATGGATACTAACTAGCACGAGACTTATGATGCTAACTTCTATAATTAGATGCGGTCCAGACTGTTAGTCCTGTGTGTAATTCTGCATACAATATCAAAAGCTACAATGCACACTAGTATGTATCCACGACTCGGACAATAGTATGCAGCCCACACGAAGTCCCCGAGTACGTCCTTCGTCATTAGTACACCCTGTGATCCTCCGCTCCGTACTCCAACAATAACTGAATGACTTCGTGATACTCTCGCTCTCATGAATGGAGTCTGACCTTTTTCGAGAAGAACCCGAGTAATTTCCACAATCTACATGTCCCCGGCGCGATTATACATGTAACAGGGTTTCCTTCTCGTCAAAGCCCCGAGCGTTTACGTCCTGCGAGTGCTCGACGATCAGGAACGTTGCGATGTCGTGCATGTTACAGACTGTCGCATAATGCAAGGGTGTTGCCCTGGGCCCTGGCCTCCGCAGGGCGTTCAAATCGCTCTGATCGACGTCAGGGATCTTCTGGATCGTATGTCCAGGCCAAAACTGAAAGGTGGCTTCTGCTCGGCTCAAACAGACGTTTCATGCCATCCTGCAACTTTGACGAAAACGATTTCAAACTGTGCATGGTCCACCCAGTGCTTCGCGGCGTACTCGGCGAGAGGGAAGTCCTTGAGGCTGTCCTTGGTGATGCTTTCGTCAAGTTGTAGTATTATAGAACACCCAGACAGGCTTGAGCAACGATGGAGCTCGTGTCATGGAAACGTGGAAACGGGAAATGGTGTCCTTTGTTTTGGCAAGCCGTGCGGACATCAAGTACTCCTTGACTGAAAAATGCGCAAGGATAACCGGAGAACCCGAACGCGGCTTGACAACGACAAGCGAAGTGGAACAAATCGATAAAACCTCGGTTTTGGGGTCTTCCGAGCGCGAAGTGGTCGGGAGGCCGCTACAACACACTGAAAAAGGCGGTGCGCATACCATTGACAGCACTTGAATGGGCAGTGAGGTGTTCTGCGAGACCACAGAAACCGCACAGAGAGGCATAATAAAGTGGCACAACCTCAGGCAGCGCCGGGTGTATCGTAGACATGGGCTCTATCCAATATTGGTCGACGTCGTATAGCCAGACCCATGCCGCAAAATGTGGCCTTGAAGGATCAAGTAGACACTCCATGACGTCCTGAATCTGTGACGACACATCCCTAAACTGGGCATAGTTGACCCAGTGTCGAGCGGCGTACGGGGCAAGGGGAAAGTGGCCTATGATATCTCTGTGAATTTTACTATCGAGTTGGAGGAGGACACTGAGGCCTACGTGTGCAAGGACGGTATGCAGATTCGGGGAGAATGTGATAGTATGAGAGGCATTTTTCAGCCGTGGCAAGTCGCTCCGATGTCAAGAGCGCGACGCAACCTGTCAACCTGGCAGACGACCCACCGAAACCTACAGGATCATGTGAGCGTTCATCGTCACGCCTAGGACAAGGAACGAGGTATGCGATGACTTACATGTCAAGGAGACATGGGTTGGGTTCGGGGTTCGGACCAGTTCAGAACCCCGGCACGCAAGGGGGCATTCGGTGTCTGGGAAGAAAAAGAAAAAGGTTGGCGAGAATCCTCCGATCGCAGACGCTTTCGCAGCACTTGACCATACACCGGAGCGAAAGAAAGATGAAGAAGGGAAAGGGGGAGGATGGGTGGCACCAGCACTACTGCTTACCCGCGTCGTCGTCGTCCGATCTGTCCCTGGCTCCCGACGACCACCAGCACCTGTGGCGGTATTCGAGTCCTGCATGCTGACGATGCGAACGGAACGCGGTATGGGTTTGCGCCCACCTGAGAAAGGTACGAGTGTCCGGTTTTCGCTGGCGCTGGCTGCCCCTCCTGGGTGCTCGGCATGACCTGCACCACCGTCGGAGTCAAACATCATTGCTGTGCTGAGCGAGCGGAGGATTGAACCTGGGGCGGGAGGTGGGGGGCCACTTAGGAAGCCAGGAGGGAATCGAGGGATAGCCCTCGCTCGAGGTGGACACGGGCTGTTGGCTTGGGGCCACACCGACGTGTGGACTGGGACGTCATGCTCGTGGTCATGCTGATCGTCATCGTTGTTATTTTCGTCGTCGTCTTGTTGTCTGTGTGGATCGGCGGTAGGCAGTGCGGGGACTGAGGGTACTTATAACACACGCTTCCCGCAATCCATGAGAGCAAGGCAACGCGGCCCGGGGCAACACGTCATAGTTTTCCGTGTAAAATTAAAATCAGAGTTGCTGTGAGTCTATGACTTCAGAAACCCATTTCCCTGCTACCTCTAGTGCCACAGATATTGCCAACGATGTTGAATTGAACGAGAAACCACCACCAAGTATAATTGTATTGACAGCAAAAAATCCGCGTGTTCAATCTTCTCTGCCAACGGCTTTACGCCGTACTTGTCCACGAGTTTGACGTTCTAATGTTCCCGGTGAGAAACTTCCAGTACGGATTTAGATGAAATCTGATCAGTGAATTCCCGGAGTTTAAAAGCGTTACGAGATAGATAGAACTCATAGAAAGGTATGTTCTGACACGTACAGTAGAACATTCCATGATATGACCGGAACGTTCCGGCGTCAAGTTCTTCAACGCCTCCAAGGAACTTTGTAAAGATTACTTCCCTTCGCCCTTCATTACAGAGCCTACTCGAATGAGGTGACTTGACCCCCATCACATTCCCCTCCGTTAACTGATGTTAGTCATAGAAATTTTGTTGAGGAGCTCTCTGGTCTCCTAGACGAGATCGATAAGATTCTTCGGGATGGTGACAACGATAGGATCGACGTCGTACTTAACCGTCTCAAGGTAGGGAATACTCCTGTGAATACACGATTTTCATTTTATTCTGCTTCTCAGACTTATAACGGCCTCGACAATGTTCAACAAAGTATTGTTCAGAACTTCAAGGATGCCCTCGTGTTGAGACAATTCCTATGTGGGGACGATTATTTAACGGATGTTGTCCGCGAGTCCCCTTTCCATGGCGGGGCATTTAGCCATGTTTATAAAGGGAGGTGGAAAGGAAAACAGGTTGCGGTTAAGAGGTTCCGTGCTGTTAAACCTCCGGTATTCTTAATCCCCAGTGACACCATCCGTTTCCTGAATCTGAATAATCTACAGGAGCACATTGAAGGACGTTTCAAGGTAAATAAATGGCACTTGTTTCGGTCGCAATATCCATGTCTAAGTCCCAATACCTTAGGAAAAATTTATAGAACAAGTCAAGGTATACTGAACTTGCTTATTCGTTTGGGTTCGCTCACCCCACCCAACAACTTAGCCGGTCGCCTCATTCTACCGAGAGCTGGTTCAATGGAAAATGTGTTCGAAGTTCCACTCTGTGTGGCCCCTATTTGGTTTTACAATGTGGCTGGACCGGGACGAAATGGCCATCGTCCTCGCCCTGGTTTCGCCCCTGGCTGAAGGCTATCTCAAGCTCGGTTACATGGATTGGCAGTCCTTGAAGCCTAAGAAGTTTGCAAACTATGTTCGTGCCCTACCATGTCCTGTGCATCCCGGCAGCTGATGGCAGGTTCCAGTTTTACGACCCCGCTACGGGCCTCCAATATTTACACGACCATGGTGTGATTCATGGGGATATTTGTCCTGTTCGTGAACGATTGCTGTGCTTTTCATCCGACTTACTATTCTTTATATTGTAGGAAAATATCTTACAAAACGAGGGACGTTGCTATCTTGTCGATTTCGGCATCTCCAAATTTCTTGATTCTTCGTCTTCATTCTCCTTTGCGCCTGCCGTCGCCAAAGCTCAACGCATCCCGGAACTCCTTGATGGCTCTGTGACGCAGCGTAACGAGAACACTGACATCTTTTCGTTTGGATCTACCATGTATCAGGTACTTTCGGTTTTCTCGATCTTACACCTATTATTCGTGACCCATCATCCTACTCCTTAGGTTTTAGCTGGGCAGACTCTGGACATTGTGACCGGACATCCTGCGCGGCCAGAAAGTCGTCTTAATCCGGAGTGGGATGCTATATGGGATCTCTTTCTACGTTGCATTTCCCAAAAGCCTACTGATCGCCCAACTGCCCTTGAACTGGCGGAGAGTCTCAAAGCCGTCTAAATGCCTTGTTCAATGTAGTTGTATGATTTGAGTTTGCTGTAACCTTTCATTTACCCAAGTTTCTATGTTCAATGTACTATATTATAATTGCAAGCGTAGCGAACAACGGGCCCGGACAAACAATTACAAATTTTCCGGACCTGGATGGATCCGTCGGCCCGACGGATTTGTGCGGGTTGCTCATGTCTTTGACGTGTGCTTCGCTCTAAATACCCTTTATATATACCTCCTGAATCTATGCGCATCCTTATTGTAGCCCTTGCAAAATTAATGGTGGACAGCTATCACGCTATTCGGATGGCGAAGGCGTAAAGCGAGCCTTGCCACCTCTAGTAGTTCCTCTAGTCATCAGCAAGATGAAACGTGCTAGAGCGACTAGCGTTCCTAGGTTGCTGTCGCTAGGCACTCTAGTAAGCCTAGTATTCAACTAAAATTTTCTAGGTATTTCTAGCTGGGCTAGTATTACGAATCTATTTCTAGGTATTTCTAGGTAACTCTGTAATGCTAGAAAGACATATGTAGTATACGAACTCGATTACAAATGAAACAAGAAGACAAATTATTTCTTCTCCTCTCGTCTCAAAACCCACTGGTCATCACGCACAGCTGCTCCAGCTCTTTCGAGATTGTCGACGTCCTTCTTTGACGCGAGTGGCACGAGCACATCAACCGTGCCATGTAGGATGGCAGTGGGTAGCACCGTGGCGCTTGCAGGAGAGGGAAGAATACTTAGAGAGAGCCTTGGCCGCTCCTGAGACTCCGAAGCCTGAACCTCTTGCTCATCGTCATCATTCGCCAAATCGCCCTCGGTCTCCGCTGGTCCGGACAATTTAACACCGACAAGATCAGGGATCTTCCCAAAACGATATAGTATCTTTATTTGCATTGAGACCGCCATGCGCTTGCAGTCTTAGTGGAATGTACGCTGTCACATGTCATGTGTCATGCTAGTGACCACGCGGTTGACGTGCTTCCATCTTTTTTTTCGCTCTCGTATTTGAACATGCTAGGAAGGTCTCTTACAATCAAGTTTTCCTTGCCCGCACACCCCATTCCCGCCTCTATTCTGCTGCTCTGGCCCCTGTACATGCACCACCGCCTGGTCAACATCTTGGTGTAACTTATCCAGCTACGAAGGTGGGTACAACAACTCATTTGACCCTTAGCTGACTACCTTAATGGCTATTCAATGTCGCAAACACCTCCAATCTTGGAGCCACAGCAGCTCAATTCAGGGTTACCTCTACTTCTTTCTCCTTTGCGTGAGTCACATCAGGAAAAGTGTCAGTACTTTTTCTTGTCTTTCAGTACTTTTTTCATGACTTTTTTGTCTTTCTTGTCTTTTTTAAAAGTCAAAAGACAAAAAAGACATGAAAAAGTACTAAAAGACAAAGAAAAAGTACTGACACTTTTCCTGATGCACCTGCTTCAACACTCCTGTGTTGGGTTTGTCTTGTCTTGTCATGTAAGTATCTCCACTGTGCGGTTTGTTCTGCATGACTAATCACCACAGTCCCACAGTGTCGATACGAGTCATACGACTGTTTGGCTTCTCATCTGGCAACCTCTTCAGCGTAGATAGCTTTGCCAAGCGCTTACTAATCATCTCAACTGTGGCCATAGCAATCAGGCTTTTTGTCGACGTGTGGTTCATATTTGCCTACTCTGGCGTGGATGTGCGCAAATTCCATGTGAGCTCTCACAAACTCCTTCCTCATGTTAACATGATAGCCCTCATTGCCCTTGTATGTCTGCATCCTCTCTTATGACACGCGGCATTTGCTAACGATGCAACCACAAGGCCTCCATTGTGCTGCACTCTGCCATCCGCTCACGCTCGCAACCACAGAAATCCTTTCTGTTACTTTCGGAATGGTTACTCCTTGTTATCCCTCTGCTCCTCTCGATGACTCTCTTTGCTCATCGCCCAGGCACACTATCCGCCATCTTGCTTCTTCCCACTGCGTTTATATGTTTTCTTTTCCCGACATGCCAGTCTGGTACACCTCTACCCTCTGGCGGCTCTCCACGTTCATCATTCGTGTCGCACCGTGCGTCGAGTTCTCATCACGATAAGCCCTCTAAGCAAGGCGCGGGTTCACCCGAACAGACCGAGACAACACGTCTGTCCGCATTGAGTACATACCGCACACATATGATGCTCGTGACAGTGCTCGCGATCCTTGCAGTTGACTTCCCTGTGTTTCCCCGCATGCTAGCCAAGTGCGAGACCTATGGAGTATCATTCGTGTGTATTTTTTCTCATGTTTACTGCCTTTTGTGATACTTAAGAGCATCAGTAGATGGACATGGGCGTTGGCTCATTTGTGTTTTCCCAAGGAATTGTTTCCGCGATCCCAGTCATACAGTTCGTTAAATATCTAGCGGATTTGAGACCTCTACTTAGGTCGGAGATCTTGTCTGTTCTCGAAAAATCCCTGCCTGTCCTGGTGCTTGGCTTGCTACACGTCGTATTGGTGAAGGGTACGCAATATCCGGTAAGTTACCCAAGTCTACTTTTCGTTTTCGGATTGGATACGCTGCTGACGATGGATGAAGGAACATGTCACTGAATACGGCGTACAGTGGAACTTCTTCCTGACGCTTGCGCTGATACCAGTGTTATGAGCTTTTTTGCGCCCGTTCATCACGAGCATGCCAATATCGCTACTCGGGCTTCTTGTAGCGTTGGGTACGTGATACAACCAAAACACGATACCCCTTAATCCACGCCTTCTCGACGGTATAGCACACCAGCTTTCCCTTTCTGCCGGTTTGACATCTTACGTCCTCAACGCAACACAGCAAACCCTGATTAGCGCCAACAAGGAGGGTCTTGTTTCCCTCACAGGTCAATATCACCCTTTTTTCGTTCCTGACCGTGTGCATACTCATTCCGGGGATCAGGGTATCTTGCGATACACCTCCTCGGCCTGTCGACGGTAACATTCATAATACCTCACTCACCTTCCTATTTCCGCCGGCAGCAGGCTGCTGTGCAGAAACGCCGTAACAGCGACGCAGGTGCGCGCGCCGACGCCTCCACAAACACTGCCCAACATCGGGTGTCTATGCCCGTCCACCACGAAAATGACAAAACAGCGACGGTGCTTTTCTCGTATGCAGTCATATACTGGACGCTCTTCGGTATCAGCAGATATCTGCATATCGGGGGACCTGACGTTTCGCGCCGTCTCGTGCATTTGTGAATGTAGTAACATGGTATTGACCTCGGGCAACAGACACTTGCGGTGGATATCTATGGCTCGTACTTCTTCTCCACCCTCTCTTCACGTATTCCCCTCATTGCACTCATCATCTCCGTCCTCACCTTGGTCAGCTTCCTTGGTGCCATTGCGTGGGTGGCCTGCCTGTAACATGGTACCCTTCAGTACGGGTATGGGTCCTCGCGGGTAAGGGTATGGGTACAAGCTTGGAAGGATTTCTTTAGTGTAACATGTTCATGTCTATCATGCGTGGGATAATGAAATACAATTGATTTGATTCTTCTATTGATTAGGGCTGCATGCCGTAACCGTACAATACGGCTGTATGGCCGTATTTGTACGGGTCCCGTTACCGTACCGTTAGTAATACAACTTGTTTCAAAACGGCCGTATACCGTACTCAGCCGTACCATTCATCAGGAAAAGTGTCAGTACTTTTTCTTGTCTTTTAGTACTTTTTTCATGACTTTTTTGTCTTTTTTGTCTTTTTTAAAAGACAAAAGACAAAAAAGACAAGAAAAAGTACTGAAAGACAAGAAAAAGTACTGACACTTTTCCTGATGTTACGGGTGAAACCGGCCGTAAACGGCCGTACAATTCGTGCAGATGCGCCGCATGTGCTCTTGCTAGTCTAGGCCTAACACATGATTGCCTCAACGCAGCCTCGTGTTATCTATGCCTAACACATGTTTGCCTCGCAATATCTAGGTTTGTCTTTCGCTCCCTCTGTTTTCCTTTATCTCTCACTCCGTGTTCTTCAGGTTTCTCCTCTCTTGTCCTTTTCTCTGGACAACTACCATGGACCTTGTCATACTTCCCTTATCTGTACCCGGTCGCAGTGCATGTAATGCATCCTCGCTGTCACCTCCGGTGATCCACCCGCTCTCCTTTTCCACGTTTCCTGTCGTTTCTCACCCATCGGGCCTTGGTTTGTCTTCCACTCCCTCTGTTTTCCTTTATCTCTCACTTCGTGTTCTCCAGGTTTCTCCTCTCTTGTCCTTTCTCTGGACAACCACCATGGACCCCATCATACTTCCCTTATCTGTACCCATCCTCGTTGTCACCTCCGGTGATCCACCCGCTCTCCTTTTCCACGTTTCCTGTCGTTTCCCACCCATCGGGCGATTCGGGCCTACGAATTCATTTTAGTTTTGTGAGTGTAGGTACGATGTTGCTGAATAAAAACCCCTTGTTACAGCAGAAAATACTTGTCCATTCGCCCCTGTGTGCCTCTAATGTCTGCTCGATCTGACCCCGACCAGTGTGCGCTGGATGAGAATGGCCAACTCAAGGATGCCAACAACATCCGATGGTTCAACTCCCCAAGTGACAAGACCCCCATCCCTCTTCCGCCTGTCGAAGGAGTTGAAGGAGAGACTGTCACCGATGTTGGAGGTACGCCTCAACATAACGTCTATCTCGCAATTACTAACGCTTATCATCACAGCTCCTCATACTAGACCTCAGCAAAATGAGTTGGGAGAGAGTGCTGGCTGTGTAGAGTCAGGACCGTCAGGTATGTACTCTGTTGCTTACTATGCCGTGTCGGCGCGTTCTCGCTCTATCATCCGAGACTGTGATTTGTTGACCTCTTAATGGTACTAGGCCTTGGTCGAATTCAGCGCAGTGGTCGGGGAAGGAAGATGGCTGAAGCCCTCGAGTATGAGAAGGCTGACAACGATGGTAACCCAATCAAACGCCTCACGACCCTCACTGTGCGCCCGCCTCGAAAATCTCGCCAAGTCAAGAAGCAACGCATCGACACAACAGACATGGGAGCCTCCTCGGATGAAGATGATTGTGACTACCAGGACACCAAACCTGCAGAGCTTGAATCTGAGAGCTCATCACCCTCGGAAGGCGACTGTCAAGATACGCTCCCATCTAATGCTGAGGCAAGTTCTTATTTTTGTCTTATTGTTTCCATTCTGACACTTGCGGCAATCAACCTGCAGGTCGCAGACATCCTACCGTCTAAGACAATACCCACTGGGCGGGGTACTTCCGGAAAGCGTACATGCACAAAGCCAACACCCTCTTTTGGGGAGATCCAACCCATCAGCCGCGCTGAGAGCATGTGCAGTAACAGCGATACGCGTGAAAAAACACCAAAACCAATGGTGCATTTAGGGCCTCCTTACACTCTCACTTAACACTAACATGCCGAATCGAAGGTTACAAGGAATCCCATCTATCATTTCTATGAGGCAGTCGAACGAAGCTCGAACGGAGAACTCGGAAACCCTGGCGACAGGCACTACAAGTGCCTCCACGGAAATGGGAAGGTGCTGACCATCACAAAGAAAATGAAATATTCTTTGAACGGTAAGAGTAGGACGCAGCTCAATTTGATGTGCGCTCACTACTTCTGGCAGGTCTGATAGGTCATTTAAGATCTGTGTCAGCACCAATGTATCGCCTCTATGTGGCGATGAAGGAGCGGTCTCCCGATCAAATTACCGCAGACGAGATCACCGTCGCTTCAGGAAAAAATATTCTTGATCCGGCAGCACTTTCCCAGTTCCTGCAGAAGCTTGAATCTACGAGTACAACCATCCAGAGAGCATTTGAGAATCAAGTCAACGCCGCTGCAGTAAGTCCTTTATTTTGCCAATTTACTATCAAGCTAATGTTCCAAAGGGTCCTTGGGATCAGGAAAAGTTCGAAGAAATGCTGGCAAAGTGGATCGTCGCCACAGACCAGCCATTTTATACGGTTGAGGATCCAGAGTTTCGAGACTTGTTGATGTATACGCATCATCCCTCGCCAAACCTCAAGATACCCCATCGCAATGCAGTTAAAACACGCGTCATGAAGATGGGTTACGATGCAGTTGAGGCTACAAAGTGTATGTTCCTGGTTCGTAAACATCTCCCTTCATTCCACAATCAGTCTTATAGACTCATATAATCCTCCACAGACTTCCGTTGAAGGCAAAATTAGTATTTCCCTCGATGCGTGGACATTGAGCAACAACTATGCATTCATGGCTATCGTTGCACACTATATGACAAAGGCTGGACAACTCGGTATGTCAATTTAATTCTTCTCACACAAGTACCGAGAAACTGAGGACACAAATTACTATAGAAGAGCTTCTTATCGATTTCCGTGAATTGGAGGGCGAACACTCTGGAGCCAATATGGCAGAGGCAACGTGGCAGACGTTGACCAGGTTTGGGATTGAAAATCGGGTTTGTCATGAACTCATGAATTACTTAACCATTAGGATATTTAGTATTTTCCTGCAGATAATGGCGATCATGACTGACAATGCGTCAAACAACAATACATTGGTCGACGGGATTGTAGAACGTGCAAAGAAGCAAGGTGTCTCAATGAATGGTGATTGGGTTCGTCTTCGTTGCATGCCGCATACGGTTCATCTCGCGGCTCTGAAAGTAAGTATATAACCCATATTTTCCCTGATATGACTCCCTAATGATCGCTCAGCTCCTTGAAGGTATTGGGGCTATATCTGCTGCCGAGTCTAAGAAGGCAACGTCCCGGAGCGGTAACTATCAGGACTCAGTTACTGCATCGCTAAGCCGTACATTCGATGACGACGCTGTTGGAAGAGACGATGAAGACGAACAAGACGAAGTTTCCCTTGAGCCTGACAGATCCGGAAACATTCTTTCCGCTGTTGAAAAGGTAGGTGCTAGCATATCCACACAGATAACCCACTAATGTCGTTTCACAGCTTCGAAAAATTATCCGTGCCATCCGATCCATCAGGAAAAGTGTCAGTACTTTTTCTTGTCTTTCTATACTTTTTTCATGACTTTTTTGTCTTTCTTGTCTTTTTTAAAAGGCAAAAGACAAAAAAGACATGAAAAAGTACTAAAAGACAAGAAAAAGTACTGACACTTTTCCTGATGTCAAGCCCCCAGCGCAAACAGAGTTGGGTCAATCAAGTAATCGCGTCACGACGTGGTGAAACAAATGTCGATGGGCCTCAACGGCCACTCATGTTGATTCTCGATGTGAAGACACGATGGTCGTCCACACATCAAATGATGCATAAGTTCTTTAATTTTGTAGCACGCTCTCAGTGTCTCATTGCCATTCACTGTTAATTCACAATATAGGCCGCGCTCTGCAATTTCGAAACGAAATAGATGACTTCGTTGGGCGGAATCGTGACCTCCGATCCCTTGAGCTAGATGAAGACGAATGGGACGCGATAGCTCAAGTTGCTGACTGGCTCATGGCGTTTCGGGCAGCAACTAGGGTTGCCGAAGTCCGGTTCAGTCCGGTTCTTCAGGTATTTTGCTGAACCTTGAACTGAACTTCAGGTTCGGTTCAGGGAATTTCCTGAACCTTGAACTGGACCATCGGTTCAGGTTCGGGACGGTCCAGTTCAGGTTCAGCAAGGTTCGGACCGAAGTTACTCAAGTATTTTCAGGATGAACTCTTGCTCATCGCAGCTCAGCCTACCACGCGTCGTGTGTGTACCTTCTCACTCTCCCAGCACTGCAACGTGTATACTGACGATTCTGCAGATCATATCATGATATCATCCATCAACTCTTTGCCCGAGTCTCGGAGATCCTTAGCGAACGGGAATGGGGCGCGAGAGGCGAAGACGACACGGCCGGGCGATGAGGTGGCACCAGAACAAGACGGCGATGGGGCTGATGTGCAGCTGCACTCACACGAGAGGGAGGAAGAAGGAGCTGGAGACGATGGCAATAACATTCCGGGCACTAGACAGGGGACTTAAGTACATACAGGACTCTTTGTATGTACACATCAGGAGGTATAGTATGATCAGAGTGAAGCATGCCGAGGACGAAAGGACAAAGGATGAAAAGGAAAGTGAAACAGGTACAAAGGTAAAGCTACTAAGCGAGGGCGCGAGTGCATAGGGCAAGTCGCATTTGATGTGTGAGGACGATGAGCGCGAGCAGGAATCAAAAGGGAATGAAAAAAAGATGAGTGTTGATCGGAGCCGAACGATGTGGGCATGCACCCCAAGTGCGTCGACACTGTGCCTCGAGTGCACCTCATCCATGACGACCGTGTCCTTCCATGTCATATGCTCGAAATTGGGTGTGTATTTGTGTGCGTGCGAGAAACTTGCTATGCGCGATGCTGTTAGTAGGCTCATTAGGCTCAGAGCTAAGGTTGTGGGCGCTGAGGCCGGCGGGCTTGGTGTGAGAGGGGAGATGTGGGGCTTAGTAAGTTCAGTGGCTTTTGAAGGTTTGTGGGCGGTATCGATTTTGATTTTGTAAGGTGTGCAGTGCGGCTGCGCGTGCACCGTCCAAGCGCCCTGTGCAGAACAGAGCAACGGAACAGCCCACACCGGAGCGCCCAGCCACAACTGTACAGTTTCACACGCTTGTCTATCATCACTTCACACACTCCCTTTTTATTATCGCTTCACGCTCATCACCTCTCCCTCGACCTCTGGTGCAAGACAACAGCGAGTGGATATGATGCTTTCCTGCAATCAAAAGCCCTTCCTCACCCTTTTCGCTCCAGTTTCGCCCTCCCCTTTCGGCCTTTGGACGACGAAGATCGACGCTAGCCGAAACCACACGCCGGGAGTGCATCGCTCGAATTTATTCCTTAGCCCTGTATCCTAGCTATTGACCACTTATTTGACATTTTGACATATTTCATACAGTTGTCCGGACATCACTTTCGCTGGACACGGACCTCTAGTACTGTAGCACTCATGATGTATTTAAGCAGCCTCCTTGCTAGTCAAGGAGAGAGCGACCACGCGGATCCTTGAATCTTAGCTCTCATTTCTATCTCTTCTTCTCTGTGTGCTCGCCGTCTCAGGACGGCGGACGCTTTCCCCTCCCCTTCTGCCTGTCTTTTGCATCCTTGCCGCCCACCCGACGAAGCCTCACGCCTCACGCTGATCCGAACCGCCGAGCCAACACACGGATCTGATCGCTGCATCGCCGCTGACTCTTCTCTAGGTCTCTCAAAAAAGTCTTCCTTTCATCTTTCTATTATGAGCATGAAGGCCAGTGAGACTGTGATCATTGCCAGTACCAAATTGGATGAGAGTCATGAGAAGTTAAAAGTTCGGTTTGAACCGGGTTCAAGGCGGTTCTGCCTTTCTCGAACGCAGAACCGGACTTGTGGTCCGGTTCGGCACAGCCATCGAACCTTGGACCGAACTTCGGTCAGGTTCGGAAAAGTTCAGGTTCGAACTTTGGTTCTGAACCGAACTGCGGCAACCCTAGCAGCAACGACCCAGATGTCTACATCGAAGGTCTCCATGCTTTCCACGACACATGCTATTTTTAGGGGACTTCAGGAGCATATCCAACGAATCTACCGTGATCTTCCGATGTCTACAGCCCCCAAGATCAAGGCTGGTCTTCTCGACGCTCACAAAAAGCTCAGTGACTACTATTATAAGTACGACCAATCACCCTTTTATACGTGGGCCACTTGTGAGTCTTGTTGATCCTCTGTTAGTTATGTCAAAAGCTTATCACAATGTTATCCATTAGTACTTGATCCCCGTATATCTTATGAGGGTGCGCTGCAGGATTACGCCAATGATCCTGATCTGCTTGCATACCTCGAATCTGCAAAGTCATCACTTCATACCTACTATGCGATACGCTATGCTGACTCCATGCCGCAAACCCTCGACGATTTTGCTGATGCCACTGATGCAGTTTTACCTGCTGCGGATAGCTCACCATCTAAAGTCAACTTCACATCAAGATATAGGAAGAAGGACCGTGTTCTATGCGATGAACTTGAGGAGTATTTCAAGCTCCCGTGTGAGGATTTTGACACTTGCAAACCTGTCCAGTGGTGGGTAGGTCGACAAGCCCAGTTCCCAAGCCTGTACTGCCTTGCTCGGGATTTATTGACAATTCCTGGTATGTTTTCTTTTGTTTTTTATGTGACTCCAACACTTATGCGCTCCTCACCAGGTTCTGCTGTTGCAGTTGAGCGAATATTCTCTGGCGGGCGTGATACTATCTCGCTGAGACGTGCAAGTCTTCAACCAGAGACTATTCGCACGCTGATGCTCCTTAAGCAGCAGCTGAGGCTTTCTCGTACAAGTAGTATTGACAATTAGCGTAGGGGCGATCGGGGCGAATCGGGGCGATGAGAAGTGAACTTGTTGAAATACCCGGCATGCGACATGTTGGTATAAATTTGTTTAGAAGCCCTGTCTGCAGTCGCTACTACACGTTATGAACTTATGATCAGGCATTTACATCAACGAAAAAGGGCCAGTGTAGCGAACAGAAATGGAACGCGAGAGGTGAAGACGACGCGGCTGGGCGATGAGGCGGCGCCAGAGCAAGACGGCGATGGAGCTGATGTGCGACTGCACTCACACGAGAGGGAGGGAGAAGAAGCTGGAGATGATGCATCAGGAAAAGTGTCAGTACTTTTTCTTGTCTTTCTATACTTTTTTCATGACTTTTTTGTCTTTCTTGTCTTTTTTAAAAGGCAAAAGACAAAAAAGACATGAAAAAGTACTAAAAGACATGAAAAAGTACTGACACTTTTCCTGATGCTGGTGATGGCATTCCGGGCACTAGACACTGTAGACAGGGGGCTTAAGTATATACAGGACTCATGTCTGCGAGCACTGACTCATGATACGCCTTTTCGCGCGCCTCCCACTCCCTATCTCTCAATGCTTGTGCATCCGCTAGCGATAGCTCGCGCAGCAGCTGACGGGAGAAGGTGAGCATACGCACAGCGCATCACACCCACGACTGCTTCAGCACTGAGCGGAAGGTGTCTACGGCCGCTTCAAGCTCACCTTGGATTTCCACCCAAGGAGGCGCAGCGCCTGCCGCTGCACGATCCAGTTTTGCTCGCTGGATGGAAAAGGGAAGGGAAGGGTTTCATGATCATTGATGGAACACAACGCACCTCAATGCGCGCCTCGACGAGCCCTGCCCACCCTTTCACACTCACAGGGTTGGACTGCGCTGCACAGCAAACGTTCCTCGACATTGCGTGCTTTTTGATCGAGCGCGGTGCAGCGGTGCTTGCCCGGGATAACAATGGGTGGACGGCATTCCACATGGCATCGGATTGTGGGCATCTCCACATCGTAAAGTTCCTGCTGGACTCAGCTGGAGTGTGGAGTCGATGTCAATATTCGGAGCGGAAATGGAGATTGGAGAGACATCATTGTACCTGGCATCTGTGGGTGGGAGGCTCGATGTCGTACGCTTCCTAATCGAGCAAGGTACGGACAGCAATGGCTGGACCCTCCTGCACGCTGCATCGCATAGTGGACACCTTGGAGTTGTGAAGCTGTTGCTTTGGCGAGGCGTTGATGTGTTGGTCCGGCCGTACGACCGTTTTCGGCCGTATCACTACCCGCACCGTACCGTATAGAGGTCTCGGGTTCGATCTTACGGTACGGGTACGTGATGTCACCATGCCGTAAGTGACCGTCAAAATACGGTCGTAAGCCGTTACGGTACGGCGTGCAGCCCTACTATTGATGTGTGATAAGTGGTTCAACCTAGAAAGTCTGAATCTGTGAACGGAAAACAAGCTATTTCTAGAATGGAATGTCTATCCTAGTACACGATGAATTGGTCTAGTTTGCCAAAATGGTGCTTGGCAAGTCTACTAGACTATTTACATGAACTAGACTAGTTCCGAAACTAGACAGCTGGCGCTAGAATTGTCGAAACTAGCGCATGGCAAGTCCACTGGCCTAGTCGAAAAACTAGGCTACTAGTTTACTAGCCACGACTAGACTAGTATGCTAGTAACCAAATCATCTTGCTGATGTACTACCAGCGGTACTTAATATAATAATGATGATGGTCGTTCTGAATGATGCACTGCAGCCCCCTGTTCGCTGCCGCGCGCCAGAGGCACTTGATGCCTAATGGCTGCGCACGAAGCTTCCAACAGCTCCTCGAAACCCCGAAGCGATGCTTCGGTTCCTAGAGGACACGACGACCTGCAATAAACCGCGGGCGGTCTGTGGGAGCCAGACTGAGGTACAGGGTCTTTCATTCTAGATAGTAGAATCTTGGGTAATGGGGAAAGAAGAGCAACACGCCTCACAAACGGTGCAGGTACAGTACAGCGCAGGCATGTTTGGTACGTATACATTCGTTCTTATTCTATTACGGCTAGGGTTCTACATATTGAACACAGAAACTTGGTAAATGAAAGGTTACAGCAGACTCAAATCATGAAACTACATCGGGCAAGGCATTCAGATGGCTTTAAGACTCTCCACCAATTCAAGGGCAGTTGGGCGATTAGTATGTTCTTGGGACACGCAACGTAGAATCAGATCCCAAATAGCATCCCACTCCTGACCAAGACGACCTTCCGGCCGCACAGGGTGTAGAGTCGCAATGTCCAGAGTCTCCCTAGCTAGAACCTAAGGAGTAGGATGATCGGTCACGAATAATTGATATAAGATCGAGAAAACCGAAGTACCTGATACATGGTAGATCCCAACGAAAAGATGTCAGTATACTTGTTACGCTGCGTCACCGAGCCATCAAGTAGTTCCGGGATGCGCTGAGCTTTGGCGACCGTAGGCGCAAAGGAGAATGAGGACGAAGAATCAAGAAATTTGGAGATGCCAAAATCGACAAGATAGCAATGTCCCTCGTTTTGTAAGATATTTTCCTACAATGTGAAGAATAGTAAGTCAGATGAAAAGCACAGCAATCGTTGACAAACAGGACGAATATCGCCATGAATCACACCATGGTCGTGCAAAGATTGCAAGCCCGTAGCGGCATCGTGGAACTGGAACCAGCCATCAGCTGCGATGCACAGGACATGGAAGGGCACGAACATAGTTTGCAAACATCTTAGGCTTCAAAGAGTGCCACTCCAAATAATTGAGCTTGAGATTGCTTTCAGCCAGGGGCGAAACCAGGGCGAAGACGACGATCAAATCGTCCCGGTCTAGCCACATTGTAAAACCGAGTAGGGGCCACACAGAGTTGAACTTCGAAACCATTTTCCATTGAACCAGCTCTCGGTAGAACGAGGCGACCGGCTAAGTTGTTGGGAGGGATGAGGAAACCCAAACAAATGAGTAAGTTCGGTACCTGGCTCATTGTCACGAATTTCTGCTCCTTGGGTATTCCGATTCAGGCATGGATGTTGTGACAGAAATAAGTGCAGTTTACCTTGGAACGTTCATCGGTGGCCTGCAGATTATCTGGAGTCAGGCAACGGATAATATCACTAGAGATCAAGAATACCGGAGGTAAAATAGGATGGAACTTCTTCACCGCGACCTGTTTTTCTTTCCACCTCCCTTTATAAACATGGCTAAATCCCCCGCTACCGAGAGCGTACTCGCGGGTAACATCCGTTAAATACTCGTCAGGCGGGAGCAAGCCACGCAACATGAGAGCATCTTTGAAGTTCTGAACAACATTTTCTTGACCATCGTGGAGGCCGGAATAACTCTGGGACGCAGAATAAAACGAAAAACGTGTATTCAGTGGAGTATTCCCTACCGTGAGACGCTCAAGCACGTCGTCGATCTTATGACTGTCATCCCGAAGAATCTCATCGATCTCGTTTAGGAGGCCGGGGAGCTCCTCAACAAATTTGCTATGGTTCAACATCAGTTAATGGAGGGAAATGTGATGGGGGTCAAGTCACCTATTACGAGTTGGCTCTGTCATGAAGGGCGAAGAGAATGTAATTCTTACAAAGCTCCTTTGAAGCGTTAAAAACTTGAATCCGGAACGTTCCGGTCACATAAGCAATCTCATGGGAATGTTCTACGTGAAGTTTCTATCTATCTCGTAACGCTTTTAAACTCCGAATCTCATCTAAATCCGTACACTTCGGGAATAGTGCTGCCGCGACTTGGTCCGGCTTGGCTCCGCTACTCGTGACTCGTGACTCCTAGTCGACGAAGTTAGTGCGAGGGTCTCGACCGGTCCGTTTCACTGGAACCCCATCTCATCGAGATACATATTCCCGCCCCACTCTCCGCGGAGTTCTCACCACTCCTCGCAGAAACAACGAGTTCGAGTTCGTCAACGCCAATGATTACATACGCCCTTCTTCTGTCCATATCAAGATGGCGCGGAGTCGCGGACAGAGGAGGCTGCAAAAGCACTCAGGCCGAAAAACCCTTCTCTCGATTCATTAGCCTATAATATGGTTTCCCTGCTTGCAGGAACGCACACCTCTCCCGACAAGAAATTTCCGCAGTTGTCGCGCTCATCTGATCGCTCTGAGAGCGCGATATTAGCCATACAAGGGCGATCATAGCAGTACTTAATGCCCTCTTCAGTGTGATCTGTACTGGCGCCACGACATGGTGGGCTGAATAACGCACGGGTTGGCGTGATGAATGGGTGGGTTGATCCTATCACGTTTGGTCCGTCCGTATACTCGTTGCTAACGCCTGCTTACTGTAAATCAAATCTAGGAAGTTCTTCTGTCGCTGCTCGCCGCAACAAACATTACAATTTCAGAGATTGGACTGTATATCATATGGGAATCTCGCCATAGGGGACGGTAGCCAACCAAGGCTAAAGGCGACCGCGCACGACCCGCTGGCGACTACCGTGTGAGCCGCGCCGACACCTACCATGTTGGCGCGGATAACCCTTCGAATACGACTCGCTTGGACAAAGGCTCGTCCCGGACGAGCACCTACATCGCTTCCCATCAGTCCAATGTTCGGATAGCTCTTCGGCAGCGTGTGGGCACCACATCCAAACCACACTCCGGGTAACATGTCCGTAACATGTTGTCACCAAGTACAGTATTCTCAACTCCTCTAAACGCCATGTCAGGGGTTACTTCCTATTCCTGAGACACCCTGATAGGGTACGATGGCGACGCTGCATCCTGGGTCTTTCTTAGGGATGGCCACGCACAATCGGATACAGTAAACACCCAGTCTGCTAGGCACCGCAGCCTGCGAGTGTCAGAAACATATGCCTCCACGCGTCCAGATTACTTCCAGTATTACATTGTACGTAGCTTGGGTGCCACTTGGGTGCACACCACATGAGACGTCACTCGTCACTCATTAATTTTAAGAGCTTTCATGAATTGGAAAAGGTACCAGCCCGCGAGTCCCCAAACCTCTACCTTCTCCTTGGGTCAGTCCCCATTGGGATGGCTCGATTGAATTTGAATGGCACTCTTTATGAGATCCGACACTTCAAACGCCCAATATGGCTGCCCACCACGGAAATGGTGTACCTGTAGTCGTGTAGGGGTCGCAGCAAGGGCGAGGGGAAGATGAAATGCGGCCGCCACCTCTATCTGTGACGGAGTCAAGGAATCCATCCGTAATGAAGGTAACGGAGCATCTAAATCTCCACCGGTTTCGTATCGACGCTGGGCCGTGGTATGTACGAAACTCTACAGGATTCACGTTGGCTACGCCGCAGCATATGAAGGGGTTAATGCATTCGCGCAGTAACGGACTAACGCACGACATGCGCAATCCACTAAGGGAAAGTTGGGGTGGCCCCACCTGTCCTAGGATTTTCACCTGGTCGGGTAATATGCCAACTTCTCGCGTTTCACGAAGAGCCGCTGCAAGGAAGGTTGTGTCGACCTAGACGCGACGGATATGGTTTCAAGTTAGCCAAGGTGATGCTTCACAAAAATAGGCCGCGCAGCGCGCAGCCCTCAACACGCAAGTTATTCGGACAATTTACACTAGAAGTCAATACCTACAGGATCAACTCTTTCCCCCGGAAAGCTACAGACATGTGCACCCACCCAAGTCTGCGTGGGCACATGCATGTGGGGAACAACGTCGGTCAGCGATCCTAGCAGGACAGCCCGAACCTGACTTCACCTGAATGTATCGTTAACTTTCCTCGCAGTCCAAGTGGTATACCGGGCGAGTCCTTCCCTTTTCGTGCGGCTGCGGACCCGCTCAGATAGTACCGACGAGCCGTTTCACAGGAATGCGAATGGTATCGCGGCGACAATGCGTGAACGCGACGGGGCGCGGCGCCAGCTTGCGCTGTCACACTGGTCGTTGACACTGCAGAGTGGTATGAGGACCGCAGCCTGCCCTTCTTTCGGGCCAGCGACAACGGGAGCGTAGTCCTGGGCAGTGGTGAGCGCGGCGCGTATCTCTGTGAGCGACTTTCTGGTGAAAGGTATAGATGCAACAGTGAGGTCTGGATAGGGCAGTCTGCTAGAAGCAGTGGTGGAGGTTGTGGTGAGTGTCTGGAGCACCCTTAGTAAGGCGCTCGGAGTCAGCAATATCATCATGTCTTGCCTTCATCCCCTCATCACACCGCAATCATGTCCCCCATTACATTCTTCTCCCAAGGGTAGAGCGTATCGTGTCCGCATAGTCCTATGTCACGTATTATCCTCAAAGTCTGAGCAAACCGACAGTTACCGACTCCACACCATTAAAGGATTATCGATTCGGAACCATTAGTTTGGATTGGGTTGACCTCGACAACGTTTCTTTGTCGCTTTTCGTCAGTAAGGGGCGAGCAGACCCCAAAGGTGCGTTCACGACTAGAGTTGTATCTATCTTCAAAGGTCGAAGCTAAGAGGGCACCCAGGGCCAGCAATTGCTACTTTCGTTCCTCAAAGCCACACCAAATCTGTCGAGCAACAGAAACTTGCCGAAACAAACGAGGGAACGTCCATACCGGATGCCAGTCGCTTGATACTAGAAAATGTAGACAGCAATGGCTATATGCTAGGCGTGCTACTACTAGTAGCTGTACCCTCCTGGATGACGCCGTCGGATTTCCTCGCCTTTGTTGCTCCCGCACAGGAGGGCATGATACTGTACACCTGAGAATGATTCGGTGCGTTTTATGTATCAAGTGTCTCCGTTCATTTTATGAAGTGCGGTCTTCACACAGGGATGTGGCCCCGAACCGGTCCATAGCTCTCATCAGGTGTCGCAAGGTCGAAAGTGCCTTGGAATTTGCTGAAGCTTACGATGATGGAAAAGCGTTCAATTCGATTAGTCCTTCCTTGCCTCAGGCTGCGGATCTCGTCGATATCACCGCAGCTTCTCACCACATTGCCAGCCAGCTACCTGTCACGTCGTTCATATCACATCCATGAGCATAGATGCTAACGATTCAGTACCACTGGCTCTGTCAAGGCTCGGTTCTGCAAAGGCCCCAGTTTTTGAGTTGCTAACGTGCCCTGTTTGCCTCGAGCGCATGAATTCCGCCGTCACTGGGCTAGTGCCAGTGACTGTCCCATGCTCACACACGTTCCGCTGTGAGTGCCTCAGTAAGTGGGGAGATAGTCGGTAATTGCCTTTCTCTTCAATTTCTGATATGTACAAGATTCATCCGACACCATTAGGTGTCCTGTACGTCGCTACTTGCAGAACATGCGTACATCTCGCCCGTCGTCTGCCAGCGGTGCTCGCTCCGCCCCAACTCCCTTTGCCGATCCATCTGTGCCTGCCCTCTCATCTTGTGCCGATTGTAACTCCACCACAAGTCTCTGGATATGCCTTATCTGCGGAAACATCGGGTGTGGGAGGTACGGCCGCGCCCATACTCATGCACATACGCGCACGAGTCACGACACATGTAAATAAAGCCGATAGCAAGCTGGTCGAACTACCCTCTGCGTTGATGCGCTCCATCAACGACAGCGGGGTGGGAGGTCCCAGCACTTTGGATTCGCTGATTGCTGATGTAAGGTGGGCAGTGCGGCTGCGTGTGTACAGACCGTCCAGAAGCGCCCTGTGCGGAACGGAGCAGCGGAACAGCCAACGTCGGAGCGCCCACCAGCCACAACTGTACAGTTTCTCACCCTTGTCTATCATCGCTACACTTTCTTTTTCATTCATTGCCTTGCGTTCATCACCTCTCCCTTGACCTCCGGTACAAGATGACGGCGAGCGAATCCAATCCTTTCCCGCCATCAAAAGCCATTTCCCTCAACCCTTTCGCCCCGATTTCGCCCTCCCCTTTCGACCTTTGGACAACGACGATCAGCACTAGCCGCAACCACGCGGCAGCAGTACACCTCTCGAATACATTCCTTAGTCCTGTCTCCTAGCTACTGACCCTTCTTTTGACATTTCATTTGACATATTTCGTACATTCGGTGCAGCGTTAACGCGCGCATTCATACACTCCGGACATCGCTTTCGCCGGACGTGGACACCTAGTAGGACTCACAATGTATTTAAGCAGCCTCCTTGCTAGTCAAGGAAGGTGGCGACCACGCGGGTCATCGAATCTCAGCTCCCAATTTCTACCTTCTCTTCTCTGTGTGCCAGCCGTCTCAGGACGCTTTTCTTTCTCCTCCCTATCTTTTGCACCCTTGGTACACATCCGACGAAGACTCACGCTGATCCGAGCTGCCGAGCCGACGTGCGCATCTGAACGCCGCTCCGACACTGATACCCTCTCTTCTCTAGGTTCCTTAATCTCTTAATCTCGGTCCGCTCGGACTCACTCGCGTGACCCTACCGCGCTACACAGAGAAGGTCGAAGCGATCGGAATCGAATATTCGTATCTTCTGACATCGCAGCTCGACTCACAGTGGTCCTTTTACGAGGAGAAGACGATCGCGTTGCATGCCGAAGTCGCGAGTCTCAAAGATGCCGTTGCGTAGCTCCGACAGGAGGCCGAGTCATCACGCGCCGCGGCTGCGATAGTAGAGGAAACTCGACGGCGTCGCGAGGAAGATGGGCGCTTTTCGGGGACGCTGCGCGACAAACAGCACGTAGAAAAGAAATCTGAGCGTTTTGCCGAGGCCGGGGGAAGATGGCCGAAGTGGCTGGGGGGGATATCACGGTGTCGACATCTTCCAGTGGACCGTCGACGCAGATGAGTCGAAGAAAGAAGAAAGGCAAGATTGTCAAACTCAACCGAGCGAAACAGTATGGACCACACCACACCGTACCACTATTCTGCCACTTACAGGCTTAAATCTTTTACTGTAAACTCAGGCGCAACTCTCGATTACGATTCTAGTCCTGCATGACCCGGTCGCTGTCTATGATATCTTTGACCGAGATGATCGCGTGTCGTCATTCTCACTGGTGATCACACCGCTTATATCTTCTGCTCTGGAGTAAGAGACTATTGACCTACTTCTGGTGATAGCATTCAAGTTAAATGACGATGCTTTGCTCTTCCACTTCAGGCGGATCTTTCTTCGGGTTGGAGGATCCTTTTAAGTGAGGACGATGAGCGACAGTGTCGGCATAGTACGGGTTATCCATTGATGTTTCTGCCGTCGGCCTGACTTTATTCACTTCACTGTTTCATTCAACGAACGGACAGGGATCCTGGAGGAAAGGTGACCCTTGCCATCTTCCGCTGTCAGAAGATCACCATTGCTGCTGTGAACGGGCACGCTGCCGGCGTAGGCATAACGGGTCTCTAACTTCCGTGTAATTTCACTTCATTTGGACCGGAGCCAAGCTCGCATTATAGGCTCTGACATGGGTTTAGTAACCCGTGCGGGTCACGGGTGCGGGTAGCGGCGGGTACGGGTACGGGTACGGGTCACGAATATGCGACTTGGGTAAATCAAAAGTTACAGCAGACTCAAATCATAACACTACATCGGGAAAGACATTCAGATGGCTTTAAGACTCTCCACCAGTTCAACGGCACTTGGGCGATCATCATGTTCTTCAGACACGCAAACGTAGAATCAGGCTCCATATAGCGTCCCACTCCTGACCAAGACGACTTTCCGGCCGATCAGGTTGTCCAGTCGCAATGTTCAGAGTCTCCCTGGCTAGAACCTAATGAGTAGGATGATCCGAGTCAGTCACGAATAATAGACGTAAGATCACGAAAACCGAAATACCGCATACATTGTACATCCAAACGCAACGATATCAGTATACTGGTTACGCTGCGTCACCGAGCCGCCAATTAGTTCCGAAATGCGCTGAGCTTTGGCGACGGCAGGCGCCAAGGAGAATGAGGACGAAGAATCAAGAAGTTCGGACATGCCGAAATCGACAAGATAGCAACGTCCCTCGCTTTGTAAGATGTTTTCTTACAATATAAAGAATTGTAAGTCAAATGAAAAACACAGAAATCGTTGACAAACAGGACGAATATCGCCATGAATCACATCATGGTCATGCAAAGATTGCAAGCCCGTAGCGGCGTCGTGGAACTGGAACCAGCCATCAAAGATAGTCTGACGACTCCAAGGATTATAAGTTGGACTCGATCCACGATGGACAGACAGGATGAACCAGAGTTACAGGGTGGCATCCGGAGTCTCATGCCTCCGAAGACGACGGCGTATAAGTGGTTTACGAGCGATGAATGAGGTAAATGCATCACCGGCGCTCCGGATCCCAGAATATCTGAGCTTCTGTGGTTCGGGTACTGTAACAGCTCCAGACGGAGCTCTCCACTGGCATCACTAAATTGTAGTAGGTAGACACCAGGAGAATGTCCGAGTCCTCGACTCGGACGAGCCCAATATCGTCGAGAAAGGGTCTTCACTTTGCTAAATGGCCTAAGAAGTTTGCGCCATTCGGTGCGGTCGACGTTATTGTGAATTGGTCGAGTTGAGCGAGCTCGGAGCAATTAACACTGTGGGACCCAATGTAATCCAATCAATCCAGTCGGGATACACCCGGCGCTGCCTGAGGTTGTACCACTTTATTATGCCTCTCCGCGCGGCTTCTGTGGTCTCGCAGAACACCTCACTGCCCATTCAAGTGCCGTCAATGGTATGCGCACCGCCTTTTTCAGTGTGTTGTAGCGGCCTCCCGACCACTTCGCGCTCGGAAGACCCCAAAACCGAGGTTTTATCGATTTGTTCCACTTCGCTTGTCGTTGTCAAGCCGCGTTCGGGTTCTCCGGTTATCCTTGCGCATTTTTCAGTCAAGGAGTACTTGACGTCCGCACGGCTTGCCAAAACAAAAGACACCATTTCCCGTTTCCACGTTTCCATGACACGAGCTCCATCGTTGTTCAAGCCTGTCTGGGTGTTCTATAATACTACAACTTGACGAAAGCATCACCAAGGACAGCCTCAAGGACTTCCCTCTCGCCGAGTATGCTGCGAAGCACTGGGTGGACCATGCACAGTTTGTAACCGTTTTCGTCAAAGGTGCAGGATGGCATGAAACGTCTGTTTGAGTCGAGCAGAAGCCACTTTCGGAGCTGGAAATGCCGTCATGTGGCTTGGATGAATTTAGGCTCCGCTCGGCCCCGCTCGTGGCTTGGAGCCAAGTTGCTGTACAGTACTGTCACGGTAGCACTACAGTAACGTCGTGAATCGCATTCTTTTCATCAGTTTCAGGCACTGTAGTTGATATATATCTATTCTTATCTCCGCTAGATTCTTTATAGCATCCGTCATTGGGTTTACAAGGTTTGATCTGACACTTAGGGGGCAGCGCGGAATGATTAATGATCCCGCGGTGTTCGAAAAAAAAACGCTGGAAACTGACATTCTGGTAAAGAAGAGATCCCCTGACGATTTGCCATGCCGAAGTGGGGTAACGATAACGAGGTTTGATGTGACACTTAGGTGCTAGCCTTCACCAGCTTCACCGCTCGAATTTCATCTAAATCAGTACTACAGGAAGTTTCTCACATCTGGAGCCTGAGTCCGAGTCGCCATGACTTGGAGAGTCTCAGGAACCCACTTGAATTGAACAAAAAGCCACCTACTGAGAGCTGAAGTCGCCCGAGATAGAAAGGTCTTTTCAGGCACGTAGAACATTCCAGCATCTGTCATACGTAGGATCGTTTCGGCTTCAAGCTTCAAGCTTCATAAGGCCTCCACTGGCAAGGACTCGGAGCTTTGTAAGTTAAGAATTACTTTCTCGTCGCCCTTCATGACATGGCAGAGCCAACATGTGCTAAGAGGTGACTTGACCCTTATCACATTTCCATCTGAGTCTGCTCTCGCTCAACCGTCCTTTCTCCTCCCACCAAGTCAGAGAAGATTCGCCACCGTTTGAACCACTCGATCCTCCATGGAGATGTACAAGTCTGACAGCCGGGCCAGAACAGCCCTAATCTTCTCTGCAAACGGCTTACAGTAAGGGATCAGGTCATGATGCTTATCCACGGGTTTCACTGTATTGATGTTCCCGATATGAATGACAGAAGCGCTTTAAGTTTCTGATGTGAGAAACTTCCTGTACGGATTTAGATGAAATTCAATCTGTGAACGCCGGAGTTGAAAAGCGTTACGATAGCGTCACCCGGGATAGATGGAAAGTCAGGGCTCGTAGAATATTCCAGCATCTATGACCGGAACGTTCCGGCTTCAAGTTTTATAACGCCTCCGAGGAGCTTTGGGAGAATTAGTTTCCCTTCGCCCTTCATGACAGAGCCAACTCGTAAGAGGTGACTTGACCCCCATCACATTTACCTCCGTTAATTGATGTTGGCACTAGAACGTTTTTTGAGGACCTCCCTGCTCTCTCAAATGAGATCGAAAGGATTCTTCGCGTTGCCGACAGAGATAAGATCAACGGCGTACTTGAGCGTCTCACGGTAGGGAATTCTCCAGTGAATACACGATTTTCATTTCATTCTGCGTGCCAGACTTATAACGGCCTCAGCGATAATCAACAAAAAATTGCTCAGAACTTCAAAGATGCACTCGAGTTGCTTGACTTGCTCCCATCTGACGAGTATTTAAAGAATGTTCAAGTTCAACGCAAGTACACTCTCGGTAAGGGGGCATTTAGCAATGTTTATGGTGGGGTGTGGAAAGAAGAAGACAAGGAAGAAGAGGTTGCGGTGAAGAGGATCCGTCCTGTCACACCTCCGGTATTCTTGATCCCCAGGGACCCTATCCGTTGCCTGACTCTAACTAATCTACAGGATCACATTGGAGGAATTTTCAAGGTAAACAGACTGCACTTTCTGTCACAACCGTGACATTCATGTCTAAATCCCAATACCTCAGGATAAATTTATGCAGCAAGCCAAGGTACTACTATATACCGAACTTGCTTAGTCGTTTGGGTTCGCTCACCTTTCCCAACAACTTAGCCGGTTGTCGTGTTCCAACGAGAGCTGGATATTTGGAAAAAAGTTTCGAAACATGAATATGTGTGGACCCTACTCGGTTTTACAATGTGGTTGGACCGAGACGACATGACCGTCGTCTTCGCCCTGGTTTCGCCTCGGGCTGAAGGCCATCTCGAGCTCGGTTTCATGGATTGGCACTCCTTGAAGCCTAAGGAGTTCGCAAACTATGTTCGTGCCCTACCATGTCCTGTGCATCGCAGCTGATGGGCTGGTTCCAGTTCCACGACGTCGCTAGGGGCTTGCAATCTTTGCATGACCATGGTGTGATTCATGGCGATATTCGTCGTGTTTGTCAACGATTGCTGTGCTATTCATCTGACTGACTATTCTTTATATTGTAGCAAAACATCCTACGAGACAAGAATCATTGTTATCTTGTCGATTTCGGCATCTCCAAGCTTCTTGATCTTTCGGGCTCATTCTCCTTTGCACCTGCGTTGTCCGATACTCGGCTCCCGAAACTACCTGATGGCTCGGTGATGAGGCGTGACAAGTATACTGATATCTTTACCTTTGGATGTACTATGTATGAGGTATTTCGGTTTTCTTAATCTCACGTCTATTATTCGTGACCGATCATCCTACTCCTTAGGTTCTAGCTTGGAAGACTCTGGACATTGCGACTGGACAACCTGTTCGGCCGGAAAGTCGTCTTGGTCAGGAGTGGGACGCTATATGGAAACTGATTCTACGTTGCGTGTCCGAAGAATATCAGGATGATCGCCCAAGTGCCGTTGATCTGGTGGAGAGTCTTAAAGTCATATGAATGCTTTTCCCGATGTAGTTTCATGTTTGAGTCTGCTGTAACCTTTCATTTACCAGGTTTCTGTGTTCAATGTGCCATATTGTAATAGTGATGGTCGTTCTGATTACTGATGAAGAGTGTTTCGGGGGCTAGTAGAGCCGAGCCGAGCCATTAGCCGGGCCGTCAATTCGCTGGCTTTTCTCCAGCTAGAATTGAGCCTTTCAGCTCCCAAGCCGGCTTGAGGTATTTGAGAATAAATACTCACGCTCTCGTTTGAATGAAGTGCAAGAGCAAGCTCTGAGCTTCCGCACGGGTGAGGGAGAACGGGCGATTGGCCTACTCCCATGCTCATGTTGAAGCGCTCGCAGTCGGACGCAGCAGAAGGATAAGTAACAGTCGCGTGTTCAGATGCATACCCGTCGCTCCCCGCTCCAGCGGGGTTCGCATGTCCTGCTGCTGCTGCTGCTGCTGCTGCACCATCCACGTGGAGCCTACTCAACATCTCACTTGTCGATACGCACGACCCTCGTGGGCCATCGTCGTCAACCGCCTGGCCCTCGCTTGTGACATCTGAAAAGTACGGACCGGCGCCATAAAGAGAAAAACGACGGACACTGCCGAGCATCATTATACCCCACCCTCCACAGTGAAGGTGTCTTCGGTGTCGAGGTCCGAGGGTGCCGCGGAAGGTTGGCGTTCGGGAAACTCATAACGACTTGGGGGTATCACGGACGAAGCCGCCACAGGAGGTGGCATACCGAACGAACAGCCTCCGTCTGGCGCGAGCGCCACCGCGCCCGAACCAGCGCTGAACGGATCCGGATGGGCACCGAGGGAGCCGACAGGTGTTGAGTGTGGGTTGCATGGAACAGAGCTGGAAACGATGCGCAGTGCGCCAGGTTCGGACGGCGTGACTGCGACTGGAAAGGATGAAACCGCGCCGAGTGGTGCGTTTGTGAGTAATGGACTCCAACGCTCTCCAACGCCCCCGGAGGGCGCAAAGGGGTTCGTAGGGAAGCCAGGTATACCCATACCCTCAGAGATGGAGAGTCAAGCAACGGATATTGTCACTGGGGATCAAGAATACCGGGGGTCTGACAGAACGGAACCTCTTCACCGCAACCTGTTGTCTTTTCCACACCCCTTTATAAGCATTGCTAAATGCCCGTTCACCGAGAGGGGGCCCGCGTTTAACATCCGTTAAATATTCGTTAGGCGGGAGCAAGCCGCGCAACGCGAGGGCATCCTGGAAGTTGTAAACAATATTTTGTTGATTATGGTCGAGGCCGTTATAACTCTGGGACGCAGAATAAATGAAAATCGTGTATTCACTGGAGTATTCCCTACCCTAAGACGCTCAAGTACGCCGTCGATCTTATGGCCGTCACCATCCCGAAGAATCTCTTCGATCTCGTTTAGGAGACTAGGGAGCTCCTCAATAAAGTTACTATGGTTCAACATCAGTTAATGGAGGGAAATGTGATGGGGGTCAAGTCACCTCTTACGAGTTGGCTCTGTCATGAAGGACGAAGGGCAAGTTCAAAGCTCCTTGGAGGCGTCGAAAAACTCGAAGCCGGAACGTTCCGGTCAATAGTAAAGCCTTTGACAGTTGTCATGTGCCTTGGCGCCCTATAAATATTAGGCGTGTCGCTCTTCTCTTTCCCCATTACCCACGATTCTACTATCCTCCCCTCAATTCCTCACTTCGCCCTTATGTCTCATACTCAGCCTACTTCCACATCGTCCAACTTCCAACTAATTTTCGATAGTGCCTTGAAAGCGTACAAAAAACGCACCAAAAGCGATCTTCTCACGCACCAGCTCGCTGACCGGCTCGAAGACTGCAATTCGGCTAGCAGCATTCTCACCGTGCTTCAAGAGCTAGTTCAGGAGCTCAATCAGTCTCAACGCAGAAATACGAAGTGGCTGGACCCAACTGTGAACGTCCTTCATGCGTTCTCAGAGACACTCGGAGAAGGTGTCGGCTCGGTATGCTTCAGAACATGAACTCGTCCGAGATCTACTCTCTCATCATATTTATTTGACAGGTATTCTCACCTGCAAAGGTGATCTTTATCGGATTTGGTGTGCTTCTCTCAGTGTGTACCCTTCTTAATACCTTGGTGCGGTCCATCGTAATACGAACAATCCTTAGACAGCTAAGGACGTTCGCGCGGATCAAGACACTCTCTTTGAGATGTTCGAGCGCATAGAGGAATTTTTCCGGCGTCTGGACATATACACTAAAGTGTCGCCAAATCAAGGAATGGTAGATACGATCACGGCAATAATGGTTGAGATCCTAAACATTCTTGCCATCGCTACAAAAGAAATCAAACAAGGCCGAATGAGTAAGTCTTTACTGTAACGAATAAGTTTCCGTTGATAGAACCATTTTCAGAAAAATATCTAAAGAAACTGTTCAAGAAACTGATTGGAAATAACGGGATCGAGGATGCGCTGAGGAGACTGGACAGGCTGACGCAGGAGGAGGCTCGAATGGCCTCTGCGCAACTCCTGGAGATCACGAATACGATCGATAACAGAGTCGAAGGAATTGCGGATAACGTGCTTGTTATCAACAATAGAGTGGCAGGCATCGAACGTTCGTGGTTCTCGAACCGCATTCATGCTGGACATGCAGGCTCAATCATCCTCACAGGGAATCAATTACAACAGGATCTTCGTAGATGGCTCTCGCCACAAGATCCATCTACGAATCACAATTTCGCACGCAGCGCCCATCACAAGGGAACGGCGACCTGGTTTTTCGAAGGAAGGACGTATAACGAATGGAAGTCAACAGGTTCCGAGTCATTACTCTGGGTTCATGGAAAACGTGTGCCCCTGTCCCATTCTGCCGCCTGACGCCACCTAATGACAATCCTTATTTGTAGCTGGCTCCGGCAAGAGCATACTCTGGTTCGTACAGCCTTTACTGTTTTGTCAGCCATGATTGAGTCGCTTATCTTTCTCCAGTTCGACAATCATCGAAGATGTGAAAACCGTGTGCAATGCCGGTCAAGCCTCGATTGCGTATTTCTATTTCGACTTTCGAAACATCAACAAACAACACTGGCGTGACCTAGTCCCTTCCCTTCTTACCCAGCTTTCCACACAATCGGGCCTATGTTGCGATATACTATCACGTCTTTATTCCGATCATGGCAACGGCACGCAACAGCCCAATGATGACGCTCTGAAACGTTGCCTAATAGAGATGCTCACAGTCCGAGATCGCCATCCGATCTACCTAATAATGGACGCCCTCGATGAATGTCCCGACACCTCTGAGGTTCCATCACCTCGGAATCGGATACTTCAGCTGTTGAAGGAACTCGCTGGCCTTCAGATCCCAAACCTTCGTATTTGTGTCACAAGTCGCCCAGAATTCGACATACGAGATTTCCTTGAGCCTCTGACCTCTCGCCGGGTGTCCCTACATGATCAAAGCGGACAAAAACAAGACATTGCGGATTATATTAGGTCCGTTGTCTACTTGGACTCGGAACCGATCATGAGGAGATGGAAGAAGGAGGATAAGGAATTTGTCATCGAGACACTCTCTGAACGGGCTGACGGAATGTAAGTGAATTGTTTTACATTCGTAATACCTGTGCAAATCGTCGGACAGGTTTCGGTGGATATTTTGTCAGTTGGAAGTCCTACGTCAATGTCTTCCACCAAGTGTCCGACGAACGCTCAAGGAATTGCCGGAATCACTGGACGAGACTTATGAGCGTATACTGAAGGAAATTAAGAAGCCGAATAAGCGGCTCGCTCAACGCGTATTGCAATGCCTGGCTGTCGCCGTCCGGCCTCTTCGTGTTGAGGAGCTTGCGGAAGTCTTCGCAGTCGACTTCGATGATGCGGAAGGGATCCCGAGGTTGAAATCGGATTGGCGATGGGAGGAACAAGAACTAGCTCTTTTGTCAGCGTGCTCAAGTCTGATATCAATTGTCGAAGGATTTGACGATTATGGTTATTCGTGGGGCCGGGTCGTTCAATTTTCGCACTTTTCGGTCAAGGAATTCTTGACCTCGCCTCGCCTCGCTACTGCAAGTGGAGAAGTCTCAAATTATCATATCGATTTGGAGCCAGCTCATACGACCCTGGCGCAAGCTTGCCTAGGCGTTTTACTACAAATACAGGATGGCGTTGTTCATAGGAATACACGCTGGGACCATCCAACTCGATACGCTGCCGAGCATTGGACTACTCATGCGAAATTTGGGGAGGTGTCGTCACGTTTATACAAAGGGATGGAATATCTCTTCGACGCGAACAAACCACACTTTAAGGTGTGGCTCACGCTATGCGATATAGACACCAGGCCGAACGATGATGCAACCTTTTCCTGGTTCGTAATAGAACGCAACAAATCCCCCGCGGCTCCCCTATATTACGCAGCACTCTGTGGATTCCACAATCTCGTAGAGCACCTCATTACCAAGCATCCGCCGGATGTGAATGCTAATGGGGGCTACTATGTGCGACCACTAGTGGCAGCATTGGCAGGAGAACACTTCCAGACGGCAGATTTACTCCGTCATAACGGCGCAGACCTGGATGTCCGGGGTGGCCTGTATGGGATGAATCCATTGCATGCCGCAGCCTATTCTGGAAATTTCGAGGTGGTCCGGATATTAATCGAGTACGATCACGCCGACAACATCAATGCTAGGGAAAAGGATGGGTGGACGCCGTTATTTTGGGCATCAACAGGTCATTTTTTCAAAGACGGTTCCGAGGCTGTCCTTCGATTACTGCTAGAGCATGGTGCAGATATAAATGCGCAGGATAAGAAAGGCTGGACCCCGTTGTATGTGGCCTCGATCAATGGGGCGCTGGAGGTTGTGCGCCTGTTGCTCGAACACGGTGCTGATGTAGAAGCGAAGGACAATGACGGCAAGACCGCATTGCAGGAAGCGTCTTGGAGAAGACGTGGCGAAATCATGAAATTACTGCGAGAACATGGAGCCAAGTAGAAACACCTTGTAGGTTTTAGTACTTCCGTATACGTATCCAATTTCTTGTCGATGATAGAAATACCATCGTGTTATTTTTTCTTCTCGTTCACCGTCTCGTTCACTCATTGTAACGCCGTATGTGGCACGTGGCAATACACGAATAGCTAGCTACTCATCTACCCCTAACTAACTTAACTTGCAATGGAAGTCGATTGTGAACTCGGAAAAACACCAGGACGTTCAGTTTCGGAATGGGTCAAGTGATATTGACTGGGGAGTAAAGTAGACCTAGTAGCGGTGGCTCTGTATGCGTATCCAGTATTCCAGTTTTTTGTCAGTTTCGGGTCCTTAGGAAACGCGCACGATTTATTCAAGTCATAAGGCAGTGCGGCGGATTCGGTTGGCAATGTGTTGTGCTCTTGGAACGCAGAGAGTTGATTCACTGTAGTAGGAAGCGGAGATCTAGACTTGGGGGGCCAAGTGTGTGAAGGAAGTGAAGGAAGGTCTTCTACGGACTCGGATTCAGTAGTGAGTTGGTCATGGTCGAGTGCATCAGAAAGGTTCCTCTTTGCTAGCGAGCACTAGCGAGCGAAAATTATCGTCGCTAGCGCTCGTTAGCGACACGTAGTGCTCGCTAGCAAATAGGAATTTTTCTGATCATCTGATGTGTGTGTGTGTGTGTGTGTGGGCGCATATCCGCGGTTTCGATCTCACTCATCGAAACAATGAAGCCAAAAGAAAATCGCATTTTATTCATGATTCGAGGGTGATGGGATGAACACGAGTTATCCGTAGTTCAAATGAAAGAAATGGAAATGCGTGTTATAAATGCGTCAATCTGTCAGGAAGGGACAGGGAGAGAGGGCCTTTGCAAGACGTGAGGGTTAGTCATCAGCAATTTCCGACAGAAGGGCTGAGCGTAGCGTGAAGAGGACGGCCTAGTGACAAAGGTCAGGGTCAGGGTGAGGAGGTGGGTAGAAGGTAACGGAGCACATATACACGTAACAGTAAGTATGGGTTTGGCAGCGTTGGTCGAGTTCGGTGTAGATGTAGGGGAGGTCCGCGTGACACGTGATTGCCTTCTCGTACTTGCCACGGACGTCCTTGTCATCGACAGGGTCACCAATCTTCGCGTCAACCCAGCCCGCGTGAAGAGTACCATCCTTGAGACGACCGTCGAGATGCTTTATATAACCATCATCCACGCCATTCCAAGGCATCCCTCGAGCATCAGATGGCCCTTCGCCTTCATCTCCCACCGCGTGCGCGAAGATCCCCATGGCCCAACTTCACCAAAGCCAGAGATGACAATGACTTTATCAGGTCAATGACGTCACGTAACTGAGAAAGTGACTGAAGGGTATGTGTCCCAGAAAGTTCGGGGAATTCGAAGAGGAAATTGGCCCGAGGTGCGACATTGACAGTCTGAAGAACGTGCACAGCATCAGCACCATCGATGATTTCGCGAACGATCGCGCGACGAAGCTCGGCCTTTTTGTTCATGTTGACACAATCAAAACCAACGCTCAAGTCAGCCCAATCTGGCTCGACTTGAGTAACTCCGTGCGTCTCAATTTCCTGAGCAATCATATCGGATTGGTCCATGAGACTGGTGCCACGAGTCAAGTTAAAAGATGATTCAGAATCTCAAATCCAGCCAGCGACAACTTACCCAATAACAACGCCTACAGGGCAGAGATGTTCACCCCAGCTTTGGAAAGACCAATGGTTGATGAGCGTTTCAAGAGAGATTTTACAATCGGAATAACGCCCGTCATTGCCCGTCGAGACTGTCGATCTCGCGGCCAATCTCGGGAACGGGAGCGGAAGGGATAACATAGTTGAGATATCGAGTCCCAGTGCCATGTAAATGTAGTCAACAAGCACGTCCACATCCTGTTTGGAGCCTTCGTTGAAGGGAACGACAGTAAGAGCGGAACCACGGCTGCCGAAACGCTGAAAAAATTCCCTAGACGTCGCCAAAGTAGATGGCAACTTCTGCGTCATCGCTGGCATCTGGGCCATCCGAGGCCAGCAGCCGCTTACGGATCCCGCCGACCAGGGGAGCGTGTGCCTTTTTGCAGGGTAATTCGCTCGTCCGTCTTATAAACCGCATAAACGGGGGAGAAGCGCTCGTTATTCGACGTGCAGAAGAGCAGTCATGACGTCGCACCCAAATGGGTCACGGCCGAGGACGAACAAGAACAATACAAGAGTCCTAGACTATGGCGCAGGAAAGGGATCGTGTCAGCCGATACAGAGGTAATGCTGGAAATTTGAGGCCTTAAGAACTGAGATGACGAACGACGGCTCCGAGGGAACTCAGAGTGCGGGCGGCTGTCAGGAACCTTGCGGCCTCGAATTTGAGGAACGTTCAGAAGAAGTCGCATCGTCGAATGCGGGCAATGGCGAGAAGGAGGATCTCGGGATAGTAAACTGCGGAGCCTGTGCTTGACGATGCGTAGATGCCACTGGAGATGCCGGATTCATAGAGAAACCGGTGTGGGTACAGGCGGAGTGGTAGTGGGCTGAGCATAACATCTACCTCTGAGAACTTGAACGTAGGCGGCGGGGTGTAAGGCGACTATAGGCCGCGTAATCAGTCAAGTTCGTTACCAAAACAGACGAGACGTATTTGAGAATAGATACTCACGCTCTCGTTTGAATGAAGTGCAAGAGCAAGCTCTGAGCTTCCGCACGGGTGAGGGAGAACGGGCGATTGGCCTACTCCCATGCTCATGTTGAAGCGCTCGCAGTCGGACGAAGGGGAAGGATAAGTAACAGTCGCGTGTTCAGATGCATACCCGTCGCTCTCCGAGAGAGCGGGGCTCGCATGTCCTGCTGCTGCTGCTGCTGTACCATCCACATGGAGCCTACCCAACATCTCACTTGTCGATACGCACGACCCTCGTGGGCCATCGTCGTCAACCGCCTGGCCCTCGCTTGTGACATCTGAAAAGTACGGACCGGCGCCATAAAGAGAAAAACGACGGACCCTGCCGAGCATCATTATACCCCACCCTCCACAGTGAAGGTGTCTTCGGTGTCGAGGTCCGAGGGTGCCGCGGAAGGTTTGCGTTCGGGGAACTCATAACGACTTGCCGGTACCACAGACGAAGCCACCACAGGAGGTGGCATACCAAACGAATACCCTGCATCTGGCGCGAGCGCCACCGCGCCCGAACCAGCGCTGAACGGATCCGGATGGGCACCGAGGGAGCCGACAGGTGTTGGGTGTGGGTTGCATGGAACAGAGCTGGAACCGATGCGCGGTGTGCCAGGAAACCGCGCCGAGTGGTGCGTTTGTGAGCCATGAAATCCAACGCACCCGGAGGGTGTAAAACGGTTCGTAGAGAAGCCAGGCATATTCATACGCTCGGAGATGGAGGCACACATGTACGGCGCTGCGTGCGGCGGCGATAGGCCTTAGCTTGGGGACGGACCAGAAGGCGGTGGGTAATCTGCTTGGGTGACAGAACGGCGATGGACGGTCAAGGCATAAGAATGTCCGGGAAGCGCACCAGTCGAATGCCAGTAGTGTAACATATGAGGGGGCATCATAGCAGAGGGGAACGAAGGGGAAGCATGGTAATCATGTTGCTGTGGCGGGATATGTGGTGAGAGAGCTGAAGACGGCAATGACTGTGGCGGCTGCTCTTGTGGGGAGACGAGGCTGAGAACTGGAAGAGAGCTCCGACGGAGACCGTACGCGGCGGATCTGGCCTCTGAGATAAAATGAGTGGGGGTAGCATTGTGCTGCTGATGTAGCTGATCGAACGAGCCGCTGGTGGGGGGGCGTAGGGAGAGGTTGAACATACGCGGCGTCCGGGGAGGGAGAGACATCAGTGGCGATGGGAGCGAAAGGAGTTGTAGGAGCGGCAGATGTGGCAAGCAACTAGAAGTTCGGGGCCGGCTTGCGCCAGCTTTCCGTCGCTTGTACCGGCTTTTCGGCTCTGGTGACAGCGGCGCCGCGCGGCTGGCATTGCCACCGACTCCGGCTTTGGCAATAGCCGAATTTTAGCCGGAGCTACTTCACCAATTTATAATACTGTACTACTGTACAGTAGTACATTAGACACAGAAACTTGGGCAAATCAAAGGTTACAGCAGACTCAAATCATAACACTACATCGGGAAAATCATTCAAATGGCTTTAAGACTCTCCACCAGTTCAACGGCACTTGGGCGATCATCCTGATATTCTTCGGACACGCAACGTAGAATCAGATTCCATATAGCATCCCACTCCTGACCAAGACGACTTTCCGGCCGTTCAAGTGGTCCAGTCGCAACAGCCAGAGTCTTCCAAGCTAGAACCTAAGGAGTAGGGTGATCGGTCACGAATAATAGATGTGAGATTAAGAAAACCGAAATACCTGATACATTGTACATCCAAACGCAACGATATCAGTATACTGGTTACGCTGCGTCACCGAGCCATCAGGTAGTTTCGGGACGCGCTGAGCTTTGACGGCGGCAGGCGCAAAGGAGAATGAGGACGAAGAATCAAGAAGTTTGGAGATGCCGAAATCGACAAGATAGCCATGTCCCTCGTTTTGCAAAATGTTTTGCTACAATATAAAGAATAGTAAGTGAAATGAACAGCACAGCGATCGTTGACAAACAGGACGAATGTTGCCATGAATCACACCATGGTCATGCAAAGCTTGCAAGCCCGTAGCGGCGTCGTAGAACTGGAATCAGCCATCAGCTGCGATCAGTGCGATGCACAGGACATGGTAGGGCACGAACATAGTTTGCGAACGTCTTAGGCTTCAGGGACTGCCAATCCATGTAACTGAGGTCGAGATGGCCTTCAGCCAGGGGCGAAACCAGGGCGAAGACGACGGTCGTTTCATCCCGGTCAAGCCACATTGTAAAACCGAGTAGGCGCCAAACAGAGTGGAACTCCGAAACCATTTTCAATTGAACCAGCTCTCGGTAGAACGAGGCGACCGGCTAAGTTGTTGTTAGGGATGAGGAAACCCAAACAAATGAGTAAGTTCGGTACCTGGTCCGTTGTCACGAATTTCTGCACCTTGGGTATTCGGATTCAGGCATGGATATTGTGACAGAAATAAGTGAAGTTTACCTCGAAACGTTCATCTCTGGCCTGCAGATTATCCAGAGTCAGTCAACGGATAGTGTCACAGAGATCAAGAATACCGGAGGTAAAAGATGAAACTTCTTCACCGCAACCTGTCCTCCTTTCCATTCCCCTTTATAAACATTGCTAAACGCCCCGTCGACGAGAGTGATCCCGCGGACAACATCCGTTAAATACTCGTTAGGCGAGACCAAGCCACGCAAAGTGAGGCCATCCTTGAAGTTCTGAACAATTCCTTGTTGAACATTGTCGAGGCCGTTATAACTCTGGGACGCAGAATGAAATGAAAGTCGTGTATTCACTGAAGTATTCCCTACCGTGAGACGCTCAAGTAGGCCGTCAATCTTATGGCTGTCACCATCGTGAAGAATCTCTTCGATCTCGTTTAGGAGACCGGGGAGCTCCTCAAGAAAGTTGCTATGGTCAACATCAGTTAATGGAGGGAAATGTGATGGGGGTCAAGTCACCTCTTAGGAGTTGGCTCTGTCATGACGGGCGAAGAAAACCTAATTCTTACAAAGCTCCTTGGAGGCTTTATGAAACTTGAAGCCGGAACGCTCCGGTCATAGATGCTGGATCCATGGAACTTTCTACGAGCCTGAACAGACCTCTCTTCTATCTAGCTCGGGCGGGGGTGTGTAGCAGTAGTTCACTAGAGGTAACTTAACAGGGAAAGTGTGTTCCTGAGACCGACTCGGAGTGACCAACTCCCGCACGTCGGTGGTACCATATTGGGAAACACAAATATGGACAAATATTCATATTAAACAAACGGCTTTACCGTAAGTTCCAGATGTGAGAAACTTCGTGTACTGTACTGATTTAGATGAAATTCGAACAGTGAAGCTGGTGAAGGCTAGCACCTAAGCGTCACATCAAACCTCGTTACGTGATACGTCAATGATACTGTACCCCACTTCGACATGGCATCGTCAGGACTCAGGGGATCTCTTCTTTAGTATCTTCACCAGTTTCCAGCGTTTTTCTAGCCGTTCCCAAACATGGCGGGATCATTCCGCGCTGCCACAACTTAAGTGTCACACCAAACCTTGTAATGCGATAAGTCAATGATACCCCACTTCGCTCCCGATGTTCCAGGATCATTCCACGCCGCCACACCGAAGTGGTGTGCACATCAAACCTTGTAACGTGATAGTAGGTCAATGATACTATAAAGAATCTAGCCGTGGTTACAATCGGAGATAAGAATAGATATATACCAACTACAGTGCCTGAAACTGATGAAAATAATCCGATTTACGTTACAGTACTGTAGTGCGAGCCACGAGGCTCACGACGAGCGGAGCCCAAATCAAAGTTCCTATATATGGTTTGCTAATGGAAACAGCCCACTGGGGTAAGGAGCCTAGCCAAGAATGACCGAGATGTACTCGGCATTGTCGACCGTTCTTCCGAACAATGAAATTCTTTCGTGCAATTGAAGTCAGCGGCGAGCGCTTCGAGGTGAGTGCGTACGTCGACATTTCCCCACAACATTTGTTCTGAAACGTCTTCCCAAGGTCCACCATCTTACTCCATGACTTCCCTTCGAACAACACATTCAACTTCTCCCATACCTTCTTCAGTTCATATCATCATATGCTGATTTGACCTTAATGACCCGGCTGAAGACCAGATCACTGAGATCAGGGATCGTCGCACCGAAGATTTGATTGAACGGGATCTTATCTGCGGTCTAGCGCCGCTCAGGCTTGAGCCCACCGACATCGCCGGCGCTCTTGTACTTCTGTGTGATCGTGTTCAAGTTGTCTGTGAGGTGGTCATCGAGACCCCTCATCGTTATCTGGCTGAGAACTGGAAGAGAGCCCCGACGGAGACCGTACTCGGTGGGCCTGGCCTCTGAAAGGAAATGAGTGGGGGTAGCATTGTGCTGCTGATGGAGCTGATCGAACGAGTCGCTGGTAGGGGGCGTAGTAGGGAGAGGTTGAAATTCCCATGAAGCACTCTGAGATGCGCGTGGTGACGGCTCGGGCGTCTGAGGCTCGATCTTGGCGACGGGGGATGCGTTGGATGGTGGTGGAACCGGATTGACATGAACATACGCGGCATCCGGGGAGGGAGAGACATCAGTGGCGATGGGAGTGATGGGAGCGTCGCTGCAGGAGCGGCAGATGTGGCAACAAGTTCGGCGCCGGCTTTGGCTTAATCTTCACGCCAGAATGACTGTCACAACTTATAATATTGTACATCAAACACAGAAACTTGGGCAAATCAAAAGTTACAGCAGACTCAAATCATAACACTACATCGGGAAAAGTATTCAGATGGCTTTAAGACTCGCCACCAGTTCAACGGCACTTGGGCGATCATCATGTTCTTTGGACACGCAACGTAGAATCAATTTCCATATAGCGTCCCACTCCTGACCAAGACGACCTTCCGGCCGCGCAGGTGGTCCAGTATCAATGTCCAGAGTCGTCTTCCAAGCTAGAACCTAAGGAGTAGGATGATGAGTCACGAATAATAGATGTATGATCAAGAAAACCGAAATACCTGATACATAGTAGATCCAAACGAAAAGATGTCGGTATACTGGTCACGCGTCACCGAGCCATCTAAGGCGGCCACAGTCACGGTCGCAAAGGAGAACTTGGACGAAGAATCACGAAGTTTGGAGATGCCGAAATCGACCAGATAGCAATGTCCCTTGTTTTGTAAGATGTTCTCCTACAATATAAATAATAGTAAGTCAAGATGAAAAGTACAGCAATCGTTGACAAACAGGACGAATATCGCCATGAATCACACCATGATCGTGCAAAGATTGCAAGCCCGTAGCGGCGTCGAGGAACTGGAACCAGCCCATCAGCCTAGCTGCGATGCACAGGACATGGTAGGGCACGAACATAGTTTGCGAACTTCTTGGGCTTCAAGGAGTGCCACTGTACATATTTGAACTTGAGATGGCCTTCAGCCAGGGGCGAAACCAGGGCGAAGACGATGGTCGCATTGTCCTCGTCCAGCGACATTGTAAAACCGTGTAGGGGCCACACAGAGTGGAACTCCGAAACTTTTTTCCAAATATCCAGCTCTCGGCAGAACGAGACAGCCGGCTAATATATTGAGAAAGGTGAGCGAACCCATATACTAGTACGAATAAGCAAGTTCGGTATACCTTGACTTGATCCTTAAATTTCTCCTGATGTATTGGAATTTAGACATGGATGTTGTGACAGAAATACTAAGTACAGTCCGTTTACCTTGAAACTTCCTTTAATTTGATCCTGCAGATTATTCAGAGTCAGCCAACGGATAGTGTCACTGGGGATCAAGAATACCGGGGGTCTAACAGGACGGAACGTCTTCACTGCAACCTCTTTTCCTTTCCACTCCCCTTTATAAACAATGCTAAATTCCCCTTCACCGAGAGTGGTCTCGCGTTTGACATCCGTTAAAAACAAATACTGGTCACGCGGCAACGAAACGCGCAACTCGAGGGCATTTTTGAAGTCCTGAACAATTCCTTGTTGAACATTGTCGAGGCCGTTATAACTCTGGGACGCAGAATGAAATAAAAATCGTGTAATTCACTGAAGTATTCCTTACCGTGAGACGCTTGAGCACGTCGTCGATCTTACTATGGCTGTCACCATCGTGAAGAATCTCTTCGATATCGTCTAGGAGACCGGGGAGCTCCTCAACAAAGTTGCTATGGTCAACATCAGCTAATGGAGAGAAATGTAATGGGGGTCAAGTCACCTCTTAGGAGTTGGCTCTGTCATGAAGGGCGAAGGGAAACTAATTCTTACAAAGCTCTTTGGAGGCTTTATGAAACTTGAAGCCGGAACGCTCCGGTCATAGATGCTGGATCCATGGAACGTTCTACGAGCCTGAACAGACCTTTCTTCTTTCTATCTCGGGCGGGAGTGTATAGTAGTTCACTAGAGGTAACTTAACAGGGAAAGTGGGTTCCTGAGACCAACTCGGAGTGACCAACTCCCGCACGTCGGTGGTAGTAACATATTGGGAAAACACAAATATAGACAAATATGCATATTAAATAAACGGCTTTACTGTAAGTTCCAGATGTGAGAAACTTCCTGTACTGTACTGATTTAGATGAAATTCGAACAGTGAAGCTAGTGAAGGCTAGCACCTAAGTGTTACATCAAACCTCGTTACGTGATACTAGTACGTCGATGATATTGTAACCCCACTTCGGCATAGCAAATCCGAGTCAGGGGATCTCTTTACCAGTTTCCAGCTTTTCGTTCCGAGTCCCGAACATCCCGGAATCATTCCGGCGGCGATTCCGCGATCTTAGGCCTTAAGTGTCACATCAAACCTTGTAATGTGACGACAACTGAAGTCAATGATACCCCACTTCGTTCCTTATGTTCCAGGATCATCCAAGTGATGTGCACATCAAACCTTGTAACGTGATAGGTCAATGATACTATAAAGAATCTAGTCGTGGTTACAGTTGGAGATACTACCAACTACAGTGCCTGAGTGGAAACTGATGAAAAGAATGCGATTTACGTTAGTACTAGTACTGCAACTTGGCTCCACAGTAGTAAGTCATTTCAAAATTCCTCTGCTAATGGAAACAGCCCACTGGGTAGGGAGCCAAGAATGACCGAGGCATCGCCGATCGCTCTTCCGAAAAATTAATGAAAGCTTTTGAATTGAAGTGAGGTGGGGCGCGCGGCTGGCATTGCCACCGACTCTGGCTTTGGCTTATCTTCACACCAGAATGACTGTTACAACTTATAATATTGTACATTAAACACAGAAACTTGGGCAAATCAAAAGTTACAGCAGACTCAAATCATAGCACTACAGCGGGAAAGGCATTCAGATGGCTTTAAGACTCTCCACCAGTTCAACGGCACTTGGGCGATCATCCTGTTCTTTGGACACGCAACGTAGAATCAGATTCCATATAGCGTCCCACTCCTGACCAAGACGACTTTCCGGCCGATCAAGTGGTCCAGTCGCAATCTCCAGAGTCTTCCAAGCTAGAACCTAAGGAGTAGGATGGTCGGTCACGAATAATAGATGTGAGATTAAGAAAACCGAAATACCTGATACATTGTACATCCAAACGAAAAGATGTCAGTATACTGGTTACGCTGCGTCACCGAACCATCAAGTAGTTTCGAGATGCGCTGAGCTTTGGCGGCGGCAGGCGCAAAAGAGAATGAGGACGAATAATCAAGAAGTTTGGACATGCCGAAATCGACAAGATAGCCACGTCCCTCGTTTTGTAAGATGTTTTCCTACAATATAAAGAATAGTAAGTTAAATGAACAGCACAGCGATCGTTGACAAACAGGACGAATATTGCCATGAATCACACCATGGTCATGCAAAGCTTGCAAGCCCGTAGCGGCGTCGTAGAACTGGAATCAGCCATCAGCTGCGATCAGTGCGATGCACAGGACATGGTAGGGAACGAACGTAGTTTGCAAACTTCTTAGGCTTCAAGGACTGCCAATCCATGTGACTGAGGTCGAGATGGCCTTCAGCCAGGGGCGAAACCATGGCGAAGACGACAGTCGTTTCATCCCGGTCCAGCCACATTGTAAAACCAAGTAGGGGCCAGACAGAGTGGAACTCCGAAACTGTTTTCAATTGAACCAGCTCTTGGTAGAACGAGGCAACCGGCTAAATTGTTAGGATGAGGAAACCCAAACAAATGACTAGTCACTAAGATCGGTACCTGGCCTGTTGTCACGAATTTCTGCACCTTGGGTATTCGGATTCAGGCATGGATACTGTGACAGAAATAAGTGAAGTTTACCTTGAAACGTTCATCGCGCGCCTGCAGATTATCCGGAGTCAGGCAACGGATAATGTCACAGAGATCAAGAATACCGGAGGTAAAAGATGGAACTTCTTCACCGCAACCTGTCCTCCTTTCCATTCCCCTTTATAAACATTGCTAAACGCCCCGTCGCCGAGAGTGATCCCGCGGACAACATCCGTTAAATACTCGTTAGGCGAGACCAAGCCGCGCAACTTGAGGGCATCCTTGAAGTTCTGAACAATTCCTTGTTGAACATTGTCGAGGCCGTTATAACTCTGGGACGCAGAATGAAATGAAATTCGTGTATTCACTGAAGTATTCCCTACCGTGAGACGCTCAAGTACGCCGTCGATCTTATGGCTGTCACCATCGTGAAGAATCTCTTCGATCTCGTTTAGAAGACCGGGGAGCTCCTCAACAAACTTCCTAGGGTCAACATTAATTAATAGAGGGAAATGTGAAGGGGGTCAAGTCACCTCTCATGAGTTGGTTCTGTCCGAGTCATGAAGCTTGAAGGGCGAACGGAAACTAATTTTTACGAAGCTCCCGCTCCTTGGAGGCTTTATGAAGCTAGAAACCGGAACGTTCCGGTCATAGATGCTGGATCCATGGAACATTCTACGTGACTGAACAGACCTTTCTATCTCGGGCGACGCTTTCAACTCCGGGCCTCCGGCCTTCAGGCCCGAAGCATTCATGTAAATCCGATCATTCATATTTGTCTATATTTGTGTTTCCCGACTTATCTCCAGATAATTAGACCTTATCCAAAGACTTGGCCGTTGCCAGAACCCGCTACTGTACTGTACTGTATGATCGTGCCGAGCAGACGCTCGCTCTCCTTGAACCCCCGCATGCGTCCGTAACTGCGACCAGTGATGCTCCTTCTCCGCCCTCCTTCTCCGCCTATCCGGAACCAGCAGTCAGGACTATGATTATGGACCTCCGGTCACACTCGACTGTTACCTCCAGGCTTCCGAGGTTCGCCTCTCCGACACTCGCACCTATTTCTCCCAACTGCTCCGCGATCCTTCTACTGTACCAAGCCGTCTTTCAATCGCCTTCCAGCGTATCAACCCCACCGTTCCCACCAGTCAGCCTCACGTACTCCAGTTGCTGCTTCGCAGACTTTTCCAACCTTTTCCCAGCCATCGCCCGCCGCTAGCCTTCGCTGCCTTCCTGCTCGAGTGTGTCATCGCGATGACAATACTGAGGATGCCAGTGTCCCCCCTGGTGTAGCGCGGATGGAACGCGCAGGTGAGTCCGGGAAGGACAGAGATATTAGAGTTTAGGAACCTAGAGAGAAGGGAGTCAGCGGCGATGCGGCAATCAGGAACGTGCGTCGGCTCGGTGGATCGGATCAGCGTGAGCCTTTGTCGGGCGGGCAGCGAGGGTGCACAACGAGGGAAAGAAAAAAAAAAAAAAAGCGTCCTGTGACGGCTGGCACACAGAGAAGAGAAGATAGAAAAGGAAAATGGGATTCAGGATGGGTCTTTTTCGACCACCCTCCTCTACGTGTGAGGGTGTCTTTTATATACAGGTTTGTTCCTACTGAGCGCCTGCGTCGGCGAGAACAAAGACCGGAAGTGAATGGACGCGTGCATTGTTACCGCGCCGGACGTATGAAAGATGTCAGAAATGTAAAAGAGAGATCAGTAACTATGAAAATAAGGCTAAGGACTCAATGGGAAAGGTATGCTAGTGTCGTGCTGTCGCGGCTAGAGTCGATCGTCGCTGTCCCAAGTTCGAAAGGAGCGAATGGAGTCGGTGAGGAGGGGTGCCGAACAAGGGGCTGTGAAGGCGGGAAGGTTTTCGATTTGTTCGCGGATATCTTGCACCGGAGGACCAAGGTAGGGGCGATGAGCGTGAAGCGATAAAAAGAATAAAAAAAGGGGAAGTGTGAGGCGATGATAGACGAGCGTGTGAAACTGTATAGTTGTGGCTGGGCGCTCCGGCTGGGCTGTTCCGCTGCTCTGTTCCGGTCTGGGCACGCGCAGCCACACTGCCCACCTTACACTGGGCCCCCTCCCAAGCGCGTTCGCATAGACCGTGGCCCCGACATTCCATCGAGCCATGATCGAGGTACGTATCTACCACACACATCGTGTGCAGCGTGTTGATCCTAGAGTCGTAGTCCTCCCGTATACACCACGTACCGCTTTCATACTGCACGGCCGAAATGAATCATCACCTTCACTCTGCTTACCTCGTGCAACAACCTCCCTCACGCGGCCGCCGCCCAGCACGCCGCGACCAGTCCCCATCCCTCCTCTCCCTTTCTCCAACGCTGCAACCGAAGCTCATCCATATCTCTATGTGAATTTGAAGCCAAAGCCACAGACAATAAACGTGGTTCGCCGTCGTCTCCTCAACCTGCTCATGCGTATGCCGGGCACCCTTCTCTACTCACAGCACTTGTACTATACTTACGACCTATCATGGTACACTGATACATTTGCCAAGATGGCACAGGCGGCATACCAAACTATTGGCGAGCCGGCATATACTCTTGATAATGCGTGGTCAACCTTCGGTGCATTGTCTAACGTACTTGAGACTTACTTTTAACTCTGTGACGTACCTTAAAGTACCATACTTGCCGTGCAACATCAATAATTGTAATCATTGTATGTCCGCATTCAAGCGGTGTGCACAGCAAAAGTATAGTAGCACTATATATTGGGGACTTATAGGAAGGTTCAGAACCCATCATACAGCATACATTGGTGGTGTCAGCCCGTATCGTTGTTGAAATCATGAGTCACTGCCACGAGCTGAGTTGACCTCCACGGACAAACCTAAGCAGCCGTAGACCGTCACTACTTATAATATAGTACACAAACTCGGAAACTCGGGCAAATCGAAGGTTACAGAAGACTCGAATCATGACACTACTACATCGGGAAAAGCATTCATATGACTTTAAGAATCTCCACCAGTTCAACGGCAGTTGGGCGATCTTCGGACATGCAACGTAGAATCAGATTCCATATAGCGTCCCACTCCTGACCAAGACGATTTTCCGGCCGATCAAGTGCCAGTGGTCCAGTCGCATTGTCCAGAGTCTTCCAAGCTAGAACCTAAGGAGTAGGATGATGGGTCACGAATAATAGATGTACGTATGATCAAGAAAACCGAAATACCTGATACATAGTAGATCCAAACGAAAAGACGTCGGTATACTGGGTACGCGTCACCGAGCCATCTAAGGTGACCACAGCCGCAAAGGAGAATGAGGACGGAGTATCACGAAGTTTGGAGATGCCGAAATCTACAAGATAACAATGTCCCTTGTTTTTTAAAATGTTTTCCTACAATATAAAGAATGGTAAGTCGGATGAAAAGCACAGCAACCGTTGACAAACAGGACGAATATCGCCATGAATCACACCATGATCATGCAAAGATTGCAAACCCGTAGCGGCGTCGTGGAACTGGAACCAGCCATCAGCTGCGATGCACAGGACATGGTACTAGTAGGGTACGAACATAGTTTGCAAACAACTTAGGCTTCAAGGAGTGCCATTCCAAATAATTGAGCTTGAGATGGCTTTCAGCCAGGGGCGAAACCAGGGCGAAGACGACGGTCGTTTTGTCCCGGTCCAGCCACATTGTAAAACCGAGTAGGCTCCACACAGAGTCGGACCCGGAAACTATTTTCCAAAGAAGCAGCTCTCTGTAGAACGCGACAACCGGCTAAGTCATTGAGAAAGGTGTGAGCGAACCCAAAGGTCCCAACTGAAACGAATAAAAAGGTTCGGTTTACCTCGACGTGATCCATAAATTTCTCCTGATGTATTGGAATTTAGACATGGATGTTGTGACAGAGATACTAAGTACAGTCCGCTTACCTTGAAAGATCCTTTAATGCGATCCTGTAGATTATTCAGAGTCAGCCAACGGATACTAGTGTCACTGGGGATCAAGAATACCGGGGGTCTAACAGGACGGAACCTCTTCACTGCAACATCTTTTCCTTTCCACACCCCTTTATAAACATTGCTAAATGCCCCTTCGCCGAGAGGGGGCCCGCGTTCAACATCCGTTAAATAATCTCTACGCGGGAACAAGCCGCGCAAGGTGAGGGCATCCTTGAAGTTCTGAACAATTTTTTGTTGAACATCGTCGAGGCCGTTATAACTCTGGGAGGCAGAATGAAACAAAAATCGTGTAATTCACTGAAGTATTCCCTACCATGAGACGCTCGAGCAAGTCGTTGATCAGCTTGATCTTATAGTTCTCACCATCCCGAAGAATCTCTTCGATCTCGTTTAGGAGACCGGGGAGCTCCTCAACAAACTTCCTATGGTCATCGTCAATTAATTGGATGGAGGGAAATGTGATGGGGGTCAAGTCACCTCTCATGAGTTGGTTCGATCCGAGTCATGAAGGGCGAACGGAAATTAATTATTACGAAGCTCCTTGGAGGCTTTATGAAGCTTGAAGCCGGAACTTTCATGCTGGATCCATGGAACGTTTCTACGAGCCAGAACAGGCCCGAGTGGCTTCCTCTATCCAAAGATCTGTGGGAGTGTGTAGTAGTTCACCAGAGGTAACTTAACAGGGAAAGTGGGTTCCTGAGTCGGAGACCGAGTCGGAGTGACCAAATCTCGCACGTCGGTCGTACCATATTGGGAAACACAAATATAGACAAATATGCATATTGAAAACAAATGGCTTTACTGTGCTGTAAGTTCCAGATAGCGAGAAACTTCCTGTACTGTACTGATTTAGATGAAATTCGAACAGTGAAGGCTAGCACTTCAGTACATCAAATCGTTACGTGATACGTCAATGATACTGTACTCCACTTCGGCATGGCACTGGCAAACCATCAGGGATCCCCTCTTTAGTGTCCTTGCCAGTTTTCCAGCCGTTCCCGAACATCGCGCGGCGTCATCATTCCGGCGGCGATTCCGCGCTGCTACACCCTAAGTGTCACATCAAACCTTGTACAGTAACGTTAATGATACCCCACTTCGTTCCCGATGTTCCGGGATCATCCCGCGCGGCGGCGCGCTGCCACCGTAAGCACATCAAACCTTGTAACGTGATAGTAGGTCAATTACTATATACTATAAATGGGATTCACGTTACAGTAGTGCGATCCACGAGGCTCGCAACGAGCGGAGCCCAAATCGAGCCAACATGATGGCTTACAGAGTACAGTAGTTGCTCCGAGTCCGAGCTCCGAGTCATGAAAGGTGAACTTGAAGGGAAAGTAATTCTTACAAAATCCACTCTAATAGAGCAATATGGAGAGGGATAAGGCGGCGGATATGGGGTTCTGTACCCAAGGTGCACTGAAATGGATTCGAAAAAAAAAATTGTTACAACGCTCCGAATCCTTTGAGGCGATACAAACTTGAAACACGTTCCTACGTATGACAGATGCTGGAATGTTCTACGTACCTGAACAGACCTTTCTATCTCGGGCGACTTCAAGTCTTCAACTCCAGCCTTCAGGCCGGCCTCAGGCCCATCACTGTTCGAATTTCATCCACAGTAAATCCGTACAGGACATTTTCTCACATCGAAGCCGTTTGTTTCATTCATATTTGTCTATATTTTTGTTTCCCAATAAGTTATGGTAAGTTAGTTCCACCGACTTGCGAGATTTGGTCACTCCGCATCGCCATCACTTGACTTCAGTTGGGGAAGTCTCAGGAACCCACTTTCCCTGTTGCGCAGTCATGCATGTAGGTAAATATAGGGAAAATTACCATACAACAGTACTGTATGTCACTGCCATTGTCAGAGTGGAGCATCGCCAATGAAAGCCCGCTCTTCACCAGCTAATCAGAACGACCGTCGCTACTTATAATTTTGCTTATAATATAGTACATAAACACAGAAACAAATCCAAGTTACAGCAAACTCGAATCATGACGCTACAGTACATCGGGAAAAGTATTCACTGGCGGCAGATGACTTTAAGAATCTCCACCAGTTCAACGGTAGTTGGGCGATCATCGGACATGCAACGTAGAATCAGATTCCATATAGCGTCCCACTCCTGACCAAGACGCCTTTCCGGCCGATCAAGTGGTCCAGTCGCATTGTCCAGAGTCTTCCAAGCTAGAACCTAGTAAGGAGTAAGATGATGGGTCACGAATAATAGATGTATGATCGGCAAGAAACCCGAAATACCTGATACATAGTAGATCCAAACGAAAAGACGTCAGTATCCTTGGTACGCGTCACCGAGCCATCTGAGGTGACCACAGCCGCAAAGGAGAATGAGCCTGAGGACGGAGAATCACGAAGTTTGGAGATGCCGAAATCGACAAGATAACAACGTCCCTTGTTTTTTAAGATGTTTTCCTACAATATAAAGACTAGTAAGTCAGATGAAAAGCACAGCAATCGTTGACAAACAGGACGAATATCGCCATGAATCACATCATGGTCATGCAAAGATTGCAAGCCCGTAGCGGCGTCGTGGAACTGGAACCAGCCATCAGCTGCGATTCACAGGACATGGTAAGGTACGAACATAGTTTGCGAACTCCTTAGGCTTCAAGGAGTACCACTCGAAATAATTGAGCTTGAGATGGCCTTCAGCCAGGGGCGAAACCAGGGCGAAGACGACGATCGTTTTTTCCCGGTCCAGCCACATTGTAAAACCGAGTAGGCCCCACACAGAGCTAGACCCGGAAACTATTTTCCAAAAAACCAGCTCTCGGTAGAACGATACAAGCGGCTGAGTTATTGGGAAAGGTGAGCGACTCAGAACCCAAACGAATAAGCAAGTTCGGTATACCTCGACGTGATCCATAAATTTCTCCTGATGTATTGGAATTTAAACATGGATTGTTGTGACAGAAATACTAAGTGCAGTCCGTTTACCTTGAGAGTTCCTTTAATGTGATCCTGTAGATTATTCAGAGTCAGCCAACGGATAGTGTCACTGGGAATCAAGAATATAGTACCGGGGGTCTAACAGGACGGAACCTCTTCACTGCAACCTCATTTCCTTTCCACAACCCTTTATAAACATTGCTAAATGCCCCTTCACCGAGAGGGGGCCCGCGTTCAACATCCGTTAAATAATCTCTACGCGGGAACACGCCGCGCAACGCGAGGGCATCCTTGAAGTTCTTAACAATTTTTTGTTGAACATCGTCGAGGCCGTTATAACTCTGGGACGCAGAATAAAATGAAAATCGTGTATTCGCTGAAGTATTCCCTACCATGAGACGCTTGAGCATGTCGTTGATCTTATAGTTGTTACCATCCCGAAGAATCGCTTCGATCTCGTTTAGGAGACCGGGGAGCTCCTCAACAAACTTCCTATGGTCATCGTCAATTAATGGAGGGAAATGTGATGGGGGTCAAGTCACCTCTCATATGTTGGTTCTGTCCGAGGCATGAAGGGCGAACGGAAACTAATTCTTACAAAGCTCCTTGGAGGCTTTATGAAACTTGAAGCCGGAACGCTCCGGTCATACTATAGATGCTGGAACCATGGAACGTTCTACGAGCCTGAACGAACCTTTCATCTATCTATCTCGGGCGGGAGTGTGTAGTAGTTCACTAGAGGTAACTTAACAGGGAAAGTGGGTTCCTGAGACCGACTCGGAGTGACCAACTCCCGCACGTCGGTGGTATCATATTGGGAAAACACAAATATAGACAAATATGCATAATTATTAATAAACAATTAAAACAAACGGCTTTACTGTAAGTTCCAGATGTGAGAAACTTCCTGCACTGTACTGATTTAGATGAAATTCGAACAGTACGTGAAGCTGGTGAAGGCTAGCACCTAAGTGTCACATCAAACCTCGTTACGTGATAGGTCAATGATACTGTATCCCACTTCGGCATAGCTGCCATAGCAAATCATCAGGGGATCTCTTCTTTACCAGTTTCCAGCTTTTCGGCCCCGTTCCGAGTCCCGAAGCATCGCGGGATCATTCGGGCGGCGATTCCGCGCTGCCACACCCTAAGTGTCGCATCAAACCTTGTAACGTGACAAGTCAATGATACAGTACCCCACTTCGTTCCCGATAGTTCCGGGATCATCCGAGTCTAAGCCTGAGTGATGTGCACATCAAACCTTGTAACGTGATAGGTTACAGTTAGAGATACCAACTACAGGGCCTGACTGGAAACTCGGCTGGCATTGCCACCGACTCCGGCTTTGGCTTATCTTCACACCAGGATGACTGTCGCAACTTATAATATTGTACATTAAACACAGAAACTTGGGCAAATCATAAGTTACAGCAGACTCAAATCATATTAACACTACATCGGTAAAAGCATTCAGATCATGGCTTTAAGACTCTCTACCAGTTCAACGGCACTTGGGCGATCATCCTGTTCTTTGGACACGCAACGTAGAATCAGTTTCCATATATCGTCCCACTCCTGACCAAGACGACTTTCCGGCCGCGCAGGTTGTCCAGTCGCAATGCCCAGAGTCTCCCTAGCTAGAACCTAAGGACCCGGAGTAGGACGATCGGTCACGAATAATAGATGTGAGGTTAAGAAAACCGAAATACCTGATACATGGTAGATCCAAACGAGAAGATGTCAGTATACTGGTTACGCTGCTTCACCGAGCCATCAAGAAGTTCCGGGATGCGCTGAGCTTTGGCGACCGCAGGCGCAAAGGAGAATGAGGACGAAGAATCAAGAAGTTTGGAGATGCCGAAATCGACAAGATAGCAACGTCCCTCGTTTAGTAAGATGTTTTCCTACAATATAAAGAATAGTAAGTCGGATGAGAAAAGCACAGAAATCGTTGACAAACAGGACGAATATCGCCATGAATCACATCATGGTCATGCAAGGATAGCAAGCCCATAGCGGCGTCGTGGAACTGGAACCAGCCATCAGCTGCGATGCACACTGGCAGGACTCGGACATGGTAGGGCACGAACATAGCTTGCGAATTTCTTAGGCTTCAAGGACTGCCAATCCATGTAACTGAGATTGAGATGGCCTTCAGCCAGGGGCGAAACCAGGGCGAGGACGATGGCCGTTTCGTTCCGGTCCAGCCACATTGTAAAACCGAGTAGGGGCCACACAGACTGGAACTTCGAAACCATTTTCCATTGAACCAAATCTCGGTAGAATGAGGCGACCGGCTAAGATGTTGGGGAGGAATTAGAAAACCCAAACAAATGAGCTTGCAAATGAGTTAAATTCGTTACCTGGCCCATTGTCACGAATTTCGGCACCTTGGGGAGTTCGGATTCAGGCATGGATGTTGTGACAGAAATAAGTGCTGTTTACCTTGGAAAGTTCATCGGTGGCCTGCAGATGATCCGGAGTCAGGCAACGGATAATGTCACTAGAGATGAAGAATACCGGAGGTAAAATAGGACGGAGTTTCTTCACCGCGACCTGTTTTTCTTTCCACTTCCCTTTATAAACCTGGCTAAATCCCCCGCCACCGAGAGCGGACCCGCGGACAACATCCGTCATATACTCGTCAGGCGGGAGCAAGCCGCGCAACATGAGGGAATCCTTGATGTTCTGAACAATTATTTTTTGAACGTTGTCGAGGCCGGTATAAGTCTGCCAGGGACGCAGAATAAAATGAAAATAGTGTATTCAGATGGAGTACTATTCCCTACCGTGAGACGCTCGAGTACGTCGTCGATCTTATGGCTGTCACCATCGTGAAGAATCTCTTCGATCTCGTTTAGGAGACCGGGGAGCTCCTCAACAAACTCGCTAGGGTCACGGTCAACATCAATTAATGGAGGGAAATGTGATGGGGGTCAAGTCACCTCGTACGAGTTGGCTCTGTCGGAGTCATGAAAGGCGAAGGGAAAGTAATTCTTACAAAGTTCACTTTAAGACTTAAGAGAGCAATATGGAGAGGGATAAGGCGGCCGATATTAAATATACACGTAAAGTGCTACATGGGGTTCTGTACCCAAGGTGCACTGAAATGGATTCGAAAAAAAAAAAATATTACAAAGCTCCTTTGAGGCGTTACGAAACACGTTCCTACGTATGACAGATGCTGGAATGTTCTACGTGCCTGAACAGACCTTTCTATCTCGGGCGACTTCAAGTCTTCAAGCTTCAACTCCCAGCCTTCAGGCCGGCCTCAGGCCCTTCACTGTTCGAATTTCATCCACAGTAAATCCGTACAGGACGTTTTCTCACATCGAAGCCGTTTGTTTCATTCATATTTGTTTATATTTGTGTTTCTACATGACCTGACTTCGTTGGGGAATCTCAGGAACCCGCTGTCCCTGTTACGCACGCATTTAGGTAAAAATAGGGAAAATTGCCATACAGTATGTCGCTCTCAGAGTGGACATCGCTAACCAATGAAAGCCTGTTCTTCACCAGCCAATCAGAACGACCATCACTACTTTTAATATAGCACATAAACACAGTAACTTGGGCAAATCAAAGGTTACAGCAGACTCAAATCATGACACTACATCGGGAAAAACATTCAGATGACTTCAAGTCTCTCCACCAGTTCACCGGCACTTGGGCGATCATCCTGATGTTCTTCGGACACACAACGTAGAATCAGTTTCCATATAGCGTCCCACTCCTGACCAAGACGACTTTCCGGCCGATCAGGTTGTCCGGTCGCAATGTCCAGAGTCTCCCTGGCTAGAACCTAGTAAGGAGTAGGATGATCGGTCACGAATTATTAAATAGATGTGAGATTAAGAAAACCGAAATACCTGATACATGGTACATCCAAAGGAAACGATATCGGTATACTTGTTACGCCCCGTCAGCGACCCATCAAGTCCTTTCGGGATACGGTGAGCTTTGGAAACCGCAGGCGCAAAGGAGAATGAGGACGAAGTATCAAGAAATTTGGAGATGCCGAAGTCGACAAGATAGCAACGTCCCTCGTTTAGTAAGATGTTTTCCTACAATATAAAGAATAGTAAGTCGGATGAAGAGCACAGCAATCGTTGACAAACAGGACGAATATCGCCATGAATTACACCATGGTCGTGCAAAGATTGCAAACCCGTAGCGGCGTCGTGGAACTGGGACCGGCCATCAGCTGCGATGCACAGTACATGGTAGTAGGGCACGAACATAGTTTGCAAACATCTTAGGCTTCAAGGACTGCCAACCCATGTAATTGAACCTAAGATAGCCTCCAGCCAGGGGCGAAACCAGGGCGAAGACGACGGTCGTTTCATCCCGGTCTAGCCACATTGTAAAACCGTGTAGGGGCCACACAGAGTTGGACCCGGAAACTATTTTCCAATGAACCAGCTCTCGGTAGAACGAGACAACCGGCTAAGTTATTGGGAAAGGTGAGCGAACCAAAACGAATAAGCAAGTTCGGTATACCTTGACTTGATCTATAAATTTCTCCTGATGTATTGGAATTTAGACATGTTGTGACAGAAATAAGTGCAGTCCGTTTACCTTGAAAGATCCTTTAATGTGATCCTGTAAATTATTCAGAGTCAGCCAACGGATAGTGTCACTGGGGATCAAGAATACCGGGGGTGTAACAGGACGGAACCTCTTCACTGCAACCTCATTTCCTTTCCACACCCCTTTATAAACATTGCTAAATGCCCCTTCACCGAGAGGGGGCCCGCGTTTAATATCCCTTAAATACTCGTTAGGCGGGAGCAAGCCGCGCAACTTGAGGGCATCCTTGAAGTTCTGAACCATTTTTTGTTGAACATTGTCGAGGCTGTCATAACTCTGGGACGCAGAATGAAATGAAAATCGTGTATTCACTGAAGTACTATATTCCCTACCGTGAGACGCTCGAGCACGTCGTTGATCTTATCGCTGTCACCATCCCCAAGAATCTCTTCGATCTCGTCTAGGAGACCGGGGAGCTCCTCAATAAACTTGCTATGGTCATCGTCAATTAATGGAGGGAAATGTGATGGGGGTCAAGTCACCTCTCATGAGCTGGTTCTGTCGGAGTCATGAAGGGCGAAGGGAAACTAATTCCTACAAAGCTCCTTGGGGGCTTTAAGAGACTTGAAGTCGGAACGTTCCGGTCATAGATGCTGTAACGTTCTACGAACCTGAAAAGACCTTTCTTCCGGGACGCTAACGCTTTTCAACTCCGATCTTCACTGTTCGAATTTCATCTAAATCCGTACAGGAATTTTCTCACATCAGGACCTTAAAGCCGTTTGTTCCATGCTTGTATTATGAATTATACTATAGGGGCTTCTCGTTCAATTCAAGTGGGTTCCTGAGACTCTCCAAGTCAACCAAATCTCGCACGTTGGTGGTACCATATTGGGAAACACAAATATAAGGGTACTAAACTAATTGCAAAATGGCGAGACAACTTACGTACATAATCTTTGTCATAAATCACGTACAAAATCTTATGTCACTACTGAATCCAAGTCCACGAACGCCCCTGCCGCGGCTTTCCTTTGCTCACCTTCGCCCTTCGCCCTGCTCACTCCCCTGGCGTTTTCTTTTCTCCTCTGCTGAAAATGACCGTCTCGAACACTGACAGTGTCTAATGCTACTGTGGGGTCTTCCACATTTCCTGGATGTTTCTCTTGGCCTAGGGAATGTTGGTCCTCAGCCGTTTTCTGATCGCAATGATCCTTCACCCTGTCTTCATAGGTGTCCGACTTCGTTCTCTGAAGCCCCCTTGCCGTCACTACGTTCGCCTTCGAAAAATAAGGTTGCTCAGGGAAACCGTACAGAGGAGGACAGAGCAGAGCGAGTGCGTGAGCTCACCATCACCATCACCAAGTCCACGGCCGATGTGCAATGTTCTAAGTTACTCTGCCCTGCTCGCTCCCCGTCACCATCACCACCCCCCTTTTCACTCGCCATCACCATCAGCTCCTGCACGACTGCGATCATATCCCGTTCATTTCTCACGTTCACCCTCGCCACTGCTTCCTTCGTTTGAATTCATCCACCGGATCGCGCCCTTGCTTCACTGCTCCCGTTTCCTTATCAAACAGCACCCGCTCTCCCCGACACTCGAACAGCGGTGGCTCCGAACGGTGGAATGAACCGTGCGAAGCACGGGTCAAGCGCTAGTCATACTATAAAGCATTATACGTCCCTGTGGTAGGGCGCACGCCGTCCTATATATGGATACGAAAACCAAAGACAAACAAAAGGTATCTCCAGTTATCCGATCTCCGTTTGTAGCGCCGATCGCTTTCGACTGCAGCGAGTTCCACTTTCAGGTCGCAAGTAAAGCGATACTGGCAGGCGTTATCACGCAGTCCCTTCGAACAGAATTCGGTTTGTTCAGCTCTTTCGATCAGCTCTCGGCGTTTCCCGAGTTCCCGCCCGCTTCCCTCCCTGCTAATCACTGCTTTCGATGCTATGCCTTCGGAATCTCGTGTCCACTGAAACACACAGAGCAAATATGGGTCTCGCATTCTATAACTAGCAGTGGGGCCCTCGGTTGTCTGCGGTTTAGCCAAGGTCTACTACATTTTGCTTCACGGAACGTTTATACCAAATACGGCTTCGGACTTCATCCTAAGATGGTATCTGCGGTAAGGTTCCTTGTGACTCATGGCTTTCCCTAGATGTATTTTATGTGCTATGCGTGATCGTAGTATGGTCGTATTCGGCCCGTACATGCAGTCAGTATAAGTGTATGCATGCATCGCTCAGCCGCTCCATGGAATAAGTCTTCGTCTTCATCCTCCACCTCTTTCATTGACCGTCCGGGCCCCCATGGCCTCATACTTTCCCTCCCCCGAAAGACTTGAACCGGAAAACGCAATCGAACAGTCTGGCCTGGCTCTCTGCATCATCTCTGCGCAAGGGGAGCTCAGATGTCGAGACCCACCAATAGTTGTTAATCAAGAGAACGGAGGGATCTGCATGGTTTTTGTCACCTTCGTGGCGCTACCAGAAGAGGTTTGGCTCTACGAAGTGTTGTGCATGCTACGGTTGACCAGTAAGATGACGTTGCCTGCAGGCCTTCCGACTGTTTGTATGTAACTATGGGTCCTATGACGTCGGCGCAGACGTCTCTTTTGGTGGCGAGTACTTGGGCAAGTGGCTTATCACCTTCGAGCCCCAAGCATGGCATCACATCGCTTGCGATTCTCTCTTCCGATTTCAGGAATCATACGGTACGAGTCGGGGTCCTTTACCCACCATAATCCCCTAATCGGCCGAGCGACAGATCGTCAGTCAAAAGGTTTCGAACCAACGACAATTGAGATCCGATTTCAACACCTACACAAAGTCGACGGATGTGACGGATCGCAACAGGCTAGTCTGGTCCCTGTCATCCAGCGCCAGCCATCTCCCGAGGATGGCCCTTATGTAAGGTCGGTATCCGTTTTTCTTTTTTGGTTCGTTGCACTGTATTGTGTAGGTGCAATTGCGCTAACGTGTCACGTCTCCGCAGCCCCAGAAAAGATGTGATCCAGAGCACGTTTACAGCCCTGGAGGAATTTCTTACATTCGTCATCTCGTTCTATCCGCCGGTGCCCATGACAATTCTCCATCCTCTGCAGACAACACCAATAACGAGTCCGGAACCTGGCCCACGTCCGTATCACACCAGAATTCTTCTCTTTACCGAGTTTCATGACTTTCTCCTTACCATCTTATAGCATCGACGCCTTCTTTGGAATCTGGTTCAACAAAAAGCTCAGATTCCATCCCCCAGGTCTGTATATATTCACGCCCGTTTTGGTTCGCGTACAGCATACAATCGAGCTGACTCATATCGTTGGGCCCCCTGGCCATATAGCGCGTTTCTTTGGAAAAGATGTCAGATGATGAGCTCCAAGATGCTCTTATGGAACACGAGGGCTCCCGCCTCCTGCTCCCCGCTCGGCTCACCCCTGGATTCTGGGGGAAACTCTCTGTGGAGAATTTTTGTCGCCGATATGGGCTACCCGAGGAGATTGCACTAGTGCTGACCCAGATGAAGGTTCAGGATGCGCACGGCCTCAGTAGGGTGTATCTACGGGATCTACGGGATAATAACTTGGCGCATCGTTCTATCAACATGTTACGCCTTGCTGTTATTAGGTTCTCGTCCGAGTCTAGGCCATGACTGGACGGACCCGGAGCTACCATCACCCGGTTGTCGGTTGATCTGGCAGGTTACTCAGAGACGACGATTTATGGACATTCAGCGTATGTTTTGAATTTGTATGTGTATTTTAACCATGTTGTACAGTATCTTTAGTGTATTCTTAGTCTGGGAACTAAAAATAGAAATAGATCTCGGTGTCTTCACTGCTAGTATAGATAAATATGCATATTGGCTTTACTGTAAGTTCAGATGTGAGAAACTTCCTGTGCTGATTCAGATGAAATTCGAGCGGTGAAGGCGGTGAAGGCTAGCACCTACAGTACTAGTAAGTGTCACATCAGAACTCGTTATCGATCGTTACGTGATAGGTCAATGTACCCCACTTCGGCATGGCAAATCGTCAGAGGATCTCTTCTTTACCAGAATGTCAGTTTCCAACGTTTTTTTCCCGAACATCGCGGAATCATTCCGCGCTGCCACACCCTAAGTGTCAGATCAAACCTTGTAACATGAAAAGTCAATGATAACCCCACTTTGCCAATCGTTCCCGATGCTCCGGGATTTCAATTATTCCGCGCTGCCACACCCTACTTACAGTAAGTGATAATAGGTCAATGATACTATAAAGAATCTAGCCGTGGTTAACTTACAGTCGGAGATAATAAGAATAGATATACCAACTATATACAGTGCCTGAAACTGATGAAAAGAGTGCTACAGTTACCGTGACTATATACAGTAAGTGCGAGCCACGAGGCTCGCAGACGAGCGGAGCCCAAATCCAACCAAGCCACATGACGGCATTTTTCCAATGGAATCCCAATTTCAGTTTGCAAAAAATCAGATTACATTAATTGGGTCCCACAGTACTAGTACTAGTGTTAGTTGCTCCGAGCTCGCTCGATCGAGTCGACCAAACCAATTCAACAATAACGTCGACCGGACCGAGTGGCGCAAACTTCTTAAGTTAGGCCATTTAGCAAAGTGAAAGACCCCTTTCTTGACGATATTGGGCTCGTCGAGAACATTCTCCTGGTGTCTACCTACCACAATTGGGTGACGGATAGCTCCCTCTGGAGCTGTTACAGTACCCGAAACACAGAAGCTCAGATATTCTGGGATCCGGAGCGCCGGTGATGCATTCACCTCATTCATCGCTCGTAAACCACTTATACTGTACGCCGTCGTCTTCGGAGGCATGAGACTCCGGATGTCACCCTGTAACTCTGGTTCGTCCTGTCTGTCCATCGTGGATGGAGTCCAATTTATAATCCTCGGAGTCGTCAGACTATCTTCTTTGATATATGGCCCTCCATGAATATGCCTGTTACGTTTCGTATGGTCATGTTGTGTTGGCTACGTGATGTACGTGTCCACCTACAGTATGTCACTCGTCTGGCTCTGTCCGAAGGAGGCACGATGACATTCTCATCTTGTGTATGCTAGAGTACAATTCCATCGCTAGATAATATCATGTGCGGTGTGCGTACTTGTCACTATAACGCAGATGTTTACACTTAGGTGCAAGTGTCGTCCCGATGGATAACATAGTGCTAGTGGTAAAGATGTGAAAAATGAAACGCTCTTTTCAGAAACGCCAGCCTGAGGCTCGTTCGGGGACACAGGGTATTCAGAACTACAAGAAGTCGTCGGAGAGACTTTTGAAGGATTGTAGCTTGGATAGCGGCTGCGAGATGGGATTGTCGTCCGAGATAAGATAGAGGAGTGAGCGAGTGAGCCTGACAGAGACTGCGGTTCCGCGAACGCGAGTATCGAGCGGGAAAGTCGGGCCGAGAGAGCACAACGAGTGAAAGAAAAGAGAAAGAAAACTTGATTCTGAGCTGAAGATGAGATGCCCTTCCTCGACAAGCGAGGCTGGCTTAAATACAAGTAGTCCTAACTGAGCGCCTGCGTCTGGGAGAACGAAGACCGGTGCGCGTGTCAATGCTACGCTGGATGTATGAAAAATGGTAGGAAAAATGTAAGAAAGGTGTCAGTATGGTAGCTATGAAACGGTGCTAAACGAGCCGTCTTGCACCGGAGGTTGAGGGACAGAGGATGCTCGTGGAGATGAACGATGAGGCGATGATATGAGGCGATGAGAAAGGAAAAATGCTGATGGACGAAAAACGGTGTAGCGCGCTAGGAACGCGCAGGTGAGTCCGTGTGGACAGAGTTATGAAGGCCGAGAAGGGTATAGAAGAGGAATCAGAGGTATCTGGTGGGTGAGCTAGGAGTTGTTGGAGTCGAGAAGGCCGAGCAGAGGGGCGACCAGCTGAGGTGCTGTCCTCCCTGATGCGTCTCTAGGTGGGAGGTTGTTGACCGAGCCAGACAAATAGTGGTTGTTTAAGACAACCAGAGGAGAAAAGCGTCGATACGAGGCGAGGGGAATCTCTGATTCCGCCTCAGTGGAGCAACCAGATGTAGCGCGCTAGGAACGCGCAGGTGAGTCCGTACGGACAGAGATAAAGATCTAGGAGGAGAGAGAGGAAAATGTCAGCGATTAACCGGAAAGCGTTACGCACGGCGGCTCGGGTTGGCGCAGCGTCGTTCGGATCGAAGAGCAGCAGACCCAGAGAAAATAGAAAAGGAGGCATGCGAGCCAAGGAAACGAAAGTGGAACTGGGGGAAACTGAACTGGATTCAAGCAGTCCATCCTAACGTCCTTAGATACATGGTTCGGCTATCTAATGTCGAGAGAGAGAGGGAGATCGAGCTGGTGTGAGAGCGAAGAGATGAAATTTTTGAAGAGGGACAACGCGCGTCGACCACGTGGTCACTAGCGTGGCGTATGACACGTGATGGCAAGAATGTAACTTACAAGGCGTCGAGCGAGAGACTACTGTAAATCTGCGAACGCAAGACAGGAACGAGATAGAAAAAAGGGTATAGATCGGCTCGATAGTCTGAGCCTTGCTACGCGATTCCAGGTAGAATATAGAGTCGGCACGTCGAAGGGCTTACCGAAACTAAGGCGCCCCGGACAGCTCAAAATGTGGAAAGGTACGCGTCAGCGCGGTCTGTGCGAGCGCAGCCAGACCGTCCTCCTTACAACGGAAAGACTGTACAGTTGTGGCTGGGCGCTCCGATGCGGTTGTTCCACTCCGTTCGGAGTCAGAGCGTACCTCCGACGCACACCTTACAGAATCGCAACCAGCTTCAGTAAGAAAAAACAAAGTGATTGTTCAAGTGATTATAGCTTACAGGCTACAATTGAGGAGTGTTATATACATGAGAGGAACAATACAGGAATCATTGGATAGCGCGCGCATTTAGAGGTTGGGATCAGAATCGAACCTGGAAATGGAGGTGATATGTAGCCGGGACGAAGTGTGCGTCGGTGTCGCGCGCAAGACGGACGCCTCCTTTACACCAACCCGGGTGTCGAACTCTTGGCCGTCCTCGGTGAAGCACTGCTCCATACCAGCACTCATTCCACCCCCATCTCTAAGATCGTCAACGTATCTTTCTCCATCCACCTTCAAGTATTAGCAGAGACATACTGTAGTGCAGCTACTAGTGCTTGAACACAAGCCTGAACGGGATTAAAGTTTGGCAATGGGAGTGGTACGGCCAGAAGGCGGCAGCAGAACGTAGCTTAGAAACCGCGCTGCCGTGCTTAAGGTTCCAGACACACACACACAAGGACGATGGAACCGAACTTAAGGTCAGAGTAGTTGATGGAGTTTTTTTTACGTGCGCTCGCTCGAACTGCCGTACGGGCTTTGTCCGGCTACGAAGGTGAAGGACATTCTTGCGTGTCGCCAGGAGGTAAGCTTCCCGTCCTTCGAAGTTGGCACGAACGAAGGGCGATAATCTCGGCCGTGGAGCACTCTGTAAAGGGAATTTGGCACATCCAATGCCGTCTGCGCTGTTGGGGCCAATAGAGTGAGATGATGATGCCGTTCCCGCGCCTGCTAACTCGGGAATGTCAATGTCATACGAAGGATGGCTGGCCGCCTCACGATCGTCTAATAAGAATTTTGTTCGAACTCGGCTGGAGTGAGGCCCGCTTGTAGTGTCGGTGGGAAGCTCGTAGATCTCTCTGACTTTACTCACGTTTGGTCCTTGCGTTTGGTGTCGCGCTGTGCTGAGCTATGTATGGGATGTTTGTTGTCTCGATCGCTGCCGCAGAGGGCAACCCTGCCAGGCCAGGACTCGAGTACTTTGAAGGGTCAAAGTGGCCATCGAGCCCATTTTCGCACCGTCGCACGGTATGTGTAGGTCGGGTCGGGAATGAGAGGGCGTGGGACGCGTTCGAGTCGGAGGTATCGCGGGTGGTCAGGTCGATGTTGTCATACAGGTTGTCCTCGAGGCGGGTCGAGTACGAGGTTGTGGAAGGGGGTCGTCCCACCGGGGCAGAATGGGACCTTCTCAAGTGTAATCTGAGTCAATCTGTCTGATCACGTAGCGAGAGGTTCTCGGCGTACAGTAACTCAATTGTCCAGTTCGTAATGCCATTCGCTCCAAACACCTTCTTCTTCTGTTGATGAGTGCACCTACTACCACGTGGGCCAGGTCTAGCATGGAAAGCGACGACGATTTTGGAAAACTTCGTTCGAGGACGCCGGCAAAGGTGGCTGCTCTGATCTGCTGTTGGTTGATATGAATGTCGATTACACTTTGCATGCAGCAATCACTCCATTGCCCGATAAGAACGCGGTTGGGCTCCTCCGAGTAGAGGCCGTGGAATGTGTGCTACAGTACGGCAGCGGCTGAGGGCAGCAGTGTTCGTGGTGGACTAATGGGAGTGTAATATGTAATGGTCGCGAAAGCCGCAGTCGGAGTTTCGGGCTTCATTGCAGTGCAACTCTCCGTATCGAGCTCCGTATCTACGACTCGGAAGACTTATGGGTCGCTCGCTGACTGGAAGTAAAAAATCCTCACATCCATGACTCGCATTACCATCAAGTATCGTATTATTTTCTCTTTTGTAGCCTGCGCTTTAGATTCAACTGAAAATGGCCATGCTATGTTTTCATCGCATCGAGTCTCCCGAACTTGCCAGTGAAATGGTTGAATTCTGTGATCTCGCGCCTGACGTCCCTCCCGACATTATGCCCATTTTTCCTGGAGTCATCGGGACACCGCCAACACCTGTTTTCTCAGCTCGCTAGCCTCTCACTCGTCTGCCAGGAACTGAACTCGCATGGTCTAATGAGCTCCGAATTTTTTTCTGGGAGTTGTAGTTGTAAGGGGAGTTGCAACGCTTCACCTTCATGAGGTATACAACTGCCAGTGTCATTCTCCGCATTTCTGCCACGAAGCACCGAGCTTCTGGCATTATGATGAAAAGGTGACGCACTTTAACGGCATCCTTCCCCAAGACGGAATCTAGTGGAATAGTCTACACACTTCTCTGAACTTGATGCCTGATGGCTTGGAAGATAATGCATGAAAGGAACTGCGTTTAACTAGTACTGCACCAAACAGGCTTCTTATATCTAAAATAAGGCTCTCCACTCTTGGCCCCTTGTCATTTCGTCTAATCTGCCTCGCGTTTGAATAACACGGCTTTGCGAGAAGACAAAACCGTTCTCGAGAGCACCAATGCTTAACCAAAACATCTCTGCCCGGACAACGTCCCTGTCCAGACAACGTCCACCGGCAGACGTTGTAAAGCCTGCTTTCACACTGAATTCGACTCTGAATCACCACCTAAACACCTATCACTATCGCGCGCCTGCTCCTTATCAGACAGCCGCAAGTACGGAATATAGTAGTCGTGTTGATAAAGGAAGGAAAATTGCCAACTTTGTCGTGAATACAGTACTGAGACGAGACTGATGCCACCACGATTTGACGGTTCTGCAGCGGCCGCATGTGCAATGTGAATGAATGTGTTCAAGGTTCTCTCACGCCTTGGCATCTGGTAATTCCGACACTTCTAAACCCATTGGGATCATATGTCGTCTCCGGTATCTCTACGATAGTTGGGCTGCGTGAGCCCTTTTCGCCTCGAGTGAATACTTTTCCTTTCGATAGTATTTGACTAAACAGACCGCATTCTCTCCTATGGAGACAATCGGAGCCCCTTCAACACCTCTTTTCTCACCGGCGTCGACCATGCGGACTGCGCGCCAAAGTGTAAGTTACTCGAGCACTGTACATCTTGACAAAAATTACAATCCAAGCCGCCGCACGTTCTTCATTCTTCGAAAGTTGTAATAGTGTATGTAGTGCTGCGCTCGTCATGGGGATTTATTTGTGTCGGTTGTCAAGGAAGCTCTAATGTGACGTGTGTTCCCGCAGTGTTCCTGCCGTCCTGAACCTGTACATTTTACCGAGACATCGCTTACCCAGATTGAGCCTCGGATCGCACCTTTTTGTCAATACAGAACAGTAGGTGGTTACAGTACCTGTCAGTAGTACGGGTACAATGATTGGAACTGTTACTCATCCCACCAGCACTCACCATTGTTATTTGTTACCAAAGCGACACGATGTCCCTTCGCAGGCTCGCACGTTTGAACGGCGTGTCGATGCCAGGGAGCGTGACAGTAAATCTGCGTGAAGGAATGTCGTTAGACTTAGTCACTGATCGCAGTCCCCAGTGGTTCCCCGCGGGTAAGTTATGGCTGAGTAACGTAAGGGGCAAGTGTGAGAATGAGATCAAAATCTCGTGGCATTCCCCTCTCACACAGGGTGCTCGTAACCAAGCATGAATTGGGAAAAACAAAGAGGACTGTAGTGGTGAGAGTGCACGAGGAGATGTTTTGTCTGTTGATTTTAATTTTTCGGGCAGGGGGAGTTACGTGATGTTGATTTTGATCAAGTCAATTGCGGTAGGTTCCTTCCGTGAGCAGGAGATATAAATAACCTTAGCCTTAGAGATGGTCCCGCCTATTGTCCCACCACCCGCTCTCCAATGACTGACCTCACCATCCTTCATGCCCCAAGCACTCTTTATCTTCCAGAAGCAAAGAATGAGACCGGTCTCCGTTTTGCCTTCAACCGCTGGTCGCTCCCGCCGTCGCATCCTGTCATTTCCACGACTCCCATGGTCACCGTCGAAATGGTCGATACAGGCTTCCCGCCTACATCGCCCACCATGATTCAAGACCACAACCTCCTTTCACCTCCTCGCCGCAGTTCTAAATCTAAAGGTTCTCCCAGAGTCCCTCGTCTTAGACCCGCTTCCGCACCCCCCGAGCGTCCTAGCAAACTCAGGACTATTGATCCATTCGACCGTTTGTCCCCTCGTCCCAAATCGCCAGACCCTGCATCCGGCCTTCGTAGCCCCATACCGATAGTCGTTCGTCCTCCAACCACCCTATGTATGTGTATCGTCTCTTGAATCCCAAGTGTTGTCTTAACAATTTCCCAAGTCCGTCCGAAGCCATTTTGGAGGAACACCACACGTTCTGCTGTTACCGGGACATCCTACGCATCGTCACTTCATCTTATTCGCCGCTCAACGTTTATCGCTGCCGGTCTTCGTTTCGACAAACCCATTGCAGATCTGTCCGCTTTGGGTGTTGAGTCGCGCATCGGGATTGTCGTCCTGTTGCCCGACTCCCTCCCTTGACCCTCTTCCGCTGCTGTGCCCTGCGAACGTCCTATGATACCGAGTCGCGTCCTCGAAGCCGCAGATATGAGGCGTAACACAAGGCTAAACATGGTTACCGGCGGTACTACGCTCCCGTTCAGCACCGCTCATGCGACATATGCCGAAATGGTTCACACGCACACCTCGAAGGACCGGGATCGAAGAAACCAACCCCGAGATCCGGCTGACGTGTTGTACTCGGGAATTAGAGCTCGCATAGACGCGCCGCTCTCGGTTCCGACTTCGACAATTAATTGGTGGCCCTACCCGCCTTGGGGTCAATCCACCGTTTCACTTACGCCCTCTGTGACAACGACCGCCTCCATATCACCGTCTCCCGTTGCTGTATTGTCAGCGAGCCCGCCAGCGTCCACAACTACAACTTCGTCATTAGGGACAACATCAAGTCCCAGCTCTAGTCCGGCTCCAAGCAGTACAGTAGTCTCTGTTACTGCCACCCCGCCTACGACCTCTTTGCTCTCACGTCCCGAAGTCAATGCCACCGCACGTTCTAGTTTCAATTTGCTTTATCTCCTCCCGGTTTTCATAGTGGTTGGCCTTCTGCTTGGCGCACTCTTCGGGCTTCTAGGCTATCGGTGGTACTTGCGGCGTTTAGCGCGTAAGCGTGGCGATAGTGGTGGCAACCGGAAAGGAAGTTTCATTTCCGGTCCACCATACATTCCTATGCGTGATTTAAGTCACAATGCGGGAGGCACAGAAGAGTCGTCTTCAAACCCTGTCGGCAGTCCGAGCAAGTATACACGCCATGGTGCACGTCACGCAACAAAAGCATGGCTATCAAGTGTTACAGGGACTGGCTCACGTCGTGCCAGTACGCGCAGTACCGTCCCACCTTCAACCGAGGATACGTTTGGCGCTACTGCATCTTCTAACTCACGTCCTACGACCACCAGCCACACGCTCGCTCGCTCACGAGGGAGCACCATCTCATATACTTCACCATCGGATGTGGAAAATAGTCGTCGCGATTACACTCGCAATACATCTATCCGTCGTAACCTTCTCGAGCGCATGCAACGGGGTTCTGACCGAAGTCCTCGCGGCGTGACACGCGATCCGTCGCGGCGGACCACACAAACATATTTAAGTACGGCTAGTGTGTATTCGGGCACTCATGAGGGCGATTCTCTCTCCCCGAACGCCGTGCCTTCCTCCGCGCCCAATACCGAGTGGGAACTAGGAAGTGGGTTTCGAATTATCGTGGAAGACAACACTACCCCTCGTCCCCCTACCACCACCACCGCGACTGACCTCTCATCTGCGTCTGCGTCTGTGTCGGGCCTTCCCGGACGAACGAGCGCATGGGATAGCGGCGAGTCGATACGCCAGGCGGTCAACACCCACCCGGGTGAGCGCTGGCTCGCATGGACGCGAAGTTGGGTCTCGAACCCGCCACCATCTGGCGAAGAGGACAGATTCACCGCAGTCCCCACGCGGCGCAGCAACGCACATCCAAAGGGTGCCGAGGTGCTTCTCCGCAGCCCCCCACAAGTCACATCAGTCCCCCTACAATCAACTCTGACGTTCAGTCCGCCGCAGCCGCAGCCCGGTCTGCCTACTACCAACGGCAAGAATAACAAGCGTCAACAACCCCTTCAAGCGCCAGCTCGCGCCCGAGCGGCGCCACAAACCCAACCTCAGCCACAGGCTAATAATGCTGCGCGCGAAACTTCGAGCGCGAGCAGTATCGTCCCGGAAGGTGATGGGCACGGCACGCCGGCGATGCGATATGCGGCGCGGCATACGGCTCTTTCGCGCGTGGAGGAGATCCTCGCTCATAGCTATAGCGCACGTGATCTCGTACCGCCAGATAGCCCAAATGCGTTTGGAGCTACGCCAGCTTCGTTGGAAGATATTGCGTGGGCGGCGGGAATCGAGCACCGTTTGGCGATTGCGGCTGTGGCTTCTGTTTCTGCTGATAAGGGTTAGGAGATGACCGCGTCGTAAGGCGGCTGGCTGAAGCGGAGGTGATTACAGTATTTTGCCAAAGGCAATTGATAAAGCACCTCTTCTTCGCCCGCAGCTTTTAGTTGAACCTTCGCTTCTGGTTTGTCTCATTTCATGCCCTTGAGTTTTTGGAAGTCGTGTGCTACTCTCTCGATTTGTTGCTTATCTTACCCTCGCACGCGGAGAGTTTCATTCGGCAAACCAGTTGTTACGATATAGCTTTTTTGACCCAATCGGTGGTGGCAGAGTTGGACAATATAGAGAAGAAGGGAATACATCGAGAGACAACGATTTTCCATCAACGGAAAACTCCAGTGAAACATGCTCAGCTGTAAACTTGAATGCCTCACCTTTTCAGCCCACTCACCCAGAAGACTGGTCACCAAAAGTTGAGATGCCGAGTACTGTATGCGTTTCAATCGCACCGTGGATACAAATTGAGAAAAAAGTAACCTAGCTAGGGTTCCCAATGGGGCTTACACGCAAATCGAGAAAAAAGTTTTTGGCTAGGGTTCTCAATTGGGCAATAGCGGGCCCTGTCCTTCGTTCTCAAACTCGACTGCGCCGCCGACCTCAACAAGATTACTAGCCTGATTTACGAAGCTGGTACCCGCCCCCTAGTGATACTGCCACTCCGACTGGCACCACATTTTCCACTCCCAGGGAGTCGCCCAATCTATGACCGGAACGTTCCGGCTTCAAGTCTTTCTTTCAACGCGGGGCTTGGTAAAAAAAATTTCACTTCCCCTTTGCCCTTCATGACAGAGCCAACTCGTAATAGGTGACTTGACCACCATCACATTTCACCTCTATTAATTGATGTTGACCATACTGTAGCAAGTTTGTTGAGGAACTCCCTGACGGTCTCCTAGACGACTCGGAGAGATCGAAGAGATTTTTCACGGATGGTGACTGGTGACGGCCATAAGATTGACGGCGTACTTGAACCGTTGAACGTCTCACGGTAGGGAATATTTCATTGCACAGTGAAGACACGATATTCATTTCAATTCTGCGTCCCACAGTTATAACGGCCTCGATATTGTTCAACGAATCATTATTCAGACACTTGAAGGATGACCTCACGTTGCGTGGCTTGCTCCCGCCCGACGGACCCCTTTTCGGTGACGGAGCATTTGGCCGTGTTTATAAAGGCGTGTTGTGGAAATGGAAACAGGTTGCGGTGAAGAAGTTCAGTCCTGTCACACCTCCGGTATTCTTGATCCCCACTAATTGCCTCAGTGACACTATCCGTTGCCTGATTTCGAATAATCTACAGGATCACATTGAAAAAAGTTTCAAGGTTAACAAACGGTACTTATTTCTGTCACAATACCCACGTCCAATTCCCAATGCCTTAGGAGAAATTTATGGATCAAGTCAAGGTACTATACCGAACTTGCTTATTCGTTTGGGTTCGCTTACCTTTCCCAATAACTTAGCCGGTTGTCTCGTTCTACCGAGAGCTGGTTCATTGGAAAATAAGTTCCGGGTGCAACTCGGTGTGGCCCCTACTCGGTTTTACAATGTGGCTGGACCGGGACGTCGTCTTTGCCCTGGTTTCGCCCCTGGCTGAAGGCTACCTCAAGCTCAGTTACATGGATTGGCAGTCCTTGAAGCCTAAGAAGTTCGTAAACTATGTTCGTGCCCCACCATGTCCTGTGCATCGCAGCTAATCGCTGGTTCCAGTTCCACCGTGACGACGCGGCTATGAGCTTGCAATCTTTGCACGACCATGGTCTGATTCATGGTGATATTCGTCCTGTTTGTCGACGATTGCTGTGCATGCTGTGCTGTTCATCTGAGTTTATATTCTTTATATTGTAGGAAAAAGTCTTACAAAACGAGGGACGATGCTATCTTGCCGGTTTCGGCATCTCCAAATTTCATGATTCTTCATCCTCATTCTCCTTTGCGCCTGCGATCGCCAAAGCTCAGCGCATCCCAGAACTACTCGATGGCTCGGCAACGCGGCGTAACCAGTATGGTAGATCCAAATGAAAATATATCACTACTGATATCTTTTCGTTTGGATCTACCATGTACCAGTTATTTCGATTTTCTTACAGCCTGAAGCGCCAGGAGCCGAGCCTATTTTGTGTACCTCGCTCATGGCTATAGCGCACGTGATCTCGTAATGCCGGATAGCCCAAATGCGTTTGGAGCTACGCCAACGTCGTTGGAGGATATTGCTTGGGCGGCGGGAATCGAGCACTGTCTATCGGTTGCGACTTCTGCTGATAAGGGTTAGAGATGACCTGCAGCGCCGGCAGAGGTGATGGATGAGGATTGATGACTTCCCAGTTTTTTGCCGAAGGGGATAAAGCACCTCTTCGCCCTTGCTTAGTTGAACTTCCGCTTCTGGTTTGTCCCATTCCCTTTGAGCTTTTGAAGTAGTGTGTTACTGTTACTCTCCCGATTAGTTGCTATCTACCCTCGCACGCGGGAGAGTTTCTTCGGCAACCAGTTGTCACGCCGATATAAAGTAGTAACCAAGGGGCTGTCGGACTTTGTGAAGAAAGACCGCGGCTCGTTTTTTTGGGAAACGGCTCGGAGCGGTGGACTAAGTAAGTATGTAATCAGGGATATTTCCATATTTGGGAGAGGTACCACCATATATGGGTTGAAGTGATTACATAACCTGAGACTGAGAGCCTGAGACAGGCAGCGTTCCGTACTGTACCACCAGCACGGCGGCACCCTTGTTCCACATTTCCGGTGTATGCCAGTCACTACCCAAATCCATAACCCGACTAACGATCATCGGCAGCACCGTCACGAACGATTATGGCGCCATGCTCAGGTCCCCTTGCGGATGTGGTGAAGACTATGGAGACAACGAGTCCTTCAACTTGTGAAGGAGCTCGTCGACCTTCATATACCAAACCCTTCATATATACGTCACAAGTCGCCCAGAAGTTGACATACGAGATGTCCTCGAGCCTCTGACCTCTGGCCGAGCGTCTCTACACGATCAAAGCGGACAAAAGAAAGACATTGAGAATAACGACTATGTCAGGTCCGTCGTTTACTCGAATTCGGAACCAATCATGCGGAGATGGAGGAAGGAGGATAAGGAACTCGTCATTGAGACGCTCTCTGTAAGTAAGTTGATTTATACGTTCGTAATTCCTGTCTGAATCATTGGACAGGTTTCGGTGGATATTTTGTCAGTCGGAAGTCCTACGTGACTGTCTTCCGTGTCAAGTGTCCGACGAACGCTCATGGAATTGCCCGAATATCTGGACGAGACGTATGAGCGTATACTGAAGGAAATCAAGAAGTCGAATAGGGCTCACGCTCGATGGGTATTGCAATGCCTGGTTATAGCCATCCGGCCTCTTCGCGTTACGGAGCTTGCGGAAGTCCTCGCAGTCGACTTCGATGATGCGGAAGGGATCCCGAGGTTGAAACCGGATTAGCGGTGGGAGGAACAAGAACTAGCTCTTCTGTCGGCGTGCTCAAGTTTGATTGCAATTGTCGAAGCTGGTGGTTCGTTCGCGGGTCCGGTCATGCAATTTTCGCATTTTTCCGTCAAGGAATTCTTGACCTCGCCCCGCCTCACTACGGCAAGTGGAGAGGTTTCAAATTATCATATCGATTTGGAGCCTGCTCATACGATCCTGGCGCAAGCTTGCCTAGGCGTTTTACTACGAATATAAGATGACGTTGAAGGGTGTACATCCGAGGACCATCCACTGGCTCGATACGCTGCCGAGCACTGGACGACTCATGCGTAATTTGAGGTGTCATCACGTTTACACAAAGGGATGGAATTTCTCTTCGACGCGAACAAACCCCTCTTTAGTAAGGAGTATAGACACCTGGCCCAACCAAGATGCAACCCTTTACGTGTTCGCACCATACCCCAAATCCCCTGCGGCTCTCCTATATTGCGCAGCACTCCGTGGATTCCACGATCTCGTAGAGCACCTCATTACCAAGCATCCGCAGGATGTGAATGCTGATGGGGGCTTCTATGTGCGACCACTGGTGGCAGCATTGGCAGGAGAACACATCCAGACGGCAGATTTACTCCGTCATAACGGCATCAGGAGGTCATAATTTCAATGACCGTTCTGTCCTTCGATTACTGATAGAGCATGGTGCAGATATAAATCTGCAGAATCGGTTCTGCACGACCCCGCTGCAGTGGGCCTCGTATAATGGGGCGCTGGAGGTTGTGCGTCTGCTGCTCGAACAGGGTGCTGATGTGGAGGCGAAGGACGAGGACGGCAAGACCGCATTGCAGCAAGCGGGTGACAGAGGACATGACGAAATCGTGAAATTACTGCGAGAGCATGGAGCCAAGTAGAAACACATTGTAGCTTTCAGTACTTGCGTATACTCGAGTAGTACGTATTCAATTTCTTGTCGATAGAAATACCATCGTGTTATTTCTTCTCGGTCACTCATTGTAGTCGCTTATATGACATCAGAGTAAGGGAGGTTCGAGGCCCGACAAAATCCAAACTCAGCCGTGTGAAATTATAACTCCTGACTTGCCAGGCCCAGTAGTCGTCTCTCCGAAAGTCTACCACGTTCAACACCATGGAGTCCACTGACCAGAAACAGTGCGTCTAGAAATGACTCGATATAACTGTCCTGCTTATTTTCCGCAAGTCAAGGCACCTGTCAGGACACGGAAAGGTCGCCGAACGTGACGATCAATCATCTCCCTGATGATGTGCTCTTAGAAATATTCGATTCCTATCGACAAAGCATCGATCAATACGATAATCAGTGGAGGAAGAATTACGCATGGTTCAATCTCGCACATGTGTGCAGAAGGTGGCACGCAGTCATGTTCGCGTCGTCCTCCCGTTTGGATTTAAATATCGTCGTGGGACCCGTAAAACCGAGCCATATCAAGAAGATTCTGTCAGGTCGTTTGCCGATTCTCATCGACTACTCGAACTTGGAAGACACCACTTCCAGTGGCAGTGCCCTTTGGCGCATGCGTACCGCACTTGGACATCGTGATCGCGTGCGCGGGATCTCCTTTGGAGCGTGCGGTGACATCTTCAAAAAGTTCATCAGGGCGACCAATTATCACTTTCCCGCACTAGAGAGCCTTGTCCTTCACTTTCCACACGACCACGAACCTGACATCCCAGCCACATTTCTCAGGGGACCAGATCTATCAGATCTACGTCTTCGACGCCTTGGATTGTCCGGCGGCCGTTCCCTCGCATTCGCATCTGGACTTTTGTTGTCCGCAACGGCTCTCACCGACCTCACTTTGAACGTTACGTCTAATGGTGCGGTTTTCGACCCGTCACAAGCATCGTACCTTCTTGCCAGTTTGCAAGGCATGCGATGCCTACGCACTCTCGATCTGACCACACCGTATGATTATCGAGACTTCCAGTCCCAGCATTCAACTCCCAAAGATATCGTCTCATTATTAAAATTAACACATTTCCAGTATTCCGGCCCTACCATATTCTTGAACAATCTCATTTCCGGGCTTTCAGCTCCATCCCTCCAAGATGCTCGCTTTGTGCTCTACACCAATTTCCCCCCTTTGTACCTCTCTCGGGTTATCGACGACATAAGGGAAGAATTTCGGTCAGTCAGTGTAACTTTCGATAGTGTGGGTCATTTCCACCTCTTATCTTCGACCCACTCGGGGAAAATCGACCACTTCAAGCCGTCCTTCAGGTTCAACGTGAATCATTCCCCGTATTCAATTACCTCAATTAACAGCACGCCCTCTACGAAGCTTTCCATGGTGGAGGAGCTCGCCTTAAATTTCCCTAGTCCGATCATGACAAATTGGAATCCTACTTTTTCGTTGCGCGAATTTCTTCGCCAGTTCCGCAGCGTCAAGGTGCTCCGGGTGAATCCATTCGTGCGGGAGGTTGGACTTTACCTCAAGCAAGATGACGACGGAGAGGCTATCTTGCCCGTACTGGAACAAGTCGAGTTATCAGACCAGGAGTACCAGCGCCGTGTAGCCGAAGCACTGGCGGCTTTCGAGCCATGCGAACGAGCGGGTCGCCTTGTAAATGTCTACCATTGTGACGGACCGCGTCCGAAGGCGCTGGCGCTTCGATTTCGTGAGTATGGTATAATTTTCATACCCCTCTCCCTGTCCACGAAACTCATTATCATTTATCCATCCTCCTTTTATCTTCTTCAGATTAGATTGGATTGTCCAATCCAAGGAGAGCAGTGTGCAGGGAGATCCGAGTCCGAGGTCTGTGTACTGTAGTAAGAGGAAAGCACAAAAGGAACCAAAGCAGATTGAATTGACCGGCGATGCCGTCAAGAGCATTGTATGTATTGGTATGCACGTCGAAAGTTATGAATATTGATACATCCTCCGGAGCCAGAGAATGGAAAGTGTACTAGAGTGGTAGTTTGTGGTACTGTATCTACTATCTACATACGGTACACGTTCCTCAATACCCACTATGGACTCCATCACCGTACGAGCACACAACAACTCGCTACTCCCAATCATCGTCCGCATGAACACCCCACTTTCTTGGCCGACCTTCAACTACGTGTGTATCGGGCCGTCGCACCATCGACTCGGAGTGAACACTGAACGTACTGAACTGCCACTGTCCCCAATGGCACCGACTCATCTGCCACAACATGAACCTTAATCGTATGCGCGCTGTCATTTTCCACATGTGCATGCCTCTGACGTTCTCCAACAGACTCTTCCTGGCCGCTGTACGCCTGTCATCACCACAGCCTTGTCGGCCAAGTCGTGCGTCAACTCATCCGGATTCGCAGCCCTGTTCAAGCTTACCCTCCCCACATCCTTCTTCGGCCCCGGACTTCAGAATCAGGAAGACATGTCACGCAGCGTCACGGTAGACGTCGACAGCCCGGAGGAGCTGCTCACCCGCGTCCTGCATACTGTAGCTCACTACCAATCCCGTGCGCGACCATCAAAACGGACCGGATCCACCACCGCCTGTTCCGCGCCGTCACGGTGTTCAAACACCTCCAACCCCGGCCGCCCTCTGCTGCTTGGTACACCTTCGAGAAAAGCCATTGCACAGTCGTACCACGACAACGTTCCATGCCGTAAACTACCTGGCTTAGTGCCCCACCCGTTTTTCAACTGTTCGACCTCAATTTCCTTTCATACTGCGCACCCACTGGCACGCCATTCCTCGACATCCGCGTCAATTGCATTCATGGTGCGCATCCACGTCCTTCCTCCACAGCCGTCCGTTCCTTCAGAACCTGCTCCTATTTGCAGCGAATATCAATGTCCGCGCTTTTCTAGAGAAATTTGATGGGAAGGATCGATACCGAGGATGCGCTGAAGAGACTAGACAAGCTGACACAAGGGCAGGCTCTAATGGCTGCTGCACAAGTCCTGAAGGTCGCCAATATGGTCGATGACGGTGTGACGGGTGTTGATGACAAGATAGCCTCAGTCATTGATGGTGCGCAACAGGTTTTCAATCAATCATCACAAAATTCTTTAGCCAATAACACGCTAGATGGAATCGAAGCCGGGGTAGTTACAGTATACAAGACGACATAGATCAAACGAGTCGAGCGCTGGTTGTTTTATATAGACAGATGTAATAGAAGCACATAAACCTCTGACAGAAAGTCCCTCCGGTCCAAATCGATTGGCAAGTAAAAGTCCGAGAGGACTTTTCAAAAAATTTCAAACACCTAATGGTATGCCAAGAGCCACGGCAACACTAATCCCGTTTAGGAAGGTGTCACCTTTGGTAGGTGAATAGCGTTCACTGTAACTGATGGGTTACGGGGGGGGTTCGACTGTAATCTTAAGCAGGATTTGATCGCGAATACCGATCTAGATGCCAATAACGAACATAATCAGTAGCGGGACCAGGGGTTGAGAATGTGCTGACAAGATGAAACTCCAACAGGACGAAATCGATGCGATCCGATATCTTTGAGAGCTTCAAGGCGGTGCTATCTCGGTGAAGCCACTCATCGACTAGACTTAACTTCTTGATTTCATCCAACTTTCCTGACTCAGCATCGAGCCTGAAACAAGGAATCAGGATCACGAGGTTTCGGAATGAAGAGGAACACGCACTCTTCTCTAACCTCTCTACTGAGACCTGTTCCGCCTAGGGAGCCTGATTTGCCGTACCGTTCGTGTATTTGGTCGATCTTTTCGAGAAGGGTGGTCCCCAGCCGTCGATTAGCTCGGGTCTACGGTCAAGGAGCGGCGCGGGATGGGTTAGAACTGCATTCCAGGATATTACATACAATTCGACGGCACCTGCTGAGTGACAGACCACATTGCAGCAATGAGAGCAGCGACGAGAGTCAAGGTCCCTTGAATAAAAGATACTATCGCTAGAACATCGTAAGGATCGGCCATCTTGTCACGGCAGGGCAGGAGCGGGTAAGCGGAATCGATCAACTAAACGGTCGACAGGCGCAACCATCATGTACATAACAAAAAGTGACAATAAAGCAATCTCCAACGCCCAGCGTACATCTGGTGCATATGCCGAGGCGCACCCGCGAAAATCCAAAATACAAGTACTCATCAGTACTCAGCGGCAGACATCATGATGGTCAATCGACGACGATAAATCAAAATCGACACACCGCCCACAAACGCTTCAAAAGTTACTGAAAACCTACCTACACCCCTCTCACGCCAAGCCCGCCTGCCTCAGCGCCCCACAACCTTAGCTCCGAGCTTAACGAGCACACTAACAGCGTTGCGCATAGCAAGTATCTCGCGCGCACTGAGCGGTCGCAGCACGACTCGAATATCGATGCCCTGGAATGCAGGCGTATACGGCACGCGCCGAGCGCGAGGAATAACAGGCGGTGGTGTGGCTGGAGCACACGCGAAGTAGACGAGGCGGACAGAGCGGACGATACGGGTGTAGATGTAGACGATGTGTGGTGGTGATCACGATGCCGCCTCCGCGGCCGTCGATCGTCCTCCGTGCTCGCGCTTACTGTATATGACGTCATAAGGGAGGTTCGAGGCCCGACGATCAGCCGTGGGAAATTATAACTCCTGACCACCACCACCACCATGGAGTCCACTGACCAGAAACAGTACGTCTTGGAAATGACTCGACATGACTGCCCCGCTTATTTTCTACAAGTCAAGGCACCTGTCAGGACACGAAACAGTCGCCGAACTTGACGATCAATCGTCTCCCTGATGATGTTCTCTTAGAAATATTCGATTCCTATCGACAAAACATCGATAAATACGATCATTAGTGGAGAAAGAAATACGCATGGTTCAATCTCGCGCATGTGTGCAGAAGGTGGCACGCAGTCATGTTCGCATCGTCCTCCCGTTTGGATTTAAATATCGTCGTGGGACCCGTAAAACCGAGCCATATCAAGACGATTCTGTCAGGTCATTTGCCGATTCTCATCGACTATTCGTCGAACTTGTTCGGACCGAGGGACGACACTGGCAGTGCCCTTTGGCGCCTGCGTGCCGCACTTGGACATCGTGACCGCGTGCGAGAGATCTCCTTTGGAGTTCGCGATGTCATCTTCAGAAAATTCCTCAGGGCGACCGATTATCACTTTCCCGCACTAGAGAGCCTTATCCTTCACTTTCCATATGGCCACGAACTTGACATCCCAGCCACATTTCTCAGGGGACATGAACTTTCAGATCTACGTCTTCGACGTCTTAGATTGTCCGGCGGCCGTTCCCTCGCATTCGCATCTGGACTTTTGTCGTCCGCAACGGCTCTCACCGACCTCACTTTGAAAACTATCTATAATGGTGCGGTTTTCGACCCGTCACAAGCATCGTCCCTTCTTGCCTGTTTGCAAGGCATGCAATGCCTACGCACTCTCGATCTGACCACACGTAATGATTATCGAGACTTCCAGTCCCAGCATTCAACTCCCAAAGATATTGTCCCATTATTAAAATTAACTCGTTTCCACTATTCCGGCCCTGCCACATTCTTGAACAATTTCATGGCCGGGCTTTCAGCTCCATCCCTCCAAGATGCTCGCTTTATGCTCTGCATCAAATATCCCCTTTTGTACCTCTCGCGGGTTATCGACGATGTGAGGGAAGAATTTCGATCAGTCAGTGTAACTTTCGATATGGGTCTTTTCCGCCTCTTATCGTCGACCCACTCGGGGAAAAATATCGACCACTTCGAGCCGTCCTTTAGGTTCAACGTGAACTGTTCCTCGTGTTCAATTGACTCAATTAGCAGCACACCCTCTACGAAGCTTGCCATGGTTGAGGAGCTCGCCTTAAATTTCCCTAGTCCGGATAAGACAAATTGGAAGAATGTTTTTTCGTTGCGCGAATTTCTTCGCCAGTTCCGCGGCGTCAGGGTGCTCCGGGTGAATCCATTCGTGCCGGAGGTTGGACTTTACTTCAAGGAAGATGACGGAGAGGCTATCTTGCCCGTACTGGAACAAGTCGAGTTATCAATACCGCGTTTGACAAGATATTCTTACGAGGAGTACTACCAGCACCGTGCGGCCGAAGCACTGGCGGCTTTCGAGCCATGCGAACGAGCGGGTCGCCTGGTAAAAGCTTCCCATTGTGAGCAGACGCAGACGCAATCCAGAAATGCTAGCTGCTATTGATGTACTACTGTACTATTCATGGATGTAACTTACTACTACTGTAGTAGTAACTTGAACGTATGCATGTCAAATTATAGTCTGTTGTGATCCGCTACATCAAATCGACCGTTTCACTCGTTGTCCACGGAGCTTAGGCCCCAGGCCTAGGATCAACACTGATAGTTGTTAGTATGGTATAAATTCCATACCCCTGTCTCCGACTACGAAACTCATTATCATTTATCCATTCTCCTTTTTTCTTCAGATTAGATTGGGTTATCCAATCCAAGGAGAGCAGTGTGCAGGGAGATCCGAGTCCCGAGTCTATGTACTGTAAGCACAAAAGGAACCAGAGCAGATTGTTGATAATTTGTTAAAAGCATTCGAATTCATTCTATGCATTGCATGCACATTGTATGAATATGGATACATCCTCCAGAGCCGGAGAATGGAAAGTGTACTACAGTAAGTTAGTATACACGTACATAGCCAACGAACAAAAAGTGACAATAAAGTAATCTCCAACGCCCAGCGTACATCTGGTATATCTGCCGAAGCGCACCCGCGGAAATCCAAAATACAGTACTCAGTACTCAGTGCTCAGCGTCAGACCGACGACAAAAATCAAAAATCAACACCACCCACAACCGCTCCAGAAGTTACTGAAAACCTACATAGCTCAAGCTCCACATCTCCCCTCTCACGCCAAGCCCGCCCGCCTCAGCGCCCACAACCTTAGCTCCGAGCCTAACGAGCACACTAACAGCGTCGCGCATAGCAAGTTTCTCTCGCGCGCTGAGCGGTCGCACGACTCGAACATCGATGCCCTGGAATGCAGGCGTATACGGCACGCACGCGCGGCGCGCGCCGAGAGCGAGGAATACAGGCGGTGGTGGGATTGGCTGGAGCACGCGTGAAGTCGACGACGCGGACGATACAGATGTAGATGTAAATGTAGACGATGAGTGGCGGTTGTGGTGGTGATCACGATGCCGCCTCCGCCGTCGGTCATCTTCCGTGCTCGCGCTTACGCTCCCCCCAGAACGTCCTAGATTCATTTTGTACGCCGGGAAGCCTGGTAGCCAAAACTGCACCGGCGGTAATGGTGGCGCTGGAGGAACTACAGCGTCTTCCTGCGCGCAGCCATCATCACCTTTACCACCATCCTCACGCTCGCCCTGATCTGACGCCATCGTCGATGTCAAGGCCCCTGGGACGTTGTATGACGTCCCGTGGGGCATGACAGGAATTGGCTCGGGTGATGACGTGCGCGAGGGGGTTCCATTTGATAAAGCACCACCTTTCATGCGGAACGGAACCCATGAGCGCTTGGACGTCAGAACCGGCTTTGGTTTTGGCGCGGGGACGGGTAGCGGCGGTGTTTCGCGTCGCGAGTGCGAGTCTCGGCGTCGCCTAGACCCATGTGAAGGCGTAGGGGAGGTTAACCCGGGCGAGGGCCGGCGTGATTTGTGAGCTGACTTGCGATGGCTTCTGTGACGATTCTCGCGAGAGCGAGATCGTGATCGGACATCGGATGCAGCGGGTGTGGTGAGTCGGCCAGATGAACCGGATATTTTGGACGAGACGGCAAAGTCTTCAAAGGACGATTGCGATTTGTGGCGATGGCGATGGCGTGAATCGGATCTCCGGCGATGTTTTGGCTTTGGCTCGGACACACGCGGAGGGTCTGCCGGTGCTTTGGAGGGGATCGTAAGCTTCGGTGGCTTGGAAGATGATTGGGGGCGAGAAGACCGATCTGCGGTTTTTGCAGCTTCCTTCTTGACCAAAGCTGGTAGGGGACGATCGTCTACGTGTTTCATCAGACGAGAATCATTTGCATAGAAGTCTGCATAAGAGTCATATTCCCGTTCGGGCTTAGGCAAGGGCTGGTTATTCGGGAGTGGCTTGACATGCAACAACGGCGTTCTGCGTCGCCGCGAATCCTTGGCGTAAAAGTCGGCATAAGTGTCGTGCTGAACCGCTGGATTAGGAGAACGATCCTGGGGTGTGATCGTATGATTATCGCTGCTCACTTGCGATTCGGCCCGAACTTGCTCTTGCTCGACAGGAGCTGACGGCTCTGGAGGTGGTTCAGGGTGGATAGAATTGATGGCATAGTTGAGGAGACCGTCCTCAGAAAATATAGATGGATGGAGGACAGGAAGGGGTACGGGTACAGGCGACGGTGACCGCTCTGGACTAGGGTCAGCATGAGACTGCGCGCGAGGAGACTCAACAAGTGCAGGCTCTGGATCCTCGACTTTGGGTTCAGGATCCGCTGCTGGTGCGGATGTCGGTTCTGGCTCTGGCTCTGGCTCTGGCTCACGTTCCACCTTCGATGTTGGTTCTGGACGCTGTTTGCCCTTACGTTTGGATGAAGCCACCGATGCGGACGAGGTTGCGAGCATCGGTGCGACTTGCTCAGCCCCTAGCGTCTTGGAACCCAGGGTGGACGACGGACCGCGTGACTTTGGGACGACCTTGGATAGCGTCGGCGATTGTCCTTCGGCTGCCTCCTCCTTTGCCTCCGCGATGACCCATTCCTCACCTTCGTCCCGCGCAACCTCTTTCAAGAACCCATCCAGAACATCGGCGGCGAGCCGAAACACACCATCGACGCGCCCGTCGATGAACCACTTGCCGAACATCTCCCGTGCCCACCCCATTTCCCGCTCAACCTCCTCGCGCTCCTCGCGGCTCTCCTTCGCCCTCTCAAGTCTTTCTTTCAGCTTCTCCAGGTCCTCCTCCCGCTCGTTGGCGCTCCAGTCCTCAGGAATGTGTTCGTCAACGCCATCCAGCGCGACTTTGACTTCGAATACGCCTTCGCGAACAAGTCGGCGCTCATTCCGTCCCAGCTTGAGGTATTCAGCCTGCGCCCAGTCTCGTATTTCTGGGTCATCCGAGTCGAGTAACAGGGCTAAACGCCTCGCGCGCCGCTCACTGGCAGAAAGCTCCGGATGTAAATGGGGTGGGATAGTTGGGTGCTCGGACAGTCCTGGTGGGATTGTGAAGGGGTCGTCCGGATCTAGGGTCGTTGATCTTTCTAGGGCATCTGGGCAAGAGAGGCGGGAAAGGCGATAGGCAGCGAGGAAGGCGGAGTAGGGTTCGAGTCGGAGAGCTGGGAGCACGTCCGTGCGACCATGGATTTGATGCGGCGGTCGGTCTTAACAAATACAAAAATGCAGAAAGTTAGTTATCAACGGCATAACAGGAAGAGGATGTATTAGGCCGTACGGCAGTGTTCGCATATTTGGGAAGGATCGTGATGTATCGCTGGATGTGGATGTTGTGATGCGATAGACGGAGCTTTTAGACGTTTGTAATCGGAAGCGGCGGAACGGCGACTTGAGCTGTCTATGCGTGAAGACCGGGTACGAGAGGCAGAAGAATTGTAGGAGGGTGATGTGACAGAAGACACTGTGACGGAAGATTCGCTGCTGTAGGTGAAATCGCTGCCGCCGACTGTGCCGGCTCTCCACCGGTCGATATCGCTGTAAGAGATACCGGACTTGCTCCCAGGACTGTGAAAAGAGTAGGGAACGAGGGCACGGGAACCATCGTCATATTTGGAGGAAGAGACGGGTGTGCGCGTGGGAGTGATGCTTCTTCGCTTCGCTCTCGTGTGGGTGTGCGTGTGCGTGTGACGAGACGACGGACTTGGTTTACTGTCCCTGTCCTTAATCCGAGGAGACTCCGAAGATCTTCGACGAGTGTGAGCGTGAGCATTAGCATTAGCATCAGCACGCGGACGGGATGATGAGGATTTGAATAAGTTAAAATCGAGAAGGGTGCCGATATCCGATTCGCTGGAGTAGCTGGATAGGCTGCTGAAGGAAGATAGGGACATAGCGAAGAGGCGAGGCGAGGCGAAGAGGCGCAAAGCGCACGTTGTCAGAGATAGATAGATAGTCGTTGATAATCGGACTCTTTGTCTGGGACTGGACTTGAGTCGAGACGTTTAAAGGAGGTGGCGAAAAGATGATGAGCTGAGTGTGTGTGTGCGACTGTGCGTGCGTAAAGTATGTGAAAAAGGCTTTTTGACGCATGTCTGCATCGTGGATCGTGGGAACACGGATTCTTCACAATGAGGCACCACGTGGCAGGCCGGCGCTCCGCTTAGCGGACCTTGTGCGGACCTCCAGCTCGGGCCATTCCGTGACCATCATCGCCTCGATACCGCCGCTCAGATTTCAACTTCTAGAAATGCTGTCTAATGATTCATGTATTCTTTCTATTCTTGTATATAAACCCCCGACCCAGACCTGCAACACTATCAACGTTTGCGTTCTCTCTTTTAAAGGCTACTTGGTGTGATAATTCTAAGGCCAGTCTGGTGTGTCATACCAATCCCGAAGCTGGTATAAAACCGTGCGAAATACATACGCATATATATGTATGTCCATGGGATGCGATACAACTGAGGGTGTTTAGAATCGCGAGACCTCACTGGCAACGTGAAGGTCGCGGCCATGACGAGCGTGAGAAATGGTAGGAGTGCAGCGGTGTGGGAAACAGTCCACGCGATGGGTGAATATCTCGGTTGTTCAATTATAAGGGCTAACATGTTCAATATCGAGATCAGCCCAGGGGAGTTCCAACGATGAATGAGGCAAATGCATCACCAATATCGCCACTCCCAGAATATGTGGGCAGTGGGCACCATGTATCTTGTGTTCAAGAGTGACATGCTCCATCTCAGAGAACACTTGGCCAAAAACGTTGAAAACTTGTGCCACAAAAGATACCTGCCCGTCGAGATGCGGGCAGTCAGTATTTATGGAAAAGGCATGTGTCTTGACCTCCTCACGGGGATAAACCTCCATATGACCTTGCGTCCTGAAGAATTCGAACTTGGCACTATCGAACATGAAGTTTTCTATCGTGTTCACAAACTGCATGAGACATGGGATGGAAAACGTGAGTTGCTTGTAGAAGACAATGTTGAGCCTCTCGAGGCGAAGAGTGGACGAACAATCGCTTCCAAGTAAACGTAAACGGCGACATCTCCGAACAAAAACCATCGAAGGTTAGGAAGTGTTACGTGTTATGACGGAGAATTGCCTCTCCGTACCATCATCGGGAACAGGGAATGTAAAGATGACTATCAGGTCCCTCAGCTGAGGCGTGAATGAGAGCCATTGGAGGAGAACATCTGGCTCGAAGTAGGCGGATGGGTGATTTATGCGCAGCCAGACTGAGACGAGGCCTACAGCAGTCATGAACAGTTGAGATCCTATCGGAAGGGCAAAGCCGCCGACTACTGCGAGGCGATGTAGATGAGGGGCTTGAAGTGTTTCTGGGAGCATTGCGTCAAAGGAATGATAATCAGGTGTTCCGGAATTGGATATTCCCCCCGAGCCCCATAACGAGCTCCTGCAAATTCGGAACAGGCATATGAAGGCGGACACTGCGGACGCGGTCATGCTACTCCGGTGCTAGGCTCATTCCTTCTTCATCTTCTGTAGTGATGTCGTCCGAGTAGCCTATCCCAATGTATTCGATAGTGAGTGGAAGGGGAGGTGACTGTGCCAATATGTCTGCAATGGGCGTGCCATATGTAGAGACGAGGCAGATACCCAAGTAGAATGTTGACCCAAATATGAGGTTTTGCCATCTCTGGCAGATGTGTGCGAGGCAGTACCACCAGCGTTCAAAGATCCATTCCCTCTTCCCAGTCTCTTTCCTCCTAAGAGAGAGCCTTCGTCATCCTGTTCTTCGAAAGGAACTGGTCGATAAAGATAGAATATGTTGGGCAGTGAATCGTAGTAGAAGAGATTGATGCAGTATATGGACTGTTGCCAATAGGCCGTGTTTCACAAGTCGATAAGCATAACGTGAAAGGTTCAAAAAAAGCGTACCTCTGCCGTTGGGGCTCGCCACTTATTGCACCTCGGCCAAATTTCTTACAGTAACCAAGATGTCGTTGAGGCATGTCTCGTACCCTCGAGCTCGTGGGAATGGTTTGATTGAGGCACGTGACAAGACAGCTCGGGCATTCGGTTCCCTTTTTTCTCGATTCCGTCACTATGTCGACTGCTTTTCATCTTTCACTAACTTACTGTACGCGCCGCTTGACATCTTCAGAGAGGCCTTTTTTTTTTTTCGGCGCCTTGGGAACCTCATTTTTCCCAAACTCTGCGGGCCCTGCAAAACTTTTCATGCTCCGAGTCCTCCAAGTTGCACTAGCTCATCGTGCCTAGTGATCCGGACGTCACCCCTTCTCTTAATTGATGTCGACCCCACTCCAGTCGACCGCGAGGTTCCCAATCGGTAGTCGTGTCCTGTGGATTTTGCCTTCCGACGACTCTGCAAAATACGAGACTCCCACAGTGACTCCGAGTCGGGATCCACATTTTTCAAGTTCACGTCCACGTTAGACGTTAGCTATAAGCCGACCTGGTGTAGCTCTGGGTGCTTCACATACACTGGGCATAATTGGACATATCCAGACTGGTCCCTCGATATCGATCCGCCCATCGGTGGACTTAAAATTTGGGGCGGTGCCGCAGAATGGGGTTTCATAAAGGATGGTCATAACCAGGTCTTGAGTTATGGGGCTCTAGTATCGGTATCAACTGCTGCGTGAGCCGACTGAATTGCGGAGGTAATACTGCACGACAGGAGATTGAGTCCCGTACGCCGCGCACTGACATACCATTGCTGCAGACTCGGAAGGCGGCGGCTAGGGCAATTTTTACATGATCTCAGGCCTTCGGTTGCAGTACTATTTTCGAGTACTTTAACCGGACTCTTTTAACGAGGTCTATGCTACGTCGGATCTTGGGAGCGGCGGCTAGTGTCGCCAGAAAATGGAATGAACGGCCACAATTGCCTGTCACCGTACATTACAGTAAATCTTTTTGCGGCGAGCTCCTTTGCTTCTCTGCCTACAGTATGCGATATTGGATCAATGGGATCCATTGTGGTAGCGCAATGGTGACGCCATGCAGAATCTGTACGCAGGTTGAGCCTGAGTACTGAGTACTAGCACGACTCCTCACTGCGGTCAAATCGTACGGTTCTCTACTAGATTGCGGCCCATGCAGCTAGCTCCATATCTTCGACAGGCTTCACGATATTTGTATGTGGCGATATATTCTGGGCTTGATCGCGACTTAAGGTAACATCACGGCTGCGTACATGGAAATGCTGGTTTATTGACGGTTGCGGCCTGTCCTAGCCTATCCAGCAATGCCAGCATCATCTCCACTGGCTCGCAGCATCGGGACCACTAGCGGCAACATCACAAGGTCTCACACGTTCGACTCTCCGTAATTGAGCCATTCACTATTCAATCTATACCCAAGCTGGTACTTTGTTTGAGGTTTCCTTTGTTAGCGCTTCCAAAATCTATATAAAAGTGGTCAGGTTTACCGTGCTGGCCCATCCTCCAACAAAGGACCTATCTGGTCTTTACACCCTCCAAGTTCTGCTTTGCTATACAGGAACTCCTTCTCTACTCCGAGTCTCGTAAATAGTCCCACTCTGTCCTTTGCATTGAGCCTTCTAACGATGCGACATACTGCCACAGAAGCATGCGTACCTTCAACTTCACTTTGCTCGGCGTGCTCAGTTGTATTGCCATGGTAGGCGCGATCCCGATTGGGGACGACGCCTGTGCAGGGAACATTGCCCGTCGCCAATTGTATGTCCCTTAACAACAACAGTTACAGTGTATGGATGTTCTGACCCGATTATAAAAATTTCTCAAGTAGTTTCTCGGGCTCCATGTCCCTCCCGTCTGGGTTTGCTCTGCCCTCGTCCTACAATCAAACGTTCTCGACCTCCGATCCGAGTCAAAGTTTTCCTCAATTTTCCTCAACCAACTTTCCTTTACCGAGCAGTAGCGCTTCTCCAGGAGTCGATCCCAGTCAAAGTTCTTCGCCGCTTCCGTCAACCAGCTCTCCCTTACCTCAGGCTAGCGGTGACACTTCTGGAAGATAATCGATAAGCGCTTGATTGGATGGACATGCCTACGTTACCCTTCAAGTTCTTTGTGCGACAGCTGTATGATCCAGTAAATAGCCGAGTACGCTTAGGTTTGTCCTTATTGTCAGATCCGATATGATTTTGTCCTGTATCGTACCGTAAGTACATCCTCTGCTCTCGCGGCGCTGTGAGACGGACGTTTGTATGTAGAACTCGGACCTATTTTAGATTCTCCGAGTACCCATCCAGGCTGGATGTACTGATACGGAGAAGATCTAGAACACGAATGTCAGAGTTCTTTAAATGTTTGTGAAAAGGTCTGAGTCTCCAGTGTCGCGTGGTCATCTAGACCGGCGCTTCAATGCATTGGCGGTGGTGATCCTGACAATCGGCTACATTATGGTCAGTGTCCGGCCCGCCGGGAGCGCCCGTCCACCTCAAGTTCCGTCAACGTCATCTTTTCATTCTTTACTTCTTGTCGTCCATACCCTATGCACTCTCAAACGATTCTGTCCGAATTCTATCCGATGGACGCAGACCAGGAAAGCCGCCATCCTGCACATAGGAGCCATTTCGTACAGCTACATTGGCCTGCACAGGGTTACGATGGTCTGCTATCCTAGGCTGCCAGTGGCACAAATGTGCGGCTCTTGCTCTATGTCTCTTCCAGTACAATTGTGTCCTACCGAGGCGCTCGGTAAAAAACGATTCCGTGCGTCTATTGCCATCTTTCTGATGAATACTCCTCTCGTCGCCTCCCCTTGAACCACGTTCTTGTATCAACTCAGGCTGTTCCGACGAGCCTTGTGGATTGGAAGAGTTTCTACTAGGTCACTCCTACATCCAGCCAATTCACAACCGCAATGATGACGGATACCCAGCCCGCATCATGCGTTTATATGAAAGAACGCCTCTGGCTGAAAGGGTGTTTTCGGTATGTAGTAAATGCTGATGGAATTTGTAGCGACGCGCCTCCCTACATGAAATGAAATGAGCTGCCATAGGACTCATAGATTTTAGTGCCGCCAACACATGACCGTTTGGCGTCAGGCGTGGTACTAGAAACATGTCGCCATTCTGGCGTTGCAGTACTACCAAAGAAGCTATAGAACGAGAAGCGTTTCGAGGGTTATAACGATCAAGCTCGAGCAAATGCAGCATTCGCGGCGACGTCGCAACTATTTGCCAAGGAAATATTCATATCTGTGCGAGTGCAGATACGTGCCATGGCAACGTCGGACATTTGAGACAATAATAGAGAAAGAATATTGGTTGTGACTTACTGGTCTGTCTGCAGATGGCCAACGGCGACGGAAAGTTTGCGCCGCGGAGATCTGAATCGTCACATCCAGAGATCATGTGATCGGATCCGAGCATCGGCAACAGCTGACGCGTCCGGCACCGGTTACAGTACGTGCACTCAAGTTCAACGCATGAAATTGGGGCATGCTTTGTCGCCCACCAATCGATCAGACATCATGGCAGTAGATTGGACTCACGCATTATTAATGGAGATACTAGCCGTTTGGAAAGAACAATGCAACAATGGCCAGAGTCCTTTGGCCATCGTGATTGTATCACGGGATGACAGGGACAATGCTGCTGTACCCTTCCAGAAGACTTCCTATACCCCAACCAATTTTTCGTACCCAAAAGCATAGACCCGATATTGTTTGGCAGTTGGGGAGTCAGACTCAACGAAGACATAAATTTTGGGGTGACAATAAGCCATTGTTAACATTGTAAACCACAGCACCGCGCAAGTGCAGATGAAGGAGTTTATAGATAGAATACAAGGGTAATATAGTGAGTGTTTCTGTGCATAAAGTTGGGATGTAGAGATGTCGCGATAAATCCTTATCAGTTCAGAAGCGCCAACATCTCCGTTGTCTTGACACCCACTTATCCCTTTTCCCGCTACGCCATGGCCCATGAGCGACTGATGGGCACTCATTACACCCCACCCTCTCGCCTCATGCGCCGGTCGTGACCAACGCGACGATATATATTCTACACGGAACCATATCAGTATCAACCAGAGAGATCGGATAGGGCATGCTGCATTGCTTGCCAATGGCCATGCGGCCGATCGATCGGTGAGGGTTATTGTTCCCCTCTTCGTCAAGGTACTGTACCCCAACGGGCTCAACCCCTTTGTTAGGCGCCGTCAAGGGCTACGTGGCTGGATGTAAAATGCTATAAAACCGGTCATGGACGACATCTTCAGCTTCAACAAACATCCTTTGACTTCCTGCCTCTGGATTCTTTCCTCTGATTCCCAGTACAGTTCGTCATGGTTGCTCTATCTCTCCTTTCACTTCTCCTGCCCACCGCGGCTCTCGCTGCACCGTGGCGTAGAGATAGTTTTCAAGGTCGTTGCTCTGTTCCCGCATCGGCCTTCAAAATCCCTTCGAATTTTGATGCCCTGGCAACATCGCCTAACTTGGTCTTAATGGGCTTTGGCATACAAAACTATACTTGCAACGCCAACGGTACTTTTGAGTGAGTCCCTACCTTGACCGGACTATGTTTTCGCAGGCAAATTGAAGGGACGTTGATCCGCTAGCAATATTGGTGCTATTGGTCAAATGTTCGACATCTCTTGCCTCTATGGCAAACCAGAATTCGCGACCATTCAGGATGATGCCTTCAAGCTTTGGGACTCCTGCCCCCGCGAGACTGACCCGTTGAGCGCAACAATGGCGCAACGGATCAAAGCTCAGTTTGACCTCACTGTAGACGGCCAACACTACTTTGCTAATAAAAATGGTAAACTCGAAGCCGTCTGGGACCTCACGTCTTCCGGGCCGTTTAAGGGCAACCAGGATGCCATCGTCTTCGCGCACAAAATCCAAACTGCCCCTTCGCCCGATGGTGCCGATAATATCGTCTGGGTGGAGCTAAAGAAGGACTCGGGTGGGTTGGCAAACACAGTCTACCGTATCAATACAGTAAAAGGCCAGCCGCCGAGTTCTGTAAGTTCCTCTGTTGACTGGTGCTTGTCTTGTTCAATCAACTAATTATTTCTCATAGTGTTCCCCCAACAGTTCAACAAGTGTCAAGTATGCCACAAAATACTGTACGTCTACATGACATGATGATTTCTCCATGGGCCGTTATTAACCTGCGACGTATCTAGTGCTTCTTTGAGGCGGTTTGCATTGCGCTGAACGCCCCCGGGCCGGTGCAAATGACACTCGCGCCATCATCAACCTCTTTTTCACTCCTTTATTGGCCTGAGGCCATCTACCTCTTGTTCCATTTCTGGCGTTTCAATCTGAATGCCCTCGTGCGAATGGCATTCGCACTAGTATTTTACGTTTCAACATCAATTTCATCAGTCTCTAATTGGTCTGCGGCCTTATCTACCTCTTGTTCTATCCCTTAGCGTTCTCACTCGGAACGCCACCGTGAGATCATGATGGCGTTCGTGGCGTTCGCATTATCTACATTTCACTCCTTAGCAGCCGATTTTTGCATTTTGGCCCGCGGCCTTATATAGTTGTTGTTCTATCCTTAGTGTTTCGCAAAATATCTAATGATATTTCGATCGTTAAAACCCTGGCGGAGAGTGAGGGACATCTTCAACGCGAGCGAGCGTTGATGATCTTTCTAACCACTGAATACACTTTCGGCACTGGGGATCATGCATCACGATGCGGGTATTCCCCGTAAAAATTAGAAAGCTTCTTCCTGAAAAGGCGGGATTCGCCGAGTTTTATGCCTCGCTATCGCAATTCCCACAAAGGGACTGTTGCCAAATGCCCCGGGCACCCGTGCTCTGCGCTTGAAGTAAGCTTACTAGGCCTCCTTTGAGTCTGCTGGTGTCACAACAGCCTGGTGAAAAAATAGCCGAAATGTGGGTCAGCATAATTTCGTTTCGCGACTGATCCTTATTACTACAGTAGTAGCGACCGATGAGATGGCTAGAGAAAGCCCGAGAACATATTTGTTGAAGGCTTGCCAGTACTAGTGTAAGGTGTACTGTAAATGAGGAGAGGAATCTGATCGATCGAATCCCCAGGCTGGGGTTGATATCGTAGCCACCACCATCATCATGGAACGACTTCACCTTGTCGACTCGTCTCACGGGCCTTTCACAAAGCACCACTTGGCACTTGCGTGGCGTTTTCATTTTTTTTTTTGGTTCAGCATTCACCAAGTCAAGCACGATGGCTGCCGGGTATCGCGGGCACTAGTAAGGTGGGAGAGGAAGCGTGTGCCAGTGAGTGGGGCCGAACAGAGTCGCGATGCGAGGGATCGGAGGTCCCTTGCATGCATGCCAGTGAAAGGCAGAATATTAATACAGTGAATTTATTCTGGATTTTCTGGTGCACATTATCGCACCCTATATACTGTACTAAGAAAAGCAGCGAAGGCAAAAACTGAGATACATGAGGACGAAGAAAATGAAATATATGACTTGTGAGTCGTGAGAGGGAAATAAATAACAATCACTGCCCGTGGCAGGCTTGATCACATGGTGTAGTGCTAACAAAGATGAAAAAAAATGGTGCATGCCCACAGTGGCATGCATAGGGACTGACAGGGGCACGAGGTCGGCAAGCATGCAACAAGTGCGCACTGGCAAGCGATGAGTGTCGTGTGGCGCACGGCATATGTGATTGGCACCTGTCCTGATAAAGTCACAATCAAATGCTGGCGGCGATACCCGGGCCGATCGAGGGATACCGATCGCCCCGATCTCCGCTAGCGGCTCTGCTCTGCTCCCCCCACAATCTTAGAGGCGTGATCGATGCATTACGCCGGCATCGTCCTCAACAGCGTTGGGACCATCCATCCAAGGGGCCCGGGCCATCACATCAGCCAAGGCCATGCATCAGCAACCTCACACACACGTGCCAGTGGTCTCACAAACGTTCAGCATGTTTCGGCTCTCTGTAAATGATTGAGCCACTGCATTCAATATTCAACTGAATCTACTAGTGTATTCCCGAGTTGGGTATCATTGAGTTTCTTTCTTTTAATTTTGTCAGCATTTCTCGAAATCTATATAAACATGATGGAAATGGACAACTGTGCTGGCCCATCCCCTCCAACAAAAGGATCTTCTATCATCGAGTCTTTACTACACCCTTCAAGCTCTGCTCTGCTATACAGTAGTACTCAGGAAACCCCTTCTCTCCTCACGTAAAATTCTCCCTTTTTTCCCCTTTGCATATGAGCCCCTTCTAACGATTCGATACTACCGTCGTCACAGAAGCATGCGTACCATCAACTTCACTTTGCTCGCTGTGCTCAGTTGCATCGCCATGATAGGCGCGATCCCGGTTGAGGACGGCGGTTCTCTTGCTGGGAGCGTTGTCCGTCGCCAAGACCCGGGGTACGTCCCTTTACAACAGCAGTTTACTACACGGGGAGTATGGATGTTCTGACTTGACTGAAAAAAAAAAAATTCTTTCTCTAGCGATATCTGCCAAGCTCCACTCTACTATAAGTTCTGCGAGGACTGCAATGAAAGTCCTGATACCAAGATCTGCAAAGAGTTCTGCGATGCCCTCCCGGATGGGTTCACTAGGCCCTCGTTCTGCACCAAGTAAAAAGTGCTCGACCTCCGATTAATAAAGTTTTCCGTCAGTTCAATTTTCCCGTCAATCAACCTCTCTCTTGATACCTAACTTTAGTAGTAGTCCGCCGAGTCGTGACGAGTCCCTTTCTCGAGGATACTACAATAAAGTTGAACGTTTTCTTACTCTTCCAAATGTGATTTGGTTTGTTTTTCCCGTATCGTACCCGTTACTACAATAGTATAGTAGTACGATAGCTCGGCTGTCCCCCATATTCTCTCATTTCTCTGCTCCCGCAGCCGGCCCCAGGCCCCTGTTGTGAGGTTTGTCAAATGAAGCAATTATGTTTTTTTTCTTTTAGATTCTTTCGACTCGGAGTCCGAGTAGTACTACTTAGTACCCCCACTGAGCACTGGCAGGCTGAAGAAGATTCGGATGTAGTATCATGCCAACATCGGAGAGAAAAGATTATCTAGTAAGAACAAGAACACGGCGAATTGTCACAAACTGTTCGTGAAATTGAAAGTGTCTTTATATACAGTAGTCTCGGGGTTGTCACCTAGCGTTGAGCGTCGCGTGCCAGTGGTCCGATCACCTGGACGTGCTTTAATTCAATTCGACGCATTGTGGTGGTGGTGGTGGTTCAGTCACTGGCCGGCCATTCTGATAATCAGATCGAGTCTGCTTCCATGCGAGGCCTGGGTATACTACGTACTGTATACCGTACAGTGATGAGTAATGGCCAACTGAATGATGTCGATTGATCGGTGCCAGTCACGGTGACACCCATGAGTCCCAAAGAGTCCCCAAAGATTCTGAGACAAACGAGATAGATCTGATTCGTCGTCCCTCACTGAGAAGAAATGCTTCGTAAAGGAACTTGAAGCTATGTAACGTTTTTGTATATAGCTGTATACATTATGCAAAGAAATGATGATTAATGAATCAATGATGATGACCTGGAGAGTGCGTTACCGTAATTGGGGAATAGTGCAATTACATGAAGAATAAATAAAGAGCAACCGAGGAATGCACAAAAAGCATGAAAACCAAGATAAAGAACTCGTCGTCATGGTCGTGGGAGATATACTACAGGAGGGGTATGTTTTAAAAAAAAATAAGAGTAACAAGATAAGATACCTTGCGTAACATCGATGCGCGGGGTTTGTTTTCACGCAGCGACCTCCTCTCCAAGCATATGCGCAAGCGCATCATTCCCTTCATCCTTAGGTGCCTCATACACCTCGAAAAGATCACTCTCCCTCTTATCCACATTAGCACGTCCACGACTAGCCGTAGCAGCAGCAGCGGTCGCTCTATCGCCCGCAACACCACTACGGTTCTTGACAGACGCGGCACCGCTCTTCCAGCCGACGCCGCGACCTTCAAAGACCTCTTTACGACGATCGAGCAGCATGTCCAGTTCAGCATCGCTGATGATACCACGTTTGCCATCAGAAGTGTTCTGCACGACCTCAATATGCTCGCCTTCGAGTTCGAGTAACTGGGACGCCATCTCTGCTATAGTCTGTCGGGCCTCGCCAGCTTTGGCACTGCCACCGATTGGTACCTTGAATTTGCCTGACAGGGAAAAAACGTTTTATTATTATTAGCACGCGTGCGCAGAAGGGTAAGGAGGGATGAGGAAGGGAGGCGAGGAGGCTGTGCCTTATTGGATGTAATATAGGAAAGCGTTTTACCTTTGGCGATGACGAGCGCCTCAAGCTGGCGCTTCTCGGATGCACGCTGCATGATCTTGCTCTCGATCGTGTGCCTGCTGACCAGCCGGAAGATGAGCACGGGTCTTGTCTGCCCGATACGGTGTGCTCTGTCCTGTGCCTGTAAGTCCATTTGTGGATTCTAACCAAACACCCATCAACATTTAGATCCAGTTTTTTCAACTCAACAAACAAAAGGTACGCACCCAATCCTGATCGTAGAATATTACGGTGTCGGCTGCGGTGAGGTTGATTCCCAGCCCACCCGCACGCGTGCTCAGAAGGAAGAGCCGTGGCGCATCTGGCCCGTTGCCGCCCTGTTGGAAGCGATTCATCTCCGCGCGGCGTTCCAACGGACCCGTCGAACCGTCTATGCGACACAGTGGCCAGTGCTTAAACTCGCATGCCCAGTCCTGCAATGACATCATCGTACATAAGTAAACGACGCAGAAGCAAGGCCGGCTGGGAGTGATCGTACCTCAATGACGTCAAGCATGGTGACGAATTGCGAGAAGACAAGCACCTTGTGTCCGCGCGCGAAGAGATCATCGAGGAGCCGCTCAAGGACCATCATCTTCCCGCTCGCGTCGACCAGTTGCTCGTCCACGACCGGCTGGTTCGTCCGCTCGTCAAGGGGCCAATCGAATAGGAATGGGTGTGAGCAAACTTTGCGCAACTGCATTACGACGTTCTGAAGGTGCATGTTGTTGACCTTCTTCACTGATTCCCAACGAGAAGGCACAGTTCAGCACCCGGAGATGCAGAGAGAAGGTAAAAGGGTACGCACACTTGGTCTTGAACGCGTGCTCTGCTCCAAGTTCTGCAGCAGACATGGGAGCGGGCGCCATGCTGGCCTGGCTCTTGCGTGTACGCGTGCCCAAACGACCCATCTTCTCATCCTCCTCGATTTCACGCTCGATCCGTTCCCGATCGCGTTCTTCGGCGCTTTTACCGGGTTGCACCCCAGCCAGCAGCCCCCGGAGGCTGCCTTTAACAATCGCATCGTACACCTCGTGCTGACGCTGGCCTAACGGCGCGTAGAGCACATACTCCTTTTTGGGAGGAAGCGAACGCTCGACATCTACTTTGAGTCGCCGGAGGAGAAATGGTCGGAGAATCTCGTGCAACTTGTGAATTAGTACAGAGTTGCGCGATTCCGCGAGGCTATTGAGAGTTGGAATCTTGAACCTGCGGATAGCACAATTAATGAGAGATTGAAAAAACATGGTAAAAGGGCCTACAATTCTTGGAAGGAGGCAACATCGTCGAAGACTTCTGGCAAGATGAAATTGAGGAGAGACCAGAGCTCTGCCAAGTTGTTCTACGAATGCGATGAGACTTACATATATACCGGGAACATTGGATCATGCTTACATGCAGTGGGGTGCCTGTCAAGAGCGTCCTCCCTGCGCTAGGGTACTTTTTGATTTCCCGCATGAGGATCGAGTCCATGTTTTTTAAGCGATGGCCTTCATCCACGATGACCTGACCCCAGTCATACTTTGCAAGGTGAACACGGTCCTTGATGATCATCTCGTAGGTTGTAATAACGACAGGAAATGGCGACAGTTGAGTGGTCAGGTTCGGGTCGTCGTCATCCGGTGCATTCAACTCGTTGCGACTATCCTCGTCTTCGACAACAGTAACGCTTTCTTCGTCTGAACCAGGGCCATGATCACGTCGTGACAAGCGCCGTTTTTTCTTGCGTGCAGGCTTTTTAGTAGGCAAACTTTCATGTTTGCGAGGTGATGCCATGACGGTACGACGAAGCTCAGCTCGTTCTTCGGGAGAGCCGTGGTACATGCAAACGGGAATCTGCATTATGCTTTAACTTGGCCGTAACACATTGTCAAGCGGAGAAACTGACCTTGGGTGCAAACCGCTTGAACTCATCCATCCAGTTGTGTAAAACGCTGAGGGGACACACAACGAGGAAAGGCGCCTCAACTCGCACGCGCAAATATGCAATAAACGCAATCGTTTGGATGGTCTGCAGAATGAACAATCAAGCGCGCTGTTCCATGGCGCTCGTTAGTTGAGCAATTGCTTGTACGAACCTTGCCCAGACCCATCTCATCCGCTAGATAGTGACAAGTCAGCAAAGTCTCTCGCAACAATCATCAAATCAGTGACGGCTCACCCAAAATCCCGGAAATGCCATTCTCCCACAAGCTAACCATCCAAGAAACGCCCTCGAGCTGATAATCCCTCAACTTGGCCCCGGTGACCAACGCGGGCTGAACGAATGCGGGCTTCGCGTCATCGGGAAGGACCTTGATGCGCTTGAGAGGTCCCTCCGCTTCTTCCTCAGAGTGATTCTCATCATCACTATCTAGACGCATGCGCTTTCCACGTCCGGATACGCGCCGCCCAGAGCGCCCGTCACGTTTGTTCTGCTTCGTCTTTTTTGATCGCTTCTGGGTGGAGGCGGCAGCGACTGCGGCATGTTTTTCGCGAGTGCGGTCCATTTGGTCCTTCAGTGCTTCGGTAAAAATAGAAGACTTTTGGAGAAGGACCTGCATGTTCATGAACCGCGCATCCTCATTCTATTCAATAAACAGGTCAAGTAGGCAATAGCATGAGTAGGGCGTTGGAAATAAGTCACTCACTGGATCGGAGTCGAGGATGGGAGGAGTGGAAGCAGCTGTGCTGGACGGTGTAGGAAGAGTCATCACGAATGAGGGACTTGGGCTGGGTGTGACAGAAGAGACTGTCATCGTGGTTGTGGTGGAGAAACCTGGACGCGCTTTGGTCTCGCGTTGCTCAGACACGCTCGCGTAAGAGCCGGCCCTAAACACCAACACGTGTTGTTATCAGCCGCTGCTTCAAACTCGGCTCGTTTATTGCCACGCGTTGGACTTTTTATTTTTTGGAATTCATTTTTATATACGCACATGTACCACAGAAACAGAAGTGGACACCTCGGCAGTACTGTTTGGGACTAGCAAGGTGGGCTGCAGCTAAGTTATGCGCAGCTGTGCGTGGCAGGCAAAGCCATGCTGAGTATGTAAAGGTGATTGTGGGTATGTGTGATGGCTGAACGTCTGGCATTTTCCTCTATCTCTTTTCGGACAGTGGAGGTCCATTTGCGAATACCATCTGCCTCATCCGCATTAACATGGATGTCCAGGTGCTGAGTACAGTAGTGGCCTTAAGCCGCCTAGCGAGCAACCGGGTATTCCCGTTCTAACTTAGTCCAGTGGACCTTGAATCAGGGTCTGAAGGCCCTCTCGGTGTTGTCTGGCGTAGGTGCCAAACGACTCCATGTCAGGGAGGTAGTCCTCAGGTATGGCTCTGATAGGGTCAGGTTCCAGGAAAGCAGGGGAAATTGACTTTATGGGTGGGGATATCAGGATTCCTGTCAGGGGACCAGCTCGTTAAGGTTAGGGTTAGAAGGGGGCGGAAACGGTTTCCGAGTTCCGTGGCCACGCGTTGGTTGGACGGCTTGATATGGCGAAATTACAGTAATTCAAATTAAATATCCTAGAAGGCATCCACGTGTTTGATATCCGACGCTTGTTTCACCGCCCGACGCCTGACGCCTGACGTACAGCACTGCATCGCCGATGAAGTGAAGTTTGGGCAGTGCTACCTCTTCTCATTAGAACATTAGAACAAGATAGAGTATTACATTACTACAGTATGTTGCCTCGTTGGGAGGTGTGAGTCATTCAAGCGTGGGACGAAGCTGTGTGCACGAACCTAGAGCAGACGCACAGCCATTTATAGGACGTACGTGGTGGACCCTGAGGCCAAGAGGCGGCAAGGCTCAGTTGAAGAAGGGCCAAGGGCTGGCCACTGTCAGGTGTGGAATGTTGGCAGGCACGAGAGGGGAGAGGCCAGATCGGGCAGCGCGCATGTCGATGAGGCACGTTCACGTAATGCATCGCCCTCGTTGTGGGAACTAGATAGCGTCCTTTGGGGGGTAGCGGAGAGGGTGAGGCGAAACATAGCATATATGCGACCATTTGACACAGCCCGCGTCTGTCATAAGATAGAAAGGCTATCAAGTCGCTTGCACACGTACCCTCCGGCGATTCCTCACCCCCGACCAGCCACCTTCCCTCTTTTACCTTTCTCATGGCTCCGACAGACGTCCATCGTTCTCTTTTCCCCTCGGACTTAGGCACAGCTCATCGTCTGTTATATTTTTCCTCTTTATCGCTTGCTACTTATCTTCCATCACCAGTCACTGCCATCTCCTCAGACGATCTCGTCATCGACCGCCACCCAAGCATCGCCTCATCACCCTTCAACTCATCTACTTCCCCTTCTCAGTCTAGAAACTCCCCCTGGCCTTTCCCTTCCCATCCATCCCCGTCCACCCTTTCCTCCCCTTCCTCTTATCCCCTCCCAGGTCATTCTAACCATCCCAGTCCTCCCGATTCTGCTCATTCCCCGCCTAACATGATAGGCGCTACTCCTACGTTTTATGATCCAGAGCTTGAGCCTCAGCCCCCGACACAGGATTATCCCGATTGGAGGAGCACTTACGGACAACCCCAACTCCCTCTCACCAGTTCCTCGTCTTATCCTCATCAACACTCCACATCTGATCCCCATCCTGACAGTCAAGCCCAAGCCCACCCACCACCCCAACACCACGATCGATATCAGTTCGTCAATCAGCCTCCTCCCTCGACATCCCCCGATGCCACACAGTTCCCTTACTTTTCTTCCTTTGTTGATTCATCCAATTCACTGTCCCAGGCCATGCGCCCACAAGGCTGGTCCGCGCCACAAAGCTCAGTATATTCCCAAGCCTCAGCGGCCTCAACGCCCAACAACACCTATTTCGACCTGATGTCCCACCAGTATCCGGCCACGTACGACACGCCCCCAAACCAACCCCAGCACCCGACTCAACCGGTTGAACAAGTCCCCGGTTTAGCCGTCACACCAGCGCCAGATTCACGCGTCTCACCGGCTTCGGCCAATAATGCCCTTCCATCACCCGGCTCGTCCCATACCCATACCCCCACTCGAACCGTCCTCGTACATCCTAATACTAAACGAGTGGGCAAGTCTACGGGAAGAAACTCCGTGCGAAAGCGTCAAAAACCCGAGAGTGATGATGACGATGATGATGACGTATTGAGCGCGGGTAATGTACCTCGACCAAATTCTAATCGACTGTGAGCTCCCATTTTATATTGCAATTTTCTAGGTATACTGATCTTTTCCTTTGCCTCTTTCCCTTTACATGTTTATCTTTCACCTTACCCTCAACACCCAAATCTGGCGTCTCGGACCGTTTTTCTCCCCGGGTTTGCACCGTATTACCGCCGCGGCTTACCTTTTACGATACGATACGGCATTCTCGCTACTTTCTCAGTCCCGGAGCATGCACCTACTGCAAGCGCCTCAAGGTGTGTTATCTCCTGCCGAGCTAATCATGCGGCGTTGACGTTCTGTCGATTATCCCTTCATCACAATCGCATCGGTTGATCAGATGAAGTGTTTATTTCCTTCTGGTGAGAACATTTGTAGGCGCTGCAAACAAGGCAAGCATGATTGTATTGTCGAGGGCCGAAAACCGAGAAGTGCACCCAAGTGAGCGACCCTTTCTGTCTCATCTCCATCAATGGCGTCCATTTTCATGGGACGTTTAACTGCTTCGGGAAAATTGTTTGCCTTGTCACCGTCCCACAAACTCATCCCCATATGCTGCAAAGCGACCTTTTTCGCGCGTCTTCCCTTCTGCTTCCTCCCTTGACGATGATGAATGCTCATTTTTATCCTTTAGTAAGCGCGAGTACCTCCTCGCGCAGCTGAGACAGAAAGACGAGCTTATCGATTCGCTCCTGAAGCAGGTGAGTCTCGAACATTCCCTTGGCAAATGCGGGCGCTCATAATCTGTTTCACATCTTCTAGCTACACAATCCATATCTAGCCAGTCCTCTCTCAATCGAACAATATCGCAATGCAACGTCTTCGAATGATAAGCATCGTCAAAATGTGATCGCGTGGCTTGATCGACTCCAATCCTCCGCGCGCTCGGCTCCTGTGCGTTCCGGCACGGCCACGAATCCGTTCCAGCTCGATACACGCGCCGGTAAAGGTGGCGGTCAGTCAGATGAATCGGATGAAGAACACGCATCGCAGAAGGACGTCCAAGGACGTCCTGCGTCATCAGGTTCGGGGGATGCCCCACTCTCTCCTAACACCCTCGTAGAGTCAGATATCGACCCATATCCAGACGATGCGGTTCCCATCGGACTACTCGCCAGCCTTGCCATCTCGTCAAGGGATACCCAAGGTGTGGCCGCAGACAAGACGCGCAAGGGAAATGCGACGGCGGACGACGACGATGTGGTGCGTTTATATTCTTGTCTGCGTAGAAGTTCGCCCGCAAGGGAGAGGAGGACTGATGAGACCTTTGTGTCGTTGATAGGGTGTCGCGAACAAGACGTACTTTATGCCAGGCCCGTCGACGAACCTCGGTTTGCGCAAGTCGTTGATCGACAAGACGAGGCCACCAGATATTTTGGTGCATAAACTTGTGACGCCTGATGACGTTGAGAAGTTGTTCGACATGTGAGTTTGTTGGCTTTTATCGCAACATGGACATGAACCGACCCTACGATGACTAGCTTTTATACACGGATAAACGTACGCATAGACATGTGTGCGCGTCGAACAGTCGTTGACATGTGGGGTTATCTTTACAGCCGTTCATCTCCCTGCTCGAGCCCAAGTTGCACACGCCCACCTTGACCTTTTCCCGATGTCCATTCTTATTCACCGTTGGTCTGTCTCTTTATTTGTCTGCTTGGGTGATGATTCCATGCTGACAGTCAATATATCCCTGATATAGTTTGCGCGATTTCATTGCGGTACTCGGAGAAACGCGAAGTGTACCCGATCGCCATGCACTTTGCGAAGAGTGCCGCGGCCAATGCACTGATCGATGGCTATAAGTCCGTGGAATTGTGTCAAGCATATATTCTCCTGAGTATCTATTCTGTGCCCGCACGCCGCTGGGAAGAAGATCGTAGCTGGTTGTACACAGGTCTTGCCATTCGGTGCGCGCATCTTTTTCAGAATGCACCACGAAGTTGTCGATTCTAACGGTTGTCCCTATAATGTCAGAATCGCGACCGATTTGAATCTACACCTTCTTCCGCCGAAGAAGCCGACAACAGAGCAACAGGAGCTGGAGATGTTGAACCGCACCCGGATATGGATCGTCTGCTTCAACGTAGACAAGTCAGCCGCAGTACAGTTTGGCAAAGCGTCAACCCTCAGGGAAGATCAGTGCGTTACTTTTTCTCACACACTTCCTTGTCTGCTTGCTAAACTGTCGTGAACCAGCATCGTGCGCAAATCCCGCGAGTGGTACAAATCGTCAATCTACAACCATCCTGTGGGTTATTTTCTGTTTGAGTCTTTGCATGGGTTGTGAGCGCGACTGATGCGCACCAGTATGACGTACACATCATTGCTTATACGTCACTTTTTCGCATTCTCAACAACTTCCACCAAGAAGTGTTCTCGGACCCCAACGTACCCAATGGTCTGAATCGATCAATCGACTTCCGGGCAGTGACATTGGAGCACGATCAGCAGCTGACGAACTACCGCCAGGAGTGGGCGGAGCGCTTCGAACGGGATTCGAACCACGCCGGTTGGTGCCACCCGCTTTTACGCTATCTATCCTCGGCCTTTCCTGACATCGCTCTAATTTTTCCGATTACGATACAGATGCGGCCTGCGTGTTCCGTGTCAAGCTCCTGCCTTTGTACGTCGCAGAGTCTTCTCCGGTGTTTGTCCTTTCCGATTCACCGGCTCGTTTTGCGCTTTTTTCGCGTTGTAGCTACGCCAATTACGCGAGGCTGGTCATGTTCTCGTTCGGATTCCAAAAGGCATTCCAGCGGGGTTTCGAACCCGATGATGAAGTCTTCTTCACAAGGGTGAGAATCTTACTTTGACATACAGTGTCAGCCGAAATTAAAGCCAACCGGCATTTCAAAGAGCCTGGAAAGCGCCAAGACCGTCGTCACTGTACTCATCGATACTCTGGTTCCGACGGGTTACATACGTTACGCGCCAGACGGTGTGTAAACCACATGCTACTTATTCTCCTTCTCAACGCCGCATACATATCTAGGTTATTTCGTATTCGCCGCATTCGCCTCGGCATTCATGCTCAAGGTACGTGATCGTCCATTCTATCGCCGTATGGAGCAGGCCTCGGTTCTGACTTCGTCTTCCCTGCAGCTTCTGCGCCCAGAATGTTCGAGGTTCATCACGCCGGGTCTCGAATCGGAGATCTATCGAGTCATCGAGCGCCTCATCAATACATTTGGGCAGATAGCAATCGATGAACGCCACACGCCCAAGTTGTACTCGCGTTTCCTGGCGAGCTTGCTTGCGAAACATAAGCGGGATGGAGCGGCACATGGACGCATGCCTCAGCAAGGACCACCATCACAGCAGATGCCGACGAATCCGGGTGCCCCGATGTATCAGCAACCGCAAGCATCGCATAGCGCAAGCTCAAACCGAATTACGACAGGTGTCAGCGGGGCGAATGCACCAGATCTGGCGCCGTCCATGACAATGAATAGCGCGGTGACGGTTCCGACCGAGGCGACGGAGACGAAGAACTCTGACGGCCTAGGAAACTACACGTTCGATTCACCAGATTATACGTTTGGTGCAATAAGTCAACAGGGCGGCGATCCGATGGACTTTACATTTGACCCGATCACCACTCCTGGTAATGAGGATATGCTCGCTGCAATGCAAGCAATACAGAGTCCAAATTGGTTGGGGAACATGTTGATGCCAGGGTCAGTAGACGGTCCCTTCATTGTCGGGCGCGTGGAGGTCAGACTTATCCTTACATCATTACAGATTCTTCTGGCCCGCGGAAGAGTCGATGCAGGATTATAGCAATAACTATCAAAGCTTCCAAGCGCAGCCCGCGGAGGTACTCCTCCGCTGAACGCATCTCACGCATGTCTAAAAATACGGTGATTCTTCTCCACCTGCGTTTTGTTTTATTTCTCACGCAGTCTGGTGGTTGTGTCAGATTTTCACGTTTGGTCGGCCATCTTGATGTAATATTGGCAACAAATGTCCATCCATACTTTACGGAACATTTCCCCTTTCTAACCCCTTGTTCCTCTCCATCGCCGTGTCGTTCTCCCCCGCCTCTTGCAATCATAGTTACAGTGCTTCTTACCTCGCAGTCCCTCTGTGTGTGTATCGTTTAGTTTTTGAAAGTAATACTGCAGCGTCAACTACCATATGTCCATCTCTGTGTTGTCTATCTTGATGGTAGCGAGTTTCGTTTTTGTGTTGTTTGTCAGTCGTATTGTAATGGTTTTCCTGCTTGTATGTATGTGCAAGATGTTGCCGAAATAAAAGTAAATCGCGTCATTTCTTTCCGTGACTTTGCCAGATGCCACAGATGCTCCCGAATCCCCGATCATCGATCGTTCGATGAATCTCGTGTTGCAGATACTCAGTCAGTCTGAGTAGGTCCCTCCAAGGTGTTCAAGCATTCTAGTCACCCGACGGTCTTGACGTGCCCCATCAACGCTGTGAGGGGTTATCATAAATAAAATATTTTTAAATTAACTTTTTTACCTCTCGATCTCGCTTTCCCTCCTTTCGTGCTGTCTGTTCCATCTCTCCAGTAGTTCCATCACAAGCACAAGCACAAGCAGCGGGAGTGAATACAGTAGCTAGTAGAGGCAAAAATTTTCTTGCGATTATAGTTGTATCACGTGGGCGCCGTGCGGGCCCGTCTTTCCATCGCCATCACCACCAGATCAAGTTACTACGATACGAGAAATGGTGTCACACCAACACACACCACCACCACTTTTACTATAGTTGTTCGATTTTTTCCAAAAAAAAAAAATCATGGGGGAAAAGGAATACTCGTACTTTTTTTGGTATTCACAACGCCGCTGCCGCGTCCCTAAAAACTCTTTTAAAAATCCACCGAAAAAAAGTCATACAGTTGTCGATGTCACTGATGATGATCATATGTAGTACAGTAGTCTCGGACAATCGTCTGCAGCCCCACACAAAGTCCACCGAATACGTCTGTCCGTCATCATCACACCCTGCGATCCTCCTCCCCCCACTGCGCCAATGATCCAACAGCAACTACATTACTGTACTAGTAACCGGTTGGCGGAAAGGAGACCTGTGGTGGTGGCGGCACGAAATACGGTGCTGGTGACGATTGGCTTGCTTCTTCCGCTCTCATAAATGGAGTCCGACCCTTGTCATCCCGTGCATGAATATCGGAGCCGTATTGGATCAGCAACAGTACAACAAGAATATATTCCCGATCCCTGGACCTGTTCATCGAGTCAGATGCCAGATGTAATGGTGTCGCATCGTTGGCATCTCGGGCATTTGCATCTACACCATGCTCGAGAAGGACCCGAGCGGGCCCCACACGTCCGAGTTCCGATACATGATGTAACGGTGTCCGGTTATGGATGTCCAGGGCGTTCGCATCTGCGCCGCGTCCAAGAAGAAGCCGGGCAGTCTCTTCTCCTTTCGCGCAATGTAATGGAGTGTGGTTATTCTTGCACCGGGCTTCCACATCTGCACCATGCCTGAGGAGCACGAGAACAACTGCTGCCTGTCCCATTGCCGATGCATAATGCAGCGGTGTACGACTTTCCTTGTTCTGTGCATTCACATCCGCACCATGCTCCAGGAGGAACTGAGCAAGTTCCACATGTCCATTTTGAGTGGCCCGCTCCAATGGGCTGTAATCATCTTTGTCCCGTGCTTCTGTATCTGCGCCATGGTTGAAAAGAACCCGAGCGAGTTCCAAATGTTCAAATCGCGACGCCCAAAGTAATGGAGTGCAATCATCGCCGTCCCGTGCTTCCGTATCCGCGCCGTGTTCGAGGAGGACTCGAGCAACTTCCACATGTCCCCGGCGCAGTGCTACGTGCAACGGGGTTTCCTTCTTGTCAAATCCCCGAGCGTTTACGTCTTGTGAGTGCTCGACGATCAGGAACGTTGCGATGTCGTGCATGCCACAGAGGGCGGCATAATGCAATGGTGTTGCCCTGGCCGCTGCAGGGCGTTCAGATCGCCACCATAGACGCCGGGGACGTTCTGGATCGTATATCCAGACCCAGACGGAAAGGTGGTTTTTCCTCGGGTCAAACAGCCGTTTCATACCATCCAGCACGTTTGACGCTACATTTTCAAACCGTGCATGACCCACCCAGTGCTCGGCAGCATACTCGGCAAGAGGAAACTTCTTGAGACTTTTGTCGGTGATGTTTTCGTCAAGGTGTAGTAGAACACCCAGACAGGCTTGCGCAATGATGGTATGAGCTGGTGTCATGGAAACATGAAAACGGGAAATGGTGTCCTTTTCTTTGGCAAGCCGTGCGGATGTCAAGTACTCCTTAACTGAAAAATGCGCAAATTGGCCGGCCAAAGGTGGGGACTCTATGCTGGCTAGGGCTGGACCCAGATCGGGAGGAATGAAGGGCGCACCTCCATCCCGCGACGGAGGAGATGGATACACCGGAGACTCACTTGGGGTTGGCGTACGATAGGGATGAGTCACAAAGGGGGGTATCACTGACGGATATTGCTGAGTAGGAATCACCGGAGACTCAGGTAGGGTTGGCATATGATAGCCAGGAGTCGTAGTGGGGGATATCAGATCTGGCTGAGTAGGCTTGTCGTCAACTACGGCAAGCAAACTGGAACACGTGGATAGCACAGTGTGTGTCGGGTCTTCCGGGCGCCAGTCGGCCAGAAACGTGGGAGTTGGTCCGGCCTCAAAATCAAATGCGAGAAACTCTGCGAGCTCCTCGACACGAAATGGACGCGAAGCTGCTGTAACACATTGAAAAATGCGGTGCGCATATTCCCAGTTTGGCTTGTCAATTTCTTTCAATGCGCGTGCATATGTCTCGTCCAGCGTCTCTGGTAATTCATTTAAAGCGCGACGAATACGTGCTGGAATGCAGCGGCGAAGGTACACGAGCTGACAGAAGACCCAACGGAACCTACATTATAGATGTGAGAGATGGAGATAAGTGATGGTGGCATGGATTACTTACATCCCGTCGGCCTTCTTTGTGAGTGTTTCAATGACCAGTTGCTTATCTGTGGCCTTCCATCTTCGCATCTCACGATCATTGTGAACGAAGGACTTGACATATTCAGCAATGTCGCGTACCTGCCCACCCTCGCTGTGGAGGGAGACAGAACGAAATGCCAGAGGCTCGAGAATGGGTAGGATGTCGGCCTCGGGTCGGCTAGTGACACATATCCGCAGATTCGGAATCTGTAAGTTGACGAGGTCCTCTACAATCTCCACGACTTCCTCACGAGGGAACTGCGAACCAGTTGTTACTGGACATTCATCGAGGGCATCGATGACGATATGGACTGTCGCCTGTCCTGGTAGCTTCAGCATGTCTTTGAGACAATCTGCTAGTTCACTGTCGCTCGCATGTGATTGTTGGGAGCCACGACGATGGGCCTCAAAAAATTTGGAAAGAATGTCAGAGTAGGCGTCGGATTGTTCACCAAGCTGGACCAGTAAGGATGAGAGTAGCCCACGCCTGTCCTTCTTTTGGTCATCCCTGAAGTCGCAATAAAAGAAAGCGAGTGATGCTAGCCCAGATTTCTGCAAAGTGCGGATATCCTCTATGGTAGCAGAACTAGCGAGCAGCATAAGCTCGCGAACACGAACTATTTAGAGATTACCGTACCAAATGACGCTCTTTCCCGCACCCGCTGCAGAGGCAGTAATCATCAGCTTCAAGAAAGAGAATACGGTGCGAAATACGGACGTTTTCCGTGAATCCATAAGAGTGAACTCGCGCCAGAAGTCTTCCATTTCGCATAGGTGTCACCTTCGATCCACCATGTTCCCGTTCCGCCGTGCCGAGAACCACGTGCGAGGTTGTGATTCTTCCAAGGATCCGGGGGTGAAAGCCAGTTCCGCACGTCCTGCTGTAACTTGTCGCCTGTTAAAGTCGCGCTCAGTATTCCTGGTCGTCTATGTGGACATCGAGCAGAAAAATAAACCTACGTTCTGCCTTGTTCAATTTGCTCACAATTTCTTGCATAGTTTCTATCATCCAGTTAGATATTCTATCGACCTGTTGCCGCTAGCCATCATGAAACATACCTAGAGTACGCGAGATACTACCTGCATATTCATTCCCGTCGGCATCTAGGCATATGAACATTCAGCCGGAAGCGAAGGAAGAACGCGGATAGGTGAAATTCTCACCATTCATGATGGCCATCCGATGCTGGACAAGACCGTGGACAACTTCGAGGGTCTGAGCGGCAGTTGCCCGACCCTCGTCCAGGGTGAGCCTATCCAACCTCTGGATCGTCGCCTCTATATCCTTCTCTCCTCGAAGCTTCCCCATAAATTTCTCTGCGCCCCATTGAGTTGGTCATAGTAACAACCAGGACAAACTCACTAAATCGCCCTTGCTTGACTTGCTTAGTAGCAAGAGCAAGGGTAGAGATCAGTTCTACGATTATCTTCACCACAACGTTTGTCAAGGCTGGCGTAGGAGGGATCTCGGCATAAATACTAAGTCTGCTGAGGAAGCTCTCAAAGGACGCAAAAAGGTCAACCAGTGCGTCGTAGCTAGCACGCATTTCGTCGACCGTCTAGGGTGATTAGATGTCAGGGAGATATGCAGATGAGATCGGAGGAAAAGAGACATACGGCCAGTAGGATGCCAATGCCTGCGAATATCGCTTTCGCAGGCGGGAATGGCTGTAGAATAGCTATCAGAAGTAAGGTAGACCAATAGATGCTTTTCGACGTACTACAAGACCGATTGTCTCGCTGAGGGCGGAGCTGATAGAAGGCGAGCACAGCACGTCAACTGAAGAATTGAGCGCTTTCATAAGCTTTCCATCGTTTTCCCTGAATTCACGAAAGCTCTGTGCTTGTTCTCGAAGAATGGCTGTGATAGAGCTGACAGATTCACATGTCTCGAGTTGTATGGTGAAGGGATGATCGACTAGGCTAGTCCCGGTTTTGTCTCTGTAGTCCTGGAGAGCAGCATTGAAGAGGGCCTGGAATGTGGACGAGGAGGATGATTGACTCATATAATGAAAGAAAAGAGGAACGGTCTACGGTGAGAAGAAGAGAGGTTGATAGGATGTGGTGGTAAGGGAGGCGTGAGGGGAGGCGCACAGCCTTGCCATCGATAAGAGCCTGAGCCTGAGTGTGGCGGCCCGTACAGTATAGTCGCCCACTGTATTTGGTAAGCGTTAGCGCCGGGAGATTGCCTGGTATATTCCACGTGGCTGCACTGAGGTGAGAGGGAGAAGTGGATGCGGTCACTAGTCATCGCACTGATCAGACTGCCAGGTCGCCCGTTTCAGTTTTTTGTTACCCACTCTCCACTCCCTAGCGTACTCAGTTATGTCGCTGCTCTGTCATTATTCCATAGCCTACTTAATATACTCTTTCTATGATCACTTCGCCGCGGCGCAGTCTGGCTCAGGTGTCAACACCTCGAATGGGGTTACGCAGCAGCGACGCGGCGGCGCCGACGCCTTCCTGACCCCCGCTGCTCACCTCCTTCCCCTCAGGCCCTTCCCAAGCCACACTTTCGCCTGTTTCCCTCTGACCTTTCGGGCCGTCCGAGTCCCTTTCCGAGCAACACACAAAGACGATATCGCATTCAAGGTCCAAGTCAAGTCTCAAGTCGTTGGACGCTCCGACACAGAACTGTTCCGAGTTCGTCCCGAGCGCTTGATGGGAGCAATGCCTAAGGGAAATGGGAATTCGACGCTTGTTCCCCGGTGCCTCCCCACTATACAACCTTAACACACGCACAACTGTCCCATTCCGACTCCTACCTACCACCACCACTACCCTAAATTACTCCGAACGGTACCCTTTTCCAGAAATGTTTCCCTGACGCACAGCCGCAGGAACCAATAATCACTAATACCCAGCTCCACATACACCTATTTGCGGAACGAGTAAGGGCTCGGAATAAAGAGGGATGCTGGGGTGGGATGGGGGTTGGTTGGACTCGAAAAAAGTTGCAGGATGCACAGCTCATGAACTCGGATATTTAGCGTGTCAAGTCAATCACGCCCAAAGAGAGCGACAGGTCTCGAGGGCCAAACGACTATAATGGACTGCGGCTTCTGGAATTATTTTGTGCTGCCGCTGCGGAAACGAGCCCGAGAAGCCCTCCAGGGTAGGGTTCTTGGCATGCCATCAAGCTCGCCACCTGAAGCCTGAGGGGCTAACCCGGTATGTTGAATTTGTCGGGTGTGGGACATCTCGGGGCGGAAAGCATTTGGAAAAAAGGCGAGCCAGGTGTTATCTCCCATGAAGGGAATCTACGAAACTGTTTGGTGAGAGCCCATAAAAAGGCATATCCATGGGAAACGCACCGTCTTGTCGGCCTAAGTTACTAGAGCTGGTGTATGATTGAGTCCTCCGCAATGTACGAGCCTTCCGAGTTGTGTCAAAATTGAATGAAAGCCGGCCACGAGGGCCTTTAAACATGGGAGAATTTGGTTCGGGGGGCGGCGTGAGTGTTAAAGAGAAAAGATTTGCGTGGCCGCTTGGTTGTTAGTTATCGCAGAAGAATTGGTGCATTGTCATGGTATGGAGAATCAGATTCAGTTGGGTGCGGGAGAGAGGAAGTCAGGGTGGAGTGTGTCGAAAGGAAGAAGGTGAGGACGAGGAAAACGTTCAGGTCAGAGCAAGAGGCGATGGTTGAAAGGGACAACTTACGAATGCCACAGGTAAAGAGATCATTTCCGATAATGCAAGGTAAAACAAGTCGATGGCGGGGGTCTGTGCGTCAAAGGTATCACGCGTCCATTATGGAGGGACGTGCGTGAGTCAATCGTATAGTAAGGTGTCGCACTGGGAAAGAGGGAGACAAGAGAACGATAGGGGGAGAGAATGGAGACGAGACATGACAAGTACAGTATTCCCATTAAGTTACGATACGATATTCACGCGTCATGCGTCACACTGACCACGTGGTCGACGCGCATTGATTTTTTTCTCTTTTTCTCTCTCTTCGGTCTCTCACCAGCTCGCGTCCCCTCTCTACCCTGGACTCTAGGTAGCTGAATCATGTATGTAAACACGCTCGGAAGGACTCTTACAATCTAGTTCCCTCGGTTCTGATTTCTCATTTACCTCGCCCGCGTGCCTTTCTCTCTTTCTGACTTCGACTTGGACGCTACGACGCCCACTCGAGCCGCCGAGCCACCGTGCGTCTTGCTTCGAATTCCTGGTCGATTGCTAACGTTCTCTTTCCTTTCTAGATTTTTTTCCCTCTGTCCTCTCGGACTCACTCGCGCGACCCGACCGCGCTGCAGTCATGTCTCTTTCCCTCCTCCCCCGTCGTTCCTTCACTCCCACTTCCTCCGATGCCAACATTCCCCTTACTCTTTTCCTTCTTTGATTTATCCAATTCATTATCTCAGGCCATGCATCCGCAAGGCTGGTTGCCACAGCAAAAGATATATTTTTTTCGGCCTACATTTTCAACAAACCAAGCAAGTTAGTCGGTATTCCGTCACACGCGACACGGCCAAACCAAGCACCAGCACCTGACTCAACCGGCTTAACGTGTCGCACCCGGTTTGGTCGTCAAACTGTCGGAATCGCGCACCTCACCCGCTTCAGCCAATAATACACTCCCATCGCCTGGCTCGTCCGATACCCCCACTCGAACCGTCGTCGAAAATTCTAACCGTAATTGAGGGTTAAAGGTCCTTTTAGACCAAAGCTACCAAACCCATGCGATAGCGTCAAAAAACCCATGAGTAGTGATGACGAGGACGTATGAAGCGGGGGAATTGATACGAGCATACCTCGACCGAATCCTAGTTGGCTGTGAGTTCCCCGTTTTATACCGCAATTCCTTAGGCACGCTGATCTCTTTCCTTTGCCCCATTCTCTATTTTCTTTCACCTGACCCTCACATCCAACCCCGCATCTGGGAACACTTTCAGCCTTGGCTTTGCACCTCGTGTCTGTGTCATTCTAATGCGCCTTTCCGAGACATTACCAGATGCCCAGATGCTCCCGAATCCAGATTGCTGATCGACTGCACGAATCTGAGATTCTTGTATGAAAGCTAACGTTAATTCCTGATGCACCTCCCGACTGGTAGGCAGCCTGAGTTTGAGTTGGTCCATGTTCGAGCGTTCAATCTTTCAATTTTGACTTTTGTTGGTGATCATCGTCATCCTAGATATTATTTGCCCCATCCCCCCACACTAAGGGGTTGTTGTAATATAGTTAGGTCAACTTTTTTCTCTTTCTCTCGCCTTTTTTACCCCTTCGTGTCGTCTGTTCATCTCTTGCGCCATCTCATTGCAAGCGGTGTGGGCAGAGCACACCTTCCTTCCATTCTATCATATAATGATACGTATGCGTTTGGGCCGTCATCTGACACGTTCACGCGGAATCCACACCGACACATCTAGATCGAAACGTTCGTTTCGACCTTGGCTCTTGGTATCCACAACTGCCGCGTCCTCCTTAAACTCTAAAAAATATACATGTAGTATAACTTAGAATCATAATATTGTCGGGATATGCACGAACGGTAGTCGACTAGGACCCCAGCCCCAAGATTACGAGGAAGATGTCGACTTTTCGGGGTGTGAAGGGCCGGGTCACTACAGGAATTATATAGGTTCACTAGTAACTCTACCGGAGGCCTTTTTTGCTCATAATTCGATTCAGTGAGGGCTGAAAAGGTGGGTGTTGCGGCGTAGCAAAAGATCAATACTAGTATATGCTCGGGAAGGAAAAGAGCCGGGATGGCCAGGACGGTGACTCGGATAGTCATACTGCACTTCTCAAGTAAGACACTTGTTCCTGCGCATGAATATTAAGTAGCATGAGACTTATGATGCTGGTTCTATGTGTATTTCTGCATACAATGACAATCGTTCGCAGCCTACACGACGTCCCCTTGTCCGTCCATCATGATCGTCATCACACCCTGTGATCCTCCGCTTCGTGCTCCAACAATAACTGCATCGTTTCGTCAAACATTTTTGCTGTCGCTCTCATGAATGGAGTCCGACCCTTGTCATCCCGTGCATGAATATCGGGGCCGTACTGGAGCAGCAACCGCACAACGTCAGGATAATCCTTAACCTTTGATATGGCAACTGGCAGTTCCGGGCCGGCTGCCAGATGTAACGGTGTCGCGTTGTTGGCATCTCGAGCATTCGCATCTACACCATGCTCGAGAAGGACCCGGGCAACTCCCACTTGTCCGAGTCCCGATACACAATGCAACGGTGTCCGATTCTTGATGTCCAGGGCGTTCGCATCTGCACCATGCTCGAGGAGAGTCCGAGCAACCTCTTCATTTTCCGCATGATGTAATGGGGTCTCGTTATTCTTGTTCCGGGCTTTCACATTTGCTCCATACCTGATAAGCATCTGAACGACTGCTTGTCTTCCCAGTAAGGATGCCAGATACAAAGGCTTCAATCCATCTTGGTCCTGCACATCCAAATCCGCGCCGTGTCCCAGAAGGACCCCGGCAAGCTCTGCATTATCCACCTGCGTGGCCAGGTTCAATGCGGTGATACCAAATACGGACCGTGCGTCTACATCCACGCCACTTTTGAGAAGGAACTGAGCAAGTTCCACATCTCCCCCTATCATCGACGCGTTATGTAATGGAGTGTTTCTGAAGCGGTCCCGGGCATCTGCATCTGCACCATGCTCAACAAGCAGCTGAGCGACGTCCATATGTCTGCGGCGTGATGCTACATGCAATGGCGTTTCCTCCTCGAAAAAGCCCCGAGCGTTCACGTTTTGTGAGTGCTCGACAATCAGGAATGTTGCGACGTCGTGCAAGCCATAGGAGGCGGCATAATGCAACGGTGTTGCCCTGGCTGCGACAGGGCGTTCGGATCGCTCGGATCGACCCCAGCCATCTTCTGGCTCGTGTATCCAGACCCAGACTGAAAGGTGGTTTTTGCTCGGGTCAAACAGATGTTTCATCCCATCTTGCACCTTTGACGACACGTTCTCAAACTGCGCATGTTCCACCCAGTGCCGCGCAGCATACTCTGCGAGAGGGAACTCCTTGAGGCTGTCCTTGGTGATGTTTTCGTCAAGGTGTAGTAGAACACCCAGACAGGCTTGAGCAACGATCGTATGAGCTGGTGTCATGGAAACGTGGAAACGGGAAATGGTATCCTTTGTTTCGGCGAGTCGTGCGGACGTCAAGTACTCCTTGACTGAGAAATGCCCAAATTGGATAACCGGGGAACCCCAACGCGGCTTGACAACGACGAGCAAAGTGGAACAAATCGATAACACCTCGTTTTCGGGTTCTTCCGAGCGCCAATCTGCCAGAAATTCTGGAGTAGATCCGGCCTCAAAGTCAAATGCGAGAAACTCTGCGAGTTCCTCGGCACGGAGTGGTCGGGAAGCCGCTGCAACACACTGAAAAAGGCGGTGCGCATACTCCCAGTTTTGCTCGTCGATTTCTTCCAATGTGCGAGAATATGTCTCATCCAGTGTCGTTGGTAATTCCTCCAGAGCACGCCGAATACGTCCTGGGATGCAGCGACGGAGGTACGCGAGCTGACAGAAAATCCAACGGAACCTATTTTACAAACATGAACAAAAAGATAAGTAATGATAACACGGATTACTTACATCCCGTCGGCTTTCTTTATAAGAACATCAATGACAAGCTGCTTATCCATGGCCTTCCATTTTTTCATCTCGCGGTTCGTGTGAACGACGGACTTGACATACTGAGCAATGTCCTGGACCTGCCCACTCTCGCCGTGGAGAGAAACGGAACAAGATGCCAGGGGCTCAAGGACAGGTAGAATGTCGGCCTCGGGTCGACTAGTGACGCAGATACGCAAATTCGGAAGGTGCAAATTGACCAACTCCTCAACAAGCTCCAAAACTTTCTCGCGAGGGGATGGCAAACCGGTCGTCACTGGACATTCGTCAAGGGCATCGATGATTATATGGACTGTTGCTTGTCCTGGACACTTCAGCATGTCTTTGAGACATTCTAGTAGCTCATCATCGCTTGCATGTTGCGAGCCACGACCATGGGCCATGTAGAAATCGGAAAGAGTCGCGGAGTAGATATCGGACTGACCACCAAGTTGAACGAGCAGTGATGAGAGCAACCCATGGACGTCCTTCTTTTGACCTTCCCTGAAGTCGCAATAAAAGAACGCGAGTGATGCTAGCCCGGATTTCTGCAAGGCGCGGATGTCCTCGATGATGGCAGAACTAGATAACAGCATAAGCTCATGAACGCGAACTATCGGAAGAACGTCATACCAAATGACGCTCTTTCCCGCACCCGCTGTAAAAGAAGTAAGCATCAGTTTGGGAGGGAAACGCCGGTGCAAAATACTGACGTTTCCCATGAACCCATAAGAGTGAACCGGAAGCAGAAGACTTCCATTCGGCATAAGCGTCACCTTCAATCCACCATTTTCCCGTTTTGCTATGCCGAGAACCACGTGCGAGGTTATGATTCTTCCAAGGGTCTGGAGGTGAAAGCCAGTTCCGGACGTCTTGCTGCAACTTGTCGCCTGTTAAAGTCGCGCTCAGTATTCCTAGTCGTTTATGTGGACATCGGGGACAGGAATAAACCTACGTTCTGCCTTGTTCAATTTGCTCACGATTTCTTGCATAGATTCTACCACCCAGTCAGATATTGTATCGGCCGATTAAAGCCAGCCGATCAAAGCCATACCTAGAGCGCGCGAGGTATCAGTTGCCGCTTCGTTCCCGTCTGCGTCTGGGGATATGAACATTCAGCAGGAAGCAAAGCAAGGGCGGAACAAATTGAATTCTCACCATCCATAATCGCCCTCTTTTGCTGGACAAGACCGTAGACAACTTCGAGGGTTTGAGCAGCAGTCGCCCGGCCCTCATCCAGCGTGAGCCTATCCAACCTCTGGATCGTCGCCTCGATGTCCTTCTCTCCCCGAAGCTTCCCCATAAATTTCTCTGAATTTCGTTGAGTGAAACGTCGGAACAACCAAGACAAACTCACTAAATCGCCCTTGCTTGACTTGCTTGGTGGCAAGAGCGAGGGTAGAGATCAGTTCTACAATTATCCTCACCAGGACGTTCGTCAGGGCTGGCGTAGGAGGGATCCCGGCATAAAAACTGAGTCTGCTCAGGAAGTTCTCGAAGGACGCGAAAAGGTCAACCAGTGCGTCGTAGCTAGCACGCATTTCATTGACCGTCTAGGGAAGTTAGATGTCAAGGAGATATTCGGATCAGATCGGAGGAAGAGAGACATACGGCGAGTAAGATACCGAAGCCAGCGAATATTGCCGTTGCAGGCGGGAATGGCTGTAGAAACCATCAGGAACAAGGTACACTGGTGAATGCTTTTCGACATACTACTAGGCCGATTGCCTGGTTGAGGACGGAGCTGATAGAAGGCGCGCACAAGACGTCAACTGAAGAATAGAGCGCTTTCATGAGCCTTCCATCATTTTCTTTGAATTCACGTAAGTTCTGTGCTTGTTCTTGAAGAATGGCGGTAATAGAGTTGACAGATTCGCATGTCTCAAGTTGCTTGGCGATGGGATGATTGGTTAGGGTATTCCCCGTTTTGACTTTGTAGTCGTGGAGAGCAGCGTCGAAGAGGGCCTGGAACGTGGGGGATGAGGAGGGTTGACTCATATCGAAAATGGAAGAAATATGGCTAAGCAAAGAGGAGCGGTCAGCGGTGAGAAGACGACAGGTGGATGGTAGATGGTGGTAAAGGGTTGAGTGAGGGAAGGCGCACAGCCTCGCCATCGATAAGAGCATATAGTCGCCCACGCGTTAGCGCCAGAAGTTCCCAGTCTCACGGCGGACTAAGCGCTCAAGCATGTTCAGCGTGGGCAGTTGTAGTTGTTGCTGCGAGGGCATAAGTATCCCCTCGGACACTTAGATATCACACAGAAGTATTTCAGAGATGCGAGGCAAGAAGGAAGGATGATGATTGCAGGCGGAATTCGGAGTCAAGTCCAACCAACACCCCAATGCCGCGATCACTATCACTTGGCCTCCTCTCTCCACATCCTCCAATGCCACGCAGTTACTTCCTTGTTGATCCGTCCAATCGACTATTACAGCCATGCGCCCCGCAAAGCTGGTCCCCGCAACAAGATTCCATATACAGTATGTCTGACCTCTAGCTTCCAACAATGCCTCATCAGTATTCATCTACGTACAACACGACCCAAACCTAACACCAGCACCAGACTCAACCGACTGAACATGTTCCTGTCACACCTACGTCAGATACGTGCATCTCACACGCTTCGGCCAATAATGCCCTCATCCCGTCTTCATAAAACCTAACCCTAAGCGGGGGTCAAGTCCTCTTCGACCAAGACATGTGATAGCGACTCGAAATCCCGAGTGATGATAACGACGATGAGGACGTATTGAGCACGGGCACTGACACCAGCGTGCTCAACCCAATTCTAATCGACCATGAGTTCCCCGTTTTATATCACAATTTCCTAGGCACGCTGATCTTTGCTTCGCCTCATTCTCCATTTCATGCATTTTTTCTCCGATGCGGTTTGCTCTGCCCACCTCTTTTTGTCCCTCCGGAACAATGCATTCATCTTTCACCTGACCCTCACATGTAAATCTGGCATCTCGGACAGCTTTCAAGCCCGTTTTTTCTCCCCCGTGTTCCCGCTGCGGCTTATCGTGGACTTTCGTACGAAATATCGTGTCTAATTGATTTCTGAACATCATGGGAAACTTTTGTTTCCAAAACGCGTCCCCAAAACCCTGAAACTCCCGACTGGGTCTTAATATTTATTTTAAAAACATCCGTGCAGTATAACTGACTATCGTAATTTAGTTGGGAGATATAGGAACGGAATGGTTGATGACCAGGACCGGCCCCGAGATTGTCGACCTTGGGGATGCGAATTGAGGGGTCCACCAGCCCGGGAAGCATGTAGGCCTAATTCTACTGGTTGCTCTCTGCTTATGATTCGATTCTGTAAGGGTTCAAAAAATGAGCGCTGTAGCATAGCAAATGAGCGATATATGCTCAGGAAGTAAGACGTTGTCCGGGACAGTGGTAATTGACGATGTTGTGCTGCGCTTTTTCTGAACATATGAACACTCGCCCGTGCGTGGAACTAACATGAGACGTATGGCGTTGACCTCCGTGGTTTGATGCGATAGAGACTGTTATTACTAGTACGATGTAGATATCTGCGTATAATATCAAAAGTTAAACACATCCTATAGATCCATGACAATAATACTTTGCTGCCTGCATGAAGTCCCCGAATCCGTCCGTTTTATCACACCCTATGATCCTCCGCTCCATGCTCCAACAGTAACTGCATAATGTCGACACGTCCTCTTGCCTCTGCTCTCATAAATGGAGTCTGACCCTCATCATCCCGTGCATGAATATCGGAGCTGTGCTGGAGCAGCAACCATACAACACCAAGATGTTCCTCCGAGTCCTCAATGTACCTTTGCCAGTTGATCTTCGCGCTGCATGCCAGATGTAACGGTGTCGCGTTGTTGGCATCACGGGCATTCGTATCAACACCATGCTCGAGAAGGACCCGACCAGCTCCCACACGTCCGAGTCCCGATATACAATGCAACGGTGTCCGATACTCGATGTCCAGGGCGTTCGCATCTGCGCCGTGCTCGAGGAGAAGCCGAGCAACCTCTTCTCCTTTCGCTCGATGTAATGGAGTCTCGTTATTCTTGCACTGGGCTGTCACATCTGCGCCATGACTGAGAAATACCCGAGCAACTGCTAGCTGCCCTTCATCCGATGCCCAATACAACGGCGTACACCTTTCCTTGTCCTGCGCATTCGAATCTGCACCATTCTCCAGAAGGACCTGAGCAAGCACCACATGTCCATTATGAGCGGCCCACTCCAATGGGCTGAAATCACTGTCATCCCGCGCTTCTGTATCCGCGCTGTGTTTGAGAAGAAGCCGAGCAATCTCCACATGTCCCAGGCGCGATGATACATGTAACGGGGTTTCCTCCCTGTCGAAGCCACAAGCGTTTACATCCTGTGGGTGCTCGACGATCAGGAACGTTGCGATGTCGTGCATGTTACAGACTGCCGCATAATGCAAGGGTGTCGCGCTGGCCTCCGCAGGGCGTCTAGATCGCCCCCATCGACGCCAGGGATCTTCTGGATCGTATATCCAGACCCAGACTGAAAGGTGCCTTTTGCTCGGGTCAAACAGACGTTTCATCCCATCCTGCACCTTTGACGACACGTTTTCAATCCGTGCATGGTCCACCCAGTGCTCAGCAGCATACTCGGCGAGAGGGAAGTCCTTGAGCCTGTCCTCGGTGATGTTTTCGTCAAGGCGTAGTAGAACACCCAGACAGGCTTGAGCAATGATGGTATGAGCTGGTGTCATGGAAACGTGGAAACGGGAAATGGTGTCCTTCGCCTTGGAAAGCCGTTCGCACGTCAAGTACTCCTTGACTGAAAAATGCGCAAATTGGACGACTCGAGAACCATACACGTCGACGACGGCAAGTAAACTGGAACACGTGGATAGCACGGTGTGTACGGGGTCTTCCGAGCGCCGTTCAGCCCGATATGTGGGTGTTAATTCCACTTCGAAATCGAACGCAAGAATGTCTGCGAGCTCCTCGACATGCAGTGGACGGGTCGCCACAGAGACACACTGGAATAGTCGGTGTGCACGTTCCCAGTTTTGGTCCCCAATATCTTCCAATGTGCGTGCATATGTCTCATCGAGTGTATCCGGTAAGCCATTCAGAGCGCGTTGTATGTCTTCGGGGGAGCAGTGGCGGATGTACGCGAGCTGACAGAAGACGTAGCGAAACCTACGTTACGTATGTGAATGAGGCTGATGGGTAATGACGAAATGAACCACTCACATCTCATCAGCTTTCCTTGTAAGCACATCAATGACCAGTTGTTTATCTGTGGCATTCCATCTTCGCATCTTACGGTCCTCATCAATGACGGACTTGACATATTCGGCAATGTCCTGGACTTGCCCATTCTCCTCGTGGAGCGAAATGGAACGGAAAGCTAGAGGCTGAAGGACATCTGAGATGTCGGCCTCGGGTCGGCTAGCGACGCAAATCCGCAGATTCGGAGTGTGTAGACCGACGAGCTCCTCTACAAGCCCGAATACATTTTCACGAGGAGAGGGCATACCAGTTGTCGTTGAACATTCGTCCAGGCCATCGATGATGATATGGATTGTGGCCTGTCCTGGAAGCTTCAGCATGTCTTTGAGACATCCTAGTAGTTCATCATCGCTTGCATGTTGCGAGCCATGACCATGGGCTGCGTAGAAATCGGAAAGAGTGGCCGAGTAGATATTGGACTGACCACCAAGTTGAACGAGCAGTGATGAGAGCAACCCATGGACGTCCTTCTTTTGACCTTCCCTGAAGTCGCAATAAAAGAACGCGAGGGATGCCAGCCCGGATTTCTGCAAGGCGCGGATGTCCTCGATGATGGCAGAACTAGTTAGCAGCATAAGCTTGTGAACGCGAACTATCGGAAGAACATCATACCAAATGACGCTCTTTCCCGCACCCGCTGTAAAAGAAGTAAGCATCAATTTGGGAGGAAAACGCCGGTGCGGAATACTGACGTTTTCCATGGATCCACAAGAGTGAACTGGAACCAGAAGACTTCCATTCTGCATAAGCGTCACCTTCAATCCACCATTTTCCCGTTCCGCTATGCCGTGAACCACGTGCGAGGTTATGATTCTTCCAGGGGTCCGGAGGTGAAAGCCAATTCCGGACGTCCTGCTGCAACTTGTCGCCTGTCAAAGTCGCGCTCAGTGTTCCCAGTCATCTATGTGGACATTCGGTATCGGAAACAACCTACGTTCTGCCTGGTTCATTTTGGTCACGATTTCTTGCATAGTTTCTAATCACCCAGTCAGATATTGTTTCCGCCGATTATCGCCAGCCAATACGAAATATACCTAGAGCGTGCGAGATAAGGCTCGCCGATTCATTCCCGTCTGCGTCTGGGTGTACAGTATAAACATTCAGTAGGAGGCTAAGGAAGAACGGAACGAATACTCACCATCCATGATGGCCCTCCTATGCTGGACAAGACCGTAGACAACTTCAAGGGTCTGTGCAGCAGTCGCCTGACCCTCATCCAGAGTCAGCCTATCCAACCGCTGGATCGTCGCCTCGATGTCCTTCTCTCCCCGAAACTTCCCCATAAATTTCTCTGTCCTATTGAGTAAACCGTCGCGACAAACCAAGACAAACTCACTAAATCGTCCTTGCTTGACCTGTTTGGTAGCAAGAGCGAGCGTAGAGATTAGTTCTACAATTATCTTCACCAGAACGTTCGTCAAGACTGGCGTAGAAGGGATTCCGGCATAAATGCTAAGTCTGCTGAGGAAGTTCTCGAAGGACGCGAAAAGGTCGACCAATCCGTCGTAGCTAGCACCCATTTCTTTGACAGTCTAGGATAATTCGATGTCAGGGAGAATTGCAGATGAGATCGGAGGAAGAGAGACATACTGTGAGTAAGATGCCGAAGCCAGCGAATATTGCATTCGCAGGCGGGAATGGCTGTAGAAGCCATCAGGAACGAGGTACATTAACGAATGATTTTGGACGTACTACTAGACCAATTGCCACGTTGAGGGCGGAGCTAATAGAAGGCGCGCACAAGACGTCAACTGAAGAATTGAGCGCTTTCATAAGCTTTCCATCGTTCTCTCTGAATTCACGGAAGCTCTGTGCTTGTTCTTGAAGAATGGAGGTAATAGAGCTGACAGATTCGCATGTTTCGAGTTGCTTGGCAAACGGATGGTCGATTAGGCTAGTCCCCGTTTTGTCTTTGTAGTCCTGGAGAGCAGCCTGGAAGAGGGCCTGGAAAGTGGACGAGAAGGAAGAGGGTTGAGTCATATCGAAAACGAAAGAAAATATGGCAAAGAGGAGCGGTCAGCTGTGAGAAGACGATAGGTGGATGGTGGTGGTGGTAAAGGGTTGAGTGAGAGGATGCGCGGAGCCTCGCCATCGATAAGAGCCAAATAGTCGCCCAGAGTTTCCCACAAAGATACTTAGCGCCGGAAGACTGCCTGGGAATCTGGGAATCTGGGAAAGCCTTACGGCGGACTAAGCGCTCAAGCATGTTCCGCGTGGGCACAGTTGTAGTTGTCACTGCGAAGGCATAAGTGTCGCCTCAGACACTTAGATATCACACGGAACTATTTCAGAGATGCGACGCAAGAGGGAACGATGATGATATGATTACAGCCTTTACAGGTGGGACTCGGAGCATTAAAAACATGAGCAAGGACTAATATTAGGACAAAAGAAGTGAGATAAACGTCAACTTGAAGGGACAAGGGACTGTAAGAATACGAGATTTAGGTCGTACAGCCATGATTTTGAAAGAAATTGGTTGAACTTTCCGAGAGTCGAGAGTGGAAGCGATGGTGGAAGGAGGTTGTATGGACAACGTGAGGTACTACGTGTTTACCGTAGGCGTCATCCTCGCAACACGGGGGAGCTCGACTCTGGGGATGTGGAAATGGATGTGAGTGGTTTACTGCCGCATATAGATATTGTCCAGACGACAAAAATGAAGATACAAAGGGAGGGAAAGGGGCAAACACGAGCGCAGACGCAGGGCATGGACAAGACGAAACAAGAAAGAACTGAGAACTTCGGTACTTCAGCTTGAGGTGCGGCTTGTAGGAGATTATTAGAGAACTTGAAGACTTGGGAAACTTTCCTTTCGAGAACAAACTGTACCCGAAAATGTCTACCCGAGAGCGAAAAAAAAGCAAAAAAAAAAGGCATCATGGGCAAGCCGTTGTTTGTGAACGGTGCCAATAAAGAGAAAGAAGTTAGAATGAGTCCGAGAGGGGTGGTCATTCACGATGAGAGAGTGGGCAAGGAATCAAACTGGCCCGGGTCAAGACATGAGAGAATAAATCAGTAGGAGTGAGGGGGAAAAGTAGAGGTGAGACTTGAAATTAAATGGAAAAGGAGAAAAGTGAGATGATGTTGCAGTGTTTGGGGGCATTGAGCGGTGTCTTTGGGTCGCACGGGGGGCCGGGGCGCTTCAAGTTCGTCTCCTCTGTACGGATGCTTGTTTCTGTCTTTTCTTTCTGTCACTGCTCTGTCATTACTCAATACACTTTTCCATGGTCACTGCCCCTCACGACCAGTACATTTTCCACTGGGGGTACAGTGCTAGCTATGATGCCACTCGAACGGCCACGCAACAGTGAGGCGTTCCCATCCCACCCGCACTGCTCACCTCCTACCCCTCATGGCCTCATGGCCTTTCCCAGCCGCTCTTTCGCCCATCAATTCCTGTTTTCCTCTGACCTTGCCTACCATCAAAGCCCCTTTCCGAGCGACGCTTAAAGACGAGGTTCCGAGTCCGTTCTGAACATTGATGGACCCGGAGCTCTCATCTCACTTTCATCACGCGTTCGTCACTCAGCAGAACCTACAGAGGTTGCATGCAAGCCAGCCCTCACTTTCTTAGCCATGTTGGACTCGGAGAATTCAAAACGGATAAAACAACATCTATTAACATGAACGTATGACTTGCAACTACTAGCGACCTCACCGTGCGAGGTGACCAATGCATATAGGAGGTGTTCCTCTGTGCTTCCTACTTTACCATTTTACATGCACACACAATTATCCCGTTGTGACCCCCACCTACCCCTACCCTACCTCGAACTGCCCGTTGTCAGCCTCCACTCCTCTGCGTGAAGTATCCGCGAGGCGTAGTGGGTGCTCGGAATGATGCCAGGATTAATCGCTACATCGATTTTCGCGCAGTGAAGTTAGAGCAGAATATGCTACTCCTGGCGAACTACCGCCAGGAGTGCTTTAGGCGGAACGCTTCGAACGGGATTACTGTCCACACCGGTAGCGCGGTGAGGGCCGTAGGGCTGCGTAGGGGATACGAAATAGTCGGAAAGATCTGTGAAAACGAGGCATCAACGTTTGATGGGCAGAGAACACGCACGACAGAGTACACGAGAAGAGGGATAATGAGAAGCGCAAAGATGGAGACTGTATTACAAGTCACTGCTCGCGCGACTATATACTGTACTGTAGTACAGGATATCGGGTATCTAAGTGCATGAGGGTCAGGAATAATAGGAGTGAGAAGGACGTTGCACCTCGATAGCTATTGCGCTCCGAGGCTATTATCGATCATTCACAGGCACTCGTCGCACCGTACATTGTCCCCCATGCCAGTGCCATACGTGCAAGTGACGGTGACGGTGCAACCACACGGCCACAAAGTGAGCAGTTCCACATCTCCAAGCAAGCAGCGTATGCATTATCGCAAGTCCAGTAGTGATCATACACGCAGCAGTCCTGTTGTGATCACAGCCAGCAGATCACTGCAGCGAGCATGGGCTGCCTACCCGCCAGGCGCCGGAACCAACCCTGTTCCCATACAAACTGACACCTAGCTCTACATACGCCAACTTTGCGGAACGCCCTGGGCGCTCGAAATAAAGTAGGATGCTGGCAGGTGTGGGATGGGTTGGAATGACTCAGAGTTGCAGAACCCAGGGTGCAAACTCAGATGGTGCAGCGTGTTCCAACGTACCAACTGGATTCCATTGATATCGTTCGATCGACTTCCGGGCAACGACATTGGAGCACGATCAGATGCTGCTGACGAAATACCACCAGGAGTACTGTAGGCGGAGCGCTTCGACCGGGATTAGGACGACACGGGTTCATGGCATCTGCCGTTACGATAGCCACCTCGGTCTTCCCTGACAACCGCCTTAAGTTTTACGGCCACGGTACAGAAGCGGCCTGCGAGTTCCGTGTCAAGCTTTTACCATCATACGCTGGATTCTTCTCCGGTGCTTGTCCTTTCTGATTCGCCGGCTCGGAATGAAAGGCGACTGAGTGGAAGAGAGGAATGGTGTGGTCCAGGAGGTGCGTAACTTAGGTAGCGCGGGAAGTGAGGATGCGTATGACGTAGCCAAAGGACGCGCCAAACAGGATTGGATTTGTACGGGGTTATACTGTCCTGCAGCTCAATACTTTCCTCCGTGACATGTACGACCGCTGCGAGTGCTATGCCTGCCAGTGCGCTAGCAGATAACGCGATCACTGCTCCAGGGACGTTGTCCGGAGGTCCCACTCTCCGAGAGAGCGAGTAAGTTCGTACATGCCCCATCCACAAGTAAAGCTTGATGCGGTCAATGCTAATCCTCCAACCACGAGTACGGGGTTGAATCGCCCAGAGAGAGCGGCAGGTCTCGAGCGCCAAACGACTATAATGAAGAGCGGTCATTTTTCTTTTAGGCCGCCGGCGTGAAAACGCAACCAGAAGACCTAAGCGAACTCCACATACCATCGAGCTCGCCGCGTGAGGAACTATTCCCGTATGTGTCAAGGTACGCATGCCCCTTGGTGCATGTTGATGTCAAGCGCTTTCAGTGTAATAACCGTCTGAGAGGTCGGGCTAGAACAATTCCGGGATAACCGTTCTGGGCTTGTCAAAAGGTAGGGGCAGCCCGGGCGTTTTGCGTGGGAGGTCGGATGTAGGTGGGTTTGTGGTGGACATGACGGTCGGACGTACGCGATAATCTATATCGTCAACACCAAAAAGTGGCCAATGAGGAAATCGCATGAGTGAGAACGAGTTGAATTTATCAGGAGGGGAAACGGGTTGTGATCACACAGTTGTCGACGATGCATAGATCCTCGACGAATTGAATCATGCGACATTTCTGGGTCGAAAGCAGTGGGAAACGCTGTGAGCGAGGTGTCATGTCATCGTCCCATGAGGGGCAATCTACTAAATAATTGCTCGGTGAAGCCGGTGAAGGCCGGTGAAGTGGCAAATTCGGGGAGAAACGCACCGATTTATAGCCCACGGGAGTTGCTGTGTGATAGAGTCCTTCGCAATAGCCGAACCTCCAAAATTGCGTGCAATGTCTACGAATGTTGGAAGAAAACCGGTTCGGAAAGCCTTTAGAGCCACGGTGATGGAGAGGGTGACAGAGAAGGAAGGAGAGTTGCCAGATCGGAAAGCGGCCATGTACTCGGACTGGGCGCACGCACTCGCGTCCCTCCCAAAGTTCCCATCCTTCAAGTCCCCGTGACTCCGTCATTCCTCCCTCAAGCTCCACGTCCTCCGAAGCCGACATCGATCCATCCTAATTCATTGTCTCGGGCCATGTATCCGCAAGGCTGGTTGCCACAGTAAAAGGTCTTTTCTTTCCCGGCCCGGCCCACATTTCCAACAAACAAAGCGTCGGTATTCCGTCACACCGTCACTCACACGTTTCGCGCCCGGTATGGTCGTCACGCGTATCTCACACGCTTCAGCCAATAATACCCTCCCATCACCCGGCTCGTCCAATGCCCCCACTCGAACCGTGTGTCGTAAATTCTAACCCTAAATGAGGGCTCAAGGTTCTCTTCGACCCAGCCCACTGGCATGCGATAGCGTCAAAAAACCCATGAGTAAAGATGACGAGGACGAGGATGTATTAAGTGGGGGGATCGATACGAGCATACCCCGACCAAATCCTAGTTGGCTGTGAGTTCCCCATTTCACACCGCAATTCCTCAGACACGCTGATTTTTCCTTCGCCTCATTCTCTATTATCTTTCGCCTGACCCTCGCATTCAACCTCGCATCTCGTACCACTTTCAGCCTTGGCTTTGCACCTCGTGTTTGCGTCATTCCGATGCGCCTTTCCGAGACTTTTCCTGATGCCCAGATGCTCCCGAATCCAGAATGCCGATCGACTGCACGAATCTGAGTTTCTTGTAACGTTAATTCCTGCTGCACCTCCTAACTGGTAGGCAGCCTGAGTCTGAGTTGATCCATGTTCGAGCGTTCAAGCCTCAATTTTTTCTTTCGTTGATAATCGTCGTCATCTGAGATATCATGTGCCCCATCCCCATCCCCCCACGCTAAGGGATTATTGTCATACAGTTAGGTCAGCTTTTTGTTTCTCTCACCTTTTTACCCTCTCCTGCCGTGTGCTTATCTCTTGCGTCATCTCATTGCACCTTCCATTCTATCATATAATGATACGTATGCGCTTGGGCCGTCATCTGACATGTTCATATGAAATCCACACCAAAACATGTCTAGCTTGAAACGTTCGTTTCAACCTTGGCTCTTCGTATACACAACCGCCACGTCGTCCTCAAAGTCTAAAAAATACATGCAGTATAACTTGGAATCATAATATTGTCGGGATATGCACGAACGGTAGTTGAGCAGGATCCCAGCTCAAAAATTAAGAGGAAGATGTCGGCTCTTCGGGGCGTAAAGGGCCCGCCGGCTCACTGCAGGAACTATATAGGCTTACTAGTAGTTTCACCGAAGGCCGTTTTTGCTCATGATTCTCAAAAAGTGAGTATCGCGGTGTAGCAAAAGATCATTACTAGTATATGCTTGGGAAGGAAAAGAATGGCGGGGACAGTGACGCGGATAATAATCGACAGCGCACTTCTCAAGCAATACACTTACTCCTGCGCATGGGTATTAGGTAGCATGAGACTTATGATACTGGTTCTATATGTATTTCTGCATACGATGACAATCGTTCGCCATGACATCCCCCCCCTGTCCGTCCGTCGTCATCACACCCTGTGATCCTCCGCTCCGTGCTCCAATAATAACTGCATAATTTCGTGATTCTCTTCTGCTGTCGCTCTCATGAATGGAGTCCGACCCTCATCATCCCGTGCAAGAATATCGGGGCCGTACTGGAGCAGCAACCGCACAACGCAGAGAAATTGCTCTTCCCCGTACGTCGAACCGGACGCCAGATGTAACGGTGTCGCGTTGTTGGCATCTCGGGCGTTCGCATCTACGCCATGCTCGAGAAGGACCAGAGCAACTCCCACATATCCCAGTGCCGATACAAGATGCAACGGTGTCCGATTCTCGACGTCCAGGGCGTTTACATCTGCACTGTGCTCGAGGAGAAGCCGGGCAACCTCTCCTTCTCCCGCTCGATGTAACGGTGTCGCGTTGTTGGCATCTCGGGCGTTCGCATCTACACCATGCTCGAGAAGGACCCGAACAGCTCCCATACCTCCAAGTTCCGATGCAAGATGCAACGGTGTCCGATTCTCGACGTCCAGGGCGCTCGCATCTGAACCGTGCTCGAGGAGGAGCCGGGCAACCTGTTCTTTTCCTGCTTGATGTAACGGTGTCGCATTGTTGGCATCTCGGGCGTTCGCATCTACACCATGCTCGAGAAGGACCCGAGCAGCTCCCACAAGTCCGAGTTCCGATACAAGATGCAACGGTGTCCGATTCTCGACGTCCAGGGCGGTCGCATCTGCACCGTGCTCGAGGAGGAGCCGGGCAACCTCTCCTTCTCCTGCTCGATGTAACGGTGTCGCGTTGTTGGCATCTCGGGCGTTCGCATTTACACCATGCTCGAGAAGGACCCGAGCAGCTCCCACACGTCCGAGTTCCGATACAATATGCAACGGTGTCCGATTGTTGATGTCCATGGCGTTCGCATCCGCACCGTGCTCGAGGAGAAGTCGGGCAACCTCTTCATTTGCCGCAAAATGTAATGGAGTCTGGTTATCCTTGTTTCGGGCTTTCACATCTACGCCATGTCTGAAAAGCAACTGAGCAACTGCTGGGTTTCCCCAACCCAATGCCCAATGCAATGGCGTATTCATTTCCTTGTTCTGCGCATTAGCATCTGCCCCATGCTCCAGAAGGACCTGGGCAAGTTCCACATGTCCCATCACCGCGACCCGCTCCAATGGGCTGACATCATCGTTATCCCGCGCTTCTGCATCCGCGCCGTGTTTGAGAAGAACCCGAGCAATCTCCACATGTCCCAGGCGCAATGATACATGCAACGGGGTTTCCTTCTTGTAGAAGCCCCGAGCGTTTACGTCCTGTGAGTGCTCGACGATCAGGAACGTTGCGATGTCGTGCATGTTATAGACTGCCGCATAATGTAGGTGTGTTGCTCTGGCCTCCGCAGAGCGTTTGGATGGCTCTGATCGACGCCAGGGTTCTTTTGTAGCGCATATCCAGACCCATACTGAAAGGTGGCTTTTCCTCGGGTCAAACAGACGCTTCATCCCATCTTCCACCTTTGACGACACGTTTTCAATCCGTGCATGGTCCACCCAGTGCTCCGCAGCATACTCGGCGAGAGGGAAGTCCTCGAGGCTGTCCTTGGTGATGTTCTCGTCAAGGTGTAGTAGAACACCCAGACAGGCTTGAGCGACGATGGTATGAGCTGGTGTCATGGAAACGTGGAATCGGGAAATGGTATTCTTTGTTTCGGAAAGCCGTGCGGAGGTCAAGTACTCCTTGACTGAAAAATGCGCAAATTGGATAACTGGGGAACCCGAATGCGGCTTGACAACGACGAGTAGAGTAGAACAAATCGATAACACCTCGTTTTCGGGGTCTTCTGAGCGCCAATCAGCCAGAAACGTGGGAGTAGATCCGGCCTCAAAGTCAAATGCGAGAAACTCTGCGAGTTGCTCGGCACGAAGTGGTCGGGAAGCCGCTGCAACACACTGAAAAAGGCGGTGTGCATACTCCCAGTTTTGCTCGTCGATTTCTTCCAAAGTGCGAGCATATGTCTCATCCAGCGTCGTTGGTAATTCCTTCAGTGCCTGCCGAATGCGTCCTGGGATGCAGCGACTGAGGTAGACGAGCTGACAGACCACCCAACGGAACCTACATTACAAATGTAAACGAGCGAAATAGGTAATGGCAGCATGGATTACGCACATGCCGTCGGCTTTATTTGTGAGCTCATCAATGACCAGTTGCTTATCGGTCGACTTCCATCGCCTCATCACACGACTCGTGTGAACGAATGACCTGACGTATTCGGCAATGTCCTGAACTTGCCCACTTTCTCCATGAAGGGAAACGGAACAGAAAGCCAGACTCTCAAGGACATCTGTGATGTCGGCCTCGGGTCGGCTAGTAACACAAATCCGCAGATTCGGGATGTGTAAATTGACAAGCCCCTCGATAAGCTCCAAGACTTTTATACGAGTGAATGCCAAACCGGTTGTTACTGGACATTCATCGAGGGCATCGATGACTATATGAATTGTTGCTTGCCCTGGAACGTTCAGCATGTCTTTCAGACAGCCCAGTAGTTCACTGTCGCTTGCATGTTGCGAGCCACGACCATGGGTCACGTAGAAATCGGAAAGAATGGTGGAGTAGGCGTCGGACTGTCCGCCAAGCTGAACTAGCAGCGATGAGAGTAACCCACGGAGGTCCTTCTTTTGGTCATCCCTGAAATCACAATAAAAGAATGCGAGTGATGCCAGTCCGGATTTCTGCAAGATCCGGATGTCCTCTATGACCGCAGAGCTAGCAAACAGGATAAGCTCGCAAAGATGAACCATGGAAAGACTGGCGGACCATATGACACTCTTTCCTGCACCCGCTGCAGAGGCAATAATCATCAGTTACAGGAAACAATACAGAGCAAAATACGGACGTTTTCCATGCATCCATAAGAGAGAGCTTACGCCAGAAGACTTCCATTCGGCATAAGTGTCACCTTCAGTCCACCATGTTCCCGTTCCGCCATGGCGAGATTCACGTGCGAGGTTATGATTCTTCCACGGGTCGGGAGGTGAAAGCCAGTTCCGGACCTCTTGCTGCAACTTGTCGCCTGTAAGTCCCGCTTAGTATTCCCATGCTGACTACGCGAACATCGGTATAGGAATGACCTACGTTGTTCCTTCTTTAATTCGCTCACGATTTCTTGCATAGATTCTACCACCCAGTCAGACATTATATCGGCCGATTGTCGGCAACCGATTAAAGCCATACCTAGAGCGCGCGAGATACCAATTGTCGCTTCGTTCCCATCTGCGTCTGGAGATATAACATTTAGCAGGAAGCGAAGGAAGAGCGGGATAAATCGAATTCTCACCATCCATGACCGCCCTCTTTTGCTGGACAAGACCGTAGACGACTTCGAGGGTTTGAGCGGCAGTCGCCCGACCCTCATCCAGCGTCAGCCTATCCAACCTCTGGACCGTCGCTTCGATGTCCTTCTCTCCCCGAAGTTTCCCCATGAATTTCTCTGAATTTCATTTAGTCAACCGTCGTAACAACCAGGACAAACTCACTAAATCGCCCTTGCTTGACTTGCTTGGTAGCAAGAGCGAGGGTAGAGATCAGTTCTACAATTATCCTCACCAGGACGTTCGTCAGGGCTGGCGTAGGAGGGATCTCGGTATAAATACTAAGTCTACTGAGGAAGTTCTCAAATGACGCGAACAGATCGACCAGCGCATCATAACTTTCACTAGTGTTTTTGACCGCCTGCGATACTCGGATGTCACGGAGATATGCAAATGGGATCAGAGGATGAGAGACATACGGCGAGCAGGATACGGATGCTAGCAAGTATTGCTTTCGCAGGCGGGAATGGCTGTTGAATAGCGATCAGCAACAAGGTACACCAATGGATGCTTTTTGGGACATACTAATAGGCCGACGCCCTGGTCAAGAACGGTGGTGAAAAACGGCGAGCAAAAGATGTTAACTAAATGCTTGAGGGAGTTCAGAAGTTTTCCATGATCTCTAAATTTACAAAAAATCCGTGCTTGTTCTTCAAGGATGGTGGTGAAAGACTCGACCGAGTCGCATTCCTGGAATTGCATGGCGAAGGGATGGTCGACCAGACTACTCCCCGTTTTGTCTTCGTAATCCAGGAGAGCGGCATCGAAGAGGGCCTGGAAAGTGGAGGATGAAGACGGTTGATTCATATCGGAATTGGAAGAAATATGTCTGGGGAAAGAGTAGTCCGCGGGTAGAAGACGACTGGTGGATGGTAGGTGGTGGTGGTAAAGGGATGAGGGGAGGAGGCGCACCACCTCGCCATCAATAGGGTTATATAGTCGCCCAGGATGTCTCATACAAGAGTATACAGCCGCCCAGGATGTCTCATACAAGGATATACAGTCGCCCAGGACGTTTCAAACAAGGATATACAGTCACTCAGGAAATTACACACAAGGATATATAGTCGCCCAGGACGCTTCCCACAAGGACGTACATACTTGGTAAGCTTTCGATTACGTTGGCGCTGGGAGATTGTGTGGGATAGCCTTGCGGAGAACAAAGAACGACCGCGTGGACAATGTCGTTGTTGTTGCCAGGTACAGTATCTCTTGAATACGACAATAGCAACAAATTTGAACAAAGTATCATCCTGATGGCTGACGTAGATGAGAAAGGGGAAAAAAAAAAAGAGAAGCTAGTGGTCGAAGCAGGAGGCCTGTTAAAGAGGGTAGGGATCCGAAACCGTGCTCGGATGTTTTAGATATCCTGCAGAATGCTTTTGGAGATAGATCCCAAGAGGTAATGATGATAATTGTAGGCGAAACTCGAGGCTTTAAGATACACGAGCAAGGATAATAGAAGCACGATGGAAACAATTGAGATACTCAGCGACACGATGCGTAAGGGATTGTCAGAATATGAGATTGAGGGCCATGTCGCGCGGTTTCGAGGGACATTGATTTCCCGAGCGTCAAGAGTGTAAGGGGTGATGGAAGGCGGTGGTATGGATATGGACGGCGCCTTGAGCTTGGGGCTTGGCGGCGTGATCAACGCAGGGTCGTCTTTCCAACATGGGAAGCTCAACTTCAGGGATACGCGAGAAGTGTCAATGATTTTATACACGACGTCACGGCAGACGGAGACCCGGTGTGAGCAGGGCCCCGCTCTCACAGGCACACGGAAGCCGTCCTTTGAAGGGAGTGGTGACAAGCGCAGGTGGCAGTCCCGGACCGATCTGGGCCGCCGCATGTCCCGCAACCGAACGTTGCTCCACAACTTTTTTCTGTCTTTTTTCCTTCTTGATGTATTTTCCGAGCCGGCCTCAGAGTTCCTTCCTTACTTATCGAATTTAAAGCAAACTGTCCATTGAATTATCCCGTTGCCTTGTGGCAAAAATCTTTACTTCGACTCATCCGGGCAGGGTTTGTACATGCAGTATCGACGATATACTGTACACAGCAAGCACGGCAGTCCCCTAACTTGCGTGGTAATCACCTTGTCTGTCAACGCGCTCGTACGAAAAATGTTGTCATCATGGCCGCGAATACGACTTCTGGTGAAGGAAGAGACGAAATTAAAACGGAATGGCGTTTTCCGTCCGCGCACGTGTGCCTGGACTTTCTCAAGCCGCGCAGGTCTGATGCAACAGGTGCAAATCAATTGTCCAAATGCCACCATTTGTCGTCCTCGCTAAAATCGTATTCCAGAGGGGCTTCGAACACCTCCGTGAGCACTCGACACGCCGAGAAGAGGAGAATTGTCAGCTCTGCAGAGTCCAGCTCTATGGCTACGGTGATGTTGTGGACGACGGATTCACGTTCATCGCGCGACGCGCTCGGTGTTTCTGCGATCGTTGATACCGATAAAAATGACTAGCAACATAATTTGCATGAGGATTGCGGCAGGAAAGTGGTGCTATTTACCATAGACCGCTTCATCTGTATTCAGTGCTGGAGTTAGGTGACTATCCCTTGCTAGAGAAGCTGTTGGAAGAGTGCGATAGTTGGTCAGAAAAGGTCGTCTTCGGCAGTGGACCCATAAGCCGCGAAGTTGTACACTCTGGGTAGAAGATCATTACCCATGCGCCTTCGAAGATGGTCAACCTTAGTGTCACAATTAATGGGTAGTGGGAATGGACCGATTACACAACGCACCCAGGTACTCCGCTCGATGGTAACCTGAGAAACCTTACAAAACGACAGTGTTCTGGAACGATCGTCGTGTGTGTCAATGTGAACCACCAAGGACTATCGGTGAGCATCCTACATCTTCATTTGCTTCGGTTTGTCAGGCGTGCCTCGATTGAATAATGTTTGTACGAACTTGAGAGGGATATCTTCGTTATGCGACGTGTCACGTATGTGTCTTCTTCCTCTTCCTGGCGTCGTCCGTACTTATTTGTTGGTGAGCTGTGTGCTGGCACGGGGGAGGTATAACCTCGCGTGCATCACCCCTTGTGCCGCAGATTCAGGAAAGTCGTTTCTGTTTGTTATGAGAAGTCATCTAGAGTCTAGAGAGGAGCCTCGGAGCCAGTCACGGTCACGTGACAGTACTCCTGCTGGTGACTTGTGGCGCATTGTCACGGTGCGGCTGAGCCCCTTTTGACTGCTCAATATCAAGTTGCTACTGTCCGAGCCATTGTTGTCGAGAAATAGCATCGCCCGCAAATCCGATGAGTCGTACAAATCGTTAATCACATTATTCTGTGGGATTATTTGCCCCCGTACGTTGCCGAGCCTTCTCCAGTCGCGTTGTTGGTTTTTTTTTCCGGTTCGCCGACTCATTTTGTGCTTTCTTCGCGCTGTAACCACACCCATTACGCAAGGCTGATCGTGAAACAGGGCAGCAAGGTCAATTAAAAAAACACCAGCAATGTGGAGAATATGCATATAGGAATTAGGAAAGCCCCGGGTTGAGGACTATACTGTAAACAATGAGACTACGAGGCTGCACATCGTGCGACAGAGGTAAGTTGACTACTCGGACCAATACTATATTCCTACTCATTCTTATCCTCAACTATGCCGTGTACACAAGTTGTGTACGACCAAGCAAGCAACGGACTATATGCCATGCGAGGGTGTGTCGATCCCCGTGACGCTTATATTTGCAGAAGCTCTCGGTGAGTGAACTGTGATGTGCCATGCCAGAGGTCCTACCTCATCCATTTGAATGAATGTCATGGCTATGTTGACGCGCCCTGTTGTAGATAGGTGAGTGCGCCTGAGGGGTTTGCAAACCTCATATGGAGGGTGCGCGTCGCGCGCAAGCATCGGTAAGTTCGAGGAGCGCGAGTGATATCTGGGACCCGAGCACCCGGTTGTGCGGCGGGCCGGACAGGTGCAAGGAAGGTCACCCAGAGGACACTCAGTGAGATCGACTTCATTATACTCTCTGAATGACATTTGCCAGTCTAGGTGCCAGCAGTCGACACGTCAGAGCCACATTAAACTGAACCACGGATAACTCGTGTTTATCCCCCCACCCTCGAATCATGAATAAAAATGCGATTTTCTTTTGCTTCCTTGTTTCGATGAGTGGGATAGAAACCCCGGATATGGGTCCACACACACTCGACCAGGGCCAACTACTGATTCCGAGTCGGTAGAAGAGCTTCCTTCACTATCTCTATCAAGATTCAAGCACCGTTTCAGAGCGTCATCATTGGGCTGTTGCGCGCCGTTGCCATGACCGGAACAAAGACGTGATAGAATATCGCAACAGGGACTCGATTGTGTGGAAAGTTGGGTAAGAAGGGAAGGGACTAGGTCACGCCAGTGTTGTTTGTTGATGTCTCGGAAGTCGAAATAAAAGTATCCCATCGAGACTTGACCGGCATTGCACATGGTTTTCACATCTTCAACGGTTGTCGAACTGGAGAAAGACAAGCGACTCAATTATCGTTGACCAAAACAGTGAAGGCTCTACGAAGCAAAGTATGCTCTTGCCGGAGCCAGCTACAAATAAGGATCGCCATTAGGTGGCGTCGGATGGCGGGGTGGGACTGGGGCGCGCGTTTTCCATGAATCCAGAGCAGCGACTCGGAACCTGTTGACTTCCATTTCCTTATACGTCCTTCGATTCCTTCGAAAAATCAGGTCGCCATCCCTTGTGATGGGCGTTGCATGCGATATTGTGATTCGCAGATGGATCTGGTGGCGAGAGCGGCCATCTACAGTACAAAGATCCTGTCGTAATTGATTCCCTGTTAGGATGATTGAGGCTGCATGTCCGGCATACTGTAAATGCGGTTCGGAGACCACGAACGTTTCACTTGATCTACGTCGTCGGCTGTTTGTAATATAACACCCTTGGCCTCTTTTCCATCTAGACGCATTAGGAAATGGACAATCATTTTCGATAATTGATTGAAGATATGTTGCTCACGGAAACGAAGGAAGAGAGGAACGGATAGTATTATCTCACCACTTATGATTGCCCTCCTCTGCCGGACTGGCCCGGACAAGAGGTCGTCGGCGGCTCGGTTTGGCGTCTGGGGCCCCAGGTTGAAGAGCGATGAGAAGAAACTGCATTTAGCGAGAGGGTGGGGCACGCGTGACGGCTCGGCAGCTCAGTTTGGCGTCTGGCTCAGTGGCTCGGTTCGGTGTCCGGGGCCCCCGAGTAGAAGAGTGAAAATTGAAGGAAAACACGCGAAAGGAGAGGAAATGTGGATCATTAAGTGGTTGCAAGTATCGGGTAGCGCGATTATATACATGATTTGATGTAACCTAGAGTCCAGAGAGAGATAGAGAGGGGAAGCGAGAAGGGAGCGAGGGACGACATGAGTACCACACAGTCACTTGCGTGGCGCATGACATGTGACGCCATGGATACTAGAACTACGAGCGAGTATCAAACGCAATATAAACGAGATGTTAAGTCGGAGTGGGGAGTAAGGGAGTGTCTTGAGTGGGTAAAGGAGCAATGGCAAGGTGTGATGGGAAGCAAGGAATGAAGAAAGTGTGAGTAGGCGCGCTGGAGTGGTCTTGTGCGAGCGCAGCCACGCTATCCACCTTACAACGATTATCTTCACCAGAACGTTTGTCAAGGCCGTAGGAGGGATCTTGGTATAGATACTAAGTCTATTGAGGAAGTTCTCGAATGACGCGAACAGATCGACTAGCGCATCATAACTAGTACTAATGTCTTTGGCCGTCTGCGATACTCGGATGTCACGGAGATATGCAAATGGGATCAGAGGATGAGAGACATACAGTGAGTAGGATACGGATGCCAGCAAATATTGCTCTCGCAGGCGGGAATGGCTGCGGGATAACGATCAGCAACAAGATACACCAATGAATGCATTTTGGATGTACTAATAGGTCGATGCCCTTGTCAAGAACGGTGGTGAAAAAAGGCGAGCACAAGACGTCAACTAAACGCTTGAGGGTGTTCAATAGTTTTCCACGATCTCTAAGTTCACGAAATATCCGTGTTTGTTCTTTAAGGATGGTGGTGATAAACTCGACCGAGTCGTATTGGAACTGCTTGGCGAAGGGATGGTCGACTCTACTACTCCCGGTTTTGTCTTTGTAGTCATGGAGAGCGGTATTGAGGAGGACCTGGAAAGTGGAGGATGAAGGACAGTTGACTCATATCGGAATTGGAAGAAATATGTCTAGGGAAAGAGTAGTCCGCGAGCAGAAGACGACCGATGGATGGTAGGTGGTGGTGGTGGTGGTAAAGGGTTGGGTGAGGGGAAGCGCACACCTCGCCATAAAGTTATATAGTCGCCCAGGATGTCTCATACAAGGATATACAGCCCAGGATGTCTCATACAAGGACGTTTCATACAAGGATATACAGTCGCTCAGGACGTTTCACACAAGGATATATAGTCGCCCAGGACGCTTCCTGCGAGGACATACAAACTTGGTAAGCTTTCGATTGTGTTAGCGCTGGGAGATTGCGTGGGATAGCCTTACGGAGAACAAAGCACAGGTCCGCGTGGGACAGTGTCATTATTGTTACGAGGCACAGTCTCTTGAATACGACAATAGCAACAAACTTGAACAAAGTATCATCCTGAGGGCTGACGTGGATGGAAAGCGAAAAGGAGAAGAGAAGCTAGTGGTCGAAGCAGGAGGCTGTACAAGAGGACTAGGGTTCCGAAACCGTGCTCGGATGTTTTAGATATCATGCAGAATGTTTTTAGAGATGAGACCTGAGAGGTAATGATGACTGATTGCAGGCGAAACTCGAGGCTTTAAGATACACGAGCAAGGACAATAGAAGTACGATAGAAACAATTGAGATACTCAGCGACACGATGCGTAAGGGATTGTCAGAATATGATATTGAGGGCCGTGTCGCGTGGCTTCGAGGGACGTTGATTTTCCCGTGCGTCGAGAGTGGAAGGGGCGATAGAAGGAGGTGCTATAAACGGCGCCTTGAGCTTGGGACTCGGGGCTTGGCGGCGTGATCAATGTAGGGGTCATCTTTCCAACATGGATTTTCCAACATGGGAAGCTCAACTTCAAGAATACGCGAGAGGTGTCGATGATTTACGGCATAGATATATCGGCGTCGCCAGCAGACGACGTCACGGTAGACGGAGATCCGAAGGGAGGGGTGGTGTGAGCAGGGTAATGAGGCAAATGGAGGTTGTCCACTAATGAAGGGAGGGAGTGAGCACAAGCGCTCGAGCATGAACATAAGGTGGCGGGCCCGGGCCGATCTGGGCCGCCGCGTGACTTTCAGCCTTGCTCAGGCTAGGTATTTTCTCTCAATGTATTTCCGAGCCGGTCTCAGAGTTCCTTCTTACTTACCGAATTTAAAACAGACTCTGTATCGCACTCATTCCAACCCTCACGAACGCTTTTTCGTCCGCTTACCGCCCGAGTCGGCAAGGCCTTGATCGTGTCCGAGTCGACGGCCGCTCCATGTCCAAGGTTTACGTTCTAGTTCCCCTATTTACCCACATTATCGCAGTTCATAGACCTCATAAAGGTGACGGTGTCGGAGATAGCGCTGCGACCAGCCTCAAGCCTGCACGATCAATGGTGTTTTTTTGCGTGACTTAAGTCATCGGCTATCGGCAATCGGCCACGGAGGTATAGCATCATAGTGGTTCAAAAGTTACCGTTACGAGCCCAGAAATAGAATAAAGGCAGAGCTCTATACACGCATCGGTTATGCGTCTTTACAACGAAAACCAATCCATTTTATGCAAGCTTGGGGCTTTCCTCCGATCATTGCTGTCGAGCCTTAGACCTATTGCTCGAGCTCGCCCTGGGTGCTGCTGGCAATGCGAACACGAGAGTGATACGACCGATAATACGACCAACACCAAGCCACATCCCAACCAACACCGCAACATCCACGCAGATTAACTCAACAGCACCAAGCATATACCTTGGCGCAAACACCTTCCACGCCATGAGATGGCGCCGCAGCCCTGCCGCGCCGAGCGCACAGGCTGACGAGCAACAACGCAGCAAAGTATTGCGATATGCCAAAAGCGGCATGTGCCCCCGCGAGCATCGTGACATGCGCCTGGCTTTTCGGCGGTGGATCTGCCAGTGGTGCGGACTGTATCCCTCGATGTAGAGATGATGTGATGTCAAGCGGGGCGACGTTCCAGATGCAGAGGAGTGATGTCGCGAGAGCGATGAGCACGGTGGGGCGAGAGCGGGTCACTGTGGGGGGTGAGCACGAAGTTGCCACGAACGCGGACTTCCACTGGATGCTCAAAAGAGTCGCCTGATGTCCACTCGCAAAGAACGCTAGTCGCTCTAGGAGCGCAAGGGGTACGTCCGGTACGACCTCATCCGACGTGATAGCCATAACTCCCTGCTCTTGCGCAACCTCCGTCGTTGACACGCCTTGCTGTAATCGAGGGAGTACGCCTGGCGCGGGATCGGCCGCAAGGTTCGCATGGACACCCCGCGCCGCCGCGCGTCGATAAGTTTGAGGTGTGCGAAGAGCGCGGCGGTCACAAGCGCGAGGGATATTTGAGCACTCAGCTGTGCGGCGAGCCAGACAGGTGCAAGGAAGCGCGCCCAGAGGATAGCAAACGGCACGCCAAATGCGTTGGCAAAGCCAAGCACGACACTTCCCAGCGTCCTCCACCGTGACACACCCGTGTTTCACAATGCCAAAAAATGCATATGATGCACCGTAATAACGTTGCCGCATTCCTGCTGCACCGAATCGACTCTGAATCCGTCAGCGGCATTTCGTCCTGTCGTGCATCTTTTAATATGCCCTGCTTCATGTTTTCGTGTCCCCCAGGCCACGTTCTCTTGCACGTTCTGACTGGTCACGGTGTTGCTATCATTGGGGCCCGGCGGTGGGCGTGAGCGTTGAAGAGTGGTATGCCATTGGCCGTTTAGCTGTTAGTTCTCGCGAGGACATTTGTATGAAGAACGAGGTTCAGGCCGTTCAGGTGGATGCGGGAAGAAAATCCCGGCGAGTCGATGATATGATGTCACGGTGGCACAAAGTTGTAGGTCCGGCTATTTCAGATTGCCGACCTCCGGATTCGATCAACCTCGTACTGCGCTACTAAAGTGGACACTCGCTCGAGCGCATCAGTAGTTAGCATAAGACGTATGATGCTGACCTCCATGGTTTAATGCAAGACTGTTGATATCGAAGGGGCCACATGATTCCTATGTATATTGATTGACAATCGTCCGCTCAAGTTCAATTGCCTACTACACAAAATCCCCGAGTCCATCCGTCATTATCACATCCTGTGATCCTCCGCTCCGTGCTCCAACAGTAACTGCATGACACCGTGATTTTCTGCTGCTGCTGCTCGCATAAATGGTGTCTGGCCCTCGTCATCCCGTGCATGAATATCGGAGCCATGCTGGAGCAGCAACCGTACAATGTCAATGCTTCTGAGATGGGATGTCAGATGTAACGGAGTCGCGTTATTGGCATCTCGGGCTTTCGCATCTACACCATGCTCGAGAAGAACTCGAGCAGCTTCCACACGTCCGTTCTCCGATATCCGATGCAACGGAGTCTGATTCTTGATGTCCAGGGCGTTCGCATCTGCGCCGTGGTCGAGGAGAAACCGAGTAACCTCTTTTCCATCCGCGTAATGTAAAGGAGTCTGGTTTTCCTTATTCTGGGCTTTCACATCTGCCCCGTGCTCCAAAAGCACTCGGGCAACTCCCAGCTGTCCGCCGTTCGATGTGATATGCATCGGCGTAACCTTGTTCTGGTCCTGAGCCTTCGCATCGGCACCGTGTTCCAGAAGGAGCCGAACAACTTCCACATGTCCCCCGGCCGACGCCTGGTCCAATGGACTCCAATCTTCGGTATCCCGGGCTTCCATATCTATCCCGCGTTCGAGAATGAACCGGGCAATTTCCACAAGTCCATTTTCCGACGCAAAATGTAATGGGTTGCGTTTCTTGCCGTCCTCGGCCTTCGTATCCGCGCCATGCTCAAGAAGCACCTGAGCGACATGTACATGTTTGCGGGACAGTGCCACATGCAACGGTGTTTTCTCGTCGTCGAAGCCCCGAGCATTTACGTCCTGTGAGTGCTCGACGATCAGGAACATCGCAATGTCGCGCAAGCCATAGAAGGCGGCATAGTGCAGCGGTGTTTCCCTGGCCTCCGCAGGGCGTTCAGATAGCTCTGATCGAAGCTGGGGATCTTCTGGATCGTATATCCAGACCCATGTTGAAAGGTGGCCTTTGCTTGGGTCAAACAGACGTTTCAACCCATCTTGGACGTTTGATGACACGTTTTCGAACCGCGCATGACCCTCCCAGTGCTCCGCAGCATAATCGACAAGAGGAAAGTCCTCAAGGCCGTCTCTGGTGATATCTTCGTCAAGATTTAGAAGAATACCCAGACAGGCTTGCGCAACGATGGTATGAGCCGGTGTCATAGAGACGTGGAAACGGGAAATGGTGTCCTTTGTTTTGGCAAGCCGTTCGGACGTCAAATATTCCTTGACCGAAAAATGCGCAAATTGGACAACTTGGGAACCACCGACGCTGACGACGGCAAGCAAACTGGAACACGTGGATAGCACAGTGTGCGTCGGGTCTTCTGGAAGCCAGTCGGCCAGAAATGTGGGAATTGGTCCGGCCTCAAAATCGAATGCGAGAAACCCTGCGAGCTCTTTGACATACAGTGGACGGGAGGCTGCTGCGACACATTGAAAAAGGCAGTGCGCATATTCCCAGTTTTGCTTGTCGATTTCTTTCAAAGAACGTGAATATGTCTCATCCAGCGTCTCTGGTAAATCATCCAGAGCACGCCGAATACGTCCTGGGATGCAGCGGCGGAGGTACGCGAGCTGACAGAAAATCCAACGGAACCTATATTACAGATATGAACGAGGGATGATAAGTTAAGGTGGCATGAATTACTCACATCCCGTCGGCTTTCTTGGTGAGAACATCAATGACCAGTTGCTTATCCGTGACCTTCCATCTTCGCATCTCACGGTCCGTGTGAACGAAGGACTTGACATATTCGGCAATGTCGTGTACTTGCCCGTCCTCGCTGTGGAGGGAGACAGAAAGGAAAGCCAGAGGCTCCAGAACAGGTCGGATGTCGGCCTCGGGTCGGCTAGTGACACAAATCCGCAGATTCGGAACCTGTATATTGACGAGCTCTTCTACAACCTCCAACACCTTCTCACGAGGGAACTGTGAATCGGTTGCTATTGGGCATTCGTCCAGGGCATCGATGACGACATAGACTGTAGCTTGCCCTGGGAGCTTCAGCATGTCTTTGAGACAATCTGCTAGTTCACCGTCGCTTGCGTGTGACTGTTGGGAGCCACGACGATGGGCCTCATGGAATTTGGAAAGAATAGCAGAGTAGGCGTCGGATTGTTCACCAAGCTGAACCAATAAAGATGAGAGTAGCCCGCGCCGGTCCTTCTTTTGGTCGTCCCTGAAGTCACAATAATAGAATGCGAGCGATGCTAGCCCAGATTTCTGCAAAGTGCGGATATCCTCTATGATCGCAGAACTAGCCAGCAGCATAAGCTCACGAAAACGAACTGTTGAAAGAACATCGTACCAGATGACGCTCTTTCCTGCACCCGCTGCAAAAGTAGTAATCATTAGTTACAGGAAAGAATACGGCGCGAAATACTGACGTTTTCCATGAACCCACAAGAGCGAACTTGGACCAGAAGTCTTCCACTCCGTATAGGTGTCGCCTTCAATCCACCAAGTTCCGGTTCCACTATGCCGACATTCACGAGCGAGGTTATGATTCTTCCACGGGTCTGGAGGTGAAAGCCAGTTCCGGACGTCTTGCTGCAACTTGTCGCCTGTAAGTCGCGCTCAGTGTTCCAAGGCTGTCTACGCGGAAATCGGCATAGGAGTAACCTACGTTGTTCCTTCTTTAATTCACTCACGATTTCTTGCATAGATTCTACGACCCAGTCAGACATTGTATCGGGTGATTGTCGCCAGTCGATTAAAGCCATACCTAGAGCGCGCGAGATACCAGTTGCCGATTCATTCCCGTCTGCGTCTGGGGATATGAACTTTCAGCAGGAAGCGAAGGAAGAACGGGACAAATCGAGTTCTCACCATCCATGATCGCCCTCTTTTGCTGGACGAGACCGTAGACAACTTCGAGGGTTTGAGCGGCAGTCGCCCGACCCTCATCCAGCGTCAGCCTATCCAACCTCTGGATCGTCGCCTCGATGTCCTTCTCTCCCCGAAGCTTCCCCATAAATTTCTCTGAATTTCATTTAGTCAACCGTCGTAACAAACAGGACAAACTCACTAAATCGCCCTTGCTTGACTTGCTTGGTAGCGAGAGCGAGCGTAGAGATCAGTTCTACAGTTATCTTCACCAGAACATTTGTCAAGGCTGGCGTAGGAGGGATCCCGGCATAAATGTTGAGTCTGCCGAGGAAGTTCTCGAAAGACGCGAGAAGGTCAACCAGTGCGTCGTAGCTAGCACGCATTTCGTTAACCGTCTAGGGGAATTAGATATTAGGGGGATGTGCAGATGAGATCAGAGGAAGGCAGACATACGGCCAGTAGGATGCCAATGCCCGTGAATATCGCATTCGCAGGCGGGAATGGCTGTAGAATGGCCATCAGGAGTAAGGTAGACTAATAAACGCTTTTCGACGTACTACAAGACCGACTGTCTCGCTGAGGGCGGAGCTGATAGAAGGCGCGCACAAGACGTCAATTGAAGATTTGAGCGCTTTCATAAGCTTTCCATCGTTCTCTCTGAATTCATTGAATCTCTGTGCTTGTTCTCGAAGAATGGCTGTAATTGAGCTGACAGATTCACATGTCTCGAGTTGTTTAGCGAAGGGATGGTCGACTAGGCTAATCCCTGTTTGGTTTTCGTAATCCTTGAGAGCAGCATTGAAGAGGGACTGAAAGGTGGAGGATGTGGGTTGACTCATATCGGAAATGGAAGAAATGTGGCTAAGGGATGAGGAGTGGGTCCGTGGTGAGAGGACGGTGAAAGGATGGTGATAGGTGGTGGTGGTAAAGGGTTAAGGAAGGAGAGGCTCATGCCTCGCCATCGATAAGGATAGTCGCCCAAGGCAATTTCCCACAACGTTCAAGTTAGCGCTAGGTGATTGTCTGGGATAGCTATATCGAGAATTAAGCGCTCATGCATGTTCCGCGTGGACATTGTTGTCGTTACTGCGAGGATATGAATGTCCTCCAGAGGGAAGATGTGGACAAGAGTGAGAGAAGTTTAGTGGTCAATACAGGAGGCTATCGAAGAAAGCTAGGGCTCGCAACTGTGCTCGAACGCTTACATCTCACCCAGAACGCTTTCAGAGAGAGGAAATAATGATACCTACAGGCGGAACCCGAGGCGTTCAGTTGAACACGTGAGCAAGAACAATAGAAGTAAGTAGAAACAAACGAGATGCTCAGGGACATAATGCGTAAGGGTCTTGTAAAAATACGGCAATGAGGGTCGTATGGGGTGGCTTTGAGGGACATTGATTGTCCCGCAGCTCGACAGTAGAAGTGGTGATGGAAGGAGGTAGTATGAACGACACTTGAGGCATGTCTACGTGCCCGACGCTGGCGTCATCATCTTACAACATGGGGAGTTCAACCTTCGGGGGATATGGAAACATTGTATGGGAAAGGTTGTCGATAGTTTACTGTGGCATAAAGATATCGTCCGGGTGCTAGTAGACAAGGTAGATGGAGAACCGAAGGGAGGGTGGCAAGAGCACGTATTGAAAGTGTTCCCCTACTGAGGAGTTGAAAAGAGCGAACACAAGGGCAGATGCCAGGGGGGCCGGCCCGGGCATCAGCGTGATAGAGACTGGATTCGGCGAGGGTGTCGGAGTCTTGATCTAGACACAAATGACGCGACAAAATCCCTCCACCCCAGAGACACATTGCCAGTCAAAACCAGTCGAACCATCCGGTGTGGGACACACGTAACCCCAGACAACTCAGCGTCATGCTGTAGGCGTCTAGTACAGTCCACGATGGGCGGAGACTGGGCGGAGAATGGTACGGCCAACGGTGCCTATATGCCCGTTTTGGAAAGTGAGGAAACGATCTCGAATCCCCGTTTATTCCCAGCATAACTGGAAGACCCAAGAATGGCACTAGAGAACTAAACCAGTAATGAAAGTACGTTAGTTGGGTATTTCCAAGTACGCCGCGCTACCAAATGGTCAGACTCGGATCTTCTGGGTTTTGAAGAGGTGGCGCCGGGTGATACCATAGCAATCCCACCCACGGTTTGACATCAGGGGCAGTGGTCGACGTCCCTGTTCCGGAGTGTCAAGTTCAGCGGACAAATCCATCGTTCGGATGGAGGGATATCACGGGGATAGTTTCAAACGGATGGGTGAGGTGTCAATGTCAGCAGGGAATTGCCAGCAGTACAGAGACCCTGCAGAACCGCAGGACATCCCGATTCGGATAACCATCCGAAGCTGGCAAAAGAACAAGTTATGTTAGTTCGGTGCTACGTGGCCCGTGCTCTGTGTCTTCTCTTCTTCCCCTCGTCCCTAGTCTCATGGTTGCGTCGGCAGAATCTAGACCCTTGCGTACATCTAACAAGGAGCCCATCTCTGACATCATCCCAAACCTACCAGTGCGTGGGGACGACTGTGAGCAGATGCAGACAGCGAACACGAAGATTCTTCGGAGGGCGACTCTCAAGATAGATTTATATCTCGTCCCCATCATGGGCATGTTCTGTGTGTCCCTCACCTCAAGCTTTTTACTTCTCAGTTCTCATCTCCCGTTCAGATCTTTTGTCATTCATGGTGAGTGGTTTAACGAGCGCTCTTCTGGAGGTCTCAAAACCAGCCATGGTTGTAGGATAGATCGTATGTCCCCCTTGTTGCAGTAGCACTTTATTCATATATCTGACAAGCCCGAAAGAAACATCGGGAATGCTAAGGTAGCAGGGCTCACGAAGAGCCTCCACATGACAGAGGACCAATTCTCAGTAGCATTGACCATCACTTAGTAGGAAATTTCATTTCTACCCTCCTCGATACTATTTACGGGCTGATCATCAAATAGTATCCCATACATCCTTGTAGAACTTCCCATGAACCTACTCATGAAAAGAGTTGGTGCCAATGTGACTATTCCAATCATGGTTGTTCTCTGGGGAATAGTCTGTGCATGCCAGGGTTGCCATTTTCCGCTCGTGCCGCCATCTTTCAATTAGCGCTCACTGCACAGCTCAGGTGCCGTCCATTCCTATCGCGGTCTTCTCCTATGTCGATTCTTTCTTGGCGTCATTGAAGGTATTACCCACTAGCATGAATTTGACTCGATACTAAAATCATCCTCAGGTGGCCTCTTCCCAGGCATTATACTCCTCTTCTCCTCTTTCTACAAGCGCCATGTCATCCAGGTCCGCTTCGCCATGATGTTTAGCGTCACCTCTCTCGCAGGCGCCTTCTCGGGTCTCTTAGCCTTTGGGATTGAGAATCTCAATGGCAAGCGTGGGATCGCTGGCTGGCAATGGATCTTTATTGTGGTTAGTCGTCCTCTTCTTAATACCTTATCTTCTACGTATCCTTAAGCGCTTGACTCAGGAGGGAGTCTTCACTTCCGCTTTTGGGCTGGCCACAATCTTTTTCGTCCCTGCCTCGCCCAGAAATATCAGGTTTCTCACTAATGAGGAGCGCGAGGCATATTGCCAAGACCTTGCTGATAATTGGAGCGGTGATGCCGACACCGATGGCAAATACGATGAGGTGTTCAGTTGGAGCGAAGTCGCAAGTGTTTTCACAAATGCGCCTCATGTTCTTCTAATGGCCATTCCCTGCTTCTTCGTCGGCGTAACGGTGACTGTGCTCTGCGTTCTCTAACGCATATATTGATGAGTTATCACTTCGCAGCTTTACGGCCTTGCCTATTTGTACCTGCTTCCTTCTCAATTGGGCTTACGAACTGACTTATCTACAATAGCACCCCGACTGTCGTTTCCGCCCTTGGATATTCTCCTAATCGCACACAGTTATTAACGGTACGCTTATTGCAATCGCTTCCAGTAAAGGGCCGCGCGGGACTTACCTTCATTATCAGGTACCTCCGTATGCATGCTCCTTCGTTTTCAGCATCATTTCCTCCTATTTCAGTGATAAGTACAAAAGCCGCGGGCTGATGGCTACGTTCTGCGCACTTCTCGCCGCGGCAGGTTACGCCATTTTCCTCGGTAGGTGGTTTTGTTTATCCGGTCATTGACGCCATCTCTTCGGAACCGACGTAGTAGTATATGTGTTTCACGTCGCTACTAGCTTCCGGGAACAAAGACAGTGACTACGGCGCACTATTTCTTCAAATCGTAGGAATTTATGCCCTCAATCCCTGTCTCCTCTCATGGATCACGAACAACATACAACCACATTACCGCCGTGCGACGGCTGTTGTGGTCGGCGTGGCTTTAGTCAACCTCGGCGGTATCGTATCCACCTGGCTCTACACTGACGCCCCACGATTCCACAAAGCGACCTCCATCAACCTGTCATCGTCTCTCGCTATCGCTGTGGCATCCACCGGTCTCGTCTTCTATTTCCGCGGCCGCAATGCGAAAAAGCGCAGGGAGGTTCAGGGTCTTCTGCAGCGCGGTGAGCAGGGCAAAGGGGTTGGGGGTTGGGACTCACCCGAGGAGCGGAGGCGGCTTGGAGATCGTCATCCGCGGTTTGAGTACACAATGTAGAGAATTTTTCACATGACTAAATCAACGTGTCATTGGTCGTTGCCCAGTCGCTTGTACATCATGATGTATCGTATCAAGTGTCTCATCGTTGAGTTGGGGAATAGAGAGAGTCGTCAATACCCAATGAACTCTTTCTCAAACAGATATGCTTGCCAATACGTTGATACGCTACACCAGAACTCAAGTTTGCTTCCCACAGTAAAACTGGGCGCGTCAACAGCCTGAGCAGAGTGGGATAAGGTGCGAATATTATGGGCCTTTGTAAGGGTAACGATGACTTCTGGTACTGCGCCGAGCCACATGAGATGTTTGCACTCAATCCTACGTACTGTTTACTCATGCCTATTTTCATCCGCGGAACATCACGCTGGTACTGTAGATGGATCAGTGGCAGGCGGTGTTGTCGAGCTCTCTGGAATCCTCGACTGGGAGGAGAAGCGGTTTCTATCCTGGGTATTACCTGGGTATTAGGAACAGCTGCAGCTGAGGGCGATGAACATGCGCCCTAGTATCCGATTGGTGGGATCACTTATCGGAGTCTCCCATTCTAGTATCATAGGATACGACCACCGGTGACCATCACGAGGCTGTGACTGGTGGACCGAGCAATCGAATCCACCTTTATTTATTGACTTCCTGCGAGCACGGCGCAGATCCGAACTCCCCGGTGGCGGCCCTGAACGTCAAGAATCGGACACTATTGCATCTTGCATCGGAATATGGACGCGCGGAAGCTGTTCGGGGCCTTCTCGAGCATGGCATAGATAGACGCGAGCTGAGCGCCCGGTGCCCGCAGGATAAATGAGGAGATTGTGGTAGCATGGTGGAGACTTGGAGCAGCGAGATGCACAGCGTACGGACGGTGCAGACGGAGCATTTCAAACCCACCAACTCCGCTCTTCATCGAGCTCTCGCTTGAACAACATTTCATTCTTGCTCTACCGCGGTACCGCCTCAGCTACACTACTTCTTACCTATAACGTCTTTCTTCCTTTCCTTCTTCCTTTCTTATCACAACTTTCTTTTCTTTTCTTATCAGCGTCCGTTTCTCTGTTTTGTACGAGCCAACGAGGTGACGTAATTATACGCTTACTACCTGAGCTACAGTATGTCCCGTGACTAGCGTAGTTGGGTTTCACGTTTCATTACCCTTCAAGCTTTGCTGCTTCCCTAGCATCTTCGGATGGTCGGACGTACACAATCATCTATATCGTCAACACCAAAAGTGACCGATAAGGAAATCCCATGAGTGAGAACGAATTGAATTTATTAGGAGGGGAAACGTACGGGTTGCGATCACACAGTTGTCGACGATGCGTACATTGAGGGTATCGAAATCATGGGACATCTCTGGGTCGAAAGCAGTGTCACCGATGTCATCGCCCCATGAATGCAATCTGCTAAATAATTGCTTGGTGAAGGCGGTAGAGCGGCAAATTCAGGGAGAAACGTACGGACTTGTGGCCCACGAAAGTTGCCGTATGATAGAGTCCTTCGCAATAGCCAAACCTCCAAAGTTGCGTGCAAGAAGACCGGCTCGGAAAGCCTTTAGAGCCACGGTGACGGAGAGAGACGGTGACAAAGAAGGAAGGAGAGTTGCCAGATCGGAAAGCGACCATGTACTCGGACTGGGCGCACACACTCGATGGAGCAACTCGATAGCGGATCTGGAATGAGAAGTGACAGGTGGAACAGTAGGATGGAAGCCCTGCCGTTCTCGATCATCCCTTCCCATCCTTCCCTGTCATCCCTCCCCTCCACGTCCTCCGATGCCGACATTGATCCATCCAGTTCATTGTCTCAGGCATCCGCAAGGCTGGTGCCACAGCAAATGGTCTTTTCTTTCTCGGCCTACATTTCCAACAAACTAAGCAAGCCAGTCGGTATTCCGTCACACGCGACACGGCCAAACCCAGCACCAGAACGGCAGAACCAGACTCAACCGGCTTGCTGTAACGTGTCGCACCCAGTTTGGTCGTTACACTGTGTCGGATCCGCGCATCTCACCCGCTTCAGCCAATAATACCCTCCCATCACCCGGCTCGTCCGATACCAGTCCAATACCCCCACTCGAACCGTGCGTCGTAAATTCTAACCCTAAATGAGGGTTCAAGGTCCTCTTCGACCCAGCCCGCTGGCATGCGATAGCGTCAAAAAACCCATGAGTAAAGATGACGAGGACGAGGACGTATTAAGCGGGGGGATCGATACGAGCATACCTCGACCAAATTCTAGCTGGCCGTGAGTTCCCCATTTCACACCGCAATTCCTCAGACACGCTGATTTTTCCCTTCGCCTCATTCTCTATCATCTTTCGCATGACTTCAACCTCGCATCTCGGACCACTTTCAGCCTTGGCTTTGCACCTCGTGTTTGCGTCATTCCGTGACTTTGCCAGATGCTCCCGAATCCAGATTGCCGATCGACTGCACGAATCTGAGTTTCTTGTAACGTTAATCCCTGCTGCACCTCCTAACTGGTAGGCAACCTGAGTCTGAGTTGATCCATGTTCGAGCGTTCAAGCTTCAATTTTTTTCTTTTGTTGATAATCGTCGTCATCTGAGATATCATGTGCCCCATCCCCATCCCCCGACGCTAAGGGATTATTATCATACAATTAGGTCAACGTTTTATTTCTCTCACCTTTTTACCCCCTCCTGCCGTGTGCTTATCTCTTGCGTCATCTCATTGCACCTTCCATTCTATCATAGAATGATACGTATGCGCTTGGGCCGTCATCTGACATGTTCATACGAAATCCACACCAAAACATGTGTCTAACTCGAAACGTTCGTTTCAACCTTGGCTCTTCGTATCCACAACCGCCACGTCGTCCTCAAAGTCTAAAAAATACATGCAGTATAACTTGGAATCATAATATTGTCGGGATATGCACGAACGGTAGTTGAGCAGGACCCCAGCCCAAAAATTACGAGGAAGATGTCGGCCCTTCGGGGTGTGAAGGGCCCGCTGGCTCACTGCAGGAACTATATAGGCTTACTACAGTAGCAGTTTCACCGGAGGCCGTTTTTGCTCATGATTCTCAAAAGTGAGTGTCGTGGTGTAGCAAAAGATCATTACTAGCATATGCTCGGGAAGGAAAAGAATGGCGGGGACAGTGACGCGGATACTAATCGACAGCGTACAACACATATTCCTGCGCATGGATATTAAGTAGTATGAGACTTATGATACTGGTTCTATATGTATTTTTGCATACGATGACAATCGTTCGCAGCCTACATGACGTCCCCCTGTCCGTCCGTCGTCATCACACCCTGTGATCCTCCGCTCCGTGCTCCAACAATAACTGCATCACCTCGTGATTCTCTTCTGCTGTCGCTCTCATGAATGGAGTCCGACCCTCATCATCCCGTGCATCAATATCGGAGCTGTACTGGAGCAGCAACTGTACAACGTCGAGACATCCCTCTTCCTCTTCCTCTTCCTCGTACATCGAACCGGATGCCAGATGTAACGGTGTCGCGTTGTTGGCATCTCGGGCGTTCGCATCTACACCATGCTCGAGAAGGACCCGAGCAGCTCCCACGCCTCCGAGTTCCGATACACGATGCAACGGTGTCCGATTCTCGACGTCCAGGGCGTTCGCATCTGCACCGTGCTCGAGGAGAAGCCGGGCAACCTCTTCTTCTCTCGCTCGATGTAACGGTGTCGCGTTGTTGGCATCTCGGGCGTTCGCATCTACACCATGCTCGAGAAGGACCCGAACAGCTCCCACACCTCCACGTTCCGATACATGATGCAACGGCGTCCGATTCTTGATGTCCAGGGCGTCCGCATCTGCACCCTGCTCGAGGAGAAGCCGGGCAACCTCTTCATTTCTCGCATAATATAATGGAGTCTCGTTAGCCTTGTTTCGGGCTTTCACATCTGCGCCATGTTCGAGAAGCACCTGAGCAACTGCTGGCTTTCCCGAACGCGATGCCATATACAATGGCGTGCTCCCTCCCACGCGCTGCATATTAGCATCTGCGCCATGCTCCAGAAGGACCTGAGCAAGTTGCCCATGTCCCTCACGAGCGACTAGCTCCAATGGGCTGAGATCAAGGTTATCCCGTGCTTCTGTATCCGCGCCGTGTTTGAGAAGAACCCGAGAAATCTCCACATGTCCCAGGCGCGATGATACATGCAACGGGGTTTCCTCCCTGTCGAAGGCCCGAGCGTTTACGTCCTGTGAGTGCTCGACGATCAGGAACGTTGCCATGTCGTGCATGTTACAGACTGCCGCATAATGCAAGGGTGTTGCCTCGGCCTCCGCAGGCGTTCTGATCGCTTCAATCGACGCCAGGGTTCTACTGGATCGTATATCCAGACCCAGACCGAAAGGTGGCTTTTGATGGGGTCAAACAGACGTTTCATCCCATCTTGCACCTTTGACGACACATTCTCAATCCGTGCATGGTCCACCCAGTGCTCGCGCAGCATACTCTGCGAGAGGGAACTCCTTGAGGCTGTCCTGGTGATGTTTTCGTCAAGGTGTAGTAGAACACCCAGACAGGCTTGAGCGACGATGGTATGAGCTGGTGTCATGGAAACGTGGAATCGGGAAATGGTATCCTTTGTTTCGGCAAGCCGTGCGGAGGTCAAGTACTCCTTGACTGAAAAATGCGCAAATTGGATAACCGGGGAACCCGAATGCGGCTTGACAACGATGAGCAAAGTGGAACAAATCGATAACACTTCGTTTTCGGGGTCTTCCGAGCGCCAATCAGCCAGAAATGTGGGAGTAGATCCGGCCTCAAAGTCAAACGCGAGAAACTCTGCGAGTTCCTCGGCACGAAGTGGTCGGGAAGCCGCTGCAACGCACTGAAAAAGGCGGTGTGCATACTCCCAGTTTTGCTCGTCGATTTCTTCCAAAGTGCGAGAATATGTCTCATCCAGTGTCGTTGGTAATTCTTCCAGAGCACGCCGAATACGTCCTGGGATGCAGCGACGGAGGTACGCGAGCTGACAGAAAATCCAACGGAACCTATTTTACAAACATGAACAAAAGAGATAAGTAATGATAACAAGGATTACTTACATCCCGTCGGCTTTCTTTATAAGAACATCAATGACGAGTTGCTTATCCATGGCCTTCCATTTTTTCATCTCGCGGTTCGTGTGAACGACGGACTTGACATACTCAGCAATGTCCTGGACTTGCCCACTCTCGCCGTGGAGAGAAACGGAACAAGATGCCATGGGCTCAAGGACAGGTAGAATGTCGGCCTCGGGTCGACTAGTGACGCAAATACGCAAATTCGGAAGGTGCAGATTGACCAACTCCTCAACAAGCTCCAAGACTTTCTCGCGAGGGGATGGCAAACCGGTCGTTACTGGACATTCGTCGAGGGCATCGATGATTATATGGACTGTTGCTTGTCCTGGACACTTCAGCATGTCTTTGAGACATTCTAGTAGCTCATCATCGCTTGCATGTTGCGAGCCACGACCATGGGCCATGTAGAAATCGGAAAGAGTCGCGGAGTAGATATCGGACTGACCACCAAGTTGAACGAGCAGTGATGAGAGCAACCCATGGACGTCCTTCTTTTGATCTTCCCTGAAGTCGCAATAAAAGAACGCGAGTGATGCTAGCCCGGATTTCTGCAAGGCGCGGATGTCCTCGATGATGGCAGAACTAGATAACAGCATAAGCTCATGAACGCGAACTATCGGAAGAACATCATACCAAATGACGCTCTTTCCCGCACCCGCTGCAAGTGTAAAAGAAGTAAGCATCAGTTTGGGAGGGAAACGCCGGTGCAAAATACTGACGTTTCCCATGAACCCATAAGAGTGAACCGGAACCAGAAGACTTCCATTCGGCATAAGCGTCACCTTCAATCCACCATTTTCCCGTTTTGCTATGCCGAGAACCACGTGCGAGGTTATGATTCTTCCACGGGTCGGGAGGTGAAAGCCAGTTCCGGACGTCTTGCTGCAACTTGTCGCCTGTACGTCGCGCTCAGTGTTCCTGGGCTGTCTACGCGGACATCGGTATAGGAATAACCTACGTTGCTCCTTCTTTAATTCGCTCACAATTTCTTGCATAGATTCTACCACCCAGTCAGACATTGTATCGGCCGATTGCCGCCAGCCGATTAAACCCATACCTAGAGCGCGCGAGATACCAGTTGCCGCTTCGTTCCCGTCTGCGTCTGGGGATATGGACATTCAGCAGGAAGCGAAGCAAGAGCGGGACGAATCGAATTCTCACCATCCATGATCGCCCTCTTTTGCTGGACAAGACCGTAGACAACTTCGAGGGTCTGAGCGGCAGTCGCCCGACTCTCATCTAGCGTGAGCCTATCCAACCTCTGGATCGTCACCTCGATATCCTTCTCTCCCCGAAGCTTCCCCATAAATTTCTCTGAATTTCATTTAGTCAACCGTCGTAATAACCAGGACAAAACTCACTGAATCGCCCTTGCTTGACTTGCTTGGTGGCAAGAGCCAGCGTAGAGATCAGTTCTACGATTATCTTCACGAGAACGTTTGTCAAGGCTGGCGTAGGAGGGATCCCGGCATAAATACTGAGTCTGCTGAGGAAACTTTCGAAGGACGCAAAAAGGTCAACCAGTGCGTCGTAGCTAGCACGCATTTCGTTGACAGTCTAGAGGGATCAGATGTCAGGGAGATATGCAATGAGATCGGAGGAAGAGAGACATACGGCGAGTAAGATGCCGAAGCCAGCAAATATTGCTTTTGCAGGCGGGAATGGCTGTAGAAGCCATCAGGAACAAGGTATATTGATGAATGCTTTTCGACATACCACTAGACCGATTGCCACGTTAAGGGCGGAGCTGATAGAAGGCACGCACAAGACGCCAACTGAAGAATTGAGCGCTTTCATAAGCCTTCCATCATTTTCTTTGAATTCACGTAAGTTCTGTGCTTGTTCTTGAAGAATGGCGGTAATAGAGTTGACAGATTCGCATGTCTCAAGTTGCTTGGCGATGGGATGATCGGTTAGGGTATTCCCCGTTTTGTCTTTGTAGTCCTGGAGAGCAGCGTCGAAGAGGGCCTGGAACGTGGAGGATGAGGAGGGTTCACTCATATCGAAAATGGCTAAGCAAAGAGGAGCGGTCAACCGTGAGAAGACGACAGGTGGATGGTAGATGGTGGTGGTAAAGGGTTGAGTGAGGGGAGGCGCACAGCCTCGCCATCGATAAGAGCATATAGTCGCCCACGCGTTAGCGCCAGAAGTTCCCAACCTCACGGCGGACTAAGCGCTCAAGCATGTTCAGCGTGGGCAGTTGTAGTTGTTGCTGCGAGGGCATAAGTATCCCCTCGGACACTTAGATATCACACAGAAGTATTTCAGAGATGCGACGCAAGAAGGAATGATGATGATTGCAGGCGGAACTCGGAGCATTAGAAACATGAGCTAGGGATTAGGACAAAAGAGGTAAGATAAACGTCAACTTGAAGGAGACAAGGGACTGTAAGAATACGAGATTCAGATCGTACGGCCGTGATTCTGAGGGATGTTTGTTGAGCTTTCCAAGAGTCGAGAGGTGGAAGCGATGGTGGAAGGAGGATTGTGTGGACAGCGTTTGAGGCACTACGTGTCTAACGCAGGCGTCCTCGCAACACGGGGGACCTCAACTTTGGGGATGTGGAAATGGATGTGAATGGTTTGCTGCCTGCATATAGATATTGTCCGGAGAGACAACAAAAATGGAGATTCAAAGGAAGGGAAAGAGCGCAGACGCACTGGCAGGGCATAGACATGACGAACAGGAGAGAACTGAAAGACAAAGGGAATAAAAAAGCAGAAGACTTCGGTAGTTCAGCTTGAGGTGCGACTTGCAGGAGAGCATTAGAGAACTTGAAGGCATAGGAACTTTTTGACAACAAACTGTACCCAAAATTGTCTGTTCGAGGGCGAAAAAAATCGCAAAAAAAGTAGCGTAAGCAAGCCGTTGTTTGTGAATGGTGTCAAAGAAAGAGAAAGAAGTCAGAATGAGTCTATGAGGGGTGGTTGTTCACGATGGGAGAGAGGGCAAAGAACCAAACTGGCCCGGGTCAAGATACGAGAGAATTGTGAGTGAGGGGGGAAGTTGAGGTGAGACTTGGGACTGGGAAGGAGGTGAGTGAATGAACAGGACAGGAGAAAAGCAACGAGTCCGTGAAAGGAAGTACTCGGAATGAGCGCACGAAGTCGACGGAGCAACTCGATGGCGGATCTGGAATGAGAAGTGACAGGTGGAACAGTAGGATGGAAGCCGGTGTGTACAGCCCGGCTGCGCTCGCACGGACTGAGGAGTCCTATACCTTTCTCTATCTCGCTCACGTCGTTCTTCTGCTTCAAGTTTGATACTTTACTCAGATCGGACTCGATCCTTCCCAGTACGACTCTCACGCGTCATGCGTCACGTTGACCACGCGGTCGACGCGCGTTGACTTTTTTCATCTCTTCGCTCTCACTCCGGCTCGTCTTCTTCTCTCTCCCTCCTAAACTCTAGATAGCTGAATCATGTATTCAAATTAAACACGCTAGGAAGGGCTCTTTCAATCTAGTTCACTCGGTTCTGATTTCTGCTTTGCCTCGCCCGCGTGCCTTTCTCTCTTTCTAACTTCGACTTGGACGCTACGATGCCCACAGCTGGCACCCAAGCCGCCGAGCCATCGTGCGTATTGACTCCTGGTCGATTGCTTAACGTTCTCTTTCCTCTCTAGAATCTTTCCCTCTGTCCTCTCGGACTCACTCGCGCGACTCGACCGCGCTACAGCCATCCTCGATCGTCCCCTCCCATCCTACCCCGTCATAGTACTGATCCTTGGATGGTTGTGCACAGTTAATTCGAGTGAATGTGCACGCCAGGCCGTACACATCGTGCAGCATCCAGGTCGCATTCAAGGTCAAAGTTGGGCCGGGGATTTCCATTTTCCAAGCACAGCCTGAGAACGTACTGTAGTGTCGGAGTTTGGAAAGGTCTCGCACGGCTATCATTGCGCACACTTCTCTACAGTATCTATTGATAATTCACAGGCACTCGTCGCACATTGTCCCTCATGCAACCACACGGCCGCAAAGCGAGCAGCGTTAGCATTATCGCAAGTCTAGCCGTGATCATACACGCATCACGCCTGTTGTCCAGCCAGCAGATCCGACCTCACTGCAGCGAGCATGGCTTTGCTACTCGCTCATTACAACTCACCTCTCTGGCAGGACCGCAGGCTTTGCCTGACAGCACTTTGCATCCGCCCATGTACCTAGCAATGTACTGCAACCCTCGTCTCAGTCATTTTCCATCGCTATTCAACGAACTCGGCTCACAGCCCGCATGTCTCCCCTGACCCTGGGCGCTCCCAAGGCACGAAAGCGTCATGTCGTTTGGCGGTGCTCCGTGCCTGATGCTCCGAGTCCGAATCCGTCCGAGCGCTTGAAAGCCCTCATCAATCATCACAATATCATCACTCTTTCGTTCATCCTTCAGAAGAATGTACAACATCTAACAACATGTAATTGATCCCGCTATTGACTTCTCCATGCGAAGTGAGACCAATACCTAAGGGAGGTGAGGATACGACGCTTGTTCCCCAGTACCTCTGTACTATACCACTGTACACGCGGGTACAACCGTCCCATCTCATTCCGATCCCTACCCACCGCCACCTACTGCCTCCTTTCCCCGCCTCTGCCGCTCCGCACGGTTTATGTCTCCCCGATCCTGACCAGCCAGGCGCCGGAACCAACCCTGTTCCCATACAAACTGACACCTAGCTCTCTACACACGCCTACTTTTGCGTAACGCGGTGGGCACTCGGAATAAAGGAGGATGCTGGTGTGGGATGGGTTGGAATGACTCGGAGTTGCAGGACGCAGCGTGCAAAACTCGGATGGTGCAGCGTGTTCCAACAGTACCAACTGGATTCCATTGACATCGTTCGATCGACTTCCGGGCAACGATATCGGAGCACGATCAGATGCTGCTGACAAAATACGACCAGGAGTACTGTAGGCGGAGCGCTTCGACCGGGATTAGGACCACACCGGTTGGTGGCATCTGCCGTTACGATAGCCACCTCGGTCTTCCCTGACACTACCCTAAGTTTTCCGGCCACGGAACAGAGGCGGCTTGCGAGTTCCGTGTCAAGCTTTGCCTTCGTACGCTGTCCTTTCTGATTCACCGGCTCGGAATGAAAGGCGATTGAGGAAAGAGAGGAATGATGTTGTCCAGGAGGTGCAGTAACTTAGGTAACGCGGGAAGTGAGGATATGTATGACAGAGCCAAAGGACGCGCCAAACAAGATGGACTTGTACGGGGTGAGTGATACTGTCCAGCAGCTCAATACTTACATGTACAACCGCTTCGAGCGCTATGCGTGCCAGTGCGCTGGCGGATAACGCGATCACTGCACAAGGGACGTTGACTGTTAGATGTCTGCGGCGCGCGGCGGTGAATAATGGGCATTGAAAGAGCACATGCTCTACGGTTTGAAGGCGCTCGCCACACTGGCAAGCTAATTGTTCTGGAGTGTGTTGCGGAAAGAAACGTCGTGTGTACTCCCCTGTAAAGGCGTGCCCTGTGATGAAGCGGTACAGCGTTGTGTGTGTAAGACGTGCACAAGGGACGTTGTCCAGAGATCCCACTCGCCGAGAGAGCGAGTAAGTTCGTACATGCCCCATCCAACAGTAAGGCTTGACACGATCAACGCTAATCCTCTGACGATGAGCGCGGGGTTGAATCGGCTATAGAGAGCGGCGGGTCTCGAGCGCCAAATGACCATAGTGAAGAGTGGCTTGGTTTTCTTCTGGGCCGCTGGCGTGAAAACGTGAGCAAAAAGGCCTAAGCGAACTCCACATGCCATCAAGCTTGCTGCCTGAGGAAATACAGTAGAGAGTCTACTGTAATCCTGTTTGTGTCGAGGCATGCATGCCCCTTCAATTGGCGCACGTTGATGTCAAGCGCTCTTAGTGTAATAGCCGCCCGAGAGGTACGGGTAGTCCGGCGTGGGAGGTCGGATGTTGGTGGATTTGTGGTGGACATGACTAGAGACCCTCGAATAGACCCAGAGACTGGTTGAGACTTCAATGAGACTTCAGTGTCACCATCACTATCCTGGTCGCCTTTGCGGTCCGTCCCGCGACAAGAAATGTGTCCAATCCTAGAGTGTCGACGACCCGTTTAAGAACATCGTTGTCCTGTTGCTGCTTTCCTAGCATCTTCGGACGGTCGGGTGTATGCGGTAATCTATCCTCAACACCGAAAAGTGGCTAATAAGGAAGTCCCATGAGTGAGAACGAGCTGAATTTATCAGGAGACGAAACGGCTTGCGATCACACAGTTGTCGACGATGCGTAGATCCTCGACATTGATGGAATTGAAATCGTGGGACATCTCTGGGTCGAAAGCAGTGGGAAATGCTGTGAGCGAGGTGTCATCGTGTCATCGCTCATGAAGGCAATCTGTTAAATGATTGCTTGGTGAAGGCGGTAGAGCGACAAATTCAGGGAGAAACGCACCGACTTGTGGCCCATGGGATTTGCTGTATGATAGAGTCTCTCTCGGTGTGCAATGTCTACGAATGTCGAAAGAGAGCCAGTTCGAAATTCGAAAAGCCTTTAGAGCCACGGTGATGGAGGGAGACGGGGACAGAGAAGGAAGGAGAGTTACCGGATCGGAAAGGGCACTCGATGGAGCAACTCGATGGCGAATCTGGAACGAGAAGTGACAGGTGGAACAGTAGGGAAGCCCTGCCGTCACCTCGATCGTCGCTTCCCATCCTTCCCCGTCATCCCTCTCCGGGCCCTCCCCGGCCTCCCCTCCCTCCGATGCCGACATTCCCCTTATTATTTTGATGCATCCAATTTATTGTCGCAGGCCATGCATCCACAAGGCTGGTTGCCTCAGCAAAAGCTCTTTTTTTCTCCGGCCTACATTTCCAACAAACTAATTAGCAAGTCAGTCGGTATTCCGTCACATGCGACATGGCCAAACCCAGCACCAGAAACCAGACTCAACCGGCTTGACGTGTCGCACCCGGTTTGATCGTCACACTGTGTCGGATCCGCGCATCTCACCTGCTTCAGCCAATAATCCCCTCCCATTACCCGGCTCGTCCAATACCCCCACTCGGACTGTCTCTCGCAAATTCTAACCCTACATGAGGGTTCAAGGTCCTCTTCGACCAAGCCCATGCGATAGCGTCAAAAAAAACCCATGAGTAATGACGACGAGGACAAGGACGTTATAAGCGGGGAATTGATACGAGCATATATCGACCGAATCCTAGTTGGCGGTGAGTTCCCCATTTTATACCGCAATTTCTTAGGCACGCTGTTTTTTTTTCCTTCGCCCCCCTTCTTTATTATCATTTCACCTGACCCTCAGATTCAACCTCGCATCTCGGACCACTTTCATCCTTGGCTTTGCACACCTCGTGTTTGCGTCATTCTAATGCGCTTTCCCGAGACCTTGCCAGATGCCCAGATGCTCCCGAATCCAGATTGCCGATCGATCGATCAATAAGTAGAGATGGCCAACCAGCGAGAGACGAAGCATTCTGTTGGTCCATGTTCGAGCGTCCAAGCTTCAATTTTTTACTTTCGTTGGTAATCATCGTCATCCGAGATATCATGTTCCCCATCCCCGCACGCCAAGGGTTTATTGTATTGTAGTTAGGTCAACTTTTTCTTTCTCTCGCCTTTCCCCACCCCTCCGAGTCCTGACCGTCAGTTCATCTCTTACGCCATCTCGTCGCAAGCGGTGTGGGCAGAGCACAACTTCCTTCCATTCTATCATATAATGACACGTATGCGCTTAGGCCGTCGTCTGGCATGTTCATACGAAATACGAAATCCACACTAACACATGTCTAGCTCGAAACGTTCGTTTCGACCTCGGCTCTTGGTATCCACAACCGCCGCGTTGTCCTTAAACTTTTTTAGAGACTAGGAACCCGGCCCCTGGTAAGATTACGAGGAAGATGTCGGCTTTGGGGGGTTTGAAGGGCCCGGCTCACTGCAGGAAATATATAGGTTTCCTAGTAATTCCATCGGAGGCCGTTTTTGCCCATGATTCAATTCTGTGAGGGCTCGAAAAGTGAGTGTCGTGGCGTAGCCTGTGACTAGCGAAAGATCAATACTAGTAGTATATGATCGAGAAGGAAAAGAATGACCGGGACAGTGACTCCACCTCTCAAGTAAGACACATGTTCCTGCGCATGGGTATTAAGTGGCATGAGGCTTATGATGCTGGTTCTATGTGTATTTCTGCATACAATAACAATCGTTCGCAGCCTACATGACGTCCCCCTGTCCGTCCGTCGTCATCACACCCTGTGATCCTCCGCTCCGTGCTTCAACAATAACTGCATAATTTCCTGATATTCCTTTGCTGTCGCTCTCATGAATGGAGTCTGACCCTCGTCATCCCGTGCATGAATATCGGAACCGTACTGAAGCAGCAGCCGTGCAACGTCAAGACATCCCCCAGCCATGCGCCTGTACTTCGGGCCGGATGCCAGATGTAACGGTGTCGCCTTGTTGGCATCACAGGCGTTCGCATCTGCACCATGCTCGAGAAGAACTCGAGCAGCTTCCACACGTCCGAAGTCCGACATGATATGCAAAGGAGTCCAATTCTTGATGTCCAGGGCGTTCGCATCTGCGCCGTGGTCGAGGAGAAACCGAGTAACCTCTTTTCCATCCGCGTAATGTAAAGGAGTCTGGTTTTCCTTATTCTGGGCTTTCACATCTGCCCCGTGCTCAAAAAGCACTCGGGCAACTCCCGGCTGTCTGCTGATCGATGCGATATGCATCGGCGTAACCTTGTCCTGGTCCTGAGCCTTCGCATCAGCACCGTGCTCCAGAAGGAGCCGAACCACTTCCACATGTCCCTCGGCCGACGCCCGCTCCAATGGACTCCAATCTTCATCGGTATCCCGGGCTTCCATATCTATGCCACGTTCGAGAATGAACCGGGCAATTTCCACAAGTCCATTTTCCGACGCAAAATGTAATGGGTTGCGTTTCTTGCCGTCCTCGGCCTTCGTATCCGCGCCATACTCAAGAAGCACCTGAGCGACATGTACATGTTTGCGGGACAGTGCCACATGCAACGGTGTTTTCTCGTCGTCGAAGCCCCGAGCATTTACGTCCTGTGAATGCTCGACGATCAGGAACATCGCAACGTCGCGCAAGCCATGGAGGGCGGCATAGTGCAACGGTGTAGCCTTGGCCTCCGCATGGCGTTCTGATCGCTCTGATAGACGCCGGAGATCTTCTAGTTCGTATATCCCGACCCAGGTTGAAAGGTGGCCTTTGCTTGGGTCAAATAGACGTTTCATCCCATCTTGGACGTTTGATGACACGTTTTCGAACCGCGCATGACCCACCCAGTGCTCCGCAGCATAACCGACAAGAGGAATGTCCTCAAGGTCGTCTATGGTGATGTCTTCGTCAAGATTTAGAAGAATACCCAGACAGGCTTGCGCAACGATGGTATGAGCCGGTGTCATAGAGACGTGGAAACGGGAAATGGTGTCCTTTGTTTTGGCAAGCCGTTCGGACGTCAAATATTCCTTGACCGAAAAATGCGCAAATTGGACAACTTGGGAACCACGGACGCTGACGACGGCAAGCAAACTGGAACACGTGGATAGCACAGTGTGTGTCGGGTCTTCTGGAAGCCAGTCGGCCAGAAATGTGGGAATTGGTCCGGCCTCAAAATCGAATGCGAGAAACCCTGCGAGCTCTTTGACATACAGTGGACGGGAGGCTGCTGCGACACATTGAAAAAGGCAGTGCGCATATTCCCAGTTTTGCTTGTCGATTTCTTTCAACGAACGTGAATATGTCTCATCCAGCGTCTCTGGTAAATCATCCAGAGCACGCCGAATACGTCCTGGGATGCAGCGGCGGAGGTACGCGAGCTGACAGAAAATCCAACGGAACCTATATTACAGATATGAACGAGGGAGATAAGTTAAGGTGGCATGAATTACTCACATCCCGTCGGCTTTCTTGGTGAGCACATCAATGACCAGTTGCTTATCCGTGACCTTCCATCTTCGCATCTCACGGTCCGTGTGAACGAAGGACTTGACATATTCGGCAATGTCGTGTACTTGTCCGTCCTCGCTGTGGAGGGAGACAGAAAGGAAAGCCAGAGGCTCCAGAATAGGTCGGATGTCGGCCTCGGGTCGGCTAGTGACACAAATCCGCAGATTCGGAACCTGTATATTGACGAGCTCTTCTACAACCTCCAACACCTTCTCACGAGGGAACTGTGAATCGGTTGCTATTGGGCATTCGTCCAGGGCATCGATGACGACATAGACTGTAGCTTGCCCTGGGAGCTTCAGCATGTCTTTGAGACAATCTGTTAGTTCACCGTCGCTTGCGTGTGACTGTTGCGAGCCACGACGATGGGCCTCATGGAATTTGGAAAGAATAGCAGAGTAGGCGTCGGATTGTTCACCAAGCTGGACCAATAAAGATGAGAGTAGCCCGCGCCGGTCCTTCTTTTGGTCGTCCCTGAAGTCACAATAATAGAATGCGAGTGATGCTAGCCCAGATTTCTGCAAAGTGCGGATATCCTCTATGATCGCAGAACTAGCCAGCAGCATAAGCTCACGAAAACGAACTGTTGAAAGAACATCGTACCAGATGACGCTCTTTCCTGCACCCGCTGCAAAAGTAGTAATCATTAGTTACAGGAAAGAATACGGCGCGAAATACTGACGTTTTCCATGAACCCACAAGAGCGAACTTGGACCAGAAGTCTTCCACTCCGTATAGGTGTCGCCTTCAATCCACCAAGTTCCGGTTCCACTATGCCGACATTCACGAGCGAGGTTATGATTCTTCCACGGGTCTGGAGGTGAAAGCCAGTTCCGGACGTCTTGCTGCAACTTGTCGCCTGTAAGTCGCGCTCAGTGTTCCAAGGCTGTCTACGCGGAGATCGGCATAGGGGTAACCTACGTTGTTCCTTCTTTAATTCACTCACGATTTCTTGCATAGATTCTACGACCCAGTCAGACATTGTATCGGGTGATTGTCGCCAGTCGATTAAAGCCATACCTAGAGCGCGCGAGATACCAGTTGCCGATTCATTCCCGTCTGCGTCTGGGGATATGAACTTTCAGCAGGAAGCGAAGGAAGAACGGGACAAATCGAGTTCTCACCATCCATGATCGCCCTCTTTTGCTGGACGAGACCGTAGACAACTTCGAGGGTTTGAGCGGCAGTCGCCCGACCCTCATCCAGCGTCAGCCTATCCAACCTCTGGATCGTCGCCTCGATGTCCTTCTCTCCCCGAAGCTTCCCCATAAATTTCTCTGAATTTCATTTAGTCAACCGTCGTAACAAACAGGACAAACTCACTAAATCGCCCTTGCTTGACTTGCTTGGTAGCGAGAGCGAGCGTAGAGATCAGTTCTACAACTATCTTCACCAGAACATTTGTCAAGGCTGGCGTAGGAGGGATCCCGGCATAAATGTTGAGTCTGGCCGAGGAAGTTCTCGAAAGACGCGAGAAGGTCAACCAGTGCGTCGTAGCTAGCACTGCATTTCGTTAACCGTCTAGGGGAATTAGATATTAGGGGGATGTGCAGATGAGATCAGAGGAAGGCAGACATACGGCCAGTAGGATGCCAATGCCCGTGAATATCGCATTCGCAGGCGGGAATGGCTGTAGAATGGCCATCAGGAGTAAGGTAGACTAATAAACGCTTTTCGACGTACTACAAGACCGACTGTCTCGCTGAGGGCGGAGCTGATAGAAGGCGCGCACAAGACGTCAATTGAAGATTTGAGCGCTTTCATAAGCTTTCCATCGTTCTCTCTGAATTCATTGAATCTCTGTGCTTGTTCTCGAAGAATGGCTGTAATTGAGCTGACAGATTCACATGTCTCGAGTTGTTTAGCGAAGGGATGGTCGACTAGGCTAATCCCTGTTTGGTTTTCGTAATCCTTGAGAGCAGCATTGAAGAGGGACTGAAAGGTGGAGGATGTGGGTTGACTCATATCGGAAATGGAAGAAATGTGGCTAAGGGATGAGGAGTGGGTCCGTGGTGAGAGGACGGTGAAAGGATGGTGATAGGTGGTGGTGGTAAAGGGTTAAGGAAGGAGAGGCTCACTGCCTCGCCATCGATAAGGATAGTCGCCCAAGGCAATTTCCCACAAAGTTCAAGTTAGCGCTAGGTGATTGTCTGGGATAGCTATATCGAGAATTAAGCGCTCATGCATGTTCCGCGTGGACATTGTTGTCGTTACTGCGAGGATATGAATGTCCTCCAGAGGGAAGATGTGGACAAGAGTGAGAGAAGTTTAGTGGTCAATACAGGAGGCTATCGAAGAAAGCTAGGGCTCGCAACTGTGCTCGAACGCTTACATCTCACCCAGAACGCTTTCAGAGAGAGGAAATAATGATACCTACAGGCGGAACGCGAGGCGTTCAGTTGAACACGTGAGCAAGAACAATAGAAGTAAGTAGAAACAAACGAGATGCTCAGGGACATAATGCGTAAGGGTCTTGTAAAAATACGGCAATGAGGGTCGTATGGGGTGGCTTTGAGGGACATTGATTGTCCCGCAGCTCGACAGTAGAAGTGGTGATGGAAGGAGGTAGTATGAACGACACTTGAGGCATGTCTACGTGCCCGACGCTGGCGTCATCATCTTACAACATGGGGAGTTCAACCTTCGGGGGATATGGAAACATTGTATGGGAAAGGTTGTCGATAGTTTACTGTGGCATAAAGATATCGTCCGGGTGCTAGTAGACAAGGTAGATGGAGAACCGAAGGGAGGGTGGCAAGAGCACGTATTGAAAGTGTTCCCCTACTATTGTGTCCAACGGGTCTGAATTTGCACAAGGTGTCTGAATTCGATTTTTCCGATTTTTTGCATCCACTAGACGCTTTCCGGATACTTCGGGATACAATTAGATAATACCTCTGAATGTCTTCGAATTTTTACTAAGAGATCCAATCATGAGAATCAATTGCAGGATGATAGCCGGTCTGGCAAATCAGCATTCCCGATACATATGTCTGGCTCAACACTTCAAATTGCACCCTAAAGACCTGAAAAAAAACATGGGGCATGGGATAGCACCTATATACATGGGCATACACTTTATTTGTATCTCCGAGAAGATCTGCAAGTGTCTTGAGGGATGGAATGGCTTTTGGAGCATTTTGTCACGATCATGCACTCTGTCACGCTCTCTGAAATTTCGTCCACTACACTTGCAGATCTTCTTGGAGATACAAATAAAGTGTATGCCCATGTATATAGGTGCTATCCCATGCCCCATGTTTTTTTTCAGGTCTTTAGGGTGCAATTTGAAGTGTTGAGCCAGACATATGTATCGGGAATGCTGATTTGCCAGACCGGCTATCATCCTGCAACTGATTCTCATGATTGGATCTCTTAGTAAAAATTCGAAGACATTCAGAGGTATTATCTAATTGTATCCCGAAGTATCCGGAAAGCGTCTAGTGGATGCAAAAAATCGGAAAAATCGAATTCAGACACCTTGTGCAAATTCAGACCCGTTGGACACAATAGTACTGAGGAGTTGAAAAGAGCGAACACAAGGGCAGATGCCAGGGGGCCCGGGCATCAGCGTGATAGAGACTGGATTCGGCGAGGGTGTCGGAGTCTTGATCTAGACACAAATGACGCGACAAAATCCCTCCACCCCAGAGACACATTGCCAGTCAAAACCAGTCGAACCATCCGGTGTGGGACACACGTAACCCCAGACAACTCGCGTCATGCTGTAGGCGTCTAGTACAGTCCACGATGGGCGGAGACTGGGCGGAGAATGGTACGGCCAACGGTGCCTATATGCCCGTTTTGGAAAGTGAGGAAACGATCTCGAATCCCCGTTTATTCCCAGCATAACTGGAAGACCCAAGAATGGCACTAGAGAACTAAACCAGTAATGAAAGTACGTTAGTTGGGTATTTCCAAGTACGCCGCGCTACCAAATGGTCAGACTCGGATCTTCTGGGTTTTGAAGAGGTGGCGCCGGGTGATACCATAGCAATCCCACCCACGGTTTGACATCAGGGGCAGTGGTCGACGTCCCTGTTCCGGAGTGTCAAGTTCAGCGGACAAATCCATCGTTCGGATGGAGGGATATCACGGGGATAGTTTCAAACGGATGGGTGAGGTGTCAATGTCAGCAGGGAATTGCCAGCAGTACAGAGACCCTGCAGAACCGCAGGACATCCCGATTCGGATAACCATCCGAAGCTGGCAAAAGAACAAGTTATGTTAGTTCGGTGCTACGTGGCCCGTGCTCTGTGTCTTCTCTTCTTCCCCTCGTCCCTAGTCTCATGGTTGCGTCGGCAGAATCTAGACCCTTGCGTACATCTAACAAGGAGCCCATCTCTGACATCATCCCAAACCTACCAGTGCGTGGGGACGACTGTGAGCAGATGCAGACAGCGAACACGAAGATTCTTCGGAGGGCGACTCTCAAGATAGATTTATATCTCGTCCCCATCATGGGCATGTTCTGTGTGTCCCTCACCTCAAGCTTTTTACTTCTCAGTTCTCATCTCCCGTTCAGATCTTTTGTCATTCATGGTGAGTGGTTTAACGAGCGCTCTTCTGGAGGTCTCAAAACCAGCCATGGTTGTAGGATAGATCGTATGTCCCCCTTGTTGCAGTAGCACTTTATTCATATATCTTGACAAGCCCGAAAGAAACATCGGGAATGCTAAGGTAGCAGGGCTCACGAAGAGCCTCCACATGACAGAGGACCAATTCTCAGTAGCATTGACCATCACTTAGTAGGAAATTTCATTTCTACCCTCCTCGATACTATTTACGGGCTGATCATCAAATAGTATCCCATACATCCTTGTAGAACTTCCCATGAACCTACTCATGAAAAGAGTTGGTGCCAATGTGACTATTCCAATCATGGTTGTTCTCTGGGGAATAGTCTGTGCATGCCAGGGTTGCCATTTTCCGCTCGTGCCGCCATCTTTCAATTAGCGCTCACTGCACAGCTCAGGTGCCGTCCATTCCTATCGCGGTCTTCTCCTATGTCGATTCTTTCTTGGCGTCATTGAAGGTATTACCCACTAGCATGAATTTGACTCGATACTAAAATCATCCTCAGGTGGCCTCTTCCCAGGCATTATACTCCTCTTCTCCTCTTTCTACAAGCGCCATGTCATCCAGGTCCGCTTCGCCATGATGTTTAGCGTCACCTCTCTCGCAGGCGCCTTCTCGGGTCTCTTAGCCTTTGGGATTGAGAATCTCAATGGCAAGCGTGGGATCGCTGGCTGGCAATGGATCTTTATTGTGGTTAGTCGTCCTCTTCTTAATACCTTATCTTCTACGTATCCTTAAGCGCTTGACTCAGGAGGGAGTCTTCACTTCCGCTTTTGGGCTGGCCACAATCTTTTTCGTCCCTGCCTCGCCCAGAAATATCAGGTTTCTCACTAATGAGGAGCGCGAGGCATATTGCCAAGACCTTGCTGATAATTGGAGCGGTGATGCCGACACCGATGGCAAATACGATGAGGTGTTCAGTTGGAGCGAAGTCGCAAGTGTTTTCACAAATGCGCCTCATGTTCTTCTAATGGCCATTCCCTGCTTCTTCGTCGGCGTAACGGTGACTGTGCTCTGCGTTCTCTAACGCATATATTGATGAGTTATCACTTCGCAGCTTTACGGCCTTGCCTATTTGTACCTGCTTCCTTCTCAATTGGGCTTACGAACTGACTTATCTACAATAGCACCCCGACTGTCGTTTCCGCCCTTGGATATTCTCCTAATCGCACACAGTTATTAACGGTACGCTTATTGCAATCGCTTCCAGTAAAGGGCCGCGCGGGACTTACCTTCATTATCAGGTACCTCCGTATGCATGCTCCTTCGTTTTCAGCATCATTTCCTCCTATTTCAGTGATAAGTACAAAAGCCGCGGGCTGATGGCTACGTTCTGCGCACTTCTCGCCGCGGCAGGTTACGCCATTTTCCTCGGTGGGTGGTTTTGTTTATCCGGTCATTGACGCCATCTCTTCGGAACCGACGTAGTAGTATATGTGTTTCACGTCGCTACTAGCTTCCGGGAACAAAGACAGTGACTACGGCGCACTATTTCTTCAAATCGTAGGAATTTATGCCCTCAATCCCTGTCTCCTCTCATGGATCACGAACAACATACAACCACATTACCGCCGTGCGACGGCTGTTGTGGTCGGCGTGGCTTTAGTCAACCTCGGCGGTATCGTATCCACCTGGCTCTACACTGACGCCCCACGATTCCACAAAGCGACCTCCATCAACCTGTCATCGTCTCTCGCTATCGCTGTGGCATCCGCCGGTCTCGTCTTCTATTTCCGCGGCCGCAATGCGAAAAAGCGCAGGGAGGTTCAGGGTCTTCTGCAGCGCGGTGAGCAGGGCAAAGGGGTTGGGGGTTGGGACTCACCCGAGGAGCGGAGGCGGCTTGGAGATCGTCATCCGCGGTTTGAGTACACAATGTAGAGAATTTTTCACATGACTAAATCAACGTGTCATTGGTCGTTGCCCAGTCGCTTGTACATCATGATGTATCGTATCAAGTGTCTCATCGTTGAGTTGGGGAATAGAGAGAGTCGTCAATACCCAATGAACTCTTTCTCAAACAGATATGCTTGCCAATACGTTGATACGCTACACCAGAACTCAAGTTTGCTTCCCACAGTAAAACTGGGCGCGTCAACAGCCTGAGCAGAGTGGGATAAGGTGCGAATATTATGGGCGCTTTGTAAGGGTAACGATGACTTCTGGTACTGCGCCGAGCCACATGAAATGTTTGCACTCAATCCTACGTACTGTTTACTCATGCCTATTTTCATCCGCGGAACATCACGCTGGTACTGTAGATGGATCAGTGACAGGCGGTGTTGTCGAGCTCTCTGGAATCCTCGACTGGGAGGAGAAGCGGTTTCTATCCTGGGTATTACCTGGGTATTAGGAACAGCTGCAGCTGAGGGCGATGAACATGCGCCCTAGTATCCGATTGGTGGGATCACTTACTACGAGTCTCCCATTCTAGTATCATAGGATACGACCACCGGTGAACATCACGAGGCTGTGACTGGTGGACCGAGCAATCGAATCCACCTTTATTTAATGACCTCCTGCGAGCACCGTGACGGCTGCAGATCCGAACTCCCCGGTGGCCCTGAACGTCAAGAATCGGACACTATTGCATCTTGCATCGGAATTTGGACGCGTGGAAGCTGTTCGGGGCCATCTCGAGCAATAAATGAAGAGATTGTGATAGCATGGTGGAGACTTGGAGCAGCGAGACTCGGATGCACAGCGTACGGACGGTGCAGACAGAGCATTTCAAACCCACCAACTCCGCTCTTCATCGAGCTGTCGCCGCTAGAACAACATTTCATTCTTGCTCTACCGCGGTACCGCCTCACCTACATAGGCTACACTACTTCTTACACCTATAACGTCTTTCTTTTCTTTTCTAAGTTTTCTTATCAGCGTCCGTTTCTCTGTTTTGTACGAGCCAACGAGGTGACGTAATTATACGCTTACTACCTTATGTCCCGTGACTAGCGTAGCGTAGTTGGGTTTCATACCCTCCAAGCTTCAAGCTTCAAGCTTCAAAAGCTAGCTTCAACCCTCGATTGACTGAATCTGGACTGATCCACTATATTCTACCGTGAAACTTCTCCGATTGTTATCCTTCAGTAGACGCACCACTCGAGCTGCGGCTTAGCTGCCCTTGGTGCTAGCAAACACAAACACGCGAGCGATACGACCGGCAATCATGTGTCCATTGCCGAGCTACAACCCAACCAGCATCACCATGCCATCATGACGGTTCATGCAGAGTACTACTAGCTCAACTAGTGCCAGTACCAAGCATGTAATTCAGCGCAAACACCTTCCATACCATATGAGATGCCGCAGTGATGCCGCGTTGAGCGCGCCGCCGATGACGAGGCCCACTGCGGCAGCATTTGCGTGCTGTGGCTGCATTTAAGTTTGAACTATGTTAAGCCGTCCTAAGTTTTTTCAGATTTTCCTGATGCTTGTGGACTCGGACATCAAAAATCCCTAGAGTGTGTGACAAGATTTCGAGAGCTTTCTGCAGTTACTGTAATTTCCATGTTTTATAATTCAGTGCATAATCGAGTCAAACCGAACAGATACCTTGTATGGCAACAAAAACTCACACGCTGCATCGATAACTAACAAAGTCTCGAATAGCTCATGATCAGCCAAAAGGCGTCCCCCTCATTACATCTCCCCCACCATCCTCCAATACCGCTTTCGCCTCTCCACCATTTCCTAGCCGCCTTTGGATATCGATCCCAATAGATCGCTGTTCTGAAGGCTTGCTGATGGTAAAGGATCGTCGCCGGACTGGGAAGAAAGGAACCGAACAAAGTCGACGTAAGTCTTTCATTGCGTGACATGATCCCACTATGACTACTGACTGCAACTGACGTTATGTGATTGTAGTCCAGGTGATACGAACCTACGTACTCCCTGATGACATCCTACTGGAGATATTTGATTTTTATATGAAGGAATATCCGATTCTTCCTGCAAGAAGTTATGTAGAGGCATGGCAATCGCTGGTTCATGTGTGTCAACGATGGAGAAGCCTTGTTTTTCGATCGCCACGTCGCCTCAATCTGCGACTTTTCTGTACACCCGAAACACCCGCAAGGGACACATTGGACGTCTGGCCAGCCTTGCCTCTCATCGTTAGGGGCAATATGGCGTTATCACCAGGCACAGACAACGTCATCACAGCACTTGGGCAGAACAATCACGTATGTGAAGTCTCCCTCTTGGCCCTTGCGGATTGGCAATTGGAAAAAGTCTTGGCCGCGATGCAAGTTCCATTCCCGGAGTTGACAGATTTGCAGCTCTTCTCATACGGTGAAACGCTGCCAGTCATTCCCGATTCGTTCTTGGACGGATCTGCCCCACGTCTGCGAATTTTCACCTTGGATTCCATTCCATTTCCGGGATTAGCCAAATCTACTTTTGTCTGCTACTCACCTTGTCTACCTCAGGCTTTCGGATGTTCCTCATTCCGGGTACATTTCACCCGAAGCGATCGTCGCTCTTCTCTGCGCCTTGTCCAGCCTCCAAACATTTCAACTTCGATTCCGATCCCCTCAATCTTGCCCTGGCTGGGAAGGCCGAAGTTTGCCTCCACGAAAACGCTCTATCCTCCCCGCCCTCGATTATTTTCTTTTCAAAGGAGTTATCGAATATTTAGAGGACCTCGTGATCTTCATCGACGCCCCTCAACTCAATACCTTTTATATAACTTTCTTCAATCAAATCGACTTTGACACCCCACGACTCGCCCAATTCATCAATCGTACACCCAAACTCAGGAAACGGGATGCACATGTGCAATTCCATGATAACTTGGCCGGCGTCGGACTTCCACCCTGGTCCAGAACTCTTGAGATAGCAATCTCTTGCAGAGAACCAGATTGGCAGCTTTCATCCGTCGCCCAAGTCTGTAACTCTTCTTTGCACCCCCTTTCCACGGTAGAGGATCTCTACATCGAGCATCGATATTCACAACTAGTTTGGAAGAATGATGCCATCGAGAACACCCTATGGTTGGAACTCTTACTTCCATTTACCGCGGTGAAGAATCTCTACCTATCCAAGGAATTTGCGCCAGGTATCATGGCCGCCCTGCAAGAGCTTGTTGGGGCCAGTATAGCAGAAGTGTTGCCCAGCCTGCAGAATATTTTCGTGGAGAGGCCCGAGCCATCGGGACCTTTCCAGGAAAACGTTGGGCAGTTCGTTACCGCACGACAGCTCCCCGGTCGCCCTATCACCATTTCTGTTTGGCACAAAGACTCCAACATGAAGCCAATGTGATGAAGCTCGTAAGTTACAGTCCACACATACTTGCTTCCACATTCATCTTGTATCACTCTAGCCGCGCAAGAAGAGCTTGCTGTTGCTCAACTCGCCTCGTCTCTTGCTTACTTCTTCATTTCTCCTGAAAATTCCCCGTCCCTACCCTTTCTCTTCTCCATCTATCGCACATTGTACCATGCTCTGTCTGACACGTCCTTGCACATGCACGTTCACGCACATACTACCCGTATCGTCTTATAACCTCTCTAGCGTCGAATGTTCTATATCGATTGGCGCAGGTTTTGGAAATCGAAACTCTGACTGAGACGATCCTTCGTGCCCAGAGGAAGGAGCCTTTCGTCCTTGATGCGCGTGACGGTCATGTAGTCTGCGCAACGGAAATGTGAGATAAGCCTACATTAAATGCCCTGGTTGAAGACTCGCTCAAGAAGAGCACGGAAGGGCATCACGACGCTCTCGCGCGCGTCGAACCAGATTGTTGGGTAATCCTATAGATACATTAACTGAATGCATCATCAATAGAGTCAAGCAGGGCACTGGCAGGCGAGTCCATGACTGACAGTCTCCGAGTCAGCTTGCCACCCCAGAATGTATATGCGATGTGAGAGACGAACAGCTACTATGGAATCTTCTCGAGCGGAACTAATAATCCCCCGTGGAGCACAGTGAGCCAGTCATTGAGGGAAAATGTGGGAAAGAAGCGAACCATGATCAACGACGGCGCGCGGCTACGTCACGCCGGCGAACGGGTGTCTGTCGTGATCGCACGGAACCCGAATGACGCATAACTGTAAGAAGCCGAGGGCGCGAAAGTTATCCAGTACCTCGAAGACTCGGATGCCCTAATTATGATCATCTTAACCGTCAGAACAAAGCGATTACTAGACCAGAGAAAGAAATGAGATTAAAAAGATTAGAGATTAGTAGAGAGTGGCGGTGAAGACATCATCTCGGCGAGAGAGAGCAAAGAAGGGAAGAGGAGGCACAGCCGAAGAGAGAAATGATGTAAATTTACCCTCGTCGCCATCGCCATCGCCATCGCCATCGGAGCGAGTGAGCGTCAAAAGGCGCCTTGTGATCGAGTACTAGATATACGGCGTGTTCATGGGGGATAGTATTGCGCAATTGCATTAGCACCAGTACGCCCTGCACGTAGCATTTAAAATGTTCCTGGCAGTAGCGGGAGAAGCAGGATCATCAGAGGTGTTCGTTGGCGTTGGCGTTGCGGTGACTGTCCCAATTTGAACTGAAATGAAAGGAGCGCCGTGCTGTGAGCGATTTTCATCGATATGGGGAGAGGGGCAGCGGCGCCTGGCTACTAGTACTGTGTGCTACTATAGTAGCTTGAGTCAAATAATTCCGATCATGTCAGTTGTGGGCGTAGTAAGTTACTTGGTGATGAGGATTTACACCAGAGCCGGGTGTGGTGTGACGGTGATGACGGAACTTTTGATTGCTCAAAAGAGAAGTGGCTTCACGTGTGACAAAGCACGGCCGTACAGTATGTCGACTGGTCACTGGCACAGCGCGTTCACTCTACATGAGCATTTCCCAGTCGGATTATCTTGGTTAGAGTAAAGTAACTTGCTACGGCGTACTACCGTACTTGATGGAGAGGTAGTAGTGGAAGGGCAGATCGCTGCTTGTGGCACAGTGGCTGCATTGCGAAGATCTTCGATATGTACTAATGTCCCACCGTGACTGGTTGACTTGCTGGACCTGAGCCTCGCCTCACTTTCGGCCACGTGATTGCGCACGTGTAGCATTCCCGTCGATGTTGATCGATTGATCGCCGGTAGTTGGAGAATTCCAACATGATTTCCCTCCACGATGACCGCCAGTAACCGATATAAACTCAACTGCCTCATCGAAGGCGAGCAAGATACTCTTACCTTCTCTGTTCCTCTCACCGCAAAAATCAATGAGTTGAAGCGAGTTATCTCAGGCTATCGAGAGGGAGAGCTCGAAGTTTTGCAGTATGATCGTCTCCTAGATCTGGCTCTTTGGAAGGTCTGCTAAGAGTTTTGTATGATTGTCAATATAGCCCATCGCCTGTCTGACGTACTAGCATTACAGATCGTCCGAATTCAATTTCGATACCATCAAGGCGTTCGCTTAGATGTATCTAGTCGAGTTTTATCGGATTTATGGCGGGAACAACCTCCCGTTCAACATCTTTGATATATTTTCGAGGGTGCGTGGTAGAGGGGGGAAGCCTGCAACTTCACCACCTTCTTTCCAAGAAAGTGCGTGTTACTCTCCATCATATGTCAATCCGCGCTCATTCTTACGACGCCGTTTGTATGATTCTGGGGATTCGGAAACCTCTCGTGAAGCAGAGAAGCAGAATGAAGAGCATGAGAAGGAGCTTGAGGACTTGCGTCGTCAACTCAGTGAGTGCTTCATACATCACTTTGCCGCGGTTCAGGATATATGACGAACACACTGCCTGAAGGTGTAATGGAAGCGATTGTTCGCCCCCGCGATCTCCTCTGGTTAAAGGAACTTTACTCAAAGATTCTGTAAGGTAGGAGCACGGGCTGCGCTCGCGCAGACCACTCCAGTGATCCTCTCATATGTCTGAGTCGCCCGGAAAGTCCCTTTATGCCCATCAACTTCTTGACGCGTCGACCTCCTCCCGGATTGCGGGACTCGGACCAAGTCGGCCGAGTATTCTCTCATTCCTTTTCTCGTTTATCTTGTCTTCTCCTTTTGTTCCACGCGCGCTCACATTAAAGGCGCCTACGATACGTACTACAGAGGACGCCTACCTCGTGGCTGCTCGTCGCTAGCTTCCTTTTCCCAAGTCTTGCTCTGATCGCTCCTTCTCTCGCCTGCCTACAACTTATAGTGTTCCTTCTTCCTATCCACACCTTACTTCTTCCCCGTTCTGTCTGCGCCCCCCACTTTGGACGATTTTGGTACGAGTTCGGGCAGGTCGCATGCCTTCGCGTCGGGGTGGCCACTGGCCACGCGTTATCCTCGATCCTCGTCTGATTCGCCCTTTTCTCACTCACTTACAGATTGCTTTACCTTAGCCTAAGACTGGCAGACGCGTTTTTGAGTCTCCCCCATGTATTTAAAGAGTGGTGTGTAGGTCACAATGAGCATCGGATCTTGTCCTCTTTTCTTCTCTTTCTCCAAGCCTGCAAAGTCGTCCCAGGACGCTGCCTTACTTTTCTCCTTTCGCTTCCCTTATCTAAGCCCGAGACACCGACGATCGGGTCATCGTGGCGCGGTACGTTTCCATTCACCGGTTCTACGCTGACTACTCTTCCTAGATCTTCTCCCCCTTCACGCCTCTCTGTTCCCTTCCCCACCACCTTCGCCATTTCCTCCCTCATCGAACTCACAAGTGCGGCTCTTGGCTGCACTACAATTCGGAATCGTGAGGACCTTAAACTGACACTTTTCCGAAAGGTGGAGGTCACTCGAGCGCATTATGATGCATTACAAGATAGCCTGAATCGGAAATACCCGGATCGTAACTTCGTGCAGTACGATGGTAGAAGTCATGATGTCCTAAGCGACAAGCTTGATATCCTTAAGCCGACCACCCCAGCAGAAGCTTTGTCACCACGACATCCCGACAACAATAGGACGACGACGATGATCTGGAGACAAGTAACGAGGACGATTCTGAAATTAACTCGTCGAGAGTTGACAGATCCAGATAGTGGAGACTGACTGGATCTGTCAACCCTCGATCTCAAGAACAAGTCGGACCGCTTCGCTTTGCAACTTTTCCTTCGTCAAGAGTACGATCATATCTCGGAGCTGATCAAGAAAAGTCCCCGAAACGGCAAAGGTTCGGTTATAGTTGGTGGTCAACCTGGAACGGGTGAGGTTCTTGTCTCCCTGTCTCGCAGGATCTAATCAGCCTTGCCGATATCAAGACAAGTCCGTGTACCCCACTATCTCTACCTTAGGATCATCGAGTCTCTAATCGCAGGCCGCCCATTCCTGTACCAAACCAAGGAAGGAACTGTCTATCATGTCGCCCAGAACGGTGTTGAGGCGATCCGGTCGTCTCGGTCACCAGAAACACACAATGTGGCCTTTTGTCGACGGCGACGAGGGGGATACCGAACCCAAATACTTCCTCTTCAGTTCCTTAGTGCAGATTATTGTGGTGGCATCATCCCCAAAAGGCGTAAATTAATGATGGATAAAGCAAACAGGTCCCGACTCGGACATAATCTTTACCAAACTTGCAACTACTAGTAGTTTATGGTCGCCCCGCGAGCTTTTCCTAATTGGGTTGGTCTTGGCATCTCTTCTTTCAACGCTCGACTGATTCATTTCTTTAAAATATTCCTTCGTCCTGGTAACATCACTTTCAAAGCTACTCAGTAAATCGACCTCGTATTTCGGCTACAATCCCCGTCAACGCTTTGATGCTTCCTACTCCGTGACCAGATTGAAAGCCAAAACGGAGGAGGTCATGGCGCAAATCACAAGCATTGCAGAAGAGATGAGCAGTGGTTTAAAAGCTATCATTACGAAGCCCAGTAATAGAATGAATAAACGCAGAGAGATACACGCGTCAATTTTGCGTTTTTTTTTTTACAACAAGGACCGATCCATTTTTTATGCTTTAGACTCCGACTGTTGTCGGGCCTAAGACCTACTCAGGCTTACTGCTCGAGCTCGCCCCTGGGGTGATGCGGGAAATGCGAACAGGCATTGCGAACACGCGAGTGATACGACTAATGATACGACCAACACCAAGCCACAGCCCAACCAAAACCGCAATATCCACGCAGATTAACTCAACAGCACCAAGCATATACCTTGGCGCGAACACTTTCCAAACCATGAGATGACGCCTCAGCAGCGCCGCGCTCAGCGCACTGCCGAGCAATAACGCAGCAAAGTATTGCAATATGCCAAGAGCGGCACGTACCGCCGCTAGTATCGCAACATGAGCCTGGCTTTTCGTCGCTGTATCTGATGATGATGATGATGATGATGATGATGATGATGTGGACTTTATCCCTCGATGTGGTGGAGATGAGGTGGTGGAGTCAAGCGGGGCGAAGTTCCAGATGCCGAGGAGTGATGTCGCGAGAGCGATGAGCGCGGTTGGACCGAACGTGTTGAGGATTACTAGTAGAGGGGAGAGAGGGTAGGTCACTGTGGGGGTGAGCAGGAATGCCGACTTCCATTGAATGCTCGAAAGAGTCGCCTGGTGTCCACTCGCAAAGAACGCTAGTCGCGCCAGGAGCGCAAGCGGTACCACCTCATCCAACGTCACAGCCAAAACTACTCCCTTCTCTCGCGCGACCTCCGTCGTAGACACGCCTTGTTGTAATCGAGCGAGTACGCCAGCGGGATCGGCCGCAAAGCTCGCGTTGAGAGCCCGCGCGTCGCGCGCAGCGTCGATAAGTTCAAGGTGTGCGAAGAGCGCGACGGTCACGAGCGCGAGGGATATTTGAGCACTCGGCTGTGCAGCGAGCCAGACTGGTGCAAGGAAGAGCGCCCAGAGGATAGCAAATGGGGCGCCATAGGCGTTGGAGAGGCCAAGAATGTTCACTGTCGTCTTGAGAGAGGCGCCCGTGCCCGTGCGTTCCAAGGATAAACGCAACGCGACAGGGACAATGGCCCAAAGCACAGTGCCCCCGAGGAAGGCGAGCACGCTCGACCATGCGAGTATAGTACGCGTCTGTCTCAGGTCCATGAATGTGAAATATTCGTATGCACCGGACGATTCGAGCCATTCCAAGAGCCAACATGCGGAGCCTGTGACTAATGCGGGAAGGAGGATGTAAGGGAGAACAAGGTAGGAGATGCCGTTTTCCGACTTGGAGATGGCCATGACATTAAGGATACCATATGGCACCAAGACAGCTGCAGGGATAAGCAACACGCGGACGAGAACCGGTGGTTCGGCGGCACCAGACCCTGAGAAAAACGTGACGCTACACCACGGATGTTGCTCCTCGCGGCAAACTGTGCTGATTGCCACGAGCCTTACGCATCCTGCGAAGAGTGCGGCGGAGGTGAGGATGCGATAGCGGAGGCGCGCCGTTGGTGCGGAGAATGCGGATGAGCAGCGGGGACACGAGTGTGAAGAGAAGGAAGAACGGAACTACACGGTCTTCCCAAAAGACGTATGAGTTGGAGAGAAAGGAGATTGAGTGGAGGAGAAGGATTGGCGTGGTCCAGGAGATGCGTAGCTTAGGTGGCGCGGAGATGAAGACACGCACGCCGGAGCTAACGGACGCGCCAAAGAGGATGGCTTGATACAGGGTGATTCCGTCCAATAGCTCGAAACTTTTAGCTAAGGCATATGCAACCGCTGTGAGCGCTGCGCCTGCGCTAGCAGATAACGCTACCACTCCGCCAAGTGACGTTATCCAGAGATCCCACTTGCCGAGGGAACGGCTACGTTCGTAGGTTCCCCACCCAACAATGAGGCTCAATACAATCACTCCCAATCCTCCCATCATGAGCACGGGGTTAAATCGTGCCCAAAGAGACCGGCAGGTCTCGAGTGCTAAATGATTATAATAGACTGCGGCTTCAAGCCTTTCTTCTGGCCTGCCCCCGTGGAAACGAGCCCAAGAAGCCTCCAGCGTTCTCCACATGCCGTCGAGTTCACCGCCTGAAGGACTATTCCGGTATGTGTCAAGGTATGTATGCACTTGACGTGCGTTGATGTCAAGCGCTTTAGCGTAATCACCGCCCGAGCTGTCCCGCCAGAACAACTCTGGGATAACCGTTCCGAGGTTGTTAAAAGGGATGGGAAGCCCGAGAAGAAGTGAGAGCGTCGGGACAAGATCGATCTGCTGCACAGAACGGTGTGGAGACGACTCTCCGGGAAAGATTTTGTGTGGGAGGTCGGAAGTCGGTGGATTCTCGGAAGACAAAGCTGGACCCTTCGAATAGATCCATAGACCGCTTGAGACTTCAAGGTCACCATCACCACCATGGTCACCTTTGCGGTCCATTCCATGGTCCCCAAGGACGACAAGCAACGTGTCATTATCAAGAAGGTCCACGACGCGCTTTAGGACATCGTTCATCTGTTGCTGCTTTGCTAGCATCGTCGGATGGTCAGGACCGACGCGATGACCTACATGGTCAACACCAAGAAAGTGACCGATAAGGAAATCCCATGAGTGAGCATGTGCTGAATTTGTCAGGAGGGGGAACAGGTTGGCAATCACACCGTTGTCGACGGTGTGTAGATCCTCGACATTGAAAGAATCGAAATCATGGGACATCTCTGGGTGGAAAGCAGTCGGAAAGACGGTGAGCCAGGTGTCATCTCCCATGAAGGCAATCTGCGATATTGTTTGATAAGAGCCTACAGATAGAAGAAATCAGGGTGAAACGCACTGTCTTGTTAGCCAGCTGAAGTTGCTGTATGATAGAATCCTCCGCAATAGACGAGCCTCCAAAGTTGTGGCCGATGTCTACGAATGTTGGTAGAGAGCCGGTGACGAGGGCCTTTATGCGTTGGAGTGTTGCCGTTGGGGGATCGGCGTGAGCGTTGAAGAGGAAGGAGTTGCGCGGCTGATTGGTGGTCAGCTCTCGAGGAAGGGTCAATACATTGTGATGGTATGGAGAATGAGGTTCAGGTGGGTGCGGGGAGAGAAAGTCGAATCGGAGGGCGTCGATGACGAGGATAATGGCGCGTTTGTGGGTTGGGGTTAATGTGCAAGGAGAGGTCGGGTTGGAGCAAGTGGCGACGGTAGAAAGGGATAATCTGCTAAGCAAAAAGCCACGGGTGAAAAGATAAATTCCGACGAGATGGAGAAAGGCAAGGTAAAGGAGAATCCAAGAGGTTCGAAATACCGTTACCATCATGATGATACCGGTTATGATGCATACGCGGCGCGGTCGGTGTTGTCAAACGACGTGAGTTGCAGCCCAACGTTAGCTGGGAGGTGTACCTCTTATAACACCCGTCTGCAAGTCACGTTGCGTCGGATGATGGTTGCGAGTATCGTAAGTTACGAGTGTGCTTGCTGAATGCCCTTGACATGCGGTCTCTCGGTTGAGTCGGCCCGTCCTCCCGTCCTCCCGTCCTCAACAGTGTTCTCGATGGAGAAGCAAGCTGAGCTGGAGATGTCATTGGACTACTCCTATTCAAGAGTACAGTCGCAAACAGCACGTCATTAATGCGTCAAGGAACCTTGAAGGGACTTCAGTTGAGCACACAAGCATAAGAACAACCGTGCTCGGCACAACTCGACAACGATGAGGTGGAAACGTAGGAGCTCTAGATCTCCTGACTCAGCGACCTACAGTTAAGCCATCCGATGCCTAGAAATACAGTGGACGAACACGCAATCCAAAAGCCGTCAACCCCACCGCGCATATATCTATGTATCAACGTATCGACCCCATTCCTGCTCTGGATGGCATGCGCAGGGACGCCACTGACGCCAGGTCGCGTGTCGGGAGCAGAATTTTTTTTGTTTTTAAGAGAACAATAGCGGCCATTGTAATGAAATCAACATGTTCTTGTCCGCTGCATGCGTGACTGGTTAATTATTGGCACCGTTGTGTCAGTCCATTGTTCCTTTCATTCATTGACGCCGGGAACAGCCGAACGAGAGGGTTCATAATAGGAATTTGAATTACCAAACTCTTCATGTCCTCCCAACTAAAGTTGCTCGATTTGCCCGTCGAAATCCTCTCAGAAATCCTCAGCCAGCTCGACCACCTACACATCCTCCGTTGCTCTGTCGTACGAGCGTCCTCTTTTCTCAGGAAATGGTGACCCCACACTCACACCTCTTTGTCATTAAGGTTTGCAAGCAACTCCACGCCCTCGTTACCACGTCCCTCGCTCTCCAATACCGCATCGAACTCGCCTCTGATGGGCTCGTAAACGGGCAATCAGCAGGGTCCGCGTTTTCTACCACCTCCGCGCGAATGGGGATCCTACTCGAGCGACGCGCCTCCTGGCGAGCCCTGCGCCCAAACCGACGTACTTCCGTTGCTCTCGCTGGACACTGTCACGCGTACGAGCTCGTCGGTGGACTATTCGCCAAAGCCCTCGAGGACTTCGGTGCCTCGCGAAGACTCGTCGCCTCGTGGTTACCGGGCAATGGTCGTGCGGAAAGACGTTTCGTCGTGGATGATTTGGGCGTGCGAATTAAGGACTTTGCGCTTGATCCTTCGCAGGACCTTATTGTTCTGCTTGAGCATCGTCCTGCTCCTGGGAGCTTTTCTATGGCAGGAGCTGATATTTGTGTACATCTTAGGAAACTTGGCGCTGTCGTTGCGCCCCACCCAGCTGCGAAGAACCCCATGCTGTGTCGGCGTGATATAGGACCCGTGCATGGATGTATGATACAGATTGTCGAGGATATCGTGGGGATGTACTTTTGGATGCCTTTCCACGCAGTACTCATCTGGAACTGGATGTCTGGAGAGGAAATCTTGGTGCGCCCAAAATCATCTCTCTAATCCTTATTCTTCTCATTGTACTCCCTTGCATAGTTCATACAAGAGGATCAAGCTCCAGAACGCATTTGGGACTTTTCGTTCCTCTCTTCACGGGCATACATAATCACGACGCTCAAGGACGGCGGCGAGATTCATATCTACAGCTTCGGTGATTCCTCCTCACACAGACAGCCGACGCATGTCGCGACGTTGCACCTACCTCCACCCCACGATGATCGTCTCCTGCTGGAGCTTACCACGACGACCGGTCCATTCCTAGCCCGTCCACCCCCTGGCGTACCGTTCGCATCAGCGCACAACGCTCGCGTTCACGTCTTTACCTTGCACCACGATCTAGAGACGCACAGGGGACGATGGCAGCCAGCATGCTTCGTGATGCACAACCAGACACTCGTGCAATACGTGGATGCTCACCGAGAGAGAAAGGAAGACGGCGCAGTAGACGTGCCGTGGGAGGAGTGGGGTCCACACGGGACGCGATTCTTGGTGCTCGCGATGGGTTTCCAGTGGCTCCGGTGAGTGTTGTTGGAAACAATATCCCGCGGCCCTTGTTGTACGCGAGCTTATGCCAATATCACCCCCCGTTAATTTAACGGTTGGTGGTGACGGGCAACTAGGTATGTCCACGGGACGCGTGTGGTGTGTCCCGTTCTGCAACCAACGGGGGAAAGCCGCGTAGAAGTGCTCGATTTCAACGTTCACGCTTCGCGCACGCCGACAGTCGCGGAGAAGCTTGCTGCGGCGCGTATGGGCATCGATACTGCGCGACTGCCCGAGGGGGCACGTTTCGTGTGCTCGCCATCCGTATTTGCCGCGGAAACGGTGTTTGCAAATGAAGTCGTCACGGCGCTGCCATATTACTCTATGCCCGCGCCGGGACAGTGTGAGCCGTACGTTGGGTACATGATAGATGAACAGAGGTTGCTCGGGCTTAAGGTGCGTTTGATCCGTTGAGGCCCGCGCGTTCTGGTTGCTCAGTTGCCCCCCCTTTTTTATACCTCTTTCGGGAAATTAAACTACATAGGCAAGTCCGTTTACCGATGGCGATTTGGGTGACGTCGACGTGTACACGTTCTGAGATCTGTATAACTGAATTCGTATTTGGTTGGCAAGGTGCGTTCTTTGTGTATCGAAAGGGGTGGAAATTTACAAACCCTAATAGAGGAACGCGACGTTGCTTATTTCCCCGCAGTGCAGAATGGGCACGAGGCCAGGGCAGGGCTTACTTCTTGGTTGGCTCGGTTGCCACGGCGCTCCTTTCCACCTTGCGGATCCAATTTTTTTGGACCTGGCGATGGACATCTCTCGATCAAGATCATGTCGATCATGATCTTTGTCTTGTTGGTTTTACTTACCGGGGGCTGCGTGGAAAATCAGTTTCCATATGACATGCCGCCGCCGTTTGAGTGAACAACGCTTGGATAGCAACCGCGGGCATTTTTGACGCCGAAGAAGACGATGGATTCTGTGTATCATATATCACTACCGAATATGTGCCACTAGTCAAATTTGGGTCTACGTAACACGTGTGAGGGAGCTGTGTTGAAGTGTGACGAGGCGGCCCTTGCTGCTCGGCACGGTGATGGTGTTGTAGTTAAGAATGCCATGAAAAATTCCATATTTTATTATTTGTGCACTGTGAAAGATGTGAAGTCAACGGACCATCGGGTGCGCGAGAAAAAAGAGGTTTAAAAGGGTTTAGCGCGTGTTCCTGTCTTTTCTTTTATTCTGCCGAGAGGTTCAAAGTTGGCGTGTTGGACGCCTCGTTGCCTTACTCAAACGCCCCCCTTCCGACTTTGCCTCGAGGCAACCCCCACCAACACGAGGCAGCGTGTGTCATATCCCCCATCAGTCCCCGCACTGCACGCCTTGAGGGTCCCTTATCTCCTCCCCCCACCCTCCCTCTTCCGCCCCCCACAAAAAAATCAACAAAAATAGACAAAATTCACCGCCTCCGTCGCAACGCCCTTAACTTACCCCTTCGCGCGATACCTCATTTCTTCTTCCTCTTTTCCCCCCTCCTTTGGCTTCACTTAACTGTATACCTACTTTACTTTTTGAATCATGGCACGATTATCCCCGTCTTCTAATAACTCATACCCTACTACCCCCGATCCACGCAGACAACAAGACAACGACGACAACGACGACGATAACAACGAAGACGATCAGCATGACGTTCCCGGTCAACGAATCAGTAGTCCCGACTACGTAGACGTCGAGATTCCCCAATCCGTCGGTGTACCGCCAAGCCAACAATCCCCCGTGTCCTCCACCTCAAGCGAGGGCTATCCCTCTTGGCTTCCCAAGCGCCCTCCACCTCCAGCCCCAGGTTCAACCCTACATTCACTCAGCACAGCAATGATGTTCGACGGTGGTGGTGCAGGTCCCGCTGAGCACCCAACAGCCAGCGCCAGCGAAGACCGTAAGCAACAACAGACGCCCGTACCTTTCTCGGGAGGGCGCAAACCCACACCACGTTCCGTTCGCATCGTCAGCATGCAGGACTCGAATGCCGCCACCTCCGCCACAGGCGCTGGTGCAGGTGGTCGTCGGGAGCCAGGGACAGATCGGACGACGACGACGCGGGTAAGCAGTAGTGCCCGTGCCACTCCTCCTCCCCCTTTCCCTTCTTCATCTTTCTTCCGTTCCCGTGTATGGTCCCGTGCTGCGAAAGCGTCTGCAATAGGAGGACTCTCGCCAACAACCCTTTTTTCTTCTTCCCAGACACCGGATGCCCGCTTGCGTAACGCTATCGCGACACCGCCAAAGTTCCGATCTCCCGGCTTGCACCTCGAACTCCTGCGCGACCCGTCTTACAAAACGCGCATCCATTTCTACCTATTTCCCATTCTCGTTCTCGCGCACTTGCCTCTTCAGACTTTCCTCGACTTCAATGCTATTTACATCTTGATCGAGTGAGTCCGTCGGCCTCGTACCGGGCGATGATGCCAACTGTTGTTTTGCTGAACCGAGTTTATCCGTAGAGTCGCAAAGTTCCCGAATCCGGACTCGCCCGGAGTTCCCGGCTCAGGTCGTAACTGGGTCCTGGGCGCCGTTGCATACATTGCGTGCTGGATCCTCTGGATATTCGGCGTCTTTCTTGGCTATGAGGTCCTCTACTCTTATTATCGTCGTTGGCGCTTCCGTGAGTTTTTTTTAAGTCTTTGACGTCATAGAAGATAGGACTTATCTTCGTTTACGTCCAGGTCGTCCGCTTATTCTTCCCATCTACCTGTCTTCCCCAGCTTTCAACTTCGTCGCCATGTCATCCTACGACCACTTCTGCTTTCTCCAGCACATTCGCTCCTCGGCATTTCCCTACGTCAACTCGAGCGCGGTCCTCCCATCGGCAGAGGGCTCGCTGCGCGATGCGCTCGCAGAGACGTGTTATTTTTATGCGCAGAACCTTCCAACTATTGTGACGCTCCTCCCGCGCGCAGGCTTGGCCCTCGCGCTGTTGCTCACGTTCTTCAGTCCTGAGAATCTCCCTGGTGGGTTATCACTCTCCGACGTTGATCAGAGTATAGCGAGCCGCGATGGAACGTTCTTTGACAAGAACACGGGAGCTCTGTCAGCCTATGCCAAAGGTGTCTTGATTGCTAATGCCGCCTGGGCGGCCTGGAGGACCCTCGTCCTCCTGCTCAGCTGGTGCGTAGCTTTTGTCTATTTCTTGTGATCAGTATAATTCTAAATAATATTAACTCAGGCTCGGTCTCTGGATATTCAGCGGGTATGGCTGTGCGGGGCTCTGTGGGCCTCGCTCACGCTGGGAGGAGGAAGAAGTCGGTCGCGCAACTTCGATCCGAAGCGAAAAGTTGGAATCGGGCATGGCCGCAGCTATGGGTGCCAGTGGCGTCGATGCACTTCCCTGGAGCTGGAAGGAATGCACTCTCATACGCGTGTATGAGGCGTTCGAGTTTTGTCTCACGCTTCGCGCACCGCGCAATGAGAAGTCGGCCGAGCGTCCCTCCGGAGGTGGATTCGAAGGTATCGAGAAGGTCTTTGCTGCCGTGGGGCTTGGCGGTGCTGCGCAACCACAGCCAGCTCGCAGGGGCATGCTCTCGCAAGACCTGTTTGAGAACCCAAGTGGCGCTCAGTCGCGCAAGAGTAGTGCGGCAAATGGACAGGAAGGAAGAACCCCACCGCCTGAGGCTCTTGTTCACGAGAAGTCGATGGCAGAAGGTGACAAGAATGAACCACTAAAGGATCTCCCGTATCCGTTCCCTGGCTTTGGTCCACGAGACAGTAGCGAGCAAGAGCAGATCCCGTTCCCGCCTTCTCCCGCCGTCCCGGAAGAGAGTGCAGGAGGCCATGATGACGATGAGGTAGAGGAAGAGGTAGAGGGTGATATCGTTGTAGAGATCGAGGACGAGGGAGAGGAGGAGGAGGAGGAGGAGGAAGAGGAAAAAGAATTCAATCCCCGGTCAAGCGAGGAGCCATCATCGTTCTCCGGCCGTGCATCCAACTCGCTTTCGAGCCTTGGCCAGCCTATTCCCAGCCGCTACCCATTCGCATTTCGTCACCCGGCCCGAGGGGGCAGCATGTCATCCACGGGCTCGCCTCCCTTCGCCTTCTCGCGTGCCACTGCGACGCCACAAAGCAAGAGCACATCAACCCGCGAATCGCACGAGACGCGTAGCACAGGCAATGCGGAGACCGCTTCCTCATCGCCCTCTGGTGGTTCCCCCACTTCGGCTGTCTCTCCCACTTCGTCCGTGCCGAGCCCTCAGGATGTACGCGGCATGCCCATGCCCCCACGCCATCCAGCTGCCGGAGGTGGCCGCCAACGCCCCTCGACAGCACCAAGTCCTGTCTCCCCTACACCAGCGGGTCTTACGACCACGAGGCCACGACAGACGTTCGAGGGGCACCGTCGGCAGCTGCGTCAGAGCATTGGCTCGGAGGTCTTACAGGAGTCTGACCGCGAGGACGACCGCGCCTCCCGCTCGGGGCAGCCTTCGCCTGATGGCTCACTGGAGGCGCGAGAACGCGAAGATTCCGTTGGCCTACTCTCTCCACCTTCATCTCAGCCGAGTCCTAGGGCATCATTACTTGGCTCACGCAACGGCAGTTCGACATCCCTCGCACGAATCAGCGGCGCTTTCCGCTCTCGCTCGCGGAATACCAGCTCGGGCTCGGGCGATGGTAGCGGTGGGAGTTCACGACACAATTCGCACGTCTCAGTTTCTAGCGCCTCATTAGCGCTTGGACGTGCCCGTGCACACAGCCTGATTCAGAACATTGGCGGCGCATCGCGGTCTAGCATCGAACTCGTCCTTGGGCGTATGCCACAGCCAAGTTCTCCCCCCGCCACTGGCGCCGTGCGCCTGGGCGACACATCTGACGTCGATGGGAGTGAGGGAGCGCTGAGCAACCCGGAAAGCCATACGTTCGGCTTGCCCGTCGTTGGCGGCGCCGGCAGCTTGCTGCCAAGGCGCGCCGGGGTGCGTGCACATACGCTCGAGGGCGATCCCGGACGGTCGTCGGTTTCAGTGTCATCGTCGTCCTCCGCGGCGGCTGCGGCTGTGGCTGTTGCGGTTGCGCGTGCGAGATCAGCTAGAGGACAAGTGGCGTCACCAGAGCCAAGGAGCAGTAGTTCGCGTGCGCGCAGCTCAACTTCGTTATCATCTGAGAGGGAGCGTCGGGGGACACAACCACAATCGTCTCACTCATTTGGATCGCAGGGTTCACGGCAACAGGAACAGGAACAGCAGGAGGAAGAGACACCACCATCGCCGTCGATTCTGTCGCAGTCAGTGCGGTCTGAAGACACTACGAGCGGGTCGACGACAACACGGACGGTGACGCTGGCGCAAGCAATGTCAGAAGCGCCTTCACAGGCACAGACGCGGGCACACACTCCAGCTGGAGTACCGATCCCTTCCTCGCCTTCGCCACCTCCACAATCTTCACCACATCTGCCAGGGGACTTGAGCACGGCGCCGCCCACGATCGCTAGTCAGACTACGGACTCGGGCGGTGACGGGCGTACGCCGGAGATGTGGGACGAGGGTGCTGGTGATTACGCGCCGCCGCACACGCGGGGGTTCATGCCTCACTGATTTGATCTAATGCTGAGCTGAACTGAACTGAACTGGAACGTGCCTTTTCCTTTTTATCACTCGGTGCTGTTGTTTACTCGCAAATTTTTTTTTTGGCTTTTCCCTTCTCGCAATGTTTCAGTTGTCACTTCAATTGCTCCTCGGTCTAACCTGCACGTATTTAGTTGTTGTTTATATTTCTATTAGAGTTCTTTGCTCACAAAGACATGCTTTCATCTTTTACGCATTTGCTATCTCCCATTCCCCTTACCCCTTACCCCTTCCTCCCCCTTACATCTACACCGAACTCGACCAACGCCGCTAAACCCATACTTACTGTTACGTGTACATGTGCCCCGTTACCTTCTAACCCACCTCCTCACCCTTACTCTTACCCTCACCTTTGTCCTCTTCACGCTACGCTCGGCGCTTCTGTCGGAAATTGCTGATGACCAACCCTCATGTCTTGCAAAGCCCTCTCCCTGTCCCTTACTGACAGATTGACGCATTTATAACACGCATTTCTTTCATTTGAACTATGGAACTCGTGTTCATCCAGTCACCCTCAGATCATGAAAAAAAAAATTGCGATTTTCTTTCGCTTCCTTGTTTCGATGAGTGGGATGGAAACCGCTGATTATGCGTCTAACATACACTCGACCAGAGCCAACTCACTACTAATTCCGAGTCAGTAAGTTAGAAATACTTCCTTCACACTTGGCCCTCCAAGTCTCCGCTTCCTACTAGATCAACCCTCCGTGCTCCAAGAGCACAGTATAATGCCAGACGAATCCGCCGCACTACCTTATGACTTAAATCGCGCGGGCGTTTCGTAAGTACCCGAAACTTAGGAAACCTGGAAGATTGGATACGCATACAGTACCACCGCTACTAAGTTAGCTCTACTCCCTAGAGTCAATCTCACTTATAATAACTCCATTCCGAAACTGAACGTTTCTGGTGTTTTTCCGAGTTTCACAATTGACTTCCATTTCAAGTTACTGGGTAGACGAGTATGAGCTAGCTATTCGTGTATTGCCTAGCCACATACGGGGGGCGTTACAATGAGTGAACGAGAAGCAGAAATGACATGATGGTATTTCTATCATCGACAAGAAATGGGATACGTATACGGAAATACTAAAAGCTACAAGGGCGTTTCTACTTGGCTCCATGTTCTCGCAGTAATTTCACGACTTCGACACGTCTTCCCCTAGCCGCTCTCTGCAATGCGGGCTCGCCTTCATTGTTCTTCACCTCTATATCAGCACCGTGTTCGAGCAGCAGGCGCACAACCTCCAGCTCCCCGTACATCGAGGCCGAGTGCAACGGGGTCCGGCCGCCCTGATTCTGCGCATTTATGTCTGCACCATGCTCTAGCAGTAATCGGAGGACAGAACCGTCTTTGATATTATCACCTATTGATGCCCAATGTAACGGCGTCGACCCGTTCTCATCCCTAGCATTGATGCTGGGAGGATCGTACTCGATTAATATCCGGACCACCTCGAAATTTCCAGAATAGGCTGCGCCATGCAATGGATTCATCCCATGTTCGCCCCGGACATCCAGGTCTGCGCCATTAAGACGGAGTAAATCTGCCGTCTGGAAGTGTTCTCCTGCCAATGCTGCCACTAGTGGTCGTACATGGTAGCCCCCATCAACATTCACATCCTGTGGATGCTTGGTAATGAGGTGCTCTACGAGATCGTGGAATCCACAGAGTGCCGCGTAATATAGGGGTGCCGCTGCGGCGGGTTTTTTATAGTCTGATGCGAACCGGTAAAAGGTTGCAACATATCCGGGTTTGGTGTCTATATCGCATAGCGTGAGCCACACCTTAAAGTGTGGTTTGTTTGCGTCGAAGAGATATTCCATCACTTTGGATAAACGTGACGACACCTCCCCAGATTGCGCATGAGTCGTCCAGTGCTCGGCAGCGTATTCAGCCAGCGGATGGTTCTCGGGTGTACTCCCTTCAACGTCAGATTGAATTTGTAATAAAACGCCCAGGCAAGCTTGCGCCAGGATCGCATGAGCAGGCTCCGAATCGATATGGTAATTCGAGACTTCTCCACTTGCAGTGGCGAGGCGAGGCGAGGTCAAGAATTCCTTGACAGAAAAGTGCGAAAATTGAACGACCCGCGAATCGCCAGCTTGGACAATTGCAATCAGACTTGAGCACGCCGAAAGAAGAGCTAGTTCTTGTTCCTCCCACCGCCAATCCGGTTTCAACCTCGGGATCCCTTCCGCATCATCGAAGTCGACTGCAAGGACTTCCGCAAGCTCCTCAACACGAAGAGGCCGGACGGCGACAACCAGGCATTGCAATACGCGTTGAGCGAGCCGCTTATTCGGCTTCTTGATTTCCTTCAGTATACGCTCATATGTCGTGTCCAACGATTCGGGCAATTCCTTAAGCGTTGGTCGGACACTTGGTGGAAGACATTGACGTAGGACTTCCAACTGACAAAAAGTCCACCGAAACCTGTCCGACGATTTGCATAGGTATTACGAACGTAAAACAATTCACTCACATTCCGTCGGCGAGTTCAGAGAGTGTCTTGATGACAAATTCTTTATCTTCCTTTCTCCATCTCCGCATGTGCGGTTCTGATTTCGAGTAAACAACCGACCTAACATAATCCGCAATATCTTGTTTCTGTCCGCTTTGATCATGGAGGGAGATTCGGCCGGAGGTCAGAGGTTCAAGGAAATCTCGTATGTCGAATTCTGGGCGACTTGTGACACAAATACGAAGGTTTGGAATCTGAAGTTCAGCGAGTTCCTCCAATAGCTGAAGTATCCGATTGCGAGGTGATGGAACCTCGGAGGTGTCGGGACATTCATCAAGGGCGTCCATTATTACGTAGATCGGACGGCGATCTCGGACTGTGAGCATCTCTATCAGGCACCGTTTCAGAGCGTCATCATTGGGCTGTTGCGCGCCGCTGCCATGACCGGAATAAAGACGTGATAGTATATCGCAACAGGGGCCCGATTGTGTGGAGAGTTGGGTAATAAGGGAAGGGACTAGGTCACGCCAGTGTTGCTTGTTGATGTCTCGGAAGTCGAAATAGAAATATGCGATCGAGGCTTGACCGGCATTGCACATGGTTTTCACATCTTCGATGATCGTCGAACTGGAGAAAGACAAGCTACTCAATTATCGTTGACAAAGACACTGATGGCTCTACGAACCAAAGTATGCTCTTGCCGGAGCCAGCTACAAATAAGGGATGTTATTAGGTGGCGTCAGGCGGCAAAATGAGACAGGGGCACACGTTTCCCATGAATCCAGAGTAGCGACTCGGAACCTGTTGACTTCCATTCATTATACGTCCTTCCCTCGAAAAACCAGGTCGCCGTTCCCTTGTGATGGGCGTTACACGCAATATTATGATTCGTAGATGGATCTTGTGGCGAGAGCCATCTACGAAGATCCTGTCGTAATTGACTCCCTGTGAGGATAATTGAGCCTGCATGTCCAGCATTAATGCGGTTCGGAGACCACGAACGTTTCACTTGATCTACGTCGTCGGCTGTTTGTTGGATAACTCCCCTGGCCTCTTCTCCATCTAGACACGTTGGGAGTTGGGCAATTTTCGATAATTGATTGAAAGACATATTACGCACCATCAATGACCGCCACTAATTTGTCATCAACAGCCTTCACTTTGTCGTCGACGTCCTTCACGCGATCGTCGACGCAGGCTACCCTATCGCCGACGCCAGCCACACGTTCATCCACGCTGGCCACGCGCTCATCGACACCAGCCACGCGTTTATTGACACCGGCCACATGTTCATTGATGCCGGCCACGCGTTCATCGACACCGGCCACTCGGTCATTGACACCAGCCACTCTATCGTCGACAACAAGTACATTGTTTGCAATTTCCCTGACTTCGCTATCGATGGCATTCGTGATCTCCAGGAGCTGCGCAGAGGCCATTCGAGCCTCCTCTTGCGTCAGCCTGTCCAGTCTCTTCAGCGCATCCTCGATCTCGTTATTTTCAATCAGTTTCTTCATTAGTTTCTTTAGATACTTTTCTGGAAATGGTTCTATCAATGGAAATTTATTCGTTACAGCAAGGACTTACTCATTCGGCCTTGTTTAATTTCTTTTGTGGCGATGGCAAGAATGTTGAGAATCTCAACCATTATTGCCGTGATCGTGTCTACCATTCCTTGATTTGGCGCCACCTTAGTGTATGTGTCCAGACGTCGGAAAAATGCTTCCATGCGCTCGAACATCTCAAAGAGAGAGTCTTGGTCCGCGCGAACGTCCTTAGCTGTCTGAGAATCGATCGTATTATGATGGACCGCACGAAGGTATTAAGAAGGGTACACACTGAAAAGAGGACACCAAATCCGATAAAGATCACCTTTGCAGGTGAGAATACCTGTCAAATATATATGAGAGGGTAGATCTCGGACAAGTTCATGCTCTGATGCATACCGAGCCGACACCTTCTCCGAGTGTCTCTGAGAACGCAAGAAGGACGTTCACAGTTGGGTCCAGCCACTTCATATTGTCACGTTGAGACTGATTGAGCTCTTGGACTTTTTCTTGAAGCACGGTGAGAATGCTGCTAGCCGAATTACAGGCCTGGAGCCGGTCAGCGAGCGAGTGCGTGAGAGGATCATTCTTTGTGCGTTTTTTTGTACGCTTTCAAGGCATTATCGAAAATTAGTTGGAAGTTGGACGATGTGGAAGTAGGAGGAGTGGGGGACATAAGGGGGAAGTGAGGAATTGAGAGGAGGATAGTAGAATCGTGGGTAATGGGGAAAGAGAAGAGCGACACGCCTCACCAACGTGCAGGAACAGCATATTTATAATTGATGGGCGCCATAGATAGGCGCGCAAGGACACATGACAACTGTCCACGTGGACCGGGAAGACACCAAAAAAAGGGTCATTAAGAGAGGCACAATAAGGCGTAATGGCTCTGGTGTCTCAGATTCGACTTGGCGTAATAGGAATGTGGCACAGTTATTACGGTACACCGGTGCATCATATGCATTATTTGAGATTGTGGAACACTAGAAGGCGATGCGGGGTGGCTACGGTTTGTGTCTGTTGTCCTTATTGCACCAGCATGCTTTAGTTATCGTTCCAAAGTTCGAACCTGTGCTTTGCCTTGATGCGGCACTGGCAAGAAAAGTAAATCACTTGAGTCATATGCTGCTAGAGCCTGAGCACCCTTCCCGCGCCATGAGGACCAGACCGATTGAGACCGACCAGTTACATTTGTTGGAAACTTTGCATGGTGAAGCGACCGGAACTCAAAGCGACAGCTCGGACCCAGGCCAGCCTCAGGAGAAGTGACTTAGTTAAAGTCCTAGCACTGTACGACGTCACGGTTTTGGTTTCGCACGGCTTCGTTAACTTAAGGTGTCTTAACTGAACACTTTGCGTTTCTGCTTTTGCGCCCTTATTTTTGACCAAAAGAGGAACCAACGGAGGGGATGCGTTACTGTACCGTAAATGAAAGTGTTTGTTGAATCGCCAGCTCAGTTGGCCCGAGTCTGGTTGACCGCAAACGGAAAATCGTCATGGGTGAGATGGTGCAGCCCGCCGGTTCTTTTGGGTCCAGACTCGGCTTTTGCCGCCACCACCATAGGGAGTCAGCACCATGATTCATTGATTTATCGATAGCCCATACTGTATGAGTTGACCCCCATCTACTCCTTCTCGTTTTGATTCTTTCAACAACGATGATCACCATGACCATGACCGCCCCATGGCAAGTGTGATGAGGGGAGGTGTGTTTAAGTGTGACCCGGGGGCCCTTGCTCCTCGGGACGGTGACGGTGTTGTAGTTAACAATGCCGTTAAAATTCCCAATTTTTTTTATTCGTGCACTGTGAAGGATGTGAAGTCAACGGAATATAGTATCGGGTGCGCGAGAAAAAAATAGTTTTATAAAAGGTTAGTGCGTGTTCATGTCTTTCTTTTTATTTCTGCCGACAGGTTCAAAGTTGAACGCCTCGTTGCCTTGCTCAGACGCCCCTTCCGACTTGCCTCGAGGCAACCCCCACCAACACGAGGCACGTGTGTCATATCCCTCATCAGTACATCAGTCCCCGCACCCTCTTCCGTCCTCTACAAAAAAATCAACAAAATCAACAAAAATAGACAAAATTCGTCGCCTCCGTCGCAACATCCTTAACTTACGCTTCGCGCGATACCTCATTTCTTCTTCGTCTTTCTCCCTCCACTCCACTTTGCTTTCGCTTCAAGCATAACTGTATACCTATACTTTCCTTTATGAAATCATCATGGCACGATTATCCCCGTCTTCTAATAACTCATACCCTACCCCCGATCCACCCAGACAATAGGACAACGACAACGACAACGACGATCAGCATGAGCATGAGCATGACGTCCCCGGTCAACGAATCAGTAGTCCCGATTACGTCGACGTCGAGATTCCCCAATCCGTCGATGTAGCTCCAAGCCAACAATCCCCCGTGTCCTCCACCTCGAGCGAGGGCTATCCCTCCTGGCTTCAATTCCCAAGCGCCCCCCACCTACAGCCCCAGGTTCAACGCTACACTCGCTCAGCACAGCAATGATGTTCGACGGTGGTGCAGGTCCCGCCGCGCACCCAGGAGGGGCAACAGCCAGCGCCAGCGATGACCGTCAAACAACAACAGATGCCCGTGCCTTTCTCAGATGGGTGCAAACCCACACCGCATTCCGTTCGCATCGTCAGTATGCAGGACTCGAATGCCGCCACCACCGCCACAGACGCTGGTACCGGTGGAACTGGTGCTGGTGGTCGTCGGGAACCAGGGACAGATCGGACGACGACGACGATGCGGGTAAGCAGTAGTGCCAGTGCCACCTTTCCTCCTCCCCCTTTTTATGTATGGTCCCATGGTGCGAAAGCGTCTGTGATCGGAGGACTTTCGCTAACAAGCTTTTTTTCTTCTTCCCAGACACCGGATGCCCGCTTGCGTGCCGATATCGCGACACCGCCAAAGTTCCGAACTCCCGGCTTGCACCTCGAACTCCCGTGCGACCCGTCCTACAAAACGGGCATACATTTCTACCTATTTCCTATTCTCGTTCTCGCACACCTACCTCTCCAGACTTTCCTCGACTTCAATGCTATTTACATCTTGATCGAGTGAGTCCGTCGGCTCGTACTGGGCGGTGACAACGTTGTTGTATCTACTGAAACGAGTTTATCTGTAAGGTTGCAAAGTTCTCAAATCCGGACTCACCCGGAGTTCCCGGCAGTGGTCGTAACTGGGTCCTGGGCGCTGTTGCATACATTGCGTGCTGGCTCCTCTGGATATTCGGCGTCTTTCTTGGCTATGAGGTCCTCTACTTATTATCGTCGTTGGCGCTTCCGTGAGTATTGAAGACTTTGATGGAAGATAGGACGTATCATCGTTTTACATCCAGGTCGTCCCATCATCCTTCCCATCTACCTGTTTTCCTTGGCTTTCAACTTTGTCGCCATGTTATCCTACGACCACTTCTGCTTTCTCCAGCACATTCGCTCCTCGGCATTTCCTTATGTAAACTCAAGCGCGATCCTCCCTTTGGCAGAGGGCTCGTTGCGGGATGCGCTCGCAGAGACGTGCTATTTCTATGCGCAGAACCTTCCAACTATCGTGACGCTCCTCTCGCGCGCAGGCCTGGCCTTCGCGCTGTTACTCTCGTTCTTCAGTCCTGAGAATCTCCCTGGTGGGTTATCACTCTCAGAGTATCGCCCGCCGCGATGGAACGTTCTTTGACAAGAACACGGGAGCTCTGTCAGCCCATACTAAAGGTGTTTTGATTGCCAATGCCGCCTGGGCGGCCTGGAAACTCTCGTCCTCCTGCTCAGCCGGTGCGTAGCGTTACTCTGTCTCTCGTGATTAGTATAATTCTAAATAATATTAACTCAGGCTCGGTCTCCGGATATTCAGCGGGTATGGCTGTGCGGGGCTCTGTGGGCCTCGCTCACGCTGGGAGGAGGAAGAAGTCGGTCATGCAACTTTGATCCGAAGCGAAGAGTCGGAATCGGGCGTGGCCGCAGCTATGGGGCGGTGATGCACTTCCCTGGAGCTGGAAAGAATGTACTCTCCTACGCGTGTATGAGGAATACGAGTTTTGTCTCACTTCGCGCACCGCGCAGTGAGATGTCGGCCGAGCGTTCCTCCGAAGGTGGATTCGAAGGTATTGAGAATATCTTCGCTGCCGTCGGGCTCAGCGGTGCTGCACAACCACAGCCGGCTCGTAGGGGCATGCTCTCGCGAGACCTGTTTGAGAGCCCGAGTGGCCCTCCGTCGCGCAGGAGCAGTGTGGCAAATGGACATGGAAATGGTCGGGAAGTCATAGCCCGCCGCCGGAGGCTCTTGTTCACGAGAAGTCGGTGGCAGAGGGCGACAAGAATGCACCACTTGAGAATCTCCCGTATCCATTTCTTGGCTTTGGTCCACGAGACAGTAGCGAGCAAGAGCAGATCCCTTTCCCGCCTTCTCCCGCCGTACCGGAAGAGAGTGCAGGAAGTCATTATGACGATGAGGTAGAGGTAGAGGGTGACATCGTTGTAGAGGTCGAGGACGAGGGAGAAGAGGAGGAAGAGGAAGAAGAAATCAATCCCCGGTCAAGCGAGGAGCCATCATCGTTCTCCGGCCGTGCATCCAACTCGCTTTCGAGCCTTGGCCAGCCTATTCCCAGCCACTACCCATTCGCATTTCGTCACCCGGCCCGAGTGGGCAGCATGCCATTCACAGGCTCGCCTCCCTTCGCCTTCTCGCGTGCCACTGCGACACCACAAAGCAAGAGCACATCAACCGGCGAATCGCACGAGACGCGTAGCACAGGCAATATGGATACAACGACCGCTTCCTCATCGCCCTCTGGTGGCTCTCCCACTTCATCCGTGCCGAGCTCTCAGGATGTACGCGGCATGCCTATGCCCCCATACCATCCGATTTGTCACTCATCGCTTTCACGTTCCTCTTTAATTTATCGACAGCCCATTTGGGCTGACCTCCTTCTACTTCCTCATGTCTTGAATGTTTGATTCTTTTGATCACCATGGTAGCCCCGGTCAACGAATCAGCAGCCCCGACTTTGTCGACGTGAGATTCCGTACACTGCTGGTGTTGCGAGCTCCCGCAAACCCACACCACCCTCCGTTCCCATCGTCTGCATGCAGGGCTGGAATACCGCCACTACCATGTGCCTGTGATGATGCGCGTCGGTAGCCCGTGATGGATCGGACGACGACGATGCGAGTAACCGTACGTAGTACCCGTGCCACCCATTCTCCTTTCCTCCCCTTCTTCCCTTCCTCCTTTCGCTCCCGTATATGGTCTTGTGCTGCGAAAGCGCCTGCACCCGGAGGACTCTCGCTAACCCTTCATTCTTCTTTTCAGACACCGAATACCCGCTTGCGCGCCGCCATCGCGGCCGCGCCCAAGTTCCGATCTCCCGGCTTGCACCTCGAACTCCTGCGCGACACGTCTTGGAAGACGCACGTCCACTTTTATCCAATTCATTCCTCGCCCACGTGCCTCTTCAGACATATCTTGACTTCAATGGTATATATATCGTTTATCCGTAGAGTTGGAGTTTCTGAATCATGCGTGACCTGGAGTTCTGGATTCTGGATTTCGCAAGTGGCTCTTGGAGCCGTTGCATGGATCGCGTGCTGCTTTCGATATTCGGTGTCTTCCTTGGCTAGGAGGTTCTCTACTTATTTCGTCGTCGTCGGCGCTTCCGTGAGTGTGCGAGACTGAACTTCTTGAATGATAAAACGTATCGCTCTCCATCAGGTCGACCTCTTATCCTTCCCATCTTACCTGTTATGGTTAGGCTAAGTGCTGCGAGAGCGAGTGTGTGTCGTCCTAATAAGAGAGGAGAGAGAGGAGCGGTGGGAGATGGAAAGGAGAGCAGAGTCAGAGGAGAGCGAGAGCGGGAGGTCAATCGAGACGATGTGGACAGCGGTTCCACCAGACGATCGCCGAGAGAGAGAACACACGGGGAAGTACAGGAAGAAGAGAGATACTAATGATTGAACGCGATGCCCTCCTCGACGAGCAGGAGGGCGGTCTTATATATCTAAAGACTAAGCTATGGTTGCTACAACGACTATGGTCACTATATAGTGCTATAGAGTTGAGTCTTGTTTTGCTGATGCAGTCATCGCGTTTCCTTTCATCAGTCATCGCGTTTCCTTTCATCAGTCATCCTTTTCCTTTGATTCTTTAAATTTACCTTACCTTTCATCCTTAGTTCTCCTATCTCTTGACAGCTCGATCATACCTGACTCGACTTGCTTCATTTCCTTTTGATTCCTGCTCGTGCTCGTCTTCCTTATGTATCATACGCGACTTGCCCTATGCACTCGCGCCCTCGCCTATTCTCGTACCTGTTTCAGTTCTCTTTCATCCTCTGTCTTTCCGACTCGGACTCTTTCGCCCTCGACATGCTTCACTCTCTCCTGTCTCTTCTCTCCCTCTTGTATGTGTGCACGGCGCCGCCAGTTGCGCATTAGTTCCATCGCCCCTTGCTCTGGCGCCGCCTCATCGCCCAGCTGCTTCGTCTTTACCTCTCGCGCTTCGTTTCTGTTCGCTAAAGATTCCTTCAATTCACTTCACCTCCAAGTCTCCGCTTCCTACTAGATCAACATCCCGTGCTCCACGAGCAAAGTACAATGCCAACCGAATCCGCCGCACTACCTTATGACTTATTAATAAATCGCGCGCATTTCGCAGGACCCGAAACTGAGTCAAACTGGAAGACTGGGATACGCATACAGAACTAACTTAGCTCTACTCCCCAGTCAATCTCACTTAACTCCAATCCGAAACTGAACGTTCTGGTGTTTTTCAGAGTCACGATTGACTTCCATTGCAAGTTAAGTTATTAGGGGTAGATGAATAGCTAGCTAGTTATTCGTATATTGCTTGCCACATACGCGGCGTTACAATGAGTGGACGAGAAGAAGAAATGACACGATGGTATTTCTATCATCGACAAGAAATTGGATATGTATACGGAAGTACTAAAAGCTACAAGGTGTTTCTACTTGGCTCCATGTTCTCGTAGTAATTCCACGATTTTATCACGTCCTCTCAGTCCTATGTCAGCCGCAACCTGCAATGCGGTCTTGCCATCATTGTTCTTCACCTCTACATCAGCACCGTGCTCGAGCAGCAGGCGCACAACCTCTAGCGCCTCATGATACGAGGCCCAGTGCAACGGGGTCCAGCCGATGATTGACGGCACATTTATATCTGCACCATGCTCTAGCAGTAATCGAACGACAGAACCGTCTTCGGAATAATGACTACTTGATGCCCAAAGTAACGGCGTCCATCCGGCCGCATCCCTAGCATTAATGTAGGCGGGATTGTACTCGATTAATATCCGGACCACTTTGAAATTTCCATAAGAGGCTACGGCATGCAATGGATTTATCCCATTTTCGCACCGGACATCCGGGTCTGCGCCGTTATGGCGGAGTAAATTTGCCGTCTGGAAGTGTTCTCCTGCCAATGCTGCCACTAGTGGTTGCACATAGTAGCCCCCGTCAGCATTCACATCCTGCGGATGCTCCAAGTGCAGCGCGAGTAAGCGCTCCGAGGTCTGATTCTCGGCCCACGCCAGGAATTTCCTGAATGCGGCAGCACACTGGTCTTTGGTTTTTAAATAGTAGACCACTCCATGACGAGAATAATCATCAATGAAGGTAGCCATGTATAGGGAGCCTTGAATGGAGCGTGATTGCATCGGACCCGCGAGATCTGAATGTACGATCCAGAGTCAGAGATCCGAATGCTTGTTAGATCCGGGAAATGAGGAGCGCGTCTGTTTGCCTAGTTGGCAACCAGGGCAGGGGGAGGCGTCGCTCTCATGAGAGAGATCAATGTTAATTCCTTTGACAGAATCGCAGTAGCGCTTAAGGGCGTTGTGAGACATATGCCCCATGCGCTCATGCCACAGATTAAGGGGTGTAGGCGCGGTGATCGTGTTTACAGCTGTATTGAAAGCGTCAATCCAAAAGAGATTGCCTTCCTAATAGCCTTCAGCGATCTTATGATCTTGGATGGAGATCGAGAGTTTATGATTCTGGAATGTTATCTGGCCACCTTTGTGCATAAGCGCGCTCACTGAGAAGTAGCGAGCGCCTGCATCGGGGACATGCATCACATTGTGGAGATGGATCAGGCGATCGCCACCAGATGGTCAGATCGTAACTGTACCGATGCCAGTCTGGGTGATCTCCGCGTGGCCTCCGAGGCTAACAACGCCTCTGGCCGGAGTCCAGTTAGAGAAATCGGATCTGTGCGGAGATATGTGATGTGTAGCGCCGGAGTCCACCATCCAACGAGATCGCGCAACAGAATAAAGGGAAACTGATAAATCTTCATTAACATCTACCTCCTGTATACTAGCTGTAGCAGCAGGGGCGATGTGTGCGTTCACCGATTTGGTGGTGTTCGCGCCGTCTCCCTTGTCCTTCTCCTTCTTCCCCTCCTCGTCCTTTTTCTTCTTCCGGCACTCATTACTTTTGTGACCGGGTTTCTGGCAGTAATAGCAGGTTACTTTATTCTTTCCTGCCTTGTTGCCCTTGCGTTTGATAGGGGCGACTTTATTAAGGGACGCGGAGGTACCGGACCGTCGACCTTCCTCATTGAAAATCCGATCTTGGATCTTCTGAGGGGAGAGATCTTTCGGCTCGCCTGTCGCTAAGATAGTGGACGCGACGGCTGAGTATGAGTCCGGGAGTGCCTTAATTAGGATAAAGCAGAATTGGAGATCTGGGACTTTCATGTCATTAGTCTCTAGAGTGATGCGGGCATCATTAAGCTTCTGTAGCTGAGGGAGCATTGGACTAGAGTCGTCCAACGCTGTGCTGGTCAAAGCGATCCAGGTGTTGAAGGAGGACATAGATCCTACACCTCCATGCACGCGTTTGATCTCCTCCCACTTCCCTTTACAGGTGGGAAACTTTGCATCATCGGCAACAGTGATCCAGACGTCCTTTTGAATATACATCTCAAGGACGCCCAGGACCATTTCTTCCTTAGCCAGCCAGTCTGTGTTGGGGGTTAAGATGGTCTGACTGGAGGCGTCGGTGGAAGCTGTCGGCATGGGAGGGGAATCAAACAAGTGGTGCTTAAGACCGTTCATGCGGAGAAGCGCGGTGATGCGCGAAGCCCAGGAGGGCCAGTTGGAGCCATCCAGAGTCTCGATAGCAGCCGATCCAGACGGCGGAAAGCTGATCGAGGGACTCATAGTGCTGCTTTAGATATATTGGTATGTGATAAGCGACGGTTAATTCTAGAAGTGAGGAGCGATCAGATCTAGTTTGATCGAAGATCCAGGCTGAAGACACCTGGCATTGCCAACTGTAAGCCCCTGAATCTAATTAGATCCAGTCCTCCGGATCCGCGTACGCGTGATCTCGGAGAGAATACTTGCGCGTGCTTCTGCGTCTAGGTATGCTTCCTCACACAGCTTGTGGGAAACCTGGGTGAGCAGGTCCAGTCACGCCAATCCAGACGGTTTCAAGAACCGGAGGAAGTGGGGTCGCAGCAGAGATGTGTGAACAGAGGCTCGCCTTGGGGAGAGAGATTGTGAGTGATTCTGCTGGGCGATAAGGGAGCTTGTGTGGGGATCTTCTTTGAAATTCACAGGGGCGCAGGGCCCATAACCTGATAAAACACGCAGCAATAAGGCGCGCTGGTTATCAGCACGCTAGTAAGTAGATTTCAGTCTGGTAGAACAGATCTAATATTAGATTAGTACTGTACCTAGTAAGTAGATCTAATAAACGTGATAAGCATGTAATAGAGCGTAGCATAAGGCATAGGGGGTAGGGTTGCCGCAGTTCGGTTCAGAACCAAAGTTCGAACCTGAACTTTTCCGAACCTGACCGAAGTTCGGTCCAAGGTTCGATGGCTGTGCCGAACCGGACCACAAGTCCGGTTCTGCGTTCGAGAAAGGCAGAACCGCCTTGAACCCGGTTCAAACCGAACTTTTAACTTCTCATGACTCTCATCCAATTTGGTACTGGCAATGATCACAGTCTCACTGGCCTTCATGCTCATAATAGAAAGATGAAAGGAAGACTTTTTTGAGAGACCTAGAGAAGAGTCAGCGGCGATGCAGCGATCAGATCCGTGTGTTGGCTCGGCGGTTCGGATCAGCGTGAGGCGTGAGGCTTCGTCGGGTGGGCGGCAAGGATGCAAAAGACAGGCAGAAGGGGAGGGGAAAGCGTCCGCCGTCCTGAGACGGCGAGCACACAGAGAAGAAGAGATAGAAATGAGAGCTAAGATTCAAGGATCCGCGTGGTCGCTCTCTCCTTGACTAGCAAGGAGGCTGCTTAAATACATCATGAGTGCTACAGTACTAGAGGTCCGTGTCCAGCGAAAGTGATGTCCGGACAACTGTATGAAATATGTCAAAATGTCAAATAAGTGGTCAATAGCTAGGATACAGGGCTAAGGAATAAATTCGAGCGATGCACTCCCGGCGTGTGGTTTCGGCTAGCGTCGATCTTCGTCGTCCAAAGGCCGAAAGGGGAGGGCGAAACTGGAGCGAAAAGGGTGAGGAAGGGCTTTTGATTGCAGGAAAGCATCATATCCACTCGCTGTTGTCTTGCACCAGAGGTCGAGGGAGAGGTGATGAGCGTGAAGCGATAATAAAAAGGGAGTGTGTGAAGTGATGATAGACAAGCGTGTGAAACTGTACAGTTGTGGCTGGGCGCTCCGGTGTGGGCTGTTCCGTTGCTCTGTTCTGCACAGGGCGCTTGGACGGTGCACGCGCAGCCGCACTGCACACCTTACAAAATCAAAATCGATACCGCCCACAAACCTTCAAAAGCCACTGAACTTACTAAGCCCCACATCTCCCCTCTCACACCAAGCCCGCCGGCCTCAGCGCCCACAACCTTAGCTCTGAGCCTAATGAGCCTACTAACAGCATCGCGCATAGCAAGTTTCTCGCACGCACACAAATACACACCCAATTTCGAGCATATGACATGGAAGGACACGGTCGTCATGGATGAGGTGCACTCGAGGCACAGTGTCGACGCACTTGGGGTGCATGCCCACATCGTTCGGCTCCGATCAACACTCATCTTTTTTTCATTCCCTTTTGATTCCTGCTCGCGCTCATCGTCCTCACACATCAAATGCGACTTGCCCTATGCACTCGCGCCCTCGCTTAGTAGCTTTACCTTTGTACCTGTTTCACTTTCCTTTTCATCCTTTGTCCTTTCGTCCTCGGCATGCTTCACTCTGATCATACTATACCTCCTGATGTGTACATACAAAGAGTCCTGTATGTACTTAAGTCCCCTGTCTAGTGCCCGGAATGTTATTGCCATCGTCTCCAGCTCCTTCTTCCTCCCTCTCGTGTGAGTGCAGCTGCACATCAGCCCCATCGCCGTCTTGTTCTGGTGCCACCTCATCGCCCGGCCGTGTCGTCTTCGCCTCTCGCGCCCCATTCCCGTTCGCTAAGGATCTCCGAGACTCGGGCAAAGAGTTGATGGATGATATCATGATATGATCTGCAGAATCGTCAGTATACACGTTGCAGTGCTGGGAGAGTGAGAAGGTACACACACGACGCGTGGTAGGCTGAGCTGCGATGAGCAAGAGTTCATCCTGAAAATACTTGAGTAACTTCGGTCCGAACCTTGCTGAACCTGAACTGGACCGTCCCGAACCTGAACCGATGGTCCAGTTCAAGGTTCAGGAAATTCCCTGAACCGAACCTGAAGTTCAGTTCAAGGTTCAGCAAAATACCTGAAGAACCGGACTGAACCGGACTTCGGCAACCCTAGCCGGTTTGCACAGCCGTGGGAACTTTCTTATCTATTCATCCTCATCACTCTGAGTCGACGACAACTCTGATGGCTCAAGAAAATGGTGTGAAAAGGCTAAGGAGCGTTATTGAATCATGTCCAGGCTGAAGATATCTAGCAAAGTGTATAAATTTGGCATGAGATCATTTTGGGTACAAGAAATGTATATATGTGTCACAATTTGACACCAAAAAAGTGTGACTGCCACCAAAATCGTCATTTCACGGGATATGGCTATCACTGCTCAGTAACAACTCAACCGATTGCTCCCAAAATTGGCCAAACTGTAGGTATAAGAGGTAGTTATCCATGTGTAAATTAACAGCAAGAACGGGCTAAAATTGAGCAAGTTCTCTATTGGTGTGAAAAGTGATGGTGGTGTGAAAAGTGGTGTCGGTACACTGTACTTCCTCCCGTCTTGAACGTTTGATTCTTTCGACGATGATGATCACCATGACCATGACAGCCACAGCCAACGAATCAGCAGCCCCTACTTTGTCAACGTCAAGATTCCGCACACTGCCGGTGTTGCCAGCTCCCGCAAACCCACACCACCCTCCGTTCGCATCGTCAGCATGCAGGAGACTTGAGTACCGCCACTACCACACGTGCCGGTGGTGGTGCGTGTCGGGAGCCCGTGATGGATCGGACTATGACGATGCGTGTAAGCCGTAGTGCTCGTGCCACCCACCCATTCTCCTTCCTTTCCCTTCTTCCCTTCCTCCTTCCGCTCCCGTGTATGATCCCGTGCTGCGAATGCGTCTGCGTTCGGAGGACTCTTGCCCACCCTTTCTTTCTTCTTTTCAGACACCGGATACCCGCTTGTGCCGACATCGCGGGCGCGCCCAAGTTCCGATCCCCCAGCTTGTACCTCGAAACTTCTGCGCGACACGTCTTGAAAGACACGCTTCTACTTCTATCCAATTCACTTCTCATCCTCGCTCACGTGTCCCTTCAGACATATCTCGACTTCAATGCTATACATATATCGTTTATCCGTAGAGCTGGAGTTTTTGAATCGTGCATGACCGGAGTTCTCGATTCTGGTTTTCGTAAGTGGTTCTTGGTGCCGTTGCATGCAATACCATGCATCGCGTGTTGGGTGCTTTCGATATTCGATATTCGGTGTCTTCCTGTCTGATCCTCCTGATGATCAACTCTCACGTCTTGTAAGGCCCTCCCTGTTCTTCATTGATAAACTGACTCGTTTGTATCACGCATTTCTTTCCTTTGTATACGTGATTTCATTCGTAGGTCTCATATGCCAAAGCCACATCGACTACGGATAACTTGTATGCTTGCCCTCGCCCTTAAACTTAAATCATGAATAATAATAAAATGATTTCTTTTGCCGCCTTATATCGATGAGTGGGATCGAAACCGCGGATATGCGTCCACACTCTCTCTCGACTAGGACCTACTCACTACTGATTCCGAGTCCGTAGAAGACCTTCCTTCACTTTCTTCACACTTGGCCCTCCAGCTATCCGCTTCTTACCAGATCAACCCTCCGTGCTCCAAGAGCACAGTATAATGCCAACCGAATCCGCTCCGCTTCACTACCTTATATGACTTAAATCACGCGCGTTTCGTAAGACCCGAAATTGAGAAGACTGGAAGACTAGAAACGCATACAGTACCACCGCTACTAAGTTAGTTCTACTACCCAGAGTCAATCTCACTTAACTCCATTCCGAAACTGAACGTTTCTGGGGATTTTCCGAATTTCACAATCGACTTCTATTGCAAGTTAGTAAGTTAGTTAGGGTAGATGAGTAGCTAAGCTATTCGTGTATTACTGCTACATACGGCGGCGTTACAATGAGTGAACGAGAGAAGACGATGGTATTTCTATCATCGACAAGAAATTGGATACGTATACGGAAGTACTAAAAGCTACAAGGTGTTTCTACTTGGCTCCATGTTCTCGCAGTAATTTCACGACTTTGTCATGTCCTTTCTCAGCCGCAACCTGCAATGCGGTCTTGCCCTTATTGTCCTTCGCCTCTACGTCAGCGCCATTCTCGAGCAGCAACGGCACCACCTCCAGCGCCCCTCTGAACGAGGCCCAGTGCAACGGGGTTTGGCCATCATTTTTCCGCGCATTTATGTCTGCACCGTGCTCCAGCAGTAATCGAAGGACAGAGCCATCTTGGAAGCATTCACCCTCTGATGCATCAAATAATGGGGTCCCCCCGTACTCATCCCTAGCATTGATGTCGGCATCGTACTCGATTAATTTCCGGACCGCCTCAAATTTTCCACAACCGGCTGCAGAATGCAATGGAGTGTTCCCATAGCGGCCCCGGACATGGAGGTCTGCGCCGTTATGACGGAGTAAATCTGCAGTCTGGAAGTGTTGTTCTGCCAATGCTGCCACCAGTGGTCGCATATAGTAGCCCCCGTAAGCATTTACACCCTGAGGATGCTTGGAAATGAGGTGCTCTACGAGATCGTGGAATCCACAGAGTGCTGCGTAGTATAGGGGAGCCGCGGGGGATTTGCCGCCGTCGGGTATTAGTAACCAGTAAAAGGTTGTACGATAGCTGGGCCTAGTGTCTATATCGCATAGTTTGAGCCACACCTTAAAATGTGTTTTGTTCGCGTCGAAGAGATATTCCATCCCTTTATGTAAACGTGGCGACACCTCCCCAAATTGCGCATGAGTCGTCCAGTGCTTGGCAGCGTATCGAGCCAGCGGATGGTCTCCGGGTGTACACCCTCCAACGTCATCTTGTATTTGTAGTAAAACGCTTAGGCAAGCTTGCGCCAGGATCGTATGAGCAGGCTCCAAATCGATATGATAATTCGAGACCTCTCCACTTGCAGTAGCGAGGCGAGGAGAGGTCAAAAATTCCTTGACCGAAAAATGCGAGAATTGCACGACCCGCGAATCACCAGCTTGGACAATTGCAATAAGACTTGAGCACGCCGAAAGAAGAGCTAGTTCTTGTTCCTCCCACCGCCAATCCGGTTTCAACCTCGGGATCCCTTCCGCATCATCGAAGTCCACTGCGAGGACTTCTGCAAGCTCCTCGACACGAAGAGGTCGGACGGCGACAACCAGGCATTGCAATACACGCTGAGCGAGCCGCTTATTCGGCTTCTTGATTTCCTTCAGTATACGCTTATATGTCATGTCCAACGATTCAGGCAACTCCTTAAGCGTTGGTCGGACACTTGGTGGAAGACATTGACGTAGGACTTCCAACTGACAAAATATCCAGCGAAACCTGTACGACGATTTGCACAGGTATTACGAATGTAAAACAATTCACTTACATTCCGTCAGCTCGTTCAGAGAGTGTCTCGATGACGAATTCCTTATCCTCTTTCCTCCATCTCCGCATGTACGGTTCCGAGTCCGAGTAGACAACGGACCTAACATAATCCGCAATGTCTTGTCTTTGACCGATTTGATCATGGAGGGACACTTGGCGAGAGGTCAGGGGCTCAAGGAAATCTCGTATGTCGAATTCTGAGCGACTTGTGACACAAATACGAAGGTTTGGAATATGAAGGTCAGCAAGTTCCTTCAACAGCTGAAGTATCCGATTGCGAGGTGATGGAACCTCGGAGGTGTCGGGACATTCATCAAGGGCGTCCATTATTAGGTAGATCGGATGGTGATCTCGGACTGTGAGCATCTCTATCAGGCACCGTTTCAGGGCGTCATCATTGGGCTGTTGCGCGCCGTTGCCATGACCGGAATAAAGACGTGATAGAATATCGCAACAGGGACCCGATTGTGTGGAAAGTTGGGTGAGAAGGGAGGGGACTAGGTCACGCCAGTGTTGTTTGTTGATGTCTCGGAAGTCGAAATAGAAATATGCAATCGAGGCTTGACCGGCATTGCACACGGTTTTCACATCTTCGATGATTGTCGAACTGGAGAAAGACAAGCGACTCAATTATTGTTGACAAAGACAGTGAAGGGTCTACGAACCAAAGTATGCTCTTGCCGGAGCCAGCTACAAATAATGGATGTTATGAGGTGGTGTCAGGCAGCAAAATGGGAGAGGGGCACACGTTTTCCATGGATCCAGAGTAGCGACTCGGAACCTGTTGACTTCCATTCGTTATACGTCCTTCCTTCGAAAAACCAGGTCGCCGTTCCCTTGTGATGGGCGTTGCATGCGATATTGTGATTCGTAGATGGATCCGGTGGAGAGAGCCATCTACGAAGATCCTGTCGTAATTGATTCCCTGTTAGGATGATTGAGCCCGCATATCCGGCAGAATGAGGTTCTGAGATCACGAACGTTTCGCCTGATCTACGTCGTCGGCTGTTTGTTGCATGACCAGCATGGCCTTTTTTACATCTAGGCGCGTTATGGGTTAAACAATTCTACGGACGATATATATAAGATGTATTACGCACCATCAATGGCAACCGTTACCTTGTCGTCGACGCCCTGAACTCGGTCACTGACACTAGCCACTCTATTGTCGACGCTAAGCGCGATATCCGCAACTCCCCTCACTCTGCCAGTGTCATCGACCGTATGCGTGGCCTTCAGGACTTGCGCAGCAGCCATTTGAGCCTCCTGTTGCGTCAGAATGTCTAATATCTTCAGCGCATCCTCAATATCCGTCCCATTACCAAACAGTTTATTTAGATATTTCTCTGAAATGGTTCCGTCAACGGGGAACTTCTTTGTACAGAAAAGACTTACTCGTTCGGCCTTGCTTGATTTCATTTGTTGCGATTCCAATAATGTCGAGGACTTTGGCCATTATTTTCGTGACTGTATCCACCATCTTTTGATCCAGTGCGGCTTCAGTGTAAATCTCCAGTCGTTGGAAAAAGGCTTCTAGGCGCTCGAATATCTCAAAAAGAGCACCCTGGCTTGCGCGGACTTTCTTAGCTGCCTGAGAAGTAATCGTATTACGATGGGCGGCACGAACATATTAGAAAGGATACACACTGAGAGAAGGACGCCGAATGCAGTAAATATGGCTTTTGCCGGTGGAAATGCCTGTCAAATAAGTATGAGAGCGCAGATTTCAGATAAGTTCATGAGCTGAGGCATACCAGGGCGACACCTTCTCCGAGGGTGTCCGAGAACGCATGAAGGACCTTGACAGTTGGATCTAGCCACCTCGTCCACCTTTCATTTCGGCGCTGAGACTGATTGAGCTCCTGGACTTGGAGTTGAAGGATGTCGAGAATGCCGCTAGGCGAATTGCAGTGTTGGAGCTGGGCAGCGAGTGGGTGCGTGAGAAGATCCGTCTTTGTGCGTTTTTCGTACGCTTTCAAGGCATCATCGAAAATAAGTTGGAAGTTGGAGGATGAGGCAGAAGTACTAATGTGAGTGTGAGACATAAGGCCTAAGGGGCTAGGAGACGAATTGCGAGGTGGGTGATGGGGAAAGAGAAGAGCAACACGTCTCAGGAACGCAGAAGTACAGCATTTGACCGATAAGCGCCATCATGATAGGCGCCCAAGATATATGATAACAGACGAAAAGTGGCCTGGGGTGACATGAAAGTTAATTAAGAGATACGGGCGATGGGAATTCCTACGAGCAGATGATTTGTGGAAAGTGGAAGGGGATTTTAGTGAGTAGAAAATGTAGAGCGCGATAGTGGCGATGGACGTAGAAATAAAGATGGGAACCGAACTAACGGTTCGGGAGAGCAAAGGCACGGTAGAAGGACGAACGAGTGCGAATCAGGGAACGCCATCGATGGTCGACTTTGTGACGGAGATGGACCCGACCTTACCCGTAAAAGAACATTGCCCTGATGACGTTCACCGTCATCTCCTTGTTCATACAGAAGACTTTACTCACCATCGAGACAATTGGCCCTTTCTCGCCGATCACGTCCGAAAAGATCTATTTCACTACGATGCGACGATCCTCTCGTAATCTAATCCCAAGATGAGAAACCAGCGAGGATCGCAGAAACACCGATCCTGGGTCTTCCTCGGTCATATGCGCAATCGCAGATCAATTAGAAAATGGACATCCTTCGGCGACGCATCCATCCTACAGTACTGGTACCATCGATGAATGTTCGGTCGGGAAAGATGAACTTGCCTCTGGTGCCTCGCGGCCAGGGCCGCTGCGAGGATAGCAATGACGAGGGATGTCGTGCCGAGCACATGCCATCACACGGAGACATCATTCAGGTAATTAAGAATGTGCATGCCAAAAGGATTGGTCGTGCCTGCAACGGAATGGACTTGGGAGGACCGAGAGGAATTGGAGAACGACACGTGACTATTTTACCTGCAACAACACCGCTTTCTTCTTCAGTGACTGTATACCTACTTTACTTTTTTAAATCGTGGCACAATTGACCACCTCTTCTAATGACTCATACCCTACCGCCGATCCACGCAGACAACAAGACGACGACGATCAGCTGACCATAGCATGACGTCCTAGCCCCGACTACTTTTGACATCGAGATTCCCCAGTCCGTCGATGTAGCCCCAAGCCAATAGTCCCTCGTGTCCACCTCGAGCGCTATCCCTCCTGGCTTCCCAAGTGCCCCACCTCCTGCCCCAGGTTCAACCCTCCACTCGCTCAGCACGGCAATGATGTTTGGCTCCGGCGGTGGTGCAGGTCCCGCCGAGCACCCATGAGGGGGCAGCTAGCACCAGTGAAGACCGTCAGCAACAGATGCCTGTGCCTTTCTCAGGAGGGCGCAAACCCACACCACGTTCCGTTCACATCGTCAGCCATGCAGGACTCGAATGCTGCCACCACCGCCACAGGTGCTGGCGGTCGTCAGGAGCCGGGGACAGATCGGACGACGACGACGCGGGTAAGCAGTAGTGCCGGCGTCACCCCTCCTCCTCCCCCTCGTCCTTCATCCTTCCCCTTCTTCCCTTCCTCATCTTTCTTCCGCTCCCGTGTATGGTCCCGTGCGGCGGCGGCTGCGACCCTATCGCGACTCCGTCAAAGTTCCGATCTCCCGACTTGCACCTCGAACTCCTGCGCGACCCGTCCTACAAAACGCGCATCCATTTCTACCCATTTCCCATCCTCATTCTCGCACACGTGCCTCAACTTCAATCTATTTACATCTTGACCGAGTGAGTCGGCTCGTACTGGGCGGTGCCGTTGTGTTTTCTGAACCGAGATTATCCGTAGAGTTGCAAAGTTCCCGAATTCGGACGCACCCAGAGTTCCCGGCTCTGGTTGTAACTGGATCCTGGGCGCCGTTGCATATATTCCGTGCCGGGTCCTCTCGATATTCGGCGTCTTTCTTCGTTATGAAGTCCTCTACTCTTATTATCGTCGTTGGTGCTTCTGTGAGTATTCAAGAATTTAACTTCATAGAAGATAGGACTTATCTTCGTTTACATCCAGGTCGTCCCCTCATCCTTCCCATCTACCTGTCTTCCCCGGCTTTCAATTTTGTCGCCATGTCATCCTACGACCACTCCTACTTTCTCCAGCACATTCGTTCCTCGGCATTTCCCTACTCGAGCGCGGTCCTCCCTTTGGCAGAGGGCTCGCTGCACGATGCGCTTGCAGACGTGCTATTTTTATGCGCAGAACCTTCCCACTATCATGACGCTCCTCCCGCGCGCAGGCCTGCCAGTGGTCCTCGCGCTGTTGCTCTCGTTCTCTAGTCCCGAAAATCTTCCTGGTGGTTTACCGCTCTCGGACGTTGATCAGAGTATCGCGCGCCGCGATGGAACGTTCTTTTATAAGAATGCAGGAGCTCTGTCAGCCTATGCCAATGCCGCCTGGGCGGCCTCCTGCCCAGCTGGTGCGTAGCCTTTCTCTGTCTCTAGTGATTAACATATTCTAAATAATATTAACTCATGCTCGGTCTCTGGATATTCAGCGGGTATTGCTGTGTGGGGCTCTATGGGCCTCGCCCACGCTGGGCGGAGGAAGAGGTTGGTCATGCAACTTCGATCCAAAGTGAAAAGTCGGAATCGGGCATGGTCGCAGCTATGGGTGCCAGCGGCGCCGATGCACCTCCCTGGAGCTGGAAAGAATGTACTCTCCTATGCGTGTATAAGGAATACGAGTTTTGTCTCACGCTTTGCGCACCGTGCAGTGAGAAGTCGGCCGAGCGTCCCTCCGAAGATGAATTCGAAGGTATCGAGAAGGTCTTTGCTGCCGTTGGGCTTGGCGGTACTGCGCAACCGCAGCCAGTTTGCGGAGGCATGCTCTCGCGAGACCTGTTTGGGAGCCCGAATGGCGCTTATTCACGCAGGAATAGTGCACCGAATGGACATGCAAATGGACAGGAGGTCATAACACCACCGCCGGAAGCTCTTGTCCACGAGAAGTCGACGTCAGAGGGAAGAACGCACCGCTCAAGAATCTCCCGTATCCCTTCCCTGGCTTTCGACCACGGGACAGCAGCGAACAAGAGCAGACTCCGCTCCCGCCGTCGCTCGCCGTACCGGAAGGGTGTGCAGGAGGTCATGATGACGAGGAGGATGAGGTAGAGGTAGAGGGTGATATCGTTGTAGAGGTTGAGGATGTGGGAGAAGCCTGAAGAGGAGGAGGAAAAATATATCAATCTCCGGTCAAGCGAGGAGCCATCATCGTCCTTCGGCCGTGCATCCAAATCGCTTTCGAGTCTTGGCCAGCGGCCAGCCTATTCCCAGCCGCTACCCATTCGCATTTCGTCACCCGGCCCGAGGGGGCAGCATGTCATCCATAGTCTCGCCTCCCTTCGCCTGCTCGCGTGCCACTGCGACACCACAAAGCAAGAGTACGTCAACCCCCGAATCGCACGAGACGCGTAGCACAGGCAATATTGAGACAACGACTGCTTCTTCATCGTCTTCTGGTGCCAGTGGTTCCCCCACTTCGGCTGTCTCTCCCACTTTGTCCGTGCCGAGCCCTCAGGGATGTACACGGCATGCCCATGCCCCCACGCCATCCAGTTGCCAGAGGCAGCCGCCAACACCCCTCGGCAACACCAGGCCCTGTCTCACCTACACCAGCAGGTATTACGGCCACGAGGCCACGACAAACGTTCGAGGAGCACCGTCGGCAGCTGCGTCAAAGCATTGGCTCGGAGGCCTTACAGGAGTCTGACCGCGAGGACAACCGCGCATCCCGCTCGGGACAGCCTTCGCCTGATGGCTCACTCGAGGCGCGCGAATGCGAAGATTCCGTTGGCTTACTCCACCTTCATCTCAGCTGAGTCCTAGGGCATCATTACTTGGCTCACGCAACGGCAGTTCGACCCTCGCGTGGATCAGCCGCGCTTTCCGCTCCCGCTCTCGGAATACGAGCTCGGGCTCGGGCTCAGGTAGCGGTGGGAGTTCACGACACAATTCTCATGTCTCAGTGTCTTAGCGCATTACTGGCGCTTGGCTGTGCCCGCGCACACAGCCTGATTCAGAACATTGGCGGCGCATCGCAATCTAGCATCGAACTCGTCCTTGGGCGTATGCCACAGCTAAATTCTCCCCCCGTCACTGGCGCCGTGCGCCTGGGCGACACATCTGACATCGATGGGAGTGAGGGAGCGCTGAGCAACCCGGAAAGCCATTTGTTCGGCTTGCCCGTCGTTGGTGGCGCCGGCAGCTTGCTGCAACGGCGCGCCGGGGTGCGTGCACATACACTCGAGGGCGATCCCGGACGGTCGTCGGTTTCAGTGTCATCGTCGTCCTCCGCAGCGGCGGCGACTGCGGTTGTTGCGGCTGCGATGTCTGCGCGTGCGAGATCAGTTAGAGGGCAGGCGGTGTCACCAGAGCCAAGGAGCAGTAGTTTATGTGCGCGCAGCTCGGATTCTTTATCATCTGAGAGGGAGCGTCAGGGGACACTTGGCCCTCCAAGTCGCCGCTTCCTACTAGATCCACCCCCCGTGCTCCAGCCTCCACGAGCACAGTACAATGTCAACCAAATCCGCCGCACTACCTTACAACCTAACAATTAATTCGCACGCGTTTCGTAGGACCCGAAGCTGAGAAAAACTGGAAGACTGGAGAGGCATACAGTACCAACGCCACTAAGTTAGCTCTACTCCCCACAGTCAATCTTACTTATGTAACTCATTCCGAAACTAAACGTTCTGGTGTTTTTCCGAGTTCGCAATTGACTTCCATTGCAAGTCAAGTTAGTTAGGGTAGATCAGTATGAGTAGCTAGCTATTCGTGTATTGCCTGCCACATACGGCGTTACAATGAGTGAACGAGAAGAAATGACACGCTGGTATCTCTATCATGGACAAGAAATTGGATACATATACGGAAGTACTAAAAGCTACAAGGTGTTTCTACTTGGCTCCATGTTCTCGCAGTAATTTCGCGACTTCACCAAGTCCACCCGCACCCTGCAATGCGGTCTTACCGTCATTGTTCTTCGCCTCTACATCAGCACCATGTTCGAGCAGCAGGCGCACTGTCTCCAGCGCCCCAATGCGCGAGGCTATGTGCAACGGAGTATTGCCGTTCTTTGCCCTTACATTTACGCCTGCACCATGCTCTAGTAGAAATCGAACGACAAAGCCATCTTTTACACGATAACTCTCTGAGGCGCAATGTAACGGGGTGTACCCGCCCTCATTCTCAGCATTGATGTCGGCACCGTACTCGATTAATTTCCGGATCGCCTGGTGAACATCAACTGCGCCATGCAGTGGAGTCATCTCCCAGCGGCCCCGGACATTCGGGTGTGCACCATTACGACGGAGTAAATCTGCCGTCTGGAAGTGCTCCCCTGCCAATGCCGCCACTAGTGGGCTCACATGGCGGCCCCCATGGGCGTTCACATCCTGTGGATACTTCGCAATGAGGTGTTCTACGAGATCGTGGAATCCACAGAGTGCTGCGTAATATAGGGGAGCCGCGGGGGATTTGCTGTCAGGTGCGAAAGAGGAAAAGGTTGCATCGTAGACGGTGTCCATATCGTATACTTTGAGCCACACCTTAAAGTGCGGTTTGTTCGCGTCGAAGAGACATTCCATCCCTTTCTGTAAACGTGACGACACGTCCCCAAATTGCGCATGAGTCGTCCAGTGCTCGGCAGCGTATTTAGCCAGCGGATGGTCCTCGGGTGTACTCCCTTCAACGTCATCTTGTATTTGTAGTAAAAGGCCTAGGCAAGCTTGCCCCAGAATCGTATGCGCAGGCTCCGAATCGATATGATAATTTGAGACCTCTCCAGTTGCAGTAGCGAGGCGAGACGAGGTCAAGAATTCCTTGACCGAAAAATGCGAGAATTGCACGACCCGCGAATCACCAGCTTGGACAATTGCAATAAGACTTGAGCACGCCAACAGAAGAGCTAGTTCTTGGTCCTCCCACCGCCAATCTGGTTTCAACCTCGGGATCCCTTCCGCATCATCGAAGTCGACTGCGAGGACCTCCGCAAGCTCCTCGACACGAAGAGGCCGGACGGCGACAACCAGGCATTGCAATACACGCTGAGCGAGCCGCTTATTCGGCTTCTTGATTTCCTTCAGTATACGCTCATATGTCGTGTCCAACGATTCAGGCAATTCCCTAAGCGTCGGTCGGACACTTGGTGGAAGACATTGACGTAGGACTTCCAACTGACAGAATATCCAGCGAAACCTGTACGACGATTTGCACAGGTATTACGAATGTAAAACAATCCACTTACATTCCGTCAGCTCGTTCAGACAGGGTCTCGATGACAAATTCCTTATCCTCCTTCCTCCATCTCCGCATGATCGGTTCCGAGTCCGAGTAGACAACGGACCTAACATAATCCGCAATGTCTTGTTTTTGACCGCTTTGATCGTGGAGGGACACTTGGCGAGAGGTCAGAGGCTCAAGGACATCTCGTATGTCGAATTCAGGGCGACTTGTGACACAAATCCGAAGGTTTGGAATCTGAAGGTCAGCAAGTTCCTTCAACAGCTGAAGTATCCGATTCCGAGGTGATGGAACCTCGGAGGTGTCGGGACATTCATCAAGGGCGTCCATTATTAGGTAGATCGGATGGCGATCTAGGACTGTGAGCATCTCTATCAGGCACCGTTTCAGAGCGTCATCGCTGGGCTGTTGCGCGCCGCCGTCGTGATCTGAATAAAGAAGTGATAGAATATCGCAACAGGGACCCGATTTTGTGGAGAGTTGGGTAATAAGAGAAGGGACTAGGTCACGCCAGTGTTGTTTGTTGATGTCTCGGAAGTCAAAATAGAAATATGCAATCGAGGCTTGACCGGCATTGCACATGGTTTTCACATCTTCGATGATTGTCGAACTGGAGAAAGACAAGCGACTCAATTATCGTTGACAAAGACAGTGAAGGGTCTACGAACCAAAGTATGCTCTTGCCGGAGCCAGCTACAAATAATGGATGTCATTAGGTGGCGTCAGGCGGCAGAATGAGACAGGGCACACGTTTTCCATGAACCCAGAGTAACGACTCGGAACCTGTTGACTTCCATTCATTATACGTCCTTCCCTCGAAAAACCAGGTCGCCGTCCCCTTGTGATGGGCGTTACACGCAATATTATGATTCGTAGATGGATCTTGTGGCGAGAGCCATCTACGAAGATCCTGTCGTAATTGACTCCCTGTGAGGACAATTGAGCCTGCATGTCCAGCATGAATGCGGTTCGGGAACCACGAACGTTCCATCCGATCTACACGTTCATCCACGCCGGCCACCTTTTCATCCACGCCGGCCACCCGGTCATCAACACCGGCCACTCTATCGTCGACGACAAGCACATTGTCCGAAATTTCCCTGACTTCGCTATCGATGGCATTCGTGATCTCCAGGAGTTGCGCAGAGGCCATTAGAGCCTCCTCTTGCGTCAGCCTGTCCAGACTCTTCAGCGCATCCTCGATCTCGTTATTTCCAATCAGTTTCTTCATTAATTTCTTTAGATATTTTTCTGAAAATGGTTCTATCAACGGAAAATTATTCGTTACAGCAAAGACTTACTCATTCGGCCTTGCTTGATGTCTTTTGTAGCGATGGCGAGAATGTTTAGGACCTCCACCATTATTGCCGTGATCGTGTCCAGCATTCCTTGATTTGGCGCCACTTTAGTGTATATGTCCAGACGCCGGAAAAATCCTTCTATGCGCCCGAACATCTCAAAGAGAGTGTCTTGATCCGCGCGAACGTCCTTAGCTGTCTAAGGATTGTTCGTATTACGATGGACCGCACGAAGGTATTAAGGGTACACACTGAGAGAAGCACACCAAATCCGATGAAGATCACCTTTGCAGGTGAGAATACCTGTCAAATAAATGAGAGGGTAGATCTTGGACAAGTTCATGTTCTGAGGCATACCGAGCCGACACCTTCTCCGAGTGTCTCTGAGAACGCAAGAAGAACGTTCACAGTTGGGTCCAGCCACTTCGTATTGCTGCGTTGAGACTGATTGAGCTCCTGGACTTGCTCTTGAAGCACGGTGAGTATGCTGCTAGCCGAATCGCAGGCTTCGAGCCGGTCGGCGAGCGGGTGCGTGAAAATATCGTTCTTTGTGCGTTTTTTGTACGCTTTCAAGGCATTATCGAAAATTAGTTTGAAGTTGGATGATGTGGAAGTAGGCTGAGTATGAGACATAATGGGGAAGTAGGGAGTTGAGAGGAGGATAGTATGATCGTGGGTGATGGGGAAAGAGAAGAGCGACACGCCTCACCAACGTGCAGGTACAGCATATTTATAACTGATGGGCGCCGTAGATAGGCGCGCAAGACACATGACAGTTTACAACTGTCCAACGTGGCCTGGGAATACACCAAAAAGGGTTTATTAAAGGCGTAATGTGCCTAATGGCTCTGGTGGACTCAGATTCGATTTGGCATAACAGGAATGCGGCACGCTTATTACGCGCATCGGTGCATCGTATGCATCATTTGACATTGTGAAACGCTAGCCTTTGAAACACTAGTAGCCTAGAAGGCGATGCGACGGTGGCCACGGTTCATGTCTGTTGCCTTTATTGCACTGGCATGCTTAAGTCACCTTTCCAGAGTTCGAGCCTGAGTTCTGCCTTGATGCGGAAAGAAAAGTAATCCCATGAGTAGTATGCTGCTAGAGCCCATGCACTCTTCCCGCGACAGGGCCCGGGGGTCCGGGGGACCAGAACGACTGAGACCGACCAGTTACTTTTGTTGCGAATTCTGATCATGATAAAGCCGTAGAGTCTAACGTCTGCTGGCCGATTGAATGGGAGGAACTCAAAAGCGACAGACTTCTCAGACCCGGGCCAGCCTGGGGAAAGGTGACTGACCCGTGAGGTGTCCTAACACCGTAGTACAACGTTTTGGTTTCGCACGGCTTCGTCATGGTGTCTTAACCGTACCCTTGAACCTTTCGGCGTTTCGGCGTTTTGCGCTCTTATTTTTGACCAACCGAGGGGATAGAATGTTAACATAAATGAATATGGAAGAAGTGTTTGTGAATTGCTACTACAGTATAGTAAGTTACAGTACTACGATAGTTCGAGTCGGAGTCGGTGACCGCCGCAAATTGGGCCGCAGGCCGGCAGACTTTGAGTCCAGACTCGGCTTCTGCTACCACACCACCTCGCTAGCAGGTTTACTCCCTCCCCCCTCTGATATTAACTTTGAGCTGTCTCAATAAGTCACATATTGGTCATGTATGGAATGTCCTGGGCGCACCAATTCCCCCCAACGGGTTATCATGACTTGGTGTAAGCCTGAGCCTGTAAGGTGTGTTCCGGATTACCCTCCTTAAACTCGTATCCTCTCACCCGGTACTCTGGTCAAGAGCATTCCATGTAGGGACTGCGGGAACGCACTAGGGCATCCCTACAGCGTGTCGGTCCCCAACAATCGCGGATATGCCACCACACACTCGACCAGGGCCAACTCACTACTGATTCCGAGTCAGTACAGGAGCTTCCTTCACACTTGGCCCTCCAAGTCTCCACTTCCCACTAGATCAACCCTCCGTGCTCCAAGAGCACAGTATAATGCCAGACGAATCCGCCGCACTACCTTATGACTTACTATAAATCGCGCGCGCGCTTCGTAAGGACCCGAAACTGAGGAAACCTGGAAGACTGGATACACATACAGTACCACTACTAATAAGTTAGCTCTACTCCCCAGAGTCACTTAACTCCATTCCGAAACTGAACTGTTTTTCCGAGTTCCACAATTGACTTCCATTTCAAGTTAAGTTAGTTAGGGGTAGACGAGTATGAGTAGCTAGCTTTTCGTATATTGCCAGTGCCTGCCACATCGGGGGCGTTACAATGAGTGAACAAGAAGAAATGACACGATGATATTTCTATCATCGACAAGAAATTGCATAGGTATACGGAAGTACTAAAAGCTACTAGGTGTTTCTACTTCGCTCCATGTTTTCGTAACTCCAAGACGACTTCGTCACAGCCGTGGCTGATCCTAGCCGCAGCCTGCAATGCGGTCTCGCCGCTATTATTCGACGCCACCTCTACATCAGCACCGTGTTCGAGCAGCAGGCGCACGGCCTTCAGCGCCCTGTTATCCGAGGCAAAGTACAACGGGGTCTCGTCGTCCTCATCCTGCGCATTGATATCTGCACCATGCTCTAGCAGTAATCGAACGACAGAACCGTCTTTAAAATTACCACCTCCTGATGCCCAATGTAACGGCGTCAACCCGTACTCATCCCTAGCATTGATGTCGGCGAGATCATACTCGACTAATATCCGGACCACCTCGAAATTTCCAGAACCGGCTGCGACTTGCAATGGAGTTCTCCCAATTAGGCCCCGGGCATCCAAGTCTGCGCCGTTATGAAGGAGTAAATCGGCCGTCTGGAAGTGTTCTCCTGCCAACGCTGCCACTAGTGGTCGCACATAGTAGCCCCCATCGGCATTCACACCCTGCGGATGCCTGGTAATGAGGTGCTCTACGAGATCATGGAATCCACAAAATGCTGCGTAATATAGGGGAGCCGCGGGGGATTTGTCGAATGGTGCGAACTCGTAAAAGGTTGCATCGTCGTTGGGCCCGATGTCTATATCATATAGTGTGAGCCACATCATAAAGTGTGGTTTGTTCGCGTCGAAGAGATATTCCATCCCTTTGTGTAAACGTGACGACACCTCCCCAAATTGCGCATGAGTCGTCCAGTGCTCGGCAGCGTATCGAGCCAGCGTATAGTCCTTGGGTGTATGCCCATCAACGTGATCTTGTATTTGTAGTAAAACACCTAGGCAAGCTTGCCCCAGGATCGCATGAGCAGGCTCCGAATCGATATGATAATTCGAGACTTCTCCACTTGCAGTAGCCAGGCGAGGCGAGGTCAAGAATTCCTTGACGGAAAAATGCGAGAATTGCACGATCCGCGAATCACTAGCTTCGGCATCAAAGTCGCTATCACTAGCGTCCACCCTCGAGTCGCTATTGCTATCTTCGATAAGCGAGTCCCCATCGTTAGTTTCGGCCTTCAAGTGGCTATGGCCAGCGTCGACCTCCGAAGCGCCATCATTAGCTGTGACAAATGAGCAGCTGCCGCTAGGTGGGACAAATGAGTAGTTGTCGCTAGGTGGGACAAATGGGTAGCTGCCGCTAGGTGGGACAAATGGGTAGCTGCCGCTAGGTGGGACAAATGAGTAGTTGTCGCTAGATGGGACAAATGAGTAGTTGTCGCTAGCTTTGACAAACGAGTGGCTGTCGCTAGCTTCGACAATAACAATCAGACTCGAGCATGCGATTAGAAGTGCTTGTTCCTGATCTTCCCACCGCCAATCTGAGTTCAGCCTCGGGATCCCTTCCGCATCATCGAAGTCGACTGCGAGGACCTCCGCAAGCTCCGCAACACGAAGAGGCCGGGTGGCCACAACCAGGCTTTGTAATACTCGTCGAGCGATGTCCCTATTCGGCTTCTTGATCTCCTTCAGTATACGCTCATAAGTCTCGTCTAGAGATTCCGGCAGTTCTCTGAGAGTTCGTCGGACACTTGGTGGAAGACATTGACGTAGGACTTCCAACTGACAGAATATCCAGCGAAACCTGTCCGACGATTTGCACAGGTATTACGAATGTAAAACAATCCACTTACATTCCGTCAGCTCGTTCAGACAGGGTCTCGATGACAAATTCCTTATCCTCCTTCTTCCATCTCCGCATGATCGGTTCCGAGTCAGAGTAGACAACGGACCTAACATAATCCGCAATGTCTTGTTTTTGACCGCTTTGATCATGGAGGGACACTTGGCGAGAGGTCAGAGGCTCAAGGACATCTCGTATGTCGAATTCAGGGCGACTTGTGACGCAAATACGAAGGTTTGCAATCTGAAGGTCAGCAAGTTCCTTCAACAGCTGAAGTATCCGATTGCGAGGTGATGGAACCTCGGAGGTGTCGGGACATTCATCAAGGGCGTCCATTATTAGGTAGATCGGATGGTGATCTCGGACTGTGAGCATCTCTATCAGGCACCGTTTCAGAGCGTCATCATTGGGCTGTTGCGCGCCGTCCTCATGATCTGAATAAAGACGTGATAGAATATCGCAACAGGGACCCGATTTTGTGGTGAGTTGGGTAATAAGTGAAGGGACTAGGTCACGCCAGTGTTGTTTGTTGATATCTCGAAAGTCAAAATAGAAATATGCAATCGAGGCTTGACCGGCATTGCACACGGTTTTCACATCTTCGATGATTGTTGAACTGGAGAAAGACAAGCGACTCAATTATCGTTGACAAAGATAGTGAAGGCTCTACGAACCAAAGTACGCTCTTGCCGGCACCAGCTACAAATAAGGGATGTTATTAGGTGGCGTCAGGCGGCAAAATGGGACAGGGGCATACGTTTCCCATGAATCCAGAGTAGCGACTCGGAACCTGTTGACTTCCATTCATTATACGTCCTTCCCTCGAAAAACCAGGTCGCCGTTCCCTTGTGATGGGCGTTACACGCAATATTATGATTCGTAGATGGATCTTGTGGCGAGAGCCATCTACGAAGATCCTGTCGTAATTGACTCCCTGTGAGGATAATTGAGCCTGCATGTCCAGCATTAATGCGGTTCGGAGATCACGAACATTTCACTTGATCTACGTCGTCGGCTGTTTGTTGGATAACTACCCTGGCCTTTTTTCCATCTAGACGCGTTAAGAGTTGGACAATTTTCGATAATTTATTGAAGATATATTGCGCACCATCAATGACCGTCACTAATTTGTCATCAACAGCCTTCACTTTGTCGTCGACATCCTTCACGCGATCGTCGACGCCGGCTACCCTATCATCGACGCCGGCCACACGTTCATCAACGCCGGCCACACGCTCATCGACGCCGGCCACGCGTTCATCGACACCGGCCACTCGGTCATCGACGCCAGCCACTCTATCGTCGACGACAAGCACATTGTCCGAAATTTCCCTGACTTCGCTATCGATGGCATTCGTGATCTCCAGCAGTTGCGCAGAGGCCATTCGAGCCTCCTCTTGCGTCAGCCTGTCCAGTCTCTTCAGCGCATCCTCGATCTCGTTATTTTCAATCAGTTTCTTGAATAGTTTCTTTAGATACTTTTCTGGAAATGGTTCTATCAACGGGAATTTATTCGTTACAGCAAGGACTTACTCATTCGGCCCGGTTTGATTTCTTTTGTGGCGATGGCAAGAATGTTGAGAATCTCAACCATTATTGCCGTGATCGTGTCCACCATTCCTTGATGTGGTGCCAACTTAGTGTATGTGTCCAGACGTCGGAAAAATGCTTCCATGCGCTCGAACATCTCAAAGAGAGAGTCTTGGTCCGCGCGAACGTCCTTAGCTGTCTGAGAATCGTTCGTATTACGATGGACCACACCAAGGTATTAAGAAGGGTACACACTGAGAGAAGCACACCAAATCCGATGAAGATCACCTTTGCAGGTGGGAATACCTGTCGGATAAATCTGAGAGGGTAGATCTCGGACGAGTTCATGTTCTGAAGCATACCGAGCCAACACCTTCTCCGAGTGTCTCTGAGAAGGCATGGAGGACATTCACGGTTGGGTCCAGCCACTTCGTATTGCTGCGTTGATACTGATTGAGCTCTTGGGCTTGCTCTTGAAGCACGGTGATGATGCTGCTAGCCGAATCGCAGGCTTCGAGCCGGTCGGCGAGCGGGTGCGTGAGAAGGTCGTTCTTTGTGCGTTTTTTGTACGCTTTCAAGGCATTATCGAAAATTAGATTAAATTTGGACGAAGTGGAAGTAGACTGAGTGTGAGACATAAGGGGGGAGTGAGGAATTGAGGAGAAGATAGTAGAATCGTAGGTGAAGGGGAAAATAAGGGCGACACGCCTCACCAACGTGCAGGTACAGCATATATATAACTGATAGGCGCGCAAGACACATGACAGCTGTCCAACGTGACCTGGGAGGACATCAAAAAGGGTTTATTACTGTAAGGGAAGCACGATAAGGCGTTAACTTAAGCTCGGAGCAGATCAACTGTATCGGAGCGCCCGTCCACACCACCAGTTTGACGACTCTTTCTCTGTGAATCCCCTCCTTTCCTGCCCTCATTACCTCCCTTCTTTGCTTTTCATCTCTTCTTTTCCCTCGTTTTCATGGAGCGACGATCAACCACAGCTACGCAACAAGTAGTACGCCCCTCAGTACAGTACTCAGTACTCAAGCCTCAAGTTTTAGTCTCTTACACTACTAACACCTTTTTCTTTACTATTTCCCTGTACGTCCGGCGCAGCGTTGACACCCGCATCCACACCCTCCCGACCTCTTATCATCGCATCCCTTTACCGACTCGGACATCGTAGGTAGGACATGTATATAAGGTCACCCTCCTCCTAGTCGAGGACATCGCGTTTACGTTTCCATTTTTTTTCTCTTTCCTGTGTGACTGCCCTCGCTCTCGTGCTCATCCCCGCCTTCCCTCTTGCTCCTCAGCGACCCGATATCGACTCCATGGAACCAACTGTCCACGTTTCCTCCGCCGCAGTTCGTCTTCTTCTCCCATCTCTATCCCTCCCGGGTTCCCATCTTGGCTTTTAACCTTCTCTTATCTCAGGACGACCAGTCTGTTCTCATAGTGTTGGCCTTAGCCTACATTGGTCTGAAATTGTCCGAGGAAAGAATATTGCTTGACCTTGAAGGTATGCTGAACAGTTCGTCGCGATTGGAACGTGTGTGGGACAAATATTCGTCCTTAGGCCTTTCAGCCTTGCGTCCTCTACCATGATGCTTCATGTGAAGCACTGCTGCACTGGATGTTCTGCTTGCAGCCCTTGCTGTCTTCTTCCGTGTGCTTTTGGAGGTCCCTACTCGCTAACGGGCGCAGTAGGGCTCAGAAAAACTCAGGCTACCATCGCCATTGACGGCCCGGTAGATTTCGATGTTTCGAAAATAGCTAGGAATGCGTCTGAGGATCGGAGCTTATCTTGTGCTTCCCAAACCCACGGGTCAAGCCTCCCTAAACGTTTCGTAGATCTCCACCACCTCGGGTTCCAGCCCGATTTTCATGCATTGTGTGACCAACTTGGTATCAGATAATCCAGAAAAATGACTCTGGATCATCAGAAACGTGGTGCATCAGTGGCGCGTTTGCTCAATCCATGGTCCACGCTATGTAAAGAAGACAAAGGGCAGAGCAAATTCAGATAGTAGCCATTATCAACAATATTCTACATCTTATTTTAATTCAACGAGTAGATCTAGGGGTTTATTCAAGGACCCGTGCTCTTTTCCGGAAATTCCACCTTCCCCGGCATCGCCACTGCTCCGTATCACCGATACTCATCTATCCCATTGTGTGAGCCGTCTCCATTCATCAACATTCAAAGAGTGAGGGCGCACCTGCAATCTGCTTTATAGGTCTTGCAAACGACTTGCGGGCGCTTATGACCCAGAAAACCGACAGCGTAGGTAAGTACAATCCCGGCGACGGCGACGGGCGTGTAATTGTGCGTCTTTCTGCTGACTGGGTTGAGCTCCGGGAGGCAAAATGCGATAGAGGTGAAGGCAATCCAGAGTACGGCAGTGACCGAGATGGGGCACGAGAGCTTGCCTTGATGGAAAGGCCGTCCCACGAATCGCTCCATCATGTATATGACGCGCACGGCGATGAAAACTTCCATGATCGAGATAATTCGTGGAGATGGGGAGGGGATTAGGGAGCTGGAATGGCGTACCCGCGCCCCGCGACGTGTTTGGTGTTTCTCGGTTACTTCTCCGTGTGCACGCGATGGATCAGGTGAGGGTCTGTCACAGAACCCATTATGTGGACGAAGAGCGGGGTTGCACGGTGTGAGACGGAGACGTGCTGCGCATCCTGCTAGCTCCTCCAAGTCCCTCCACCTCCCAACGTTCCACACCGTCATTCTCCTTTATCCTAAGATATCATGCGTTCAACAATCGATGGATACAAGGATATTGGTGTTGGTGGGCGAGGGAACTGGATGGATACTTGCAGCTGTATATGGGTCTCGACGTAGCGTAGACACCGCTGGCGCGAAGGTGTGCAAAGACGGGGTTCGAGGGTCGGGTGGCGGTGTGGAAGGATCGGGATGCCTTCGGGATTGCTTTTTCACGTAGCATCGCGAAGTCAACAGTGGGGGCACTTGGAGGTTATGCGTCGTCTTATCCCCCTGGTGTTGTCTGAGTGCAACGTGGCCGCGGAATGTGAGGACAACTGGTTTGAACGGACCTCTGTGGATGTATTTAACCTCATTCCTATTCACCACATTCTGGCAAAGATGAGCGAGTTGTGTCCCTCACCGGAGGCACATCACACCTGGTATTCCCTAGCGAGGCAAGGGGTTGCGGTCCGATGAAACCATGTCCACGAGGTCCTGGTCGCCGTCACACATATTGCGTACCGGGTCCTCTGAATCTTCCTCTACTCATATCATCGTCGTTGGTGCTTCTGTGAGTATGTGAGACTTGACATGCTTGACACCTTGACACCTTGAAAGTCACGGCTCGGTTGGTCTCTGCCTCGGGCCGGCCCGGGGCGAGTCCGAGCACGGTCAGTCGTTCTCGAGCTTGCTCATCTGTCCTGCGTGACAAGTATTGTATGCCGTGAACCTCCGAGAAATATCAGACAGCTCTGAGGGTACTTTCTATGTGACAGTCAGGTGTGTGTTGGCCCTGCTCGACTGCCCCCTTCCAACTTGCCCCGAGGCAGCGTGTGTCACAGCACTGCCCCTACCAGCCACAAATAAGGATCGTTATTAGGGGTGACATCAGGTGGCGGAATGGGACAGGGGCGCCTTAACCATTATTTCTATGTGCTCGAACATCTCAATAAGTACATCTTAATCCATGCTGACATCCTTAGTAGCCTGAGAGTGCTCGTATTATGATGTATCATACAAAGGAGCTTTTCGACAACGCTCACTGGTTCTGGAATGCGACAGAACACGCACATGGCACAACATCCAACAAGTGTTGTACCATGTGCATCTTCTGTGGTAATCCCAGAACCCGTGAGTGTCGGTCAAAAGCTTGACCACGACACTGAAAGTACACCAAATCCAGTAAAGATCACCTTTGCCGGTGAAAACACCTGTTAAATAAAATTGGTTGGAAGTTGGACGATGTGGAAGTAGGGTGAGTGTGAGACATGAGGGGGTAAGTGAGAAATTGGTTGGGAGGAGGATAGCGGGTTCGTGGATGATGGAGAAAGAGAAGAGCGGCACTGCCTCAGGAACGTGCACTTACAGCATACTACTGATAAGCGCCATGATAGGCGCGCCACAGGACACCAAAGACAGGTCTTAGCTTGTTAGGCGAAACCATGGTGGACTCAAGCCTGAGAGTCGATTCGAAGTAGCAGGAACGTGGTACCATTAACATGAATATTATGATTCATTATATTCCACATTATTTGAACTTGTTACTGCTACTTGACTTGTAGAACACTGGTAGTACGGCAGTAGTAGCCTGTGTGTGTATTGTGTAAAGGTGTCTGTTGTCGTTTTCGCACTGGCATGTCTTTACTGTAGTCATCGTTCCAAGTCTGATCCTGAGATTTTTTGCCATTAAACCTATTTCCTTGGCATACAGTAGTATGCTGTTAGTGGACCACGTTTCCGGGCCCTGGGGAGCGAGGTCATACTCGGCATATCAACTTTTTGGCGATTGTTCCCCAGTCTTCTGGGTGAGTTATTTTGGGCATGGGCTAACAAATTTCAGCGTAGTGCTTCAAGCTGTAAAGCCACACATGAGTATCAGAACGGCCAGTAAATATTGTATGAGGGTGGCCATATCAGTGATATCGCAGGCCACGTTCGTGCTACTCTCCTAATTCAGCTCGTGGCACGGAGTCGTATGCCTTCCTTCCTGACCCTCGACGACAAGTAGTTCAAGGAGCCCGTTCAAGGGCCCGGGTTCCTCTCCAAGAACTCCATTTCTCTGACATTGCCATTGGCTCCGCAACGCTGACGCCCATTTCATCCTCCGTGCAAGCGACCACTTGCCAGCAGTACTCACACAATGAACACGCATGGAGGATTGGGCGGATTGCGCACCTGCAATCTGCTTGATAGATTCCGCGAACCACCTGCGCGCGCTCATAGCTCAGAATCCGACGGCGACGGGCGCGTAGTTGGACGTTTGAGAATTGACAGGGTTGAGCTCTGGGGAGCAAACTCGTCCTCGTACGAATCATTCCGCGTAGATGACGCGGAGAATGACGGGAATTTCTATGATGAGATACAGTAGATGTCACAGAAAAGGTCTTTCCCCAACGTGCAAGAACCAAGCGCGAATGTGAATGCAGATGGATACGGAGTTGGACCTGACCTCAGCCGTAGAAAAACATCACCCCGATGATGGTCACCTACAAACACGTCGTCTCCTTGTCCATATAAATATTTTGAGGAAAAGTTACTCACCATCAAGACAATTGGGCCCTTCTCGCCGACCATGTCCAAAGATCTGCGTCACTGGTTGACCCATCGACGATGCGACTGTCCTCTCGCAATCTTGGATAGAGAAGAAGATAAACAATCCCAAGACGAGGAACCGGTCGAGGGTCGCAGAGACACCAATCGCCATGATGGTGCCAAATCGGTCGAGACATGGCCGCATCGTGGGCTCCTCGGTCATATACGTGCTAGCATTGGATCCTTGAAATTGAATCAGAAAACGGATGAATTTGAGCGATGTATGTATCTTACCTGATCGCGCGTACTGTACAAAGCCAAGAGAATCCCGATTACAGCGACGTAGGCAGGGCTCGTCCATTGCGACTGCCTCATAACATCGACACTGGTACCGTCGATGAATGTTCGGTCGGAAGACAAACTTGCCGCTCTGGTGGCCCCAGGCCGCTGCGAGTATAGCTCAATGACGAGGGAGGTCGTGCCGCGACCACACGGGACATTATTTAGGTAATTGAGGTCTCAAGGGAATGGGAGGATGATTGCGCTGCGCTGTACTTGGGCGATAATAGCCGAGGACTAGATCCTGATCGTCTTTGTGCGAGTCTGGTTTGTAGTTCGTATTTATAGTAGCCGCAGTCGAGATAAAGTTGGCGCATGCGAGGCTAGGAGAAGGAATGAATATTAGTCGAAATTTACATGCGGACCAACGGACCTGATTCCTGTCGTTACTACGATAGAACCTTCCCCAGGAAATTGGACTAGCCAGTTACGTGGACGCGAAGGAAGCACCTTGAGGCTTGAAATTACTGTATGGCCGCCCAGAAATGTGGACCGCCACTGGTCGGATGCGCGCTACATATTTCCTACCGTCCTGACGAACGCTGTTTAGCACTGCGTGAACCACTGACTCGAGGGCGATAAGAAACTGCCCGTACCAACGACGACCCATCCCCACACCGTAACAACTGGCCCACCGGTAGTCTAGAATCCATGATCCATGGGTTTTTTGAATGATGCTCACCAGACCGAAGAGAGGTAGGGAGGGGATGCCGGTGATGATGCTGATGATCCTCAAAGACCGTACGAGCAACAAGGTCAGATCACGCATCATCATGCCAGTGGCAGTTTGTGAGCACCATAAATATCAAAAGAGGTCAAGCTGAACGTACTTGAGCACGCACCTACTTATAGCGCTTATATCCCATCCCACTGGCATCCTCGCCGATTCTGCCTCGTCACTTGTGTAAACGCCTCCCGCCTCAACCTGGCTATCCTTAATGCATGAGTTCAAAGCTGAAGTAGTACCACTGTACTGGTAGTCGGGAACAGAGCGGCGCCAGAGCTTGGAGAAGTCGCTTCCGAGTCTTCTGGGAAGTCTAATAGAGAAAAGACTGCGCTAGCCCAAACGATGTGCTATACGAATAGAAGGAGTGGTCACTGCATGGCCCGACTCGTTGTTCTGTAGTAGATGCTAATACATGCCTCATGATGTGTTCATGATGCTCCATTGTATCAGACAATTCTCAGCGTACTTTTGATGTGACACTCAGCTGCGTGTTGCCCACGTTGCCTTCCTCGCACAGGCAGCCCCCACCAACACAAGGCAGCGTGTGTCTTACCCCCCATCAGTACATCAGTTCCCGCAACTGCACGCCTGAGGGTCCCTTATCTCCTCCACCCTCTTCCGCCCCGTACAGAAAAAACAACAAAAATAGACAAAATCCACCGCCTCCGTCGCAACGCCCTAACAATAACTTACCCTTCTTTTCGCGATGCCTCCTTTCTTCTCTTTCCCCTCACTTTGCTCCAGCTAACTGTACACCTATTTTACTTTTTGAATTATGGTACGATTATCCCCGTCTTCTAATAGCTCATTCCCCACCGCCGATCCACGCAGACAAAAAGACGACGACGATGACGACGATGACAATAACAATGACGACGACCAGCATGACCGTAGCATGACGTCCCCGGTCAACGAATCAGTAGCCCCGACTACGTCGACGCCGAGATCCCCCAGTCCGTCGGTGCAGCCCCGAGCCAACACTCCTCCCACTTCGAGCGAGGGCTATCCCTCCTGGCTTCCCAAGCGCCCCCCACTTCCCGCCCCATTTTCAACTCTCCACTCGCTCAGCACAGCAATGATGTTTGGCTCCAGCGGGGTGCAGGTCCCGCCAAGCACCCAGAGGGGCAGCAGCCAGCTCCAGCGAAGACCGTCAACAACAGCCCCCTGTGCCTTTCTCAGGAGGGCGCAAACCACACCACGTTCCGTTCGCATCGTCAGCATTCAGGACTCGAATGCAGTTATACCGCCACGGGTGCAGGTGGTGGCGCGCGCAATGCGGGAGCCGACGACGAGGGTAAGCAGTAATGCCCATACCACTCCTTTCCCTTCCTTCCCTTATTCCCTTCCTCCTATTTCTTCCTCTCCCATGTATGGTTCCGTGCTGCGAAAGCGTCTGCAATCGGAGGACTCTCGCCAACCCTTTTTTCTTCTTCCCAGACACCGGATGCCCGCTTGCGTGCCGCTATCGCGACACCGCCAAAGTTCCGGTCTCCCGGCATGCACCTCGAACTCCTGCGCGACCTGTCCTGCAAAACGCGCATCCATTTCTACCTATTTCCCATCCTCGTTCTCGCACACGTGCCGCTTGAGACGTTCCTCGATTTCAATGCTATTTACATCTTGATCGAGTGAGTCGGCTCGTACCGGGCGGTGCCAACGTTGTGTTTTGCTGACCCGAGTTTATCCGTAGATTGCAAAGTTCCCGAATCTGGACGCACCTGGAGTTCCCGGCTCTGGTCGTAACTGGGTCCTGGGTGCCGTTGCATACATTGCGTGCCGGGTCCTCTGGATTCGGCGTCTTTCTTCGCTATGAGGTCTTCTACTCTTATTGTCGTTCTTGGTGCTTCTGTGAGTATTCAAGACTTTAACGTCATAGAAGATAAGACTTCGTCGTTTACATCCAGGTCGTCCCCTCATCCTTCCCATCTGCCTGTCTTCCCCGACTTTCAACTTTGTTGCCATGTCATCCTTCGACCACTCCTACTTTCTCCAGCACATTCGCTCCTCGGCATTTCCCTACGTCGACTCGAGCGCGGTCCTCCCTTCGGCAGAGGGCTCGCTGCACGATGCGCTTGCAGATGTGCTATTTGTATGCGCAGAACCTTCCCACTGTCGTGACGCTCCTCCCGCGCGCAGGCCTGGCCCTCGCGTTGTTGCTCTCATTCTTCAGTCCTGAGATTCTTCCTGGTGGGTTATCACTCTCGGACGTTGATCAGAGTATCGCGCGCCGCGATGGAACGTTCCTTGACAAGAATGCGGGAGCTCTGTCAGCCTATGCCAAAGGTATTTTAATTGCCAATGCCGCGCCCAGGCGGCCTCCTGCCCAGCTGGTGCGTAGCCTTTCTCTGTCTCTTGTGATTAACATATTCTAAACAATATTAACTCAGGCTCGATCTCTGGATATCCAGCGGGTATGGCTGTGCGGGGCTCTGTGGGCGTCGCTCACGCTGGGAGGAGGAAGAAGTTGTCGTGCGACTTCGATCCGAAGTGAAACGTCGGAATCGGGCATGATCGCAGCTATGGGTGCCAGCGGCGCCGATGCACTTCCCTGGAGATGGAAAGAATGTACTCTCCTACGCGTGTATGATGAATACGAGCTATGTCTCACATTTCGCACACCGCGCAGTGAGAAGTCGGCCGTCCGTCCCTCCGAAGGTGGATTCGAAGGTATTGAGAATGTCTTCGCTGCCGTCGGGCTCAGCGGTGCTGCAACCACAGCTGGCTCCGAGCGAATCGTAGGGGCATGCTCTCGCGAGACCTGTTCGAGAGGCCCTCCGTCGCGCAGGAGCAGTACGGCAAGTGAGCACAGAAATGGTCGGGAGGTCATAACCCCACCACCGGATGCTCTTGCTCACGAGAAATCGATGGCAGAGGATGACAAGAACGCACCACCCAAGAAACTTCCGTATCCCTTCTCTGGCTTTGGCCCGCGAGACAGCAGCGAACAAGAACAGATCCCGTTTCTGCCGTCGCCCACCGTACCGGAAGAGAGTGCAATAAGTCACGATGAGGAGGAGGAAGAGGTGGAGGTAGAGGAGGATATCGAAGTGGAGGTCGACGATGAGAGTGAAGAAGAGGAAGAGGAAGAAGAGATTAACCCTCGTTCAAGCGAGGAGCCGTCATTGTTCTCTGGCCGTGCATCAACTCGCTTTCGAGCCTTGGCCAGCCTATTCCCAGCCGCCACCCATTTGCATTCCGTTACCCAGTCCGAGGCGGGAGTATGTCATCCACGGGGTCATCTACGGGATCCCCTCCCTTTGCCTTCTCGCGTGCCAGTGCGACACCACAAAGCAAGAGTCCTTCAACCCGCGAATCGCACGAGACGCGTAGCAAAGGCAATGTCGAGACAACGAACACTTCCTCATCGTTCTCTGGTGGCTCCCCCACCTCAGCTGTCTCTCCCACTTCGTCCGTGCCAAGCCCTCAGGATGTACGCGGTATGCCCATGCCCCCGCGCCATCCAGCTGCCGGAGGTGGCCGCCAACGCCCATCGACAGCACCAAGTCCTGTCTCCCCTACGCCAGCGGGTCTTACGGCCACGAGGCCACGACAAACGTTCGAGGGGCACCGTCGGCAGCTGCGTCAGAGCATTGGCTCGGAGGTCTTACAGGAGTCTGACCGCGAGGACGACCGCGCCTCCCGCTCAGGGCAGCCTTGCCCTGATGGCTCACCCGAGGCGCGCGAACGCGAAGATTCCGTTGGCCTACTCTCTCCACCTTCATCTCAGCCGAGTCCTAGGGCATCATTACTTGGCTCACGCAACGGCAGTTCGACATCCCTCGCACGAATCAGCGGAGCTCTCCGCTCTCGCTCGCGGAATATCAGCTCGGGCTCGGGCTCGGGCTCAGGTAGTGGTGGGAGTTCACGACACAATTCCCATGTCTCAGTTTCTAGCGCCTCATTAGCGCTTGGACGTGCCCGCGCACACAGCCTGATTCAGAACATTGGTGGCGCATCACGGTCTAGCATCGAACTCGTCCTTGGGCGTATGCCACAGCCAAGTTCTCCCCCCGCCACTGGCGCTGTGCGCCTGGGCGACACGTCTGACGTCGATGGGAGTGAGGGAGCGCTGAGCAACCCAGAAAGCCATACGTTCGGCTTGCCCGTCGTTGGCGGCGCCGGCAGCTTGCTGCCACGACGCGCTGGGTTTCGTGCACATACGCTCGAGGGCGATCCCGGACGGTCGTCGGTTTCAGTGTCATCGTCGTCCTCCGCGGCGGCTGCGTCTGTGGCTGTTGCGGTTGCGCGTGCGAGATCAGCTAGAGGACAAGTGGCGTCACCAGAGCCAAGGAGGAGTAGTTCGCGTGCGCGCAGCTCAACTTCGTTATCATCTGAGAGGGAGCGTCAGGGGACACAACTACAATCGTCTCACTCATTTGGATCGCAGGGTTCACGGCAACAGCAACAGCAGGAGGAAGAGATACCACCATCGCCGTCGATTCTGTCGCAGTCAGTGCAGTCTGAAGACACTACGAGCGGGTCGACGACAACACGGATGGTGACGCTGGCGCAAGTAATGTCAGAAGCACCTTCACAGGCACAGACGCGGGTACACACTCCAGCTGGAGTACCGATCCCTTCCTCGCCTTCGCCACCTCCGCAATCTTCACCACATCTACCAGGGGACTTGAGCACGGCGCCTACGATCGTTAGTCGGACTACGGACTCGGGCGCTGACGGGCGTACGCCGGAGATGTGGAATGAGGGTGCTGGTGATTACGCGCCGCCACCCACGCGGGGATTCATGCCTTGATTTGATCTAATCCTAAGCTGAACTGAACTGAACTAGAACGTGTCTCTTCCTTCCCATCTCTCGGTGCTGTTGTGTAAGGAGGACAGTCTGGCTGCGCTCGCACAGACCGTGCCGACGCGTACCTTTCGATATTCTGAGCTGTCCGGGGCGCCTTAGTTTCCGTAAGCCCTTCGACGTGCCGACTCTATTCTGCCTGGAATCGCGTAGCAAGGCTCAGACTATTGAGTCGATCTATACCCTTTTCTATCTCGCTCCTGTCGTTCTCTTGCTTGGTACTTTCTTCCATTCACTCGCTCCTATCCCCAGTTTAATATAGCAGCCTTTATTTGTATTGAGGCCGCCATGCGCTCGCAGTTTTTAGTCTCTCGCTCGCGGCCTTATAGTCCCTTTCCTAACTTAGTGTACATTCTTGCCGTCACGTGTCATATGTCACGCTAGTGACCACGTGGTCGACGCGCGATTGTCCTTTTTTTCATCTCTTCGTCCTCACACCAGCTCGATCTCCCTCTCTCTTTGGACGTTAGATAGCCGAACCATGTATTTAAGGACGTTAGGAAGGACTCCTTGAATCCAGTTCAGTCTCCCCCAGTTCCACTTTCGTTTCCTTGGCTCGCGTGCCTCCTTTTCCATTTTCCTGTGTCTGCTGCTCTTCGACCCGAACGACGCTGCGCCAACCCGAGCCGCCGAGCCGCCGTGCGTAACGCTTTCCGGTCATTCACTGACCCCTTTCCTCTCTTCCTCTAGATCCTTATCTCTGTCCGCACGGACTCACCTGCGCGTTCCTAGCGCGCTACAGTTGTTTACTCGCAATTTGTTTTTGGCTTTTCCCTTCTCGCAATGTTTCAGTTGTCACTTCAATTGCTCCTCGGTCTAACCTGCACGTATTTAGTTGTTATTTCTATTTCTATTACTGTAGAGTTCTTTGCCCGCAAAGACACGCTTTCATCTTTACGCATTTGCTATCTCTCATTCCCCCCTACCCCTTACTTACCCCCTCCTCCCCCCTACATCTACACCGAACTCGACCAACCCCGCTAAACCCATACTTTTACGTGTACATGTGCTCCGTTACCTTCTAACCCACCCCCCACCCTTACCCCTACCCTCACCTTTGTCCTCTTCACGCTACGCTCGTCGCTTCTGTCGGAAATTGCTGATGACCAACCCTTATGTCTTGCAAAGCCCTCTCCCTGTCCCTTACTGACAGATTGACGCATTTATAACACGCATTTCTTTCATTTGAACTATGGAACTCGTGTTCATCCCCTCACCCTCAAATCATGAATAAAAAATGCGATTTTCTTCTACTTCCTTGTTTCGATGAGTGGGATCAGAAGTGCGGATACGCGTCCACACACTCGACCAGGCCAACTCCGAGTCGACCGTCCTTCGCTTCCTCCACACTTGGCCCTCCAAGTCTTCGCTTCCTACTAGATCAACCCTCCGTGCTCTAAGAACATAGTATAATTCCAGAATCCGCCGCACTACCTTATGACTTAAATCTCGCGCGCATTTCGTAAAGTACTCGAAACTGAGGAAACCTGGAAGACTGGATACGCATACAGTACCACCGCTACTAAGTTAGCTCTACTCTCATGGCAGAGTCAATTTCACTCAACTCCATTCCGAAACTGAACGTTTCTGGTGTTTTCCGAGTTTCACAACTGACTCTATTTCAAGTTAAGTTAGTTAGGGGTAAACGAGTATGAGTAGCTGGCTATTCGTGTATTATTGTCACATACGGAGGCGTTACAATAAGTGAACGAGAATAAGAAATGACACGATGGTATTTCTATCATCGACAAGAAATGGGATACGTATACGGAAGTACTAAAAGCTGCAAGGGTGTTTCTACTTGGCTCCACGTTCTCGCAGTAATTTCACAACTTCGTCATGTCCTTCCTCAGCCGCTTCCTGCAATGCGGTCATGCGGTCATTGTCCTTCGCCTCTACATCGGCACCGTGTTTGAGCAGCAGGCGCACAGCCTCCAGCTTCCCAGTGATCGAGGCAAAGTGCAACGGGGTCCGGCCGCCCCGATTCTGCGCATTTATGTCTGCACCACGCTCTAGCAGTAATCGAAGGACAGAACCGTCTTTGAAATTATCACCCATTGATGCCCAATGTAATGGCGTCGACCCGTCCCCATCCCTAGCATTGATGCCGGCGGGATCGTACTCGATTAATATCCGGACCACCTCGAAATTTCCAGAAAAGGCTGCGCCATGCAATGGAATTCTCCCAAAGTGGCGCCGGACATCCAGGTCTGCGCCGTTACGACGGAGTAAATCTGCCGTCTGGAAGTATTCTCCTGCCAATGCTGCCACTAGTGGTCGCGCATAGTAGCCCCCATCAGCATTCACATCCTGCGGATGCTTGATAATGAGGTGCTGTACGAGATCGTGGAATCCACAGAGTGCTGCGTAATATAGGGGAGCCGCGCGGCATTCGCGGGATGTCGTGAAAAAGTAAAAGGTTGCATCACGCTTGGGCTTGGGGTCTATATCGCATAGCGTGAGCCACACGCTAAAGTGTGGTTTGTTCGCGTTGAAGAGATATTCCATCCCTTTGTGTAAACGTGACGACACCTCCCCAAATTGCGCATGAGTCTTCCAGTGCTCGGCAGCGTATTGAGCCGGATGGACCATGCGTGTATCCCTATAGACGCCAGCCTGTATTTGTAGTAAAACGCCTAGGCAAGCTTGCGCCAGGATCGTATGGGCGGGCTTCAAATCGATATGATAATTTGAGACCTCTCCAGTTGCAGTAGCGAGGCGAGACGAGGTCAGGAATTCCTTGACGGAAAAATGCGAAAATTACACGATCCGCGATTTATAAGCTCCGAAGAAGCCGTAGCCGCTATCAACGATGGATGAAAATGAATCGCGATCGATAGCTTCGACGTTGTCAGCTTCGACAATAGCAATAAGACTCGAGCATGCAATTAGAAGTGCTTGTTCCTGGTCTTCCCACCGCCAATCTGAATTCAGCCTCGGGATCCCTTCCGCGTCATCGAAGTCGACTGCGAGGACCTCTGCAAGCTCCACAACACGAAGAGGCCGGGTGGCCACAACCAGGCATTGTAATACTCGTCGAGCGATGTCCCTATTCGGCTTCTTGATCTCCTTCAGTATACGCTCATAAGTCTCGTCCAGAGATTCCGGCAATTCCCTGAGCGTTCGTCGGACACTTGGTGGAAGACATTGACGCAGGACTTCCAACTGACAAAATATCCAGCGAAACCTGTCCGACGATTTGCACAGGTATTACGAATGTAAAACAATTCACTTACATTCCGTCAGCCCGCTCAGAGAGTGTCTCGATGACAAATTCCTTATCCTCCTTCTTCCATCTCCGCATGATCGGTTCTGATTTTGAGTAAACAACGGACCTAACATAATTCGCAATATCTTGTTTTTGTCCGCTTTGATCATGGAGGGAGATTCGGCCGGAGGTCAGAGGTTCAAGGAAATCTCGTATGTCGAATTCTGGGCGACTTGTGACACAAATACGAAGGTCTGGAATCTGAAGTTCAGCGAGTTCCTCCAATAGCTGAAGTATCCGATTGCGAGGTGATGGAACCTCGGAGGTGTCGGGACATTCATCAAGGGCGTCCATTATTAGGTAGATCGGATGGCGATCTCGGACTGTGAGCATCTCTATCAGGCACCGTTTCAGAGCGTCATCATTGGGCTGTTGCGCGCCGTTGCTATGACCTGAATAAAGACGTGATAGAATATCGCAACAGGGACCCGATTGTGTGGAGAGTTGGGTAAGAAGGGAAGGGACTAGGTCACGCCAGTGTTGCTTGTTGATGTCTCGGAAGTCAAAATAGAAATATGCAATCGAGGCTTGACCAACATTGCACATGGTTTTCACATCTTCGATGATTGTCGAACTTGAGAAAGACAAGTGACTCAATTGTCGTTGACAAAGACAGTGAAGGCTGTACGAACCAAAGTATGCTCTTGCCGGAGCCAGCTACAAATAAGGGATGTTATTAGGTGGCGTCAGGCGGCAGAATGGGACAGCCCACGTTTCCCATGAATCCAGAGTAGCGACTCGGAACCTGTTGACTTCCATTCATTATACGTCCTTCCCTCGAAAAACCAGGTCGCCTTTGCCTTGTGATGGGCGCTACACGCAATATTATGATTCGTAGAGGGATCTGGTGGTGAGAGCCATCTACGAAGATCCTGTCGTAATTGACTCCCTATGAGGATAATTGAGCCAGCATATCCAGTATGAATGCGGTTCGGGAACCACGAACGTTCCATCCGATTTACGCCGTCAGCTGCTTGTTGGATAACTCCCCTGGCCTCTCTTCCATCTAGACGCGTTAGGAGTTGGTCAATTTTCGATCAATCAATTATCGAAAATTGTTGATTGAAGCGCACCATCAATGACTGCCACTAATTTGTCATCAACAGCCTTCACTTTGTCGTCGACGCCGGCTACCCTATCGCCGACGCCAGCCACCCTATCATCAACAACAAGTACATTGCCCGCAATTTCCCTGACTTCGCTATCGATGGCATTCGTGATCTCCAGGAGTTGCGCGGAGGCCATTCGGGCCTCCTCTTGCGTCAGCATGTCCAGTCTCTTCAGCGCATCCTCGATCTCGTTATTTTCAATCAGTTTCTTCATTAGTTTCTTTAGATACTTTTCTGGAAATGGTTCTATCAACAGAAACTAATCCGTTACAGCAAAGACTTACTCATTCGGCCTCGTTTAATTTCCTTTGTAGTGATGGCCAGAATGTTGAGCACCTCAACCATTATGGCTGTGATCGTGTCTACCATTCCTTGATTTGGCGCCACTTTAGTGTATATGTCGAGACGCCGGAAAAACGCTTCTATGCGCTCGAACATCTCAAAGAGAGTGTCTTGATCCGCGCGAACGTCCTTAGCTGTCTAAGAATCTTTCGTATTACGATGGACCGCACGAAGGTATTAAGAAGGGTACACACTGAGAAGAGGACACCAAATCCGATAAAGATCACCTTTGCAGGTGAGAATACCTGACAAATAAATATGAGAGGGTAGATCTCGGACGAGTTCATGTTCTGAAGCATACCGAGCCAACACCTTCTCCGAGTGTCTCTGAGAAGGCAAGAAGAACGTTCACAGTCGGGTCCAGCCACTTCGTGACTTGGCATAATAGGAATGCGGCACGGATCGGATATTACGGTGCACAGGTGCATCATATGCATTATTTGACATTGTGAAACACTAGAAGGCGATGCGGCGGTGGCCACGGTTCGTGTCTGTTGTCCTTATTGCACTGGCATGCTTTAGTCATCGTTCCAAAGTTCGAGCCTGAGTTTTGCCTTGATCCGGCACGAACTGTAATCCCTTGACTCCTTGAGTGGTATGCTTCTAGAGCCTGAGCATCCTTCCCGCGCCGTGAGGACCAGACCGATTGAGACCGACCAGTTACATTTGTTGAAAACTCTGCATGGTAAAGCAACCGGAACTCAAAAGCGAGAGCTTAGGCTAGCCTTAGGAGAAGAGACTTGGTCAAAGTCCCACTGTACGACGTCATAATTTAGGCCGTTTAGGTTTCGCACGGCTTCGTCACGATGTCTTACAATAACTATACAGTTAACCTTTCGGTGTTTCTGCTTTTGCACCCTTATTTTTGACCAACAGAGGGGACCAACAGAGGGGATAGTGTTATTGTACCGTAAATGAAAGCGTTTGTTGGATCGTCAGTTCACGTTGTGGGTCCGGGTCTGGCGGCCCCTTTTAATTGGGTCCAGACTCGGCTGTTGCCGCCACCGCCGTGTCCAGTAACTATAGTGCAGCGACCTTTTTCGATTTGTCACTCATCGCTTTCACGTTCCTCTTTGATTTATCGACAGTCCATTTGGCTGACCTCCTTCTACTTCCTCATGTCTTGAACGTTTGATTCTCTTAATCACCATGGTAGCCCCGGTCAACGACTCAGCAGCCCCGACTTTGTCGACGTTGAGATTCCGTACACTGCTGGTGTTGCCAGCTCCCGCAAACCCACACCACCCACCTTTCCTATCGTCTGCATGCAGGACTGGAATACCGCCAATACCATGTGCCTGTGATGATGCGTGTCGGGAGCCCGTGATGGATCGGACGACGACGATGCGAGTAACCGTACATAGTACCCGTGCCACCCATTCTCCTTTCCTCCCCTTCTTCCCTTCCTCTTTCCGCTCCCGTGTATGGTCATGTGCTGCGAAAGCACCTGCACCCGGGGACTCTCGTTAACCCTTCATTCTTCTTTTCAGACAACGGATACCCGCTTGCGTGCCGCCATCGTGGCCGCGCCCAAGTTCCAATCTCCCGACTTGCATGTCGAACTCATGCGCGACACGTCCTACGATAGAAGATGTGCTCCCACTTCATTCCAATTCACTCCCCATCCTCGCCCACGTGCCACTTCAAACATATCTCGACTTCAATGCTATATATATCGTTTATCCGTCGAGTTGAAGTTTTTGAATCATGCGTGACCTGGAGTTCTCAATTTTGGTTTTCGTAAGTGGGTCTTGGAACCATTGCATGCATCGCGTGCTGCTTTCGATATTCGGTGTCTTCCTTGGCTAGGAGGTTCTCTACTTATTTCATCGTCGTCGGCGCTTCCGTGAGTGTGCGAGACTGAACGTCTTGAATGATAAAACGTATCGCTCTCCATCAGGTCGACCTCTTATCCTTCCCATCTTACCTGTTGTGGTTAGGCTAAGTGCTGCGAGAGCGAGTGTGTGTCGTCCTAATAAGAGAGGAGAGAGGAGCGGTGGGAGATGGAAAGGAGAGCAGAGTCCGAGGAGAGCGAGAGCGGGAGGTCAATCGAGACGATGTGGACAGCGGTTCCACCAGACGATCGCCGAGAGAGAGAACACACAGGGAAGTACAGGAGGAAGAGAGAGACTAATGATTGAACGCGATGCCCTCCTCGACGAGCAGGAGGGCGGTCTTATATACATGCACGCTACCTTTCAGCTATGTCTAGGTTTTGTATTGTAGAGGTGATCTCAGGGGTGTCGTTGATGGGGATTAAATAGAAAGGATGTAAGCACACAAAGGAAGGACTAGAATGAGATAGAAAAGAAAGCGTGCGGCTGCCGCGTGGTGGCGGCTTTGTGTCGGCAGGTGTTGTCCAAGGGCGCAAGGCGAGATGTGTAGAAGAAAGGAAAAATGAAGGAGAAAAGCAGTGAGGAGGATTGGGATTGGGACGCATATTCTGTTTCGTCTTGTGTTGCAGCTTGAAAAGTGCTTGTTGTCGAACACGAGGCGGTACAGTACTATCGTGGGGTAGGTGGTTGAAACCTTTTGAAAACTTGTCTCGGACTTGTACTTGCCAACGATTTTGGACCTCCGGCTTTCTGTCAGAGGTTTATGTGATTCTATTACGTCTGCCTATGTAAAACGGTTGTGAAATACATTGTGCATGCACTGCAGGGAGCGATGTCCAGAGTCAGAAAAGGTGAGTGTTTGAAAATGATCAGTCACATTTTGTCACGTTCCTAGGGCCTGCCGATTCAGCAATATTCAGTCTCCGCTCGTCGCTCGCTTACTCAACCAAGCCAGCTTACGCATGCGCGTTTTTCATCGATTAGATAGGACAGAAAAAGAAAAAGGTGAACACGAGCACGTGAGGACGCTCCCAGGCGCCAGCTCAGGAAAACTCAGCTCTTTCCAGTTTCCAGAATCCTACTTACTATAACATCGCCATCGGCTCCGTGACACCAATGCCCATCTCTCTGTTCAAGCCGATCACATTTCATCAAAACTCAACGTAGGGACGAGGGCTGGCGCACCTGCGATCTGCTTGATAGGTCCCGCGAACCAACCTGCGAGCGCTTATTTTATGGCGCAGAACCCGAGGGTGTATGTGAGGACAATCCCGAGGGTAACGTGCGTGTGGTTGAGTGTTTGGAAGTCGACAGGGTTGAGCACTGGGAGGCAAAGACGATCGAGATGAAGGTGATCCAACCTGAGAGCATGACGGTGATCGCGATTGGGTACAAGCACTTGCCGTGCCAAGGTGGAAGGGATCTTGAATTGATCCACGTAGATGACCTGCAGGGCGATGGGCAGTCCTAAGATAAGTCAATTAATCCGCTCATAGTGGGGGTGAATGGGACGAGACAAATTAGGGGGATTGGAGATTGCGTGCTGTAGCAGTGGGTACCATGTAGAGCCCGAGTGGCGATGAACGTGGTGGTGGAAAAGGCCACAGACCAGGCAGCCGAGGTAACGCGTGCACAAGCCACATCCGATTCGACCGGAGAAGCAAATAAAATCATGGTGAAAGGATGAACTGGTACGAATCGGGGAATACCACTGGAATGGTCCACTTTGTGTAGGTAGGAACTTGGAGTCTGGGATTGCGTTAACGCGACTAATATAAACCCGTAGATCATAAAAGTCCTTCCCGGCAACTTCCTTCACACCTGGCCCTCCAAGTATCCGCTTCCTACTACACCCTGCGTGCTCCAAGAGCACAGTATAATGCCAACCGAATCCGCTCTGCCCCACTACCTTATGACTGACTCGTAGGACCAGAAACTGAGAAAAACCGGAAGACTGCCAGTGGGCATACCACCGCTACTAGCTCTACTCCCAGTCAATCAAACTTAACTACATTCCGGAATTGAACGTTCTGGCGTTTTTCCGAATTGACTTCCATTGTAGGGGTAGATGAGTAGCTAGCTATTCGTGTATTGCCTGCCACATACGGCGTTGCAATGAGTGAACGAGAAGAAGAAATAATACGACGGTATTTCTATCATCGACAAGAAATTGGATACGTATGCGGGAGTACTAAAAGATACAAGGGTGTTTCTACTTGGCTCCATGTTCTCGCAGTAATTTCACGATTTCCTCATGTCCATACTTACTAGTAGCCACTTCCTGCAATGCGGTCTTGCCGCCATTGTTCTTCACTTCTACATCAGCACCGTGTTCGAGCAGCAGGCGCACAGCCTCCAGCTCCCCATTCGTCGAGGCCGAGTGCAATGGGGTCCAGCCACCGTCACTCCGCACATTTATATCTGCACCATGATCTAGCAGTAATCGAACGACAGAACCGTCATTCAGATCATGACCTGCTGATGCCCGATGTAACGGCGTCCACCCGTACTCATCCCTAGCATTGATGTCGGCGGGATCGTACTCCATTAATATCCGGGCCACCTCGAAATTTCCAGAAAAGGCTGCGCCATACAATGGATTTCTCCCACCTTGGCCCCGGACATCCAGGTCGGCGCCGTTATGACGGAGTAAATCTGCCGTCTGGAAGTGTTCTCCTGCCAATGCTGCCACTAGTGGTCGCACATACCAGCCCCCATCAGCATTCACACCCTGCGGATGCTTCGTAATGAGGTGCTCTACGAGATCGTGGAATCCACAGAGCGCCGCGTAATATAGGGGAGGGGCGGGGGATTTGTCGTCTGGTGCGAACCAGCAAAAGGTTGCACCACTCTTGGGTGTGGTGTCTATATCGCATAGCGTGAGCCACATCTTAAAGTGTGGTTTGTTTGCGTCGAAAAGATATTCCATCCCTTTGTGTAAACGTGACGACACCTCCCCAAATTGCGCATGAGTCGTCCAGTGCTCGGCAGCGTATTTAGCCAGCGGATGGTCCTCGGGTGTACTCCCTTCAACGTCAGATTGAATTTGTAATAAAACGCCTAGGCAAGCTTGCGCTAGGATCGTATGAGCAGGCTCCAAATCGATATGATAATTCGAGACTTCTCCACTTGCAGTAGCGAGGCGAGGAGAGGTCAAGAATTCCTTGACCGAAAAATGCGAGAATTGCACGACCCGCAAATCACCAGTTTGGACAATTACAATCAGACTTGAGCATGCCGACAGAAGAGCTAGTTCTTGTTCCTCCCACCGCCAATCCGGTTTCAACCTCGGGATCCCTTTTGCATCATCGAAGTCGACTGCAAGGACTTCCGCAAGCTCCTCGACACGAAGAGGCCGGACGGCGACAACCAGGCATTGCAATACCCGCAGAGCGTGCGCCCTATTCGGCTTCTTAATCTCCTTCAGTATACGCTCATACGTCTCGTCCAGAGATTCCGGCAATTCCATGAGCGTTTGTCGGACACTTGACGGAATACAGTCACGTAGGACTTCTAACTGGCAAAATATCCAGCGAAACCTGTCCAATGATTCAGACAGGAATTACGAACGTAAATCAATTTACTTACATTCCGTCAGCTCGTTCAGAGAGCGTCTCAATGACGAGTTCCTTATCCTCCTTCCTCCATCTCCGCATGATTGGTTCCGAATTCGAGTAAACAACGGACCTAACATAGTCTTCAATGTCTTTTTTTGTCCGCTTTGATCATGGAGAGACACTCGGCGGGAGGTCAGAGGCTCGAGGACATCTCGTATGTCAACTTCTGGGCGACTTGTGACACATATATGAAGGTTTGGTACATGAAGATCGACGAGCTCCTTCACAAGCTGAAGAACCCGTTTGCGAGGTGTTGGAATCCCAGAGACATTGGAAGATTCATCAAGGGCGTCAAATATTAGGTAGATGGGACGTTGATCCGGGAGCGTGAGCATCTCTTTCAGGCACCGCGTCAGAATGTCGTCATTAGGCTGTCGCGCGCCACTGTCGTGATTGGAATGAAGACGTGATAGAATGTCGCAACGAGGACCAGATTGTGCAGAGAGTTGGATGAGAAGGGAGAGGACTAGGTCACGCCAATGCTGTTTGTTGATGTCCCGAAAGTCGAAATAGAAATACGCCATCAAGGCTTGACCAGCATCGCACATGACTTCGATATCTTGAATGATTGCGGAACTGGAAAACGACAAGCGACTCAGTTGTCTTTGACCAAAAAAAAAAAAAGCAAATGCTCTACGAACCAAAGTATGCTCTTGCCAGAGCCAGCTACAAATAAGGCATGTTATTAGGTGGCGTCAGGCGGCAAAATTGGACAGGGGCATACGTTTCCCATGAATCCAGAGTAGCGACTCGGAACCTGTTGACTTCCATTCCTTATACGTCCTTCCCTCGAAAAACCAGGTCGCCGTTCCCTTGTGATGGGCGTTACACGCAATATTATGATTCGTAGATGGATCTTGTGGCGAGAGCCATCTACGAAGATCCTGTCGTAATTGACCCCCTGTAAGGATAATTGAGCCTGCATGTCCAGCATGAATGCGGCTCGGGAACCACGAACGTTCTATACGATCTACGCCGTCAGCTGCTTGTTGGATAACTCCCCTGGCCTCTTTTCCATCTAGACGCGTTAGGAGTTGGACAGTTTTCGATAATTAATTGAAGATATATTGCGCACCATCAATGGCCGTCACTAATTTGTCATCAACGGCCTTCACTTTGTCGTCGACATCCTTCACGCGATCATCCACGCCTGCCACCCTATCGTCGACGCCGGCCACACGTTCATCCACGCCGGCCACGCGCTCATCCACGCCGGCCACGTGTTCATCGACACTGGCCACGCGCTCATCCACGCCGGCCACGCGTTCATCGACACCGGCCACGCGTTCATCGACACCGGCCACGCGTTCATCGACACTAGCCACGCGCTCATCGACACCGGCCACTCGGTCATCGACGCCAGCCACTCTATCGTCGACGACGAGCACATTGTCCGAAATTTCCCTGACTTCGCTATTGATAGCATTCGTGATCTCCAGGAGTTGCGCAGAGGCCATTCGAGCCTCCTCTTGCGTCAGCCTGTCCAGTCTCTTCAGCGCATCCTCGATCTCGTTATCTTCAATCAGTTTCTTCATTAATTTCTTTAGATACTTTTCTGGAAATGATTCTATCGACGGAAATTGATTTCGTTACAGCAAGGACTTACTCATTCGGCCCGGTTTTATTTCTTTTGTGGCGATGGCAAGAATGTTAAGAATTTCAACCATTATTGCCGTGATCGTGTCCACCATTCCTTGATGTGGCGCCACCTTAGTGTATGTGTCCAGACGTCGGAAAAATGCTTCCATGCGCTCAAACATCTCAAAGAGAGAGTCTTGGTCCGCGCGAACGTCCTTAGCTGTCTGAGAATCGTTCGTATTACGATGGACCGCACCAAGGTATTAAGAAAGGTACACACTGAGAGAAGCACACCAAATCCGATAAAGATCACCTTTGCAGGTGGGAATACCTGTCGGATAAATATGAGAGGGTAGATCTCGGACGAGTTCATGTTCTGAAGCATACCGAGCTGACACCTTCTCCGAGTGTCTCTGAGAAGGCATGGAGGACATTCACGGTTGGGTCCAGCCACTTCGTATTGCTGCGTTGAGACTGATTGAGCTCTTGGGCTTGCTCTTGAAGGACGGTGAGGATGCTGCTAGCCGAATTGCAGGCTTCGAGCCGGTCGGCGAGCGGGTGCGTGAGAAGGTCGTTCTTTGTGCGTTTTTGGTACGCTTTCAAGGCATTATCGAAAATTAGTTTGAAGTTGGGCGAAGTGGAAGTAGGCTGAGCGTGAGACATAAGGGGGGAGTGAGGAATTGAGGGGAGGATAGTAGAATTGTAGGTGAAGGGGAAGATAAGGGTGACACGCCTCACAAACGTGCAGGTACAGCATATTTATAACTGATGGGCGCCATAGATAGGCGCGCAAGACACATGACAGCTGTCCAACGTGACCTGGTGAAGACATCAAAAAGGGTTTATTACAGTACTGTAAGGGGAGCACGATAAGGCGTATCGGTTCTGGTGGGCTCAGATTTGATTTGGTGTGACAGAAATGTGGCACGGTTGATAAGCTGCATCGGTGCATCATATGCATTATTTGATATTGGGGAAATAGAGAGAGGCGATGTTGGAATGGATATGGGGCGGACGATATTGCGAAACTCTACAGTCACTAGAAGGCAATGTGACGGTGGCCACGGTTCGTGTGTGCTGTGTTATTGCACTGGCATGCTTTAGTCATCGTTCCAAAGTTTGAGCCTGAGCTTTGCCTTGATCCGGCAAGAAAAGTAATCCCTTGAGTACAGTAGTACAGTATGTTGCTAGAGCCCGCCGAGCGACCTGAGCACTCTTCCCGCGCGGTGTGGACCAGACCGATTGGGACTGACCAGTTGCGTTTGTTGAAAACTCTGCATGGTAAAGCGACCGGAACTCAAAAGCGACAGCTCAGACCCAGGCCAGGCTTAGGAAACCACTGTACAACGTCACGGTTTTGGTTTCCACAACTTCGTCACGGTGTCTTAACTGTACTGTACACTTGACCTTCGGTGTTTCTGCTTTTGTACCCTTATTTTCGATCAACAAAGGGGACCAACAGAGGGGATAGCGTTACTGTGCTGTAAATGAAAGTGTTTGTTGAATCGCTGTTCAAGTTGGGCCGGAAAGGGCGCGGCCCCTTTGGGTCCGGGCTCGGCTTTTGCCGCCACCACCTTCCGATGTCTACCATACTGCCACGGTAATGGTGCGTGCACACCTCCTCCATCTAATTCCTCGCGTCTTGAACGTTTCATTCTTTCAACGACGATGATCACCATGATAATGACAGCCCCGGTCAACGAATCAACAGCCCAGGCTTTGTCGACGTCGAGATTCCGCACACTGCTGGTGTTGCCGGGTCCCGCGAACCCACACCACCCATCGTTCCTATCGTCAGCATGCGGGACTCGAATACCGCCACCACCACACGTACCAGTGGTGGTGGGCAGCGAGTGGGTGCGTGAGAAGATCCTTCTTTGTGCGTTTTTGGTACGCTTTCAAGGCATTATCAAAAATAAGAGTAAGTTGGAAGTTGGAGGACGAGGCGGAAGTAGGGTGAGTGCGAGACATTGGAGGGTAAGTGGAAAATTATGAGGAGGACAGTGGGTTCTTGGGTGATGGGGAAGGGGAGATTGACACGCCTCGTGAACGTGCAGGTACGTACGGGATATAATTGTGTGTTCTACTATGGCTCGTGGCCAGGCCGCCCTTCTCTCCCTCCAGTACATGTTCAGTACATCTCACCATTCTGGCCGGCAAAAGCGCGAGAGCAGTGCTTCTGCCCAACCGTGCTGCAGCTTGCAGGTCCCTTTAGCGGCCTTGCCGGCATAGGAGGCGCTCTATGCCTTACCCACTCTACTTGCCTTGCCGTTTCGCCTAGCCAACACCTTTGTCTTTGTACACAGCCACCATACTCACTACTCAAATATATCTGCCTGTGGGCTTGCCAGGGACACCTGCTCGTCGAACTACATGTCCTCGTGTTTATCGCCTTTGCTCGCTCGCGTCGCCTCTCGCCCACTTCATAAAAGCTCCACTACCACTCCGAGTCGCTAATGAGTCCAGAAGGAGCTCAGGAAGATCCAGGCTACCATCGTCATTGACTTCCTAGTTGGATTTCAAAAATTTCTAGAAAATAGCTGGGAATGCGTCTGAGCAAATTGGAGCTTGTCGCGTGCTTCCCTGACCTACAGGCCTAGGGCGATAGGACAGTCCTTAGATGAGTCGATTAATTCGTTCATTGTGGGTGTGAATGGGGAGACGAGACAAATTAAGGGGATTGGAATTGCGTACTGTAGTAGGTGAAGAGCCCGAGTGGCGATAAACGTAGTGGCGGCGAAGGCCACAGAACTGGTAAGACCAGTAGGCAGGCCGAGGTAACGTGCGCACGAGCCACACTGGTACGAAAGTCTCAGCGCTTCCATTATCGTCCGATCTGGAGGAGCAAAGTCATGGTGAAAGGACGAACCGGTACGAATCGGGGAACGCTATCAATGGTCAACTTTGTGTGGAGTCTGGGATGGGACTTGGCCTTGCTCACAAGAGAACATCGCTCCGATGACAATCACATACCCTAAAAGCTGTCGTCGTCTCCTTATTCATAACAATATTTTCAGGAGGCATTACTCACCATCAAGACCGCTGTAACGTGTGCGTCGGAGGCACGCTCGGAACAGAGCGGAACAATCGCATCGGAGCGCCCAGCCACAACTGTACAGTCTTTCCGTTTTCGTCCAGCAGCATTTTTCCTTCCTCCTTCCTCCCTCCACGATCACCGTCCGTCCCTCAACCTCCGGCACCAGACGATTGCGAGCAAATCCAAGACCGTTCCGCCCTCACAGCCCCTCGTACCACACCCCGTTCCCCGACCTCACACACTCCTTTCAAGCTTTGGACAACGACGATCAGCCTTAGCCGCAACGGCGCGGCTCTAGTATGCTTTGTATTCACTCGCTCAGCACCGTTTCATATAGTTACTGACACCTTTCTTACATTTTGCCTGCCATCCTTCATACCTTCGGCGCAGCGTTAACACGCGCACCGGTCTTCGTTCTTGCCGACACAGGTACTCAGTAGGGACTACGTGTATTCAAGCCAGCCCTCGCCCGTCGAGGGGGATATCATCTTCATCAGATGCGAATCTAGTGTGTTCCCTTTTCTTCTTTTCTCTTTCTCTCGTACGCGTTCTCGTCTCGTTTTGTCTCGCTCGGCACTCGCGTTCGCGGAACCGCTGTCCGCAACGCCCTCTGTCCACCTCGCTCGCTCGCTTTCTCTTTATACATCTTATCTCCCCCATTCCCTTATCTTGGACGACATCCCAATCTCGCAGCCGCTATCCAAGCTACACCACCGTGCCTTTCTCACCGACCGCGCCCAAGAAGATCTGCGCTACGTTCGGCCCTTGTGTCAGAATTTGCTGATGACCCACCTTCATGACTTGCAAAGCCCTCTCCCTGTTCCTTACGGACAGATTGACGCATTTATAACTCGCATTTCTTTCATTTGTATGCAGGAGTTCATTCGTAGTGTCCGATTTACGAAGAACTGAACTACGGATAACTCGTGTTCATCCCCTCACCATCGAATGATGAATAAAATGCGATTTTCTTTTGCTTCTTTGTTTCGATGAATGGGATCGAAACCGCGGATATGCGTCCACCACACACACTCGGCCAGGGCCAACCCACTACAGATTCCGAGTCAGTGGAAGACCTTCCTTCTCTTCCTTCACACATGGCCCTCCAAGTCTCCGCTTCCTACAAGATCAACCCTCCGTGCTCCAAGAGTAAAGTAAAATGCCAACCGAATCTGCCGTACTACCTTATGACTTGAGTCGCGCGCGTTTCGTAGGACCCGAAACTGAGAAAAACAGGAAGACTGGATACGCATACAGTACCACCGCTACTAGCTATACCTACTCCCCAGTCAATCTCACTTAACTCTTTCCGAAAACCGAACGTCCTGGTGTTCTTCCGAGTTCACAATTGACTTCCATTACAAATTTAGTTAGTTAGGGTAGATGAATAGCTACGCTATTCATTTATTGCCTGCCACACACGGCGTTCCAATGAGTAAATGAGAAGAAGAAATGACACGATAGTATATTTTATCATCGACAAGAAATTGGATACGTATACGGAAGCACTAAAAGCTACAAGGTGTTTCTACTTGGCTCCATGTTCTCGCAGTAACTCCACGACTTCCTCATGTCTTCTCCTGGCCGCAAGCTGCAACGCGGTCTTGCCGTCACTGTTCTTCGCCTCTACATCAGCACCGTGCTCGAGCAGCAGGCGCACAACCTCCAGCGCCCCACGGAACGAGGCCCACTGCAACGAGGTCCGGCCGCCATGACATTGCGCATTTATATCTGCACCATGCTCTAGCAGTAATCGAAGGACAGAACCGCCTTTGAAATTATGACCTCCTGATGCCAAAAGTAACGGCGTCCATCCGCCCTCATTCCTAACGTCGATGTCGGGATCGTACTCGATTAATATCCGGACCACCTCGAAATTTCCAGAAAAGGCTGCGGCATGCAACGGAGTCATCCCAGTGCGGCCGCGCACATACAGGTCTGCGCCGTTACGATGGAGTAGATCTGCCGTCTGAAAGTGTTCTCCTGCCAATGCTGCTACTAGTGGTCGCATATAGTAGCCCCCATCAGCATTCACATCCTGCGGATGCTTGGTAATGAGGTGCTCTACGAGATCGTGGAATCCACAGAGTGCCGCGTAATATAGGGGAGGCGCGGGGGATTTTCCGTATGGTGCGAACAAGTCAAAGGTTGCATCATCGTCGGCCCTGGTGTCTATATCGTATAGTGTGCGCCACAGCTTAAAGTGTGGTCTGTTCGCGTCGAGGAGACATTCCATCCCTTTGTGTAAACGTGACGGCACATCGCCAAATTGTGCATGAGTCGTCCAGTGCTCGGCGGCGTATAAAGCCAGCGGATGGTCCTTGGGTATACACACTTCAACGTCATCTTGTATCTGTAGTAAAACGCCTAGGCAAGCTTGCGCCAGGATCGTATGAGCAGGTTCCAATTCGATATGATAATTTGAGACCTCTCCGCTTGCAGTAGCAAGGCGAGGCGAGGTCAAGAATTCCTTGACGGAAAAATGTGAAAATTGCACGACCCGCGATCCACCAGTTTGCACAATTGCAATTAAACTTGAGCACGCTGACAGAAGAGCTAGTTCTTGTGCCTCCCACCGCCAATCCGGGTTCAACCTCGGGATCCCTTCCGCATCATCGAAGTCGACTGCGAGGACCTCCGCAAGCTCCTCGACACGAAGAGGCCGGACGGCGACAACCAGGTATTGCAGTACCCGTCGAGCGTGTGCTCTATTCGGCCTCTTGATCTCCTTCAGTATGCGCTCATAAGTCTCGTCCAGAGTTTCCGGCAATTCACTGAGCGTTCGTCGGACACTTGACGGAATACAGTCACGTAGAACTTCCAACAGACAGAATATCCACCGAAACCTGTCCAATGATTCAATCAGGTATTACGAACATAAATGAATACACTTACATTCCGTCGGCTCGTTCGGAGAGTGTCTCAATAACGAGTTCCTTATCCTCCCTCTTCCATCTCCGCATGATTGGTTCCGAGTTCGAGTAAACCACCGACCTAACATAGTCCTCGATGTCTTTCTTTTGTCCACTCTGATCGTGGAGAGACACTTGGCGGGAGGTCAGAGGCTCGAGGACATCTCGTATGTCAACTTCTGGGCGACTTGTGACACATATATGAAGGTTTGGTATATGAAGGTCGACGAGCTCCTTCACAAGCTGAAGAACCCGCTTGCGAGATGTTGGAATCCCAGAGACGTTGGAGCACTCATCGAGGGCATCCATTATTAGGTAGGTTGGACGCTGTTCTGGAAGTTTGAGCATATCTTTCAGACACTCTGTCAGAGTGACATCATTAGGCTGCTGTGCGCCATCATCGTGGTCGAAATAAAGTTGTGATAGAATGTCGCGACGAGGATCAGAGCGAGATGAAAGTTGGGTGAGAAGGGAAGGGACTAGGTCACGCCAGTGTTGTTTGTCTATGTCTCGGAAATCGAAATAAAAATATCCCATCGAGGCTTGACCGGCATCGCACATGGTTTTCACATCTTCGATGATTGTAGAACTGGAGAGCGACAAGCGACTCAATTATCTTTGACAAAGGCAGTGAAGGCCCTACGAACCAAAGTATGCTCTTGCCAGAGCCAGCTACAAATAAGGCATGTTATTAGGTGGCGTCAGGCGGCGGAATGGGACAGGGGCACACGTTTTCCATAAATCCAGAGTAGCGACTCGGAACCTGTTGACTTCCATTCCTTATACGTCCTTCCCTCGAAAAACCAGGTTGCCGTTCCCTTGTGATGGGCGTTATACGCGATATTGTGATTCGCAGATGGATCTGGTGGCGAGAGCCATCTACGAAGATCCAGTCGTAATTGATTCTCTGTTAAGATGATTGAGCTTGTATGTCCGGCATGAATGCAGTTCGGAGACCACAAACGTTTCACTTGGTCTACGTCGGAGGCTGTTTGTTGGATAACTCCCTTGGCCTCTTTTCCATCTAGACGCGTTAGGAGTTGGACAACTTTCGATGATTGATTAAAGATATATTGCGCACCATCAATGACCGCCACTAATTTGTCATCAACAGCCTTCACTTTGTCGTCGACATCCTTCACGCGATCGTCGACGCCAGTCACGCGCTCATCCACACCGGCCACACGCTCATCGACGCCGGTCACGCGCTCATCGACGCCGGCCACCCTATCATCGATGCCGGCCACTCTATTGTCGACAACAAGCACGTTATCCGCAATTCCCCCGACTCTGTTATCGATCGTATTCGTGACCTTCACGAGTTGCGCAGCAGCCATTCGAGCCTCCTCTTGCGTCAGCCTGTCTAGTCTCTTCAGCGCATCCTCAATATCGTTCTTTCCAATCAGTTTCTTTAAATATTTTTCTGAAAATGGCTTTGTCAGTGGGAAATTATTTGTAGAGGAAACGCTTACTTGTTCGGCCTTGTTTGATTTCTTTTGTTGCAAATCCAATAAAGTTGAGGACCTCGACCATTATTGCCGTAATTGTGTCCACCATTCTTTGATTTGGTGTCACTTCAGTGTATATGTCCAGACGTTGGAAAAAAGCTTCGATGCGCTCGAACATCTCAAAAAGAGCGTCTTGGTCCGCGCGAACGGCCTTAGCTGTCTGAGAATCGTCTGTATTGCGATGGACCGCACGAAGGTATCAAGAAGGCTACACACTGAAAGAAGGACAGCAAATCCGACAAAGATCGCCTTTGCAGGTGAGAATACCTGTCAAATAAATATGAGAGGGTAGATCTCGGACAAGTTCATATGTCTTGAAGCATACCGAGCCGGCGCCTTCTCCAAGTGTCTCTGAGAACGCAAGTAGGACGTTCACAGTTGGGTCGAGCCACTTCTGATTGCTGCGTTGAGACTGATTGAGCTCCTGGACTTGCTCTTGAAGCACGGTGAGAATGCTGCTAGGTGAATTGCAGGCCTGAAGCCGGTCAGCGAGTGGGTGCTTAAGAAGATCCTTCTTTGTGCGCTTTTTGTATGCCTTCAATGCATTATCGAGAATTAGTTGGAAGTTGGAGGATGTAGAAGTAGGGTGAGTATGAGACATAAGGGAGGAAGTAAGGGATTGAGAGGAGGATAGCAGGATCGTGGGTGATGGGGAAAGAGAAGAGCGACTCGCAAACGTGCAGGCACAGAATATGACCGATAAGCGCCATGATAGGCACGCACTAAACAGTCGAGAGTGGACAGGGGACCAGGTGACGCCGAAGGCCGGGCAGGACTCATTGGGCGCAACGGCTCTGCTGGTCCATGATGGTGGATTCGTTGAGTCGATTAGGAGTAGCAGGAACGTGGCACCGTTAGCGTGAGTATTATAATTCATCATACGCGCAGGCGGTACGGCGGTGTGTGTTCTATTGTTGTTTTCGCACTGGCATGTCTTTACTGTAGTCGTCGTTCTCTAAGTCCGACTCGGAGCCCGAGGTATGTTACCTTCAAGTTGAAAAACATTTCGTTGGCATAGTATGCCGTTAGATTGGAGCATGGGAGCGACTCGAGGGCATACTCGACATCTCAACTTTTGGCGACCGTTCTCATTCTTCTGGGTGAGTTATCCTGGGCCTGGGCTAGCAAAAATCTCAACCTGGTGCTTCTAGCCGTAAGGCCCCACATAAGTATCGGAACGGTCAGTAGATGTTGTATGAGGGCGAGCAAATCGCACGCACATTATCTGACACCTTCCTGTTCACGCGCTCCGAATCCCACTCGTGCCACGGAGTCGTGGGCCTTCCTTCCTGACCCTCGAAGACGAGTAGCCCCAAGAGCCCGTTCAAAGACCCGTGCTCTTCTCCAAGGACTCCGGTTTCTCTAACAAGGAATGAGTGTTAATGAATATCAGTCGAAGATTTACCATGGAACCGATGACGCAATAACAGACCTGATTCCCGTGGTTACTAAAATTTGCCCCAATAGATTGAACCAGCCAGTTATCCCAGGACACGAAAGGAGCACCTTGAGGCTTGGACATCATGGCCGCACAGTAATATGATGGACTACAGCTTGTCGGATGTGCGCTGCATATCTCTGAAGCTGCGTGTTGCGCAGTGCCTTTGTAGACGATCGAAGAGGGAGTACCTCTATCCCGAGTTCAGTATGCGGGAGAAACTCGACAGTGACACGACTCTGGTGCCGAAGAAACAAGAGTCTTTACCCCGGGCCGAGAAAGATGTGCTTACGGGCCGGGCGGCGAGCACAATCCCGGTCAGTCGTTTTCAGTACTCTGACGCTGCTACTGTTCATGACGCTCCATTGTATGCCGTGGATATCAGACAACTGAGGATACTTTCGATGTGACACTCAGGTGCGTGTTGGCCGTGTTAGCCTCCTCGCACAGCAGCCCAGATCACAGTCCTGAGTCCCCGCACTGCACACCTGAGGGTCCTTTATCTCCTCCTCCCCCTTCCGCCCCGTACAAAAAATCAACAAAAATAGACAAAATTCACCGGCTCAGTCGCAACGCCCTTGTCCTTCGCGATGCCTCCTTTTTTCTTCCTCTTTCCCCTCCACTTTGGTTCAGTTAACTGTATACGGTATACGGCACGATTATCCCCGTCTTCCAATAGCTCAACCCTACCGCCGATCCACGCAGACAACAAGTCGACGATGATCATGACCATAGCATGACGTCCCCGGTCAAGAAACCAGTAGCCCCGACTACGTCAACATCGAGATTCCCCATATAGCTCCAAGCTGTCCCCCGTGCCCACGTCGAGAGCGAGGGCTATCCCTCCTGGCCTCCCAAGCGCTCCCCACCTCTCGCCCCAGGTTCAACCCTCCACTCGCTCAGCACAGCAATGATGTTGGGCTCCGACGGTGGTGCAGGTCCCACCGAGTACCGAGGAGGGCAGCCAGCGCCAGCGAAGACCGTCTACAACAGACGCCCGTACCTTTCTCAGGAGGGCGCAAACATCGAATGCCGCCACCACCGCCACAGGCACTGGTGCCGGTGGTGCCGGTGGTCGTCTGATCGGATCGGACGACGACGACGCGGGTAAGGAGCAGTGCTGGTGCCACCTCCCCCTTTCCCTTTTTTTCTTCTTCCGTTACCGTGTATGGTGGTCCCGTGCTGCGAAAGCGTCTGCGACCGGAGGACTCTTGCCAACCCTTTTTTCTTTCTTCCCAGTCACTGGATGCCCGCTTGCGTGCCGCTATCGCGACACTGCCAAAGTTCCGATCTCCCAGCTTCCACCTCGAACTCCTGCGCGACGTTCATCCATTTCTACCTATTTCCCATCCTCGTTCACGCACACGTCCTCTTCAGACGTTCCTCGACTTCAATGCTATTTACATCTTGATCGAGTGAGTCGGCTCGTACCGGGCGGTGCCAACGTTGTGTTTTGCTCAACCGAATTTATCCATAGTTGCAAAGTTCCCGAATCCGGGCGCACCCGGAGTTCCCGGCTCTGATCGTAACTTAGTCCTGGGCGCTGTTGCTTACATTGCGTGCTGGGTCCTCTGGATATTTGGCATCTTTTTTGGCTACTGTATGATGTCCTCTACTCTTATTATCATCGTTAGCGCTTCCGTGAGTATTTAAGAGTTTGACATCATATAAGTTAGGACTTATCGTCGTTTACATCCAGGTCATCCGCTCATCTACTAGTCTTCCCCGGTTTTCAACTTTGTCGCTATGTCATCATACGACCACTTCTGCTTTCTCTGGCACATTCGCTTCTCGGCGTTTCCCTACGTCAATTCGAGCGCGGTCCTCCCATCGGCAGAGGACTCGCTGCGCGATGCGCTCGCAGAGATGTGCTATTTTCATGCAGAGAACCTTCCTACTATCGTGACACTCCTCGCGCTACTGCTCTCGTTCTTCAGTCCTGAGAATCTCCCTGGTGTATTATCACTCTCCGACGTTGATCAGAGTATCGCGCGCCGCGATGGAACGTTCTTCGACAAGAAAACGGGAGCTCTGTCAGCCTATTCCAAAGGAGTTTTGAATCGGACTGACTGACCGCTTACTTTGTTGCGAATTCTGATCATAATAAAGCCGTAGAATTTAAAGTCTGCTAACAGATTGACTCAGAGAAAGACTTCTCAGACCCGTGCCACCCTGAGGAAAAGTGACTGACTACCGGACATTCGCCTAACACCGTACGGCGATTTGGTTTCGCACGGCTTCGTCGCGGTGTCTTAACCGTACCCTTGACCTTTCAGCGTTTCTGCGTTTTGCGCTCTTATTTTTGACCAACTGAGGGGATAGAGTGTTAACATAAATGAATCTGGAAGAAGTGTTTGTGAATTGTGAGTTGCTAACTCGAGTCCGAGTCGGTGACTGCCACAAATGGGGCCGCACGCCGCACGGCCAGACTCGGCTTCTGCCGCCACGCACTAGTAGCTGGTCAAGAGTGTTCTCCTCGAGGTCGTTGTTTCCTCTAGGGACTACGGGAACACACTGGACAACCCTACGGCGTATTAATCCTCAACAATCACATTTTTCTCGTCGTCGCCCCAAGCATCATCGACATGTACCTTCAACTGGGACCATCGACCCTTATGATCCATTTGGGTATCAGCCATCGAACACCTTTCTTGTGTTCTTGCCCTCTGACCCACCGCTGCTGCCAACGCCAACCCCGCCCAGTCAGAGCACAAGAGGGAAACAGTAGCTACCGCGAGGCCTGCCTCGTGGAGTCGTGGGCCATTCCAGACCAGGCCTCGGCCCACCAATCTCATACTCGCTGCTCTGCTCGGCACCTACCGCGACCACCTTCACAATCACTTCTAAGCGCCGTGCCCATCTGACACCGTCATACACTGGGCACAAGGGTTACCCTATCTTTCTCCTCCTCAAGTAGGGTAATGAACGTCCTCGACCGATTTTTATTTATTTAAAAGCAAGTCGTTCGACTACGAGTATATTTATTGTTTTCCTCCCCACAATGGCTCCCATCGCTGCATCCCCCACTCCCATCGTTGCCCCTCTTCCCACAGTCCCACCCACCACCGCCCCAAAGGACAAGAAGGCGGGCGCCCGCAAACGTTTCGAAGATGTATACACGGTCATCCGCGATGAGTTACTCGCCGATTTCCGCAAACACAACATGCCGGAGGAGGTCATTGATTATTATCGACGGGTTCGTACACCCACCACATGTTTTTCCTCTTATACGATGTTCTTAATCAGTTATAACAATCACCCGTTAGAGTATTGATTACAACGTCCCAGGTGGTAAACTTAACCGAGGGCTGAGCGTCGTCGACTCGGTCGCTATCCTCAAGGGTCGCGAGCTTACCGAGTCGGAATACTTCAAGGCAGCCGTCCTCGGTTGGTCTGTCGAATGGGTGGGTCTCTTTCACCACCTTTCTCCCCACTGTCCAGTCTCATGGTCCGCTCTAGCTCCAAGCCTTCTTCCTCGTATCAGATGACATTATGGACGCGAGCATTACTCGTCGTGGCCAGCCTTGCTGGTACCGCGTAGAGGGCGTTGGTTTTATGGCCGTGGATGATGCCCTCCTTCTGGAAGGCGCGATCTTCCAAACGATCCGCAAACACTTCCGCAAGGATCCGTTCTACGTTGACCTGATCGATCTCATGCATGAAGTACGTCAACGCGCTTTTCTCTAGATTCCTCGTATAACCCGCGGCCGCAGGTCTCATATCAAACAGAAATGGGTCAACTCGTTGATCTCATCACCGCTCCGGAAGACAGGGTGGATCTGTCCAAGTTTAATCTCTCAAGGTCTGCTCTTCTCTAACATCCTTCCCCGAGTGTTGCGATTCCTGACGATCCACAGGCATAGGACAATCGTTCTCTATAAGACGGCCATCTACTCCTTCTATCTACCCGTCGCGCTCGCACTTCTCCTCTGCGGATTCCCCGTGGAGAAGAAGCAGGAGTCTGATCCCGACTACTATAAGCTTGCACTCGACATCCTCCTTCCCCTCGGCGAGTACTTCCAGATCCAGGATGACTACCTCGACTACGCCGGAACTCCAGAACAGATTGGCAAGATCGGCACAGACATCCTGGACAACAAATGCTCCTGGTGCATCAACGCTGCGCTCGCCCGCGCGACCCCCGCCCAGCGCGCGATCCTCGACGACAACTACGGTCGCAAGGACTCCGAGGCGGAGGCACGGGTCAAGCAGGTCTTCCGCGATGTTGGCGTAGACGCACAGTACGCCGAGTATGAGGCCGATGCGTACGCACGCATCAATGCACTCATTGATGCCGTACCGGAGGTGTCGAGCCCCTGCGGGGATGCTGTACTCCGTCGCTCTGTCTTCCGCGTCTTTTTGGAGAAAATTTACAAGCGCACAAAGTAATTTTCAATCCAGTCAATCATATATTGCTTTAAAGATGTCGTCCATATTACCCCCCACACCCACACTTCGCGTACTTTCTGACCCCCCTTTGCATTTGCAATGGATAACCTGTACTGTACAGTATATATAACGAGGACAATACTGTATACATGATCTGCAAATCCTCCACATTGCGCCGATGCGATTTGTCCAAGTAAAACAGCTTCGGCTTTGTTATTCGGTACTTCTAAGACCTGGGCCAGCCTGAGGAAAAATGACTGACTATCGAGTCTCTGTCCTAACGCAGTACGACATTTTGGTTTCGCACGGCTTCATCACGGTGTCTTAATCGTACCCTTGACCTTTCGGCGTTTCTGCGTTTCACGCCCTGATTTTTGACCAAACATAAATGAATACGGAAGAAGTGTTTGTGAATCGGCACTAAGTTTCGCTCGGAGCGGATCAACTGTATCGGAGCGCCCATCCACGCCAGTGGGCCATGGGCGCTGTCACTGAACGGAGTGGCTTTCTCGTCACGTGCCACAAGTTTGTCACATTTGCTGCTGATCTGCGACTGAGCGACGCATCTAACGTCATATCCAGCATGATGTCCTTCCTTCGTCCTCAGCGTCGACAGAACTCATTCGCGTACCACGCTCTTGTTCTTGTTCACCTTGTCGCTCATGACGTCGCTCCGTTTCGCCCGGCGACCTTCGTGTTTGTGCGAGGCTTCCGGAGTCCTCCTATGGCGGCCGGGCCGGCTTCTCAGCGAGTCTTGCATCATCTTGCACACTCTTTACCTCGAGCAATGGAAACCAAGCGAAAGCGCGACGACGACAAGCTGGGACTGAAATCATGTGTTTTCATGACGGAACTGATTTGGGTTCGAATCGCCTCTTTAGAACATCGCATAGACTCCAGTTTTTCTAAAGTCGACTACAAGGAAATGGCCCCCATTCTAGGGTTGCCGCAGTTCAGTTCTGAACCGAAGTTCGAACCTGAACTTTTTCAAACCTGACCAAAGTTCAGTTCAAGGTTCGATGGCTGTGCCGAACCGGACCACAAGTCCGGTTCCGCGTTCAAGGAAGGCAGAACCGCCTTGAACCCGGTTCGAACCTGAACTTTTCTCTTCTCATCCGACGAAAAATACACAGTTTCACTGGCCTTCATGCTCATAATAGAAAGATGAAAGGAAGTTTTATTTTCGGATTTGCTGTAATTGAAGGTGTGCATCGGAGGCACAGTCCTGGGCGCTCCAAAAGCAGCCACTTTTTATCATCGCGATCACTTCACGATCGTCGCCCGACTCGCCCATCCCCTCAACCTCCGGTGCAAGACAACTGCGAACAAATCAAAGACCCTCCCGCCTTCACAGCCTCTCAATTTCAGACCCATCTCCCTGGCTTCATTCTCCCCTTTCCAACTCTGGACAGCAATGACCAACCTAAGCTGCATCGGTGTGACACTCACATACTATCATATTCGATCTTTTAGCCTCGTCTCATAGTTACTGACTTTTTCCTACTACATCTGGCGCAGCGTTGTAGCACAGCCTAAGGCCGCGCCTGTGAGTTCGAGTAGGGAGGAGATGTCGAAGGAGATGGGGAAAGGGGCAGTAAGAAGAGAAGAGGACGGAGGCCTAGGGACGGCTGTCAGTGTGGGATCGGTAGGGTGGAACGTACTAGGCCTCGATGACCCGATCGTCGGTGTCTCGGACTCGGATAAGGAAAAAAAATAGAAAAAGAGATAAACTCGCGTCCTGGGACGTCTCGCGCTTAGAGAGAAGGAGAAAGAGAAAGGGGACCAGATATATGATGGCCATTGTGACCTATGCTGGACTCTTTAAATACATGGAAGGACTCCCAACATGTCAGCCCGTTGCACTCTACGGTAAAACGATCGGTAAGTAAGTGAGAAAAACGAGAATCAAGAGAAGTTCGAGGACAACGCGTGGCTGGTGGCCACCCCGACGCGAAGGCACGGAGCCTGTCCGAAACTTGTACCCGGTCGTCCAAAGTCGGGAACGTGGGCGGAACGGGGGAGGAAGCATAACGTAAATGAGAAAAGGGATCACTATAAAGCGTGGGCGAGCGAGAGAAGGGGCGATCAGAGTAATGCTTTGGAAAAAGATGCCAACGACAGGCAGCCACGAGGCTGTCAGTTAGATAGCAACGAGGCACGCGCCCTCTGTAATACGTATCGAAGGCGCCTAAACTGTAAGCGCGCGTGGAACGAAGGGGGAAGACAGAACAAACACGAGGAAAAATAAGGAATACTCGGCCGACTTACTCCGAGTCCCGCGATCCGGGAGGAGGTCGACGCGTCAAGAAGGGTTGGGCATAAAGGAACTTTCCGGGCGACTCAGACATATGAGAGGGTCACTGGAGTGGTCTGCGCGAGCGCAGCCCGTGCTCCTACCTTACATCTCCCGGGGGGTCGAAATCTTGACCGTCCCCGGTCAAGCGTCATCACAGTCCTCCGGATCGTCGTCGCTGCGCGATGCTTCTTCTTCGATGACGGCGGTGAGGTCTCCTCGATCCAGGATACGTGTGACTGGAATAGAAGACGGTGAGCGAGAAAGGTAAGGTATAAGCCTGAAAGCAGCATAGCGTAGTTTCGAAACCGCTCCGTCCAACTCAGCAAGGCGGTATGCGCCGTTGCGGCTCCTTCGAATCACCACCATAGGCCCATAGTACCGTGGCCTGGTCTTGCTAGCGAGATCTGAGTCCGCACCGGCGTTGTGCACGAGCACAAGGCGGCCAGGTCCGAAGTCATGGTCTTTGATAGTGTTTTGGTATTGTTTTTCGAACTGCTGCGCCGAGGCGTGGCGACTTTTGAGGAGGCGGTCGTGGATGCCGTCCAAGTCGGCTTGGCGTTTTTGCAGTTGTCGGACGCGAATGGCGAGGAGCTCGGCTGTAGTGAGGGGACGACAGAGATCAGGAACAAGGAAGGTGGCAAGCGTGAGATCAAACGGGAGGATAGGCTCGATGCCGTGGGCCATGTAGAAAGGGGAATAGCCGGTGGATTTGCGAGTGGTGGCTCGGTCGGCCCAGAACACCAGAGGCGCGAGGACGGGCCACTTTGCAGTGTCGTCCGCGCAAGCCTTGACCAGGGATTCGCGTATGGTGCGATGTTGGCGTTCGACAACTCCGTTTGCGCGGGAATTGTAGGCTGAAATGCGAATGTGACGGATCCCGAACTTAGTAGCTAACCAGTCCAGCGCGGCGACATAAGCGGTCCCGTTGTCTGTGACGATTTCTTCGACTGCGCCCCATCTGCACAAGATTTCCTCGAAGATGAAAGAGCCAAGCGTGCGACCAGTCTCTGAACGAAGGGCGCGCCATTCGGGCCATGCAGAGAGTGAACACCGAGCCTGGACGATGTAGCGAAAGCCGGAGGCGAGGGGCATGAACATGGTATCGATGTAAGCTTTTCGGAAGAGAGGGGCGGGTGTGGCGACGATAGGTGGGATGCGGATCTTGGTAGTTTGGCGAAGCTGGCACTGGTGACAGGTGCTGACGTACCATTTGACGTCCTGGTCGATGGAAGGCCACCAGAAGCGGTCGAGGAGTGTGCGGCGCGTGGAGTAGAACCCCCTGTGTCCGAGGTTGTCGTGGGCATCGTGAACGATGCGGGGTCTTTGATAAGGGAGGATGAGGAGTTGGTGTCGTCCGTTACTTTGTCGTCGCCAGAGTCTACCGTTAAGCAGAAAGAAGCGTGCTGACATCCTCAGGAGTCGGTCCGAAGCCTTCCCGTCTAGGTCCGCGGGAAGCTGAAGGCAGTGTAAGTATTGTTCGACGCGCGCCAAGTCTTTTTCTGCCTTGAGTGTTTTGTCCGAGACCGGGAAGTCAGCTAAGCTACCAGTGGACGAGTCGTCGTCGGAGGGAGCCTGAGTGAGGGAAAGGACCTGCGTGAAGTGAGAGGTGTCGAGCCAGCTAAGCACCCAGAGACCGAGAGAGAGCGCTTGATCAATCCAGTCGTCTGGATCTTCGTCTTCGCCTTCACCTTCGGCCAGCTCGCGACGAGAGAGGCCGTCTGGCCCATGGTGTTTGTCAGCGGGTATGTGGACGAGTTTGAAGTCGAAGAGGAGAATCGCGGCGATCCAGCGATTGATCGTCGCGTTGGGCTGAATGTCGGGGTTATGCAGCATGCCTTTGATGAATTGGGCGTCCATCTCGACCACCAGATGGCGGATCCCAATGAGGTGAACGCGGAGGGCGCGGAGAGCCCTGAAGAGACCGTAGAGTTCGAGTTTGGGCTGAGAGTAACGAGCCTCGCGCTCATTCCAAGATATAGAGCCGAAACGGGCAGGGCGGCGCTTATTGTCTAAGCATTCTTGTGAGAGGATCCAACCGACGCCACGAGAGGAAGAGTCGATGCCTAGGTAAACGGGACGGTGGGAGGAGTAATCGATTGAAATGAGGGCTGGGGAGTGGATGATAGCGCGTTTGAGGGCTTGCATGGCGTGGTCGTGCTCTTCTGTCCAGGCAAAGACCTGCCCTTTGCGCGTGAGGTTGACTAAGGGTCGTGCCAGGGCTGAGTAATTTTTGATCCAGATGCGCATGAAGCCGGTGGTGCCCAAGAAAGCTCTGACGTCAGTAAGTGATTTGCAGGTCGGCCAGTCTCGGATGCGAGCGATTTTAGAGTCGTCGGGGACACGACCTTCGTAGTTACATTTGTGGCCGAGGATGATGACCTCAGGTACAGCAATGAAGAGTTTGTTGGCAGAGACGGTGGCGCCGGCACAGCTGAGACGGTGAAGGATGCGGTGGACGTCAACTAGGTGTTGCCAGATGAACTTACGGATTCCGGGATTTTCTGGTATAGTTTCGTAACCGCCGTTGCTAGTTTCAGAGCGCGTGGCGGGTCCTTTGATGCTGCAGTCGTCCACGAAGGGCCAGGCAACGTGAGGGATTTCTGGTTCGAGGATGAAGGTGACGTCTTCGTGAAAAATGGCGACTGCGTTAGTCCAACCCATAGGCAAACTAGTGAGTCGTACAGCGCCGAGTGGGGATTGGACGGTTGTGAGGTCGCGAGAAGAAATGTCAAGGGTGCGGTGGTCGTAGCCCACGAAGAGATCTAGCATAGTATAGCAGGATCGCCCTGCCATAGATTCTATCAGTTGGTCGGTAAGGGGAGGGACGCCTGAGTTGCGGATAGTAACCGCGTTGAGGGGCTGGAGGTCGTGTACGATGCGCAAGGCGCCATTCTTCTTTTTGACCGTAAACCAGCGCGATCTGTAGGAGGCGTCCGAGTGTTCATAGACCCCAGCAGCGAACTTGTCTTTGAAGATTTGTATGACGTCGTCTAAGATGCCGGGAGGGATAGGGAAGTTGCGATACGCCCAAGGGATGTGTTCCACAACTGGGATCTTGACGGGTGAGAAATAATCATCGCGAAACCTGCCTTTTTCTGCCTCGGTCCAAGCCAAGCCAAACTCGTTAAGTTTGAGAACGTGATGTAGGAGTTTTAGCTCCTCCGGCAGCAAGAAGTCTCCTTTGTTGAGTTCTAGAGCGTCCAATCGTTCTTGCGTGAGTCGAGTGCCCGGTGTGAAGTCGGGTGGATTGGGGAGAAGGGCTGGCAGAGTAAGGAGAGGATTGGAAGGGATGCGGCGGAGGATGCGGAAGTCTTCAGGCAGGGAAGCTGGTACAGGGCGCACCTTTTTGGCTACCTTCTTGTAAGCTAAGGCGGCAGCAGAGTTCTCAAGAAAGGAAGAGAAAAATGGAGGGAGTGCGAGGAGGGGTTCAGGTACAGACGGAGGCAGAGATGCAGGCGAAGAGCGAGACTGAGGTGAAGAAGAACGCTGATGTGCAGACAGAGACAGAGAAGACGGGGCTTCGGGTTGACAAGAAAGGCTTAGGATTTTTACGCTCGCCACTTGTACCTTTCGCGGGCGAGAAGGGATGGAAATGCGGTGAGAAGAGTCTGAGGGGTTTTGGACCGAGACCTCGACGTCGCCACTAGGGAGGTCCTCAATTCGGCAGAGCAGAGCATGCTGGAAGGGTCGCCCAAGAAGTAGCCGAAAAGGGGCGTGTTTGACAACATGAGCATGCACCACGAAAGATATGTCGCCGGCGCGCATGGGGAGATACTCAGCACATCCGAGCGTCCAATTAGTAGCCCCGTTGGCGCCTTCCATCTGAAGTAAGTGGTCTGTGTTGATAGAGGCTCCGACCTCTCGCGCTAAGTCTTCCCTCATGACGATGATTTGTGAGCCCGGGTCAATAACACCTGCTTCGGTAACTTTTCCACCGATTTGGACGTCGACTTCTCGCAGGGGTAAGGAATAGGCTGGCTCGCGAAGACTGGGGAATGGCGAGTTTTGGTTGATAGTGTCTACGAGGGCGACGTCGACGGCTTCCTCGTAGCTGCTAGTCTCCACACGGCGAAGACGGAGCCTCTCCACTAAGTCTTTACGGATCGTGGGGCTGGCTGCAAGGACGTGAGCTGGAGTGGTCAGGGCTAACCTTCCTTCCATGAGCCAAGCCTGCAGTTCGGAGACTAGCTGCTGATCGTCCGCCGCGGACTGGTAACGATACTGAGGTGTCATCCGAGCGTGGGCGGGATCTTTGGTAGGAGTGGGGAGAGCGCTGGCGGCAGGGGCAGGTGAAGCAGCAGTAACCACAGCCGAAGGAACGATCCCGAGCACAGGTGGATCAGTAGACGAGGAGGGAGAGGTCGTGGTGTCGCCTGAGGTGATGGGGGGTAGTAACTCTGGCGCCTTGGAACGCCGAGTATCGCGTTTCTTTTTCTCGGTGGCAAAGACCTGGAAGAAGTCGAATGGCTTCTCATTGTCTGATTCTGGGTCCTCCTCGTTACCGACGATTTGCACGATGTGGCTTTCTGCTACTTCTTCGATGCGGGCGGAGGATGTGCGAGTGTCGGGGCGAGTAGGGGCATGGGGAGGTGCTTCGCGCGAGAAGGGAGCTGGATGTGTTGGAACTGAGGTGGCTTGACCCTGGGTGCCGTACCAGGCGTCGATACTGTACTTTAGTCCGCGCCTAGTACCGTCGTAAGGGATTGGGTGACCGTTGGGGAGACTAAGCTTGTCGTCCACGACTATGACATGTCCCGATCGTACGTACTCCTGAGCCCCCGTACACTCGCGGATACGGTGGCTGGGCTGTAAGCAGAAAGCGCACCGGTCAATTCGCGGTCGGAAGAATGAGGGGTAGTTGGTAGTAGGAGGTGGGTTGGTGGGCCAAGGCGCGCTTGGAGGAGGTCTGGCCGGCCAAGGGGCGCTTGGAGGAGGGTTAGCTGGCCAAGGTGCCCGGGTTGACGAAGGCGGAGGTGCTGGCACCGGCGTTTGGACAGAGAACGAAGTAGTGGCAGGGATGGGCGCGGACACGAAGGCTGGCTGAGGCATGACTTGCCCCAGATCGGGGAACCGTATGATGCACTCGGCAAACAACATGGCGTATGCTTCCTCGTGTACTGAAAGACCGCGCATACCTCTTATGAGATTCTCGATTTCCTGCCGCTCTTCTGGCTGCATAGCCTCCTTAAAGCGGACTACTTTTGTCTCGATCACCGTAGGGGATGAGCGGCGATCGCTGGAGTGACGGGGACGTGAGTTGCGTTCGACAGGGGAGAGGGAAGGGTGCCGCTCATGGGACCTATAGCCAGATCCTCTTCCTCGCGGTTCACGATCTTCCCGATCAGATCCTCTATCTCTAGTACGCGCGGAGCGCCGGCTCCTGGGTTTTCTTGGCTCGTCCGAGGAATCGTCGGACTCAGAACTCAGACCCTGGTTGCCAAGGATTGCCCTAGCCACTTCGAAGACGTCTAAGTAGTCGAAAGGAACATCCGTGGGCTGCCGAGTATGTTCGGCCACGAGTCTTGTTTTCATCTCGCTCCTGTCCTTTTTATGGAATCCCTCCCAGAAGATCTTATCGCGCGTGCCGGCAGTCAGTCGCTGGGAGTCCATTAAGGGTTGACAGCGAACAATAAATTTCCGATAGTATTGGATAACGTCGTCTTCGTCCCTCATGCGGGACTCAGCAGACTTCCTAGCAAAGCTCCTGAGTTTCCCTTCGGTGTGTCGCCGTTGGTTAGAGGTCGCTTCGTACAACTGAAGCAGTTCCCGCCTCAGAAGCCTCCACTCGCGAGCTAAGTACCCAGCCCGAGACTTCCAAAAGTCCCTAAGTTCCGCTGTCGTGTAGCGGGTAACGACCTCTACCTTTTGTCGGTCTGATAGCCCGCAGCTGTCGGCAAATTCTTCGTACTCCCTGAGGAAATCCTCAATGCGGTCGTCTACCGCGCCGGAAAAATGAGGTGCTCTGTTGGAGCGTGGTGCTGGCATAGCGGCTGGGCCGGTGCCCGCGCGGTTGTGGGCAGGCTGGTACTGGGGAGCAGGCGGAATTTGTGGGGCGGGTTGATACATGGGTGGGATTATAGGCGGGGGATTGTAAAGCGTGTTGTTGACAGGTCGGTTCAAGAATAGAGGAAGAGGGATGGTGCTGGAACTCGAGTACGAGGTGGATCGTCGCCCAGAACTCAAGAAGGCACGAAGTGGCGGAGGCGGAGCTGGAGGGAGATCGTCTGAGTCCGAGTCTAGCGACGCGACTGAACTTCCGGAACTTAGGTCGCCGAAGTAGGGGCCACGTATCGGAGATTCGCCGAAGTCCCTGAGGGCTACTATTGGACGCGCGGGAGTGTTTGGAAGTGAAGGGGTATGGGGTGTTGGGGTGCGTATGGGCTGAGGGGCTGTCTCGGCTCCGTGCGAGTCCGGATGATCGACGACCGGAGGGAGAGGAAGCACGTCGGGTCTTCGGATGAATCTGCCAGACGAGTTCCTTGGTGGGAGACCGCTGACAGGTACAGACATAGGGTGGTTGCCTAAGACAACCGCAGAACCAAGCGTCGAGACGAGGGGTGCGAGGGGAATCTCCGATTCCGCCTCACTGGGGCAGCCAATTGTAGCACAGCCTAAGGCCGCGCCTGTGAGTTCGAGTAGGGAGGAGATGTCGAAGGAGATGGGGAAAGGGGCAGTAAGAAGAGAAGAGGACGGAGGCCTAGGGACGGCTGTCAGTGTGGGATCGGTAGGGTGGAACGTACTAGGCCTCGATGACCCGATCGTCGGTGTCTCGGACTCGGATAAGGAAAAAAAATAGAAAAAGAGATAAACTCGCGTCCTGGGACGTCTCGCGCTTAGAGAGAAGGAGAAAGAGAAAGGGGACCAGATATATGATGGCCATTGTGACCTATGCTGGACTCTTTAAATACATGGAAGGACTCCCAACATGTCAGCCCGTTGCACTCTACGGTAAAACGATCGGTAAGTAAGTGAGAAAAACGAGAATCAAGAGAAGTTCGAGGACAACGCGTGGCTGGTGGCCACCCCGACGCGAAGGCACGGAGCCTGTCCGAAACTTGTACCCGGTCGTCCAAAGTCGGGAACGTGGGCGGAACGGGGGAGGAAGCATAACGTAAATGAGAAAAGGGATCACTATAAAGCGTGGGCGAGCGAGAGAAGGGGCGATCAGAGTAATGCTTTGGAAAAAGATGCCAACGACAGGCAGCCACGAGGCTGTCAGTTAGATAGCAACGAGGCACGCGCCCTCTGTAATACGTATCGAAGGCGCCTAAACTGTAAGCGCGCGTGGAACGAAGGGGGAAGACAGAACAAACACGAGGAAAAATAAGGAATACTCGGCCGACTTACTCCGAGTCCCGCGATCCGGGAGGAGGTCGACGCGTCAAGAAGGGTTGGGCATAAAGGAACTTTCCGGGCGACTCAGACATATGAGAGGGTCACTGGAGTGGTCTGCGCGAGCGCAGCCCGTGCTCCTACCTTACAGCGTCAACATGTCTCAGTCTTCACGCTTGTCAATGCAGGCACTCAGTAGGGACAGAACCCGTATTTAGGCCACCCTCACTCATTGAGGAAGGGCAGCGGAATCCAGTGTATGTTTCTTCTCTTTCCCCTCTCACTTCCGCGTGTGCGACTCTCATCTTGTTTTCCTTGCTCAGAGTCACTTGGCACCAACATCGGTGAAACTCCCATTTCCTCATTTTCTTGGACGACACACCCTCCTCGACGCCCTTGCAGCGCTATCGTAGCTACATCGCTTTTACTCCAGTGGCCCCTTCACTCTTCTCATGGAAACCTCTGATCAGTGTGCAGTTGCAGCAGATGGAAGTCTCCTCAATGCCTCTGCTATTATCTTCTACAATGATCCTGACGACGACACCTGTCACCGCCGGTACGGACGTGACGATTAGAGCTCCGTAGTGTCCGTGGTAGTTGTCTCCTCTTGGGGCTTGGGCGCGTCGAAGCACGTACAGCGTCCTCCCTTGTGGACTAGGTCAGGGAATACCTCCTGACAGAAGGCGTACTTGGGTAGAGCGACCTTGTCTGCGCTGGGGCGCTGGGTCATAAGCAAGGCCTTTGTAGTGGCCTTGTAGACTGTAGAGTAGTGGGTTCCCGCCTTATCAGTACGTCGATAAGACCCCGCTATGAATTGGAAGAGGAGAGGCTTCTGTTATTTAGACAGGAGACTCAACTTGCCGCTACCTGGCCAAGTTGGTTGTCCTTAAGTACACAGAGGAGGTTACAAACTCGTACAAAGTATCACTAAGCAAACTAGAGGACACAGCAATCTGAAACAACACGATGCTGGCCACCTGTCCATCCACATCACAACGAGGCACTACACGCATCAATGACAAGTGATCCGATCAATCCATACAGTACTAGTCCGGTTCAGGAACTTACCCCGGTCCACGAGGCGTACAAGCTAGCCTCGTCCCAGGAGCCGGTTACACCACATCCCTACCTAGACTAGATGTCCGCATCTAGTCCATACCTCCCCTGAACTGGGCCGTCCTTCTCCCCCTGAACCCTCGGGTGCGTTGCTCGGGGCGTCCCACCATTCGGAGGTTGCCTGCTCTGTTGTCCAACCGGGCCAGCTCGAGGCGCGCCCTTGACGCCTCCTGGGCCTCTCGCATGCCCCGCTGCTCGGCCTGGAGGTGGTCGATGCGTAGCTTGATGTCAAGGAGCGAGATCTCGAGCTCCCTGAAACGCGCGACCTCGGCTTGGAGGGGCCAATCCCTGTTGTTCCGAACTTCCTGGACGAGCATGCTGTAAACGCTAGAACTGCCTTTAAGGAGGGCGAGCAGCCAGGGGGGTAAGGGAAGGATGACGTTGTCCTCTTCGTTGTCGCCGTCGCACTCGGCGTATACCTCGGCGATGTAGGGGGTCTCGTCAGGGGAGTGACTCTTGGGGAGCCCCGCAACCCTGCTGTCGGGGAGCTGTTTGACCCACCATGCGGCTTGGTAGTACCCATCTTGGATGGGGATGACGAAGTTGGGGGCCCTCTCTTTGATGTTGAGTACGTACCCCTCTGGTGCGTCCTCCCTTGGCTGTACGCGGGCCAGCGCCTCCTCGAATCGGAGCTTCTGTAAGGCCATCTGCTCGCACCAGTTGTCGGACTCGATGCGGTGGTCAGCTTCCCTCTTCCTGATGGTGGCCAAGAGTCCCTGGGCGATGTGCATGAGGGAGCTAGGGTCGTTCGGCTCGAGTTGGAGGCCGACGGCGGCGGTGGACGGTGAGAGGGGTGGCGCCATCGGGGGTGGTGTTCCCTTGGGCGAGCAGACGGAGGCGTTGTTGGAGATGTCGGACATGACTCACCCGTGGAATACGCAGTACTGGTCACGGCAGAAGCTAGAGTGCAGGAGGATGTGGCTTTGTGGGAGTTTGTTGAGATACAGGTAGACCCAGTGGCGATAGGATTGTCCGGGGGCGAACTCGGAGTAGGCGGGCTTTTTGTCCTTGGTGACGGTGCAGTGGAGTCGTTCGATGAGAGGTCTCTTGGGTAGGCGTGGGACGATGTGGAACTGTAGGTGTAGGAGTATGACTTGCTGGAGCGGTCGAGAGTCTTCCTTGTCGGCGTGAAAGTACTCGAGGAGGGGCTGGTTGACTGGTCGGGGAGCCAGGGTGAGGAAGATGGGGATTCCAGCGTTCCTCGTCGCCCTCTTATCTTCTCGGTTGGGCGTCTTTGGTGGTACTCTTTGATTAGGTCGTCCGCGTGGACCTGGTCAGCAGGTTCCCATGTGTTGTCGTGATCGGGGTATCCCTTCCACTTGATCAGGTATTGGAGGCGTTTGGTGCGCCCATATTGCCGGTGCTTCTCGATGCGTTCCACCTCGAATTCCTCTTCCCCGCCAATAAGGTCTGGTGATGGCCGGGAGAAGTTAGGCCCATGGGCGGCCGTTTCGCGATAGGGTGATAAGAGGGATGCATGGAACACGTCGTGGATGTTCCATGAGACGGGGAGCTTCAGCTTGTACGCCACTGGCGAGACTTCTTTGATGACCCTGAAGGGTCCATACCGTTTCGGGGCTAGCTTGGTCTTTTGATGCCGGACTTTCAGGTGGGTCGCCTCAAGCCAGACCTCTTCTCCGATTTTGTATTGTGACGGGATCACTGATTTCCCTTTTGCGACTCTGTTGATGGCGTCAATGGCCTGGGTCCGTCTTTCATCCATGATGGAGACTCGGTCTTCAGTGGCCTCGTTGTTTGATAGTGGCGTTTCTGTTGGGAACAGTTTCGGTTCGTACCCCAGAAGGATCTGATTGGGCGATAGGCCAGTTGTTTCGTTTCTTCGGTTGTTGTGTACTGCTGACGCTATCGTTAGCCAATGGGTCCAGTCTTCGGGGGCCGATGAGGTCACAAGTCGGAGGTATTGTTCTACCCATTGGTTTTTCCTTTCGGAGATCCCGTCTGTTTGCAGGTGGAAAGCCGTTGACAGGTTTTGTTGAGTAGTCAGCTTTTTTGCGAGTTCTCGGCCGAAGTGGGAGGTAAAGCGTGGGTCCCTATCGCTGATGATCTTAGTGGGGAGTCCGAACCACCTGTAGACGTTATCCAGATATAGCTGGGCTATCCCTAGCCCTGTTATCGTTGTGGAGCATGGGAGGAAGATGGCCGCTCGTGAGCATCCATGGTCGACGATGGTGAGGATGGCGTCTTTCCCTTTGTGCATTGGGAGCCCCGTAATGAGGTCCATTGCTACCTGTTGGAAGGGGAGGGTGTGTTCGTCAGTTGTTATACGGAACAAGGGAATCTTCTTCTTGTGAGTTATGATTTTGTTTTGTTGGCAGACTGCACATCCTTTGACGTAGTCGGCGATCCATTGGTTCATCCCTGGCCATCGTGGTCCTTGTCTTGCTCGCCTTATCGTTTCGTCCCTTCCTGGGTGTCCTGCAGTGACGTGGTCGTGAGCGAGGATCATGGCCATCTTCTTCCTTTCCTCGGGGAATGGTGTGGTTTCCAAATTTGACCGATTTATGAATTTCGATGGTGGGAGTACGGTGATTCCTTGGTTGTCGTCCTTTCCCTGATCTATGCCCGGTGGTCGTGACAGCGCGTCGGCTGGGACGTTGTCCTTCCCTGGTACGTGTTGTATTTCGTAGTCGTACTCTTGGAGGTCTGCGTGCCAGCGTGCTGTTCGTCTGTTCAGGTTTCGAGGTGACTTCCAGTACTGGAGGTTGGCGTGGTCGGTCAGGATGGTGAACGGTTCCTTTGTCCAGCCCAGGTATGGTCGCCAGTGTGCGAGGGATTTCATCACGGCTAGCAGCTCCATCTCGTAGATGTCGTAATTTCGTTCTGCTGGAATGAACGTTGCGGAGTAGTAGGCGACTGGGTGTGTGACTGGTTTCGTGCGTTTGGCCAAAGTTGGTGAGGTTTCTCCCCTTTGCGAGAGTACGGCGCCCACGCCGTATGCGGAGGCGTTTGTTTGAAGGTAGAATCATTTGTTAAAGTCGGGTTGTGTAAGTACTGGGCTGCAGCACATTTTGGACTTTAGTTCCTCGAACGCTCGGTGCTGGCTTTCTCCCCAGTGCCAATCGGTGGTTTTCTTTGTAAGATCTAGTAGCGGGCGGGCGATTTTTGAATAGTTCGGGACGAAGTATCGGTAGTAGCCGGTGAAGCCTAGGAATTGTCGTACTTCAGTCGGGGTACGGGGGATCGTCCAGTCCGCGACTCCTTTGAGTTTTGTGGGGTCCATGCGTATTTTATTCCTTCCGACGATTACTCCTAGGTAGTCGATCTCATCTTTTGCGAAGTCGCATTTTTCCGGCTTCAGATATAGGTCGTTTTCTTCGAGTTTGTCGAGGACGAGGTGCGTGTAGTCTGTGTGTCTTTGTCGATGTTGTTTTTCGGTTTCGCCTTCTCTTGGTTTGGTGTGGATGGCGATGTCATCCATATACACTGATAGCCATCCTTGTGCAACTTCTCTCCGGAAGATGGTGTTCATCATCATCTGGAAGGTGGCCGGTGAGTTAGTGAGGCCGAAGAACATGACGGTCGGCTCGAACAGCCCCTCGCTAGTGAGGAAGGCCGCCTTCCATTCGTCCCCCTCCTTGATGCGGATGTTGTTGTATCCCCATCTCACGTCGAACTTGGTGAATAAAGTGCATCCACTAAGGCGGTCGATGGTTTGGGGAATCAGAGGGGAAACGTTTCTGTTTTTCACGGTCCATTTGTTGATCGGACGATAGTCTTGCACCGGGCGTAGTTTCTTGTCTTTCTTTTTGACGAAGAAGAAGTTGGCAGCGTAGGGACTCCATGACTCTCGTATGGTCCCTCTCTTCAGGTGTTCGGCCACGAACTTGTGCATTTCCTCTCGTTCGGCTTGGTTGAGGGGAAGGAGTCTTGCGGGGAGCGTCGCGGGGGCGTTGGGTAGTAGTTCGATGGCGTGGTCCCACACGGTGTGTTTGGGCAGTCGTTGTGATTGCGCTTCGCTAAACACCTTCTTGTGTTGTTCGTATTCGGCTGGGATGGCGTGCGGTGGGTTCTCGTTTGGTTGGGCGGGGTGTACTGTGACGCGTCCGATGTAGTATCGGTCCTGATCGGGTTTTCGGGGTTTGTTTCGGTTTCTTGGCACGAAGACCGCCTTCTTGGCGTTGTGGGCTCGTAGGATGATTGGTAGTTGGGTGTGGTCGATCCATCCCTTCCTCCAGTCTATCTTTGGTTGGGCGGCGGCGAACCACGAGTATCCTAGGATCGCTTTATGGTCGCCTAGGTCGGAGAGGAAGAACCTTAGTTGGGTTCGTGTTGATCCGGTCTGTACTTGTAGGTCGGTGTAGAATTTGACCTCGCCATTTCGGTTTTCTGTCCCGTCGACATTGAATAGTTTTCGTGGTCTTGCCAGTTGTTTGATCGGTAACCTCAGCCATCTGGCGTAAGTGAGGTTCATGAAGTTCTCTGTTGCCCCGGAGTCGACTAGGGCAATCGTTTCGGCTCTTTTCGCGATTGAATGGATGTAGCATCGGACTGTCATTGATTTTCGTGCTGATATATATACATCGCTATTGCTATCGCTTCCTTGCTTAATCAGTGCCGATCTGATTAAGCTGTGGGAAAATCCTGTGGGTTCTCTTCCCCTACTTCTTTCGCCAGCTGCTGTTTTTCGTCGAAGGTCATCGCGTTGATTTCTGCTTTAAGGAAGGCGACCCTGTCTACCTCGGGTAGTGATGTGCTGGCCCGGCTCAAAAGCCACAAGCCGGGCCAAGCCAGACCTTGTAAGCCAGGCCTAAGCCAAGCCTACACAACAGCTTGAGCGGGCTCATGGCTCGGCCCCATCGCTCTGAAGCCCTAAGGCCATGGCCCAAGCCCCGGTTCCCTCGAGTTTTAGTAGGCACTTGCATCTGTGGAACCGCTGTCCACAATGCCTCTGCATCTCTGCAATTGTTCTCCCAACTCAGTACTTGTGTCTGTGGAACTGCTGTCCACAATGTCTCTCGTCTCCTTATTACCCTCTTCTTCTCTCCTTCTACGAGTTGTCCCCCCTGCCTTTTATCTTGGACTGCAGTGTGACCCTGTACCAACTACCAAGAATGCCAAGAGACGAAGTCGATGTCAGGAACATTGTGTCATCCAAACGTGTTCCCCGCGTTGCATTACGTCTTCTTGACCCTCTCAACGGTGCTGATGCAGCCAATGCTGCACGACAGCCACGACTCTCCACTACGACTGTGCAATCTCTGGATGCCGTTGAACAAGCCAGTGTAACACGAGATCCTCTTCCGGAACAGGCTCTCCCTCTCAAACGACAGGCACACACAAATGAAATAGAAGACGAACATGGTAAGCAGTTTCCCGGTCTTTGTCTCCATTCGCTGTTCACTAGTTCACTCACTGCTTCTTTTCAGCTACAAAACGGGCACGCTCGACTGTATCTACTCCTGGCACCACCACTCCACCTTATTCCCCAACCATCGAGGTAGTTGAAGATGATGATGAGCCTACGCCCGCACCAGGTACCGGGGATTGAGATTGTCATAAGTGACTCTAACTATTTAATAGCCCGCCGCCCACAAAAACGACTAACTATCATTGCAAGTGATGAGGAGAATGAAGAGACTGGGTCTACTATTAGCACAGATAATGCTGCGCAAAAGTGCCAAAATGGATTTTCCTCAGGTGCGTGTCTTATCTGTCTTATCCGACCTAAACTAAATACTATTGACTAGGTTCACGCAACTTGAAGAAGGCCGCTCGATCACCGTCACCGGATGTTGAAGTGCAAGACCTCGATGATATCAAGATTACCAACAACCGGAAGCAGTCTACCCAAGATATCGACCACTTCTTTTCCGAAGTCATAACGAACGAGGGGAAGAAGTCCCGGAAATGCCGAAAATGTTCTCGGTAAGTCTGTTTCCTTGGAGTTTTTGTCTTTTTGCTGACCATGTTTCTCTTCCTAGCGTTAAACCTGCATTTCTTGTCAACGAAAGTACCACCCTTCGCCGTCACATGGAATCTCGCCACAAGGTCATTTCAATTTTTTTGCTTCATATTCCCTCATCTCACTCGTTGACAGGCTGACTATCTCAGATGGGCCGAGGCAAATAACTTCACCTCAATGTTGCCAAAGGATTCGAAGGCCCGGCGGGAGAAGGCGAAGGCAAATGCTCAGACGTCGCTGGATCCTCACCTCAAGGAGATGCCTGCGAGGAAACATGTTGTACCCTACAGCGACGCGCTCTTCCGGCAGGTTGCTATTGAGTGGCTCGTTTCGACTGATCAGGCATGTAACAAGCTATTACATTGGTGTTTGTGTCTGACTACAGTTCTTTTCAAGCCAATTGACGCTCTCTCACATCCCAAATTCCGCAAGATGATCAATGTTGCCTCGCGTGCTCCAGATGGAGTCAATCTTCCGAGCCGTAAACAGACACGAAACGAGGTCCTTGGCACGTTCAAGACACATCTTACCAAGTTGCGTGAGCGCCTCAATGTACGTCTGTCATCTGATTATCTTAGAAACGATCACAGCTGATATTTTTGGGGCGGTTATAGAGCAAACAGGTACCTGGCTCTATCAGTCTGACGTGCGATGCCTGGCAGGCAAGTAACACTGATGGTTACTTCGCCGTTACTGGTTCCTGGATCGAGGAGATGTCCCCAGGGCATTGGGTGCAACTATCGGCACTATTTGGGTTTGTGAGGATGAATAGCGCTCACAATGGTCGTCGTTTAGGTACAGCTTTATTTAAAGCGTGTGACCGGTTGGGCATCGCCCATAAGATCGGATGGGTTACATGCGATAATGCGTCAAACAACACCTCCATGATGACACGCTTTGCTGCTATGGTTCGGCAAGCCACTGGTGAAGAATTTGATGCTGTGAAACGGCGAATCCGGTGCGCATCTCGTCTCCGTTCACTATCTCTTTCTCAAGTCTGGCTCACTTGTTTTAAAAAGGTGTCTTGCACACATTATCAACCTTGCGACGCAGGCGGTGATATCAAAATACTCGAAGTCAAAGTACTATGACCCTGAAACGCCAGATGACGACCTCACATCACTGACTGCATATCACCGAGATGAGGTTGGACTAATTCGAACCATTGCGATCAAGGTATGTTATCATGTACCTTTTTCTCGTGGTCCAATAACTAATCCTAGTTGCATGGTACTAGGCACGCTCATCAAGCAAGCGCAAACAGTTTTTTCTTGACATTCAGCGTTCAAACAACATCGACACCCCTCGACAACTCCAAGTTGACATGCCAGTCAGATGGTCGTCTACATATGTCATGCTTGAGAGAGCTGAAAACCTGAGAGATGTGAGCGATGAGTATGTTCATCTTAGCCTTCAATTGTTCATCCAGTTTCAGCACGTCGATTTGTTTGTTCTCAAACTTGCCGAAGAAGAGAAAGACCGGATCAAACGGCAAAAGCTGATGGATCTTCAGCTTGGGAAAGACGAGTGGGAGCGGGTGACGAAGTTCCTGAACCTTCTCGCTGTATGTTGTCCTGACTTAGACTGACCGGCGAACATGATGTACTAATGACTTTCAAGCATGCCGACAAGGCCCAACATGCCTTCTCGTCTGACCAGGGACCCTCTCTTCATCTAGCACTACCTGCGCTCGAGGCTCTTTATAAGGCATGGTCAACGCGAGCATCTAACTCAAACTCGAAGTATGAACCATTTCATGAGGCTTTGGATGCGGGTACAGCAAAAATCGACGCGTACTATCAGAAGACTGCCGACTCGGACGCATATTCCTTTGCAATGCGTATGTCCTTTATTTCTGCGTATCCTACTTTGAAACTGACATACATTAGTCCTTGATCCGACGCAAAAGGCAAATCACATCAAGAAATATTGGGGAAAAGACCTTTACAGTCAATGCATGAAGGAAGCAGAGGATATCGTGAGTTTACTTATCTTTCCATTATTGCATTGTCAGCTTAGAAACCTTATACTGTAGTTTAAAGAGCGATACTACGACCTCGATGCCACAGGTGCCACCTCATCAACAGTACTGCGTGATCACCGAAGTGCTCGGTCAAGGCTCAATGAGCTGATGCGAGAGCTGTCAGACGATGGATCCGAAGCCGAGACAGACAGCAATCATGATGCTGAAAGAGGTAAACGAGCCGCGAGCGACCTGAAAGATGTAGGGAAGCCGTGGCTGAAGGAGTTTAATGGTTATCTTCGTGATATTGAAGATCTTGGGGGTCAGTCAATTGTTCGGTGGTGGGGAGTGAGTATTGGCAATATCAACTCCGGTAGCAATGGTCATTAACTCTGTGTTACAGCTTAATGCAACCCGTTATCCTGTGTGGGCGTCGCTCGCACTGGATTATCTGCCAATTATGGCATCATCAGTCTCGAGCGAAAGGGCATTCTCATCAGCTGGTATCACAATCAGCAAACGACGGAACCGACTTGGTCCTGACCTTGTCGAAGCACTTCAATTTCTGAAATGCTGGTTCCGTCGTGATCTCATCTTTCGTGAAGATCCAACCATCGCATCCGAGTCAGAACATAACACTGGACATCAGGCAAAGCAGAGTGAAGGAAATGAAGAGGGCTGGGATGAAAAGTTGTTGGAGGACGAAGAGGATGATGATGAGATGGACCTTGAGCCTGATGGAGATGATGATGATGATATTTTCTTGTTTCAGTAGGTACATTTTGAACTCGAAATAATATTTTCTACTACCTGCTGTCCCTTATACAACGAGCCCTGGCTCGAGCCTTTGGCTTTGGCTTGGCCTATGGCTTAGATGGCTCATGGCCTGGCTTCCATTTTTCCTGGGCCCTAGCCCCGAAAACCCAAGCCCAAGCTGGGGCTTTCAGGCCAAGCCAGGCCGGCACATCACTAACCTCGGGGCTGCTTCCTTCGTAGATGGTTTCTTCGCTCGGGTCAAAGTCGATGAGGTTCGCCCTTGTCTTTCCTTTGCTTGGGCAGGCTCGAGCGAAGTGTCCTATTTCTCCGCAGTTGAAGCAAGTGTTACTGGTGCTTCTGGGAGGGAAGTTGGCGACGTTGGCCCTGGAGCGCCAGTTGTTTCGTCCCCGCGCTTGCGACTGTCCTCCTCTTTGGTAGTAGTTGGGTGCTTTCGATCTGCTGAGGTCCATTGGCACGGCTTGGTTGTTCATCCATCTCGGGGCGTTCGATGAATGGTACGGTTGTCGGTATGGCTGCGGGTTTGCTGGTTTTTGGAAGAAGGGACGTCGTTGTCCTTTGTTTTGTTGGAAGGGGAAGTTTGCTCTGCTGTCCGCCTTGGCTGGGTCGTGTCGGATTGCGAGTAAATCGCGAATGGTCCTTTGGGCGATGGTGCTTTCGATGGCTCTTTGTTTTATGGCTTCGTATCCCCTTACTGGCGGACTAGCCATGACGTCGGTCATTGTCTTCGGGGTGAGACCGAGCAGGAAGAGTCGGGTTGTTGCGTTGTCTCCTGCGGTGTAGCCGGCCCTGCGGGCTAGTTCCTCGAACTTTGATATGTATAGGTCTATTTCTCCTGGTTTCATGGCTAGGTTTTGCAGGGCGGTGCGGGCTCGGTCTTCCTTGGCCGAGTCCAAGTATTGGGCGGCGAACTCCGTTAAGAATTGGTCCCATAGCATGGGGACATTGTCGGCGATGGGGTCTAACGCGTCGAGCATGGCTCCTATGTCCCTGGTCCACCCTGTGACGTCTTCTCCTTTCATGTGGGTGAGGGTGAAGGCGATCTTTTTCATGGGGGAGTTGAAGCCGCTTACGTCCGCGTTGAGGCGTAGGTATCCCTTCACTTCCTCGATGAAGTCGTCGGCTTTGGTTCTGTCGCCATCGAACGTCTCCGGGAGTTTGCCCATTGCTCGCACATCTTGTGCTACGGCCACCGGTTGGAGTGGGTTTGGTCCCGCTCCTCCACCGCCTCCTCCTCCTCCACCGCCTCCTCCTCCGCCGCCTCCGCCTCCTCCGCCTCCACCTCCTCCTCCGCCACCGCCTCCTGATGGAGGGGCGCATTGGAGGGCTTTCTGGAAGGCTTTGGTGACATTGGCTTGAGCGGCGGTCGTTGCAGTGGTGGTGGTTTGGGTGGTGGTTTGGGTTGCCATTGTGGTTGTTTTTTGAGGTTGCGTCAGGGTGGTTTGGGTGGTTTGTGGTTTTTGTTTTGTCGCTACTACTTGTGCGAAGGACGTGCCCCGTTGGATCGGGCTTCGGCGAATTTGCTCGTTTATTTGGTGGTCCTCTTCGTCTGAGGAGTCTCTGCTCGGTTTCTCTTTGGCCGGTTCTTTCTCTTTGGCCGGTTCTTCTACCACTATACTTGGGGTGGTTGCGTCGCTGGTTTCGATGCTGATGTCGAAGTTATGTATGCTGGGTTCGGGTTGTCCGAGTACGAATTCTTTCCTGTTTGCTCCTGGTAGGATGCGGTGCCACACTCCGTTGTGTAGGGTCACTGGTCCAGCGTCTTTGATTTCTAGGTCGCTGTTCCTACAGAACAGTTGGATGTTTTTTCCTTTCTTGTTGGCTGACTCGTGCGCTTCGAGTATTCTGATCCTCGAGTTAGGTCTTGTGACGATCAGCTGTTCTTTTGTCAGGTATCTTGGGTGGTCGGTGTCTGCGCTATCTTTGCTGCTGCTAGCCGTAGTTTTAACAAAGTTGAGTCTAATGTCACCGCCGGTACGGACGTGACGATTAGAGCTCCGTAGTGTCCGTGGTAGTTGTCTCCTCTTGGGGCTTGGGCGCGTCGAAGCACGTACAGCGTCCTCCCTTGTGGACTAGGTCAGGGAATACCTCCTGACAGAAGGCGTACTTGGGTAGAGCGACCTTGTCTGCGCTGGGGCGCTGGGTCATAAGCAAGGCCTTTGTAGTGGCCTTGTAGACTGTAGAGTAGTGGGTTCCCGCCTTATCAGTACGTCGATAAGACCCCGCTATGAATTGGAAGAGGAGAGGCTTCTGTTATTTAGACAGGAGACTCAACTTGCCGCTACCTGGCCAAGTTGGTCGTCCTTAAGTACACAGAGGAGGTTACAAACTCGTACAAAGTATCACTAAGCAAACTAGAGGACACAGCAATCTGAAACAACACGATGCTGGCCACCTGTCCATCCACATCACAACGAGGCACTACACGCATCAATGACAAGTGATCCGATCAATCCATACAGTACTAGTCCGGTTCAGGAACTTACCCCGGTCCACGAGGCGTACAAGCTAGCCTCGTCCCAGGAGCCGGTTACAACACCCCCCTCCCTAATCCTACTAACTCCGAGTCTGCAACCTCATCCATCCAGGTGCACCCCTTCTTTCAAGATGGATCAGCTCCAAGCAAGGTAGTTGCTGGGTCTCGCCGTTCCGTTCGCGTCATTCGCCCTTCAGCCCATATCACCGACCCCAACAATCTGGAGGGTTTGGGTTCCGCAGCGACACGCAAGCAATCAGGCACGGTGACGGCATCTGCCGAAGGGTCTCGGCGCGCTGCATGTCGGGCCAAACTCACTGACAGCGACAATGAAAGCGAGCATGACAACGAGATGGACGACATTGGGACAAGTGTCACTACTGAAGAGGAAGGCGGCGGAGATAGCACTGATGTTGAGCTTGTCGAAGATGCGTGATGCAGTTCGTTCCCGCCAGGAAGTGGAGCAGGGGAGATTTGATCCTCGGGATGAGTTGAGAAGATATCTCAAGAGTCCTCTTGCAGAAGGTGTTGTGAACGTAGTTAGCCATTGGGGGGTATGTCAATTTTGATGGCTCGAAGTCGAACACCTGCTGATTCATGCCCGACAGCACCAAGCTGTAGAATACCCAACCCTTTCTCGGATGGCTAGGGACTACTTGGCTATTCAGGGGTCGGCAACGCCTTCTGAGCAAGCATTCTCGGGAGGTGGGATCACAGGAACCCCAAGTCGTAACCGTCTTTCGGTTGCCTCCTTCGAAGCATTGCAGCTTTTAAAGAGCTCCTATCGCAATGGACACATTGCAGCTGTGGACGATGCAACTGGGCATCTTGACTCTATCTTTGATTGTTTGGAGGCGGATTCCGTCGATGATCACCTCAGTTTGGAGCTCTAAGTAAGTAGTAGTCTATGTAGCTTTCAATGTCACTCATAAACAGATGTTTTGGTAATGTCTGGGACTATAGTAGTAGCTGCGACGACAGTACTATCATCGCAGCGTGCCAACTTGGCACAGGCCTGGACAACTTTGGCGGTCTGCAGGGCGGCATTGGTGGATCGGGGCCACACAACGGTCCAGGGCACTCCGGTGGACACTCTGGTGCTGGGAGTAGCAAAGGCTCGTTAGGAAGTAGAACGAAGAACTTGAAGGACGAGAATGACTTTGATCCAGTGGTGTTGAACGACGTCGCGGGGTGGTTGCGCACGCTGCGCTTGCACAAATATACACACCCAATTTTGAGCGTATGACGTGGAAGGACACGGTCGTCATGGATGAGGTGCACTCGGGGCGCAGTGTCGACGCACTTGGGGTGCATGCCCGCATCGTTTGGCTCCGATCAACACTCCTGCCAGTGTACTTGAGCGAGGATCTCCGAGACTCGGGCAAAGAGTTGATGGATGATATCATGATATGATCTGCAGAATTGTCAGTATACACGTTGCAGTGCTGGCAGAGTGAGAAGGTACACACACGACGCATGGTAGGCTGAGCTGCGATGAGCAAGAGTTCATCCTAAAAAAAAAAAAGGAAATACTTGAGTAACTTCGGTCCGAACCCTTGCTGAACCTGAACTGGACCGTCCCGAACCTGAACCGATGGTCCGGTTCAAGGTTCAAGAGATTCCCTGAACCGAACCTAAAGTTCAGTTCAAGGTTCAGCAAAATACCTGAAGAACCGGACTGAACCGGACTTCGGCAACCCTACCCCATTCGTCGGACTTCAACATAATCTCGAAATGAATGATATCGAAACTTTTGACCCTTCATCGCTCTCGCATTCCAACGGCGCTTTTCAAATCCATTGTGTGCGACATTGATGTCATGCAGGTGCAGTATGGACCTCCATTTGAGCATGAAACGGAAGAGGTGAGAACCCCGGTTCCTGTCTCCAGTGAGTGTGAGCCACTTCTCTGACCACCAACGAACTCAAACTTTTACTCTGAGGTCTTTAACCGCCTTATTGCTGTATTTGGCTTTGCTTTTAGGAACTGGCCTGAATCTACCATCAAGGGTCGTATCGCCACCAAAGACAGGGTTGGAGTATTACTTCAAGACGATTAATAGTTCCTTCGCAGTTCTTTTCATAGAAATGAAACTCAAAATCGGAAGTTTCAAAAAACGCTTGAATGCGATTGCTCAAGTAGTAGCAGAGTGCGGTGGTCAGGCGTAGTCTTTTGCTAAATCTTGAACTACGGCTAATCATCTTTTGATACCATAGCTTGTGACTGGAACAATGTGCAATGGGGCTCTCGTGTACCAATTTATAGCATCCTATACGTCGGAGATGCATTCGAATTTATCCTTTTTGATGGCACTACCAAACCGTTTTCATTTAAACGTGGCTTACTCCCTAATAATACTCCAACCGACCTGCTCCCTTTTCAACTTCCTGACCCTGCAAAAACGTCGACTACTCGTCCTTTTATTGACGCCCTGCGCCCAATATGCGAGATTATATTTGACTTGCTGCTGAGTGGTTATGTCTCAAGCTTGAAGGCATATCACAACTGCTCTGTGAACAAAAGCACTAGAGAAGGACACCCGGGGAAGAGTGTTGACAAATGGGAAGGGGTTATGGGACTTGCTGTCATGGCGTCGCAAGGCTTCAGAGATGCAGAAATGAAGCGCCAGACTCAACTCACTGATGAGGCCAATTCAATCGTTGAAGAAGCGATGGGACGTCTCAAGTGCAGGTATGATTCCGACATCTAGTAGCGTTGTATCTAACCATCTGTCATCCAATGTAGTGTGGATGCAATTCTGATCCTTAACAAACCAAAGTCGATTACAAGTGGTTGGGATGATGAGGAGATTGAAAAAGTATGAGTCTTCCCATTGTCAACAATATTCGACATATTATTGTAAATACAATGAGTAAATCCAGGGGTCCATTCAAGGACCTGTGCTCTTCTCCAGAAAATCCGCTTTCCCCGACATCACCACTGGCTCCGCATCACTGATATTCATATATTCCTTTGTGTGAGCCGTCCCCATTCACAAGCATTCAAAGAGTTGGGGCGCATCTGCGATCTACTTTACAGGCCTCACAAACTACCCGCGGTGCTTATGACCCAGAAACCCGATGGTGTACATAGGTAAGGACAATGCCGGCGACGGCAACGGGCGCAAAGTTCAGTGCTCTTGTGCTGACCGGGTTGAGCTCCGGGAGGCAAAACTGGTTGACCCGTCGGCGATGTTACCATCGTCTCGTAATCTTGAATCGAAAAGCAAACCCAAGATGAAGAACCAGCCAAGGACCGTAGGGAGATCGATCGCCACGATGATATCAATTGGTCAGGCGGCATTGTGGTTTCCTCAGCCATATGCGCGCTTGCATCGAATCCTAAGAGAATTCCGATGACGGCGACGTAGGAGGGGCTTGCCCGTTATTACCATCTGACACCATCAACACCGATACCATCGATGAACGTTAGGAAGACGAACTTGCCGCTCTGGTGCTTCGGGATCGCTGCGAGGATGGCGATGGCAAGCGAGGTCGTCCCAAGCGCATGCCACCACACTGAGATTATTCAAGTACATGAAAACGCACACGCCAATGGTGTTGATCGTGCCTGCATCGGGTTTGGTCGTGATCACAAGGGAATAAGATGACTGCGCCGTAACTTGGGCGAAAATAATCTCAGCATAGATTCCAATTGTCTTATGCGAGTTCGGTTTGTAGTTCGTACCGATGGTAGCCGCAGTGGAGATAAAGTTGATGGAGGCGAAGCTGAGAGAAGGCATGCAGATCAGTCGCGGATTTACACGCAACTAATAAATCAATGACGAAACAACGAACCTGATTCGTTGTCATTGCAAACTGCCCTAGGAGATTGAACCAGCCAGTTACACTTGGGCGCAAAGGTGAGAGGCAGGTACGACGACAGCGCAGGCGGCAGGAAGTCGTTCCAAGGCGTGTTCATTGCTGCCGTACTTGAAAGGGGCTGTTGGATGTATTGATGAGGAGAGCGAGATGGTTGGGGAGAAGGAGTGCGAGGAGTGGGCGCGCGGGCTGGTGTTTGCGGACGCGATGACTGGCGCGATGACTAGCGAGACGGCGGTGATATACAGTTCTATCTATGGGCCTCGCTCACGCTAGGAGGAGGAAGACGTCCGTCGTACAACTTCGATCCAAGCGAAAATTCAGAATCGGGCGCGGTCGCGGCAATGGGTGCCAGTGGCGCCAATGCACTTCCCTGGATCTGGAAGGGATGCACTCTCCTACGCGTGCACAGGGCATACGAGTTTTGCCTCACGCAGCGTACACCGCGCTGGCCGAGCGTCCCTCTAAGGGTGGATGCGAAGGCATCGAGAGGATGTTTGTCGTCGTTGGGCTTGGCGGTGTTGCGCAACGGCTGCCGGTTCGTAGGGGCATGCTCTCACGAAACCTGTTTGAGAGCCCGGATGGCGCTCAGTCGCGCAGGAAAAGTCGATGACAGAAGGCGATAAGAACATACCAGTAAGAGAACAGATCCCGTTCCCGCCGTCGCCCGCCGTACCGGAAGAGAGTGCAGGAGGTCATGAGGAGGAGGAGGAAGAGGTAGAGGTAGAGGGGCACATCATAGTGGAGGTCGAGGAAGAAGAAATTAATCCCCGGTCAAGCGAAGAGCCATCATCTGTCTCCGATAGTCCGAGTCCGGCCATGCGTCCACCAACTCCCTTCGAGTGCGCCAACCCATTCCCACTGGCAGCCGCAACCATCCCATTCACGGCCCCGGGCCGAGGCGGGCCCGGGAGCTTGTCATCCACGGGCTCCCGGGCCCTTCGCATTCCTGCGTGCCTCTGCGACACCGCAGAGCAAGAACACTTCAACCCGTGAATCGCACGAGACGCATAGCACAGGCCATGTGGAAACGACGACTGCTTCATTATCACCTTCTGGTGGCTCCCCTACTTCGACTGTCTCTCCCAGCTCGTGCTGCTCCGAGTTGTCTGTGCCGAGCTCGCACACTGGCAGGATGTACTCGAGTAGTACGCGGCATGCCCATGCCCCCACGTCAACTAGCCGCTGGTTCAGGCGGCCGTCAGCGGCCTTCGACTGCGACCGATCCTGACTCACCTATGCTAGCGGGCGGTCTTACGGCCACTGCACGAGGCCACGGTAAATGATTCGAGGGACACCGTCTGCAGACTGCAGCTGCGTCAGAGCATTGGCTCGAAGGTCTTCCCGGAGCCTGACCATGAGTACGATACGACCGCGCATCCCGCTCGGGACAGCCTTGCTTGATGGCTCGCTAGAGGTGCGTGAATGCGAAGACTGTTGGCCTACTCTCTCCACCACACTCTCAGCCGAGACCTAGGCAATCTCTACTACTTGGCTCTCAAAATGGCAGTGCGACTTCACTCGCGCGGATCCGAGTCCGAGACGGTCGTTGACTTCGGTGTCGTCGTCGTCGTCGTCTGTGGCGGCGGCGACCGTGGCGATTGCGACTGCGACGTGCGTGCAAGGTTGGCTAGAGGAGGGCAGGCGGTGTCACCATGGCCCAGGAGCAGCAGTTCGCGCGTGCGCAGTTCGACTTTGTTATCATCTGAGAAGGAGCATTAGAGAGACATAGTTGCAGTCTGCTCACTCGTTCGGGTAACAGGGTTCACGGCAACAGCAGGAGGAAGAGACAGCCGTCGATTCTGACACAGTCCGTGCGGTCTGAAGACACTACGAGTGGGTCGACAACAACAAGGACGGTGACGCCCGCGCAGGCAATTTCAGAAGCACCGCAACAAGCACAGACTCGACCAGGGCCAACTCACTACTGATCCTAATCGCGCGCCTTTCGTAGGTCCGAAACTGAGAAAACTGAAAGACTAAATACACATACCACCGCTACTACTACTCCCCAGTCAATCTCACTTACTGTAACTCGTCCGAAACTGAACGTTCTGGCGTTTCCGAGTCACAAATGACTTACATTTCAAGTTAAGTTAGTTAGGGGTAGATGAGTAGCTAGCTAGTTATTCGTGTATTGCCTGCCACATACGGCGTTACAATGAGTGAACGAGAAGAAATAACATGATGGTATTTCTATCATCGACAAGAAATTGGATACGTATACGGAAGTACTAAAAGCTACAAGGTGTTTCTACTCGGCTCCATATTCTCGTAGTAATTTCACGACTTCTTCATGTCCTCTGTCAGCCGCAACCTGCAATGCGGTCTTGCCGTAATTGTCCTCCGCCTCTACATCAGCACCGTGTTCGAGCAGCAAACGCACAACCTCCAGCGCCCCATCGATCGAGGTCCAGTGCAACGGGGTCCGGCCGCTCTGACTCTGCGCATTTATATCTGCACCATGCTCTAGCAGTTGTCGAAGGACAGAACCGTCTTTGGAATGATGACCTCTTGATGCCCAATGTAACGGCGTAAACTCGATATCATCCCTAGCATTGATGCCGACTGGATCGTACTCGACTAATATCCGGACCACGTCGAAATTTCCAGAATAGGCCGCGGCATGCAATGGACTTCTCCCAGATTGGCCCCGGATATCTGGGTCCGCACCGTTACGATGGAGTAGATCCGCCGTCCGAAAGTGTTCTCCTGCCAATGCTGCCATTAGTGGTCGCACATAGTAGCCCCCATCAGCATTCACATCCTGCGGATACTTGGTAATGAGGTGCTCTACGAGATCGTGGAATCCATGGAGTGCTGCGTAATATAAGGGAGCCGCGGGGGATTTTCCGAATGATGCGAACCGGTGAAAGGTTGCATTCCCGTTGGGGTAGGTGTCTGTATCGTATAGTGTGAGCCACACGCTAAAGTGCGGTTTGTCTGCGTCGAAAAGATATTCCATCCCTTTGTGTAAACGTGACGACACCTCCCCAAATTGCGCATGGGTCATCCAGTGCTCGGCAGCGTATCGAACAAGCAGATAGCCCTTGGGTGTACGCCCATCAATGTCAACTTGAATTTGTAGTAAAACGCCTAGGCAAGCTTGAGCTAGGATCGTATGCGCGGGCTCCGAATCGATATGATAATTCGAGACATCTCTACCTGCAGTAGCGAGGCGAGACGAGGTCAAGAATTCCTTGACCGAAAAGTGCGAAAATTGCACCACCCGCGAATCACCAGCTTGGACAATTGCGATCAGACTTGAGCACGCCGACAGAAGAGCCAGTTCTTGTTCCTCCCACCGCCAATCCGGTTTCAACCTCGGGATCCCTTCCGCATCATCGAAGTCGACTGCAAGGACTTCCGCAAGCTCCTCGACACGAAGAGGCCGGACGGCCACAACCAGACATTGCAATACGCGTTGAGCGAGCCGCTTATTCGGCTTCTTGATCTCCTTCAGTATACGCTCATATGTCATGTCCAACGATTCGGGCAATTCCCTAAGCGTTGGTCGGACACTTGGCGGAAGACATTGACGTAGGACTTCCAACTGACAGAATATCCACCGAAACCTGTCCGACGATTTGCACAGGTATTACGAAAGTAGAACAGTTCACTTACATTCCGTCAGCTCGTTCAGAGAGTGTCTCGATGACAAATTCCTTATCTTCCTTCCTCCATCTCCGCATGTACGGTTCCGAGTCCGAGTAGACAACGGACCTAACATAATCCGTAATATCTTGTTTTTGACCGCTTTGATCATGGAGGGACACTTGGCAAGAGGTCAGAGGCTCAAGGAAATCTCGTATGTCGAATTCTGGGCGACTTGTGACACAAATACGAAGGTTTGCAATCTGAAGGCCAGTGAGTTCCTCCAACAGCTGAAGTATCCGATTGCGAGGTGATGGAACCTCGGAGGTGTCGGGACATTCATCAAGGGCGTCCATTATTAGGTAGATCGGATGGCGATCTCGGACTGTGAGCATCTCTATCAGGCACCGTTTCAGAGCGTTATCGTTGGGTTGTTGGGCGCCGTTGCCATGACCGGAATAAAGACGTGATAGAATATCGCAACAGGCACTCGATTGTGTGGAAAGTTGGGTGAGAAGAGAAAGGACTAGGTCACGCCAATGTTGTTTCTTGATGTCTCGGAAGTCGAAATAGAAATATGCAATCGAGGCTTGACCGGCATTGCACATAGTTTTCACATCTTCGATGATTGTCGAACTGGAGAAAGACAGGCGACTCAATAATCTTGACAAAGACAGTGAAGGCTGTACGAACCAAAGTATGCTCTTGCCGGAGCCAGCTACAAATAAGGGATGTTATTAGGTGGCGTTCAGGTGGCGGAATGGGACAGGGGCACACGTTTTCCATGAATCCAGAGTAGCGACTCGGAATCTGTTGACTTCCATTCGTTATATGTCCCTCCTTCGAAAAACCAGGTTGCCGTTCCTTTGTGACGGGCGTTGCATGCGGTATTGTGATTCGTAGATGGATCTGGTGGCGAGAGCCATCTACGAAGATCATGTCCTAATTGATTTCCTGTTAGGGTGATTGAGCCTGCATATCCAGCATGAATGCGGTTCAGAGAACACGAACGTTTCACTTGATCCACACCGTCAGCTGCTTGTTGGATAGCTTCAATGGCCTCTTTTCCATCTATCATAGACGCGTTAGGAATTGGACAATTTTCGATGATTAATTGAAGATATATTGCGCACCATCAATGACCGCCACTAATTTGTCATCAACAGCCTTCACTTTATCGTCGACGTCCTTCACACGATCGTCGACGCCGGCCACACGCTCATCCATGCCGGCCACCCGGTCATCGACACCGGCCACTCTATCGTCGACGACAAGCACATTGTCCGCAATCTCCCTGACTTCGCTATCGATGGCATTGGTGATCTCCAGGAGTTGCGCAGAGGCCATTCGAGCCTCCTCTTGCGTCAGCCTGTCCAGTCTCTTCAACGCATCCTCGATCTCGTTATTTCCAATCACTTTCTTCATTAGTTTCTTTAGATATTTATCTGAAAATGGTCCTATCAACGGAAAATTATTCGTTACAGCAAGGACTTACTAATTCGGCTTTGTTTAATTTCTTTTGTAGTGATGGCTAGAATGTTGAGAACCTCAACCATTATTGCTGTGATAGTGTCTATCATTCCTTTATTTGGCGCCACTTCAGTGTATGTGTCCAGACGTTGGAAAAATGCTTCAATGCGCTCGAATATCCCAAAAAGAGCGTCTTGGTCCGCGCGAACGTCCTTAGCTGTCTAAGAATCGTTCGTATTTCGATGGACCACACGAAGGTATTAAGAAAGGTACACACCGAGAGAAGCACACCAAATCCGATGAAGATCACCTTTGCAGGTGGGAATACCTGTGAAATAAATGAGAGGGTGAATCTCGAACAAGTTCATGTTCTGAAGCATACCGAGCTGAGTGTCTCTGAGAAGGTATGAAGGACGTTCACAGTTGGATCCAGCCACTTCGTATTGCTGCGTTGAGACTCATTGAGCTCTTGGACTTGCTCTTGAAGCACGGTGAGAATACTGCTAGCCGAATTGCAGGCTTTGAGCCGGTCGGCGAGCGGATGCGTGAGAAGATCGTTCTTTGTGCGTTTTTGGTACGCTTTCAATGCATTATTGAAAATTGGTTGGAAATTGGACGATGTGGAAGTAGGGTGAGTGTGAGACATAAGGTGGAAGTGAAGGATTGAAGGGAGGATAGTAAAATTGTGGGTAATGGGGAAAGAGAAGAGCGACGCGCCCCACAAACGTGAAGGTTCAGCATATGTATAGATGTTAGTGACTTCATATTCTCATCTAAATAGGGAATCCGTATTCCCACTAGGGCTGAGCACCGGCGATTCACGGTTCCGGCCGTCTAAATATGGTTTATTGTCGGTTACGGTCCGACGCTCGTCACATGGATGGCCAAAACAAAAAATACTTCCGTATAAGTACGGCCGAAATCGGACCGTAGCCGTAAATGGATCCGTTATTACAGCAGCATGTGCTGCCGCGACTCGGTCCGACTTGGCTCCGCTCAGCTGCTCATCCAAATTGGGACGAGCGGAGCGGAGCCAGACGGTGGTACCGACACCTCTCCGGCCTAGGAATCGCAAACAGGGCAGGTATTGCCAAGTGTGGCATCCGAACAGGCCTTTATTATTAAGGACCTGGACCATTATTGTCGTGACGGCAATAATGATCGAGGTCCTTATTGCCGCTCTGGACGGTGCGTCCGTGCCCCTGCGAGGATAACAATGACGAGGGATCTTGTGCCGAGCACGCGTCATCACACGGAGACACAATTCAGGTAATGAAGAATGCGCATGCCAAATGTATTGATCATGCCTGCAACGGGTTTGATCGGGGTCTCGAGAGTATGGGAGGATGATTGGGCTGCTGATGTACTTGGGCGATAAGAGCCGCGGCCTAGATCCCGGTCGTCTTGTGCGAGTTCGGTAGTTCGTACCGATAGTAGCCGCAGTCGAGATAAAGTTGGTGCATGCGAGTCTAGGAGAAGGAATGAATATCAGTCAAAAATGCGCGCAAGTGAACCCACGGATCTGACACTCGTCGTTACTAGAACCTTGCCCACTAACCAGTTACGTGGACGCGAAGGAAGCACCTTGAGGCTTGAAAATCATGGCCGCCCAGAAATATGGACCGCCACTGGTCGGATGCGCGCTACATATTTCCTAACATCGTGACGAACGCTGCTTGGCACTGCGTCAACCACCGACTCGAGGACGATAAGAAACTGGCCCTACCAACGACGCATCCCCACACCATAACAACTGGCCCACCAGTAGTCTGGAATCCATCAGGGTACAGTACGATAGCTCGCGTTTTTTGAATGATGCTTAGGAGAGAAGAGAAATAGGGAGGGATGCCAGTGATATGATAACGCTGATGATCCTCAAAGACCGTACGAGTCGTCGTTTCGCGACAATCTCAATCTCACGAGGACGGATAAGTCAAGCTGAACGTACTTGAGCACCTGCCTACATCCCACCCTCGCCGATTCTGCTTCGTCACTTGCGCAAACGCTTCCCACCTCAACCATCTGCAATGCACGAGTTCAAAGTTGAAATAGTACCACTTTACTGGTAGTCGGGAACAGAGGGGCGCCGGAGCTTGGAGAAGTCGCTTCTTCCTGGGGGGCATGAGAGAGAAAGGTCTGTCAGCCGACTTACGCTACAGTACGTAGCCAAAGCGACTTGGATGCGTTTATATAAGCCTTATAACAACCGCTTGCCCCGGGCCGAGACAAAAAAATGAGCCAATACATGCGCCCGACACCTTTTTCAGTTTTCTCTTTTGCAATCTTCATTTCGTTACCCACAACTACGTTGAAGTCGAGATTCCCCACGCTGCCAGCGTCGCCCCGAGCCAACTGCCCCCATTGTCCACCAAGCGAAGGCTATCTCTCCTGTCTCCTGGTTTTCCAAAGGGCCCCTTCAACTCGCTCAGCACACAGCAATGATATTTGGCTCCGACAGTGGTCCAGGCCCTGCCGATCCCCCGGTAGCGACCAGCACCTGCGATGAGTTGACGCAACAATACTAGATGCCTGTGCCTTTCTCAGGAGGGCGCAGACCGGCACCACGCTTTGTTCGCATCGTCAGCATGCAGGGCTCAGATACCACCAGCACAGGTACTGCTAGTGCCAGTGGCACGTATCCGGAGCCGAAACGACGAATCGGACGACGACGACTGTGACGTGGGTAAGGAAGAAGTCCCGTGCCACCCCCTTCTTCCTTCCCCCTTTCCCCCTTCTTCGCCAAACCCCTTTTTTCTTCCCAGACTCCAGATGCTCGCCTGCGTGCCGCCATCGAGACCCTGCTCAATCTCTTATCTTCTGCTTGGGCGTGTACCATAGCAAACTTCTTCTCCCCCGGGCACTAGTGCCCTGCTAGTGGGCGACACATGACGTGAAAGGGAGTGAGGGCGCGCTGAGCAACCCAGAAAGCCATACGTTCAGCTTGCCCGTCAGTCATTGGTGGCATTGGCAGCTTACTGCCGCGTCACACTGGGGTGCGTGCACCTACACTTGAGAGCGATGCAGGGCGGTCGTCAGTATCAGTGTCTCGTCGTCGTCCACCGCCGCGCAGACTGACGCAGGTTAATTAGTCACGTTTTTTTCATTTGTATGCAGGAGTTTCGTTCGTAGTGTCTTACTTACCAAAGCCACATCGAACTGAACTACGGATAACTCGTGCTCATGCCCTCCATGAATAAAATCCGACTTTCTTTTGCTTCCTCGTTTCGATGAGTGGGATCGAAACGGCAGATATGCGTCCACACACACTTGACCAGGGCCAAACAAATCACTACGGATTCCGAGTTACACAATTAACTTCCATTGCAAGATAAGTTAGTTAGGGGTAGATGAGTAGCTGGCTAGCAATTCGTGTATTATTGCCACATACGGCGTTACAATGAGTGAACGAGAAGAAGAAATGACACGATGGTATTTCTATCATCGATAAGAAATTGGATATGTATAAAAGCCACAAGGTGTTTCTACTTGGCTCCATGTTCTCGCAGTAACTCCACAACTTCATCATGTCCTTCGTAAGCCGCAATCTGTAATGCGGTCTCGTCGATATTGTTCCTCGCCTCTACATCAGCACCATGTTCGAGCAGCAGGCGGACAACCTCCAGCGCCCCACAGAACGAGGCCGAGTGCAACGGGGTCCAGCCGTCCTCATCCTGCACATTTATATCTGCACCATGCTCTAGCAGTAATCGAAGGACATAACCGTCTTTGAAATTATGACCTTCCGATGCCCAACGTAACGGCGTCCACCCAGCCCCATCCCTGGCATGGATGTCAGCGGGATTGTACTTGATTAATATCCGGACCAACTCGAAATTTCCAGAAACGGCTGCGGCACGCAATGGATTTGTCCCATATCGGCCCCGGACATCCAGGTCTGCGCCGTTATGACGGAGTAAATCTGCCGTCTGGAAGTGTCCTCCTGCCAATGCTGCCACTAGTGGTCGCCTATAGTGGCCCCCATCAGCATTCACATCCTGCGGATGCTTGGTGATGAGGTGCTTTACGAGATCGTGGAATCCACAGAGTGCTGCATAATATAGGGGAGCCTGCGGCAATTTGCGGCCCGGGTATGGTGCAAACCCGTAAAAGGTTGCATCATATTTGGGCCTGGTGTCTATATCGCATAGCGTGAGCCACATCTTAAAGTGTGGTTTGTTCGCGTCGAAAAGATATTCCATCCCTTTGTGTAAACGTGACGACACCTCCCCAAATTGCGAATGAGTCGTCCAGTGCTCCGCAGCGTATCGAGCTAGCGGATGGTCCTCGGGTGTACACCCTTCAACGACATCTTGTATTTGTAGTAAATCGCCTAGGCAAGCCTGCGCAAGGATCGTATGAGCAGGCTCCAAGTCGATATGATAATTTGAGACCTCTCCACTTGCAGCGGCGAGGCGAGGCGAAGTCAAGAATTCCTTGACCGAAAAATGCGAGAATTGCACGACCTGTGAATCACCAGCTTGGACAATTGCGATCAGACTTGAGCACGCCGACAGAAGAGCTAGTTTTTCGTCCTCCCACAGCCAATCCGGTTTCAACCTCGGGATCCCTTCCGCATCATCGAAGTCGACTGCAAAGACTTCCGCAAGCTCCTCGACACGAAGAGGCCGGACGGCGACAACCAGGCATTGCAATACCCGTTGAGCCAGGCGCTTATTCGGCTTCTTGATTTCCCTCAGTATACGCTCATATGTTATGTCCAACGATTCAGGCAATTCCCTAAGCGTTGGTCGGACACTTGGTGGAAGACATTGACGTAGGACTTCCAACTGACAGAATATCCACCGAAACCTGTCCAATGATTCAGACAGGTATTACGAATGTAAAAGAATTCACTTACATTCCGTCAGCCCGTTCAGAGAGTGTCTTGATGACAAATTCTTTATCTTCCTTCCTCCATCTCCGCATGTGCGGTTCTAATTTTGAGTAAACAACGGACCTAACATAATACGCAATGTCTTTTTTTTGTCCGCTTTGATCATGGAGGGACACTTGGCGAGAGGTCAGATGCTCAAGGAAATCTCGTATGTCGAATTCTGGGCGACTTGTGACACAAATACGAAGATGTGGAATCTGAAGGTCAGCGAGTTCCCCCAACAGCTGAAGTATCCGATTCCGAGGCGATGGAACCTCGGAGGTGTCGGGACATTCATCAAGGGCGTCCATTATTAGGTAGATCGGATGGCGATCTCGGACTGTGAGCATCTCTATCAGGCACCGTATCAGAACGTCATCATTGGGCTGTTGTGCGCCATCGTCGTGATCGGAATAGAGTCGGGATAGAATGTCGCAACGAGGACCAGAGCGACAAGAAAGTTGGGTGAGAAGGGAAGGGACTAGGTCACGCCAGTGTTGTTTGTTGATGTCTCGGAAATCAAAGTAGAAATATGCCATCGAGGCTTGACCGGCATCGCACATGGTTTTCACATCTTCGATGATTGTCGAACTGGAGAAAGACAAGCAGCTCAACTATCGTTGACAAAAACAGTGAAGGCTCTACGAACCAAAGTATGCTCTTGCCGGAGCCAGCTACAAATAATGGATGTCATTAGGTGGCATCAGACGGCAGAATGGGACAGGGGCACACGTTTCCCATGAATCCAGAGTAGCGGCTCGGAACCTGTTGACTTCCATTCCTTGTACGTCCTTCCTTCGAAAAACCAGGTCGCCGTTCCCTTGTGATGGACGCTGCATGCGATATTGTGATTCGTAGATGGATCTGGTGGCGAGAGCCATCTACGAAGATCCTGTCGTAATTGATTCCCTGTGAGGATGATTGAGCCTCCATGTCCAGCATGAATGCGGTTCGGAGACCACGAACGTTTCACTTGATCTACGTTGTCGGCCGTTTGTTGTATAACTCCCCTGGCCTCTTTTCCATCTAGACGCGTTAGGAGTTGGACAATTTTCGATGATTGATTAAAGACATATTGCGCACCATCAATGACCACCGCTAATTTGTCATCAACAGCCTTCACTTTGTCGTCGACGTCCTTCACGCGATCGTCGACGCCGGCCACGCACTCATCCACGCCGGCTACACGTTCATCCACGCCGGCCACCCTATCATCGATGCCGGCCACTCTATTGTCGACAACAAGCACGTTATCGGCAATGCCCCCGACTCTGTCCTCGATCGTATTCGTGACCTTCAGAAGTTGCGCGGCAGCCATTCGAGCCTCCTCTTGTGTCAGCCTGTCTAGCCTCTTCAACGCATCCTCTATATCGGTCTTTCCGATCAGTTTCTTTAGATATTTTTCTTAAAATTGCTCTATAAGTGGGAACTTATTTGTATAGCAGAGACTTACTGGTTCGGCCTTGTTTGAGCTCCTTTGTAGCAATTGCAAGGATGTTAAGGACTTCGACCATTATTGCCGTGATTGTGTCCGCCATTTCTTGATTTGGTGCCAATTCAATGTATATCTCGAGCCGTCTGAAAAAAGCTTCTATGCGCTCGAACAGCTCAATAAGAGCGTCTTGATCCGCGCCGACGTCCTTAGTAGTCTGAGAGCGTTCAAATTACAATGGATCGCACGAAGGGTTTAAGAAAGATACACACTGAAAGAAGGACAGCAAATCCGGTAAAGATCACCTTTGCCGGTGAAAACACCTGTAAAATAAATACGAGGGTGTAAATCTTGGGCAGGTTCATGTCCCGATGCTTACAAGGCCGACACCTTCTCCGAGGGTCTCTGTGAGGGCATGAAGGACGATTACAGTTGGGTCCAACCACTTCGTTAACCCTTCATCGCTGTTTTGAGACTGGTTGAGCTCCGTGACTTGCTCTTGGAGTACGGTAAGAATGCTACTGGGCGAATTGCAGGCTTGGAGCCGGTCAGCGAGAGGGTGCTTAATAAGATCCTTCTTTGTGCGCTTCTCGTACGCTTTCAAGGCATTGTCGAAAATTAGTTGGAATTTAGACGATGTGGAAGAAGAGTGATTATGAGACATAGGGGGGGAAGTGAGGAATCGAGAGGAAGATAGTAGGGTCATAGGTGATGGGGAAGGAGAAGAGCGACATGCCTCACGAACCTGCACTGCCAGGCACAGCAAATGACCAATAAGTCAGTGTTGTCAAGGTTGTTGTCAAGGTCGATTTGACCCTGCCAATAAGCGCCATGATAGGCGCGCACAGGCAAGAGACATATGATCATAATATCAGTCGATTATCAGTCGAGAGTGGACAGGGGACCAGGAGACACCAATTGAAAGGACTAAGCGCAACGGCTCTGCTGGTCCATGACGGTGGACTCAAACCAGAGAGTAGATTAGGAGTAGCAGGAACGTGGCATCATTAGCCTACGTATTACGATCCATCATCATACGCCGCATTATTTGAACTTGTGTCATTGGCAGGCGGTACAGCGGTGTGTGTGTGTGTGTTTCAGGGTACCTGTTGTCGTTTTCACACTGGCATGTCTTTACTGTAGACATCGTTCCAAGTCCGACTCCGAGCCCGAGGTACGTTTACTGTACCTTGAAAACCATTTCCTCGGCATAGTATGCTGTTAGATTGGAGCATTTTTTTCCGGCCATGGAGGAACAAGTCGGTGGGCATACTCGGCATCTCAACTTTGAACTTTTGGCGACCGTTCTCCATTCTTCTGGGTGAGTTATCCTGGGCCCGAGCAAACAAAAAGCTCAACCTGGCGCTTTGAGCCGTAAGGCCACACATAAGTATCGGAACGGTCAGTAAGTATTGTATGAGGGTGACCAAAATCGCAGGCAACATCATCTGACACCTTCCTGTTCACGCGCTCCGAATCCCACTCGCACCACGGAGTCGTGCGCCTTCCTTCCTGACCCTCGACGAATAGTAATTCCAAAAACCCGTTCAAGGACCCGTGCTCTTCTCCAAGGACTCCACTTTCTCTGACATCACCACTGGCTCCGCAACACTGACGCCCATCTCTTCCTCTGTGCAAGCCGACCACTTGTCATCAGCATTCACGCAACCAACGCATATACTGTAGCGCAGAGAGCGTGGCGCACCTGCGATCTGCTTGATAGGTCCCGAGAACCACCTCCGGGCGCTTATAGCCCAGAACCCCAGGGCGTAGGTAAGGACGATCCCGACTGCGACGGGCGCGTAGTTGAGCGTTTGTGAGTTGACCGGGTTGAGCTCCGGGAGACAAAAGACAATCGATATAAAGGCGATCCAGAGCACGGCGGCGATTGCGATTGGGTACGAGAACCTGCCGAGGTGGAACGGTCCTCGTATAAATCGATCCGCGTAGATGACGCGGAGGGCGATGGGAATCCCTGTGAGTGATAGATGATTCGTGCGAAGGGGAAGGGCATTTAGGGAGTTTGAATTGCGTACCGTAGGAGATGTAAAGTCCAATAGTGGCGATAGACGTAGCGGCGGAGAATGCCACCGAACTGCCGAGACTAGGTAGGCCAAGGATGAAACTCAACGTACATGCCAGCCAGACTATATAGTACAAAGGCAAACAAAAGGTCTTCAGCGCTTCCGACTCGAGAGAGAAAAGTCACGATGAAAGGACGAACCGGTACGAATTGGGGAACGCCATCGATGGTCGACTTTATGCAGGAACTTGGAGCCTGGGATCGCGCCGTCGCGACTAAAAGCGTACATCATCCGCGAATTAGACGTCACGGAAAAGGTGCTGCCCAGCGTGCAATGGCAAAGCGCGAACGTGAACATAAATCGACAGGGAGATGGACCCATCCTTACCCGCAGAAGAACATCGCCCCGATAACGATTACCTACCAAAAGTCATCGTCAGTTCCTCGTTCATACCAGCCTTCTTAGGAGACGTTACTCACCATCAGAACAATTGCGCCCCTCTTCCCGACCGTGTCCAGGAAGATCTGCGTCACTGGCTGACCCGTCGGAGATGCGACCGTCGTCTCGTAATCTTGAATCGAGAAGAGCAAACTCAAGGTGAGGAACCAGCCGAGGATCGCAGAGACTCCGATCGCCGTGATGATGCCAATTGGTCCAGACATGGCCGCATTGTGAGTCTCCTCGGTCATATGCGCGCTCGCATCAAATCCTGAAGATCGATTAGAAAGTGGACATCCTTCGGCGATGCATGCATCCGACCTGTCAGCGTGTACTGAGCCAGAAGAATTCCGATGACAGCGACGTATGCAGGGCTCGCCCGTTGGGACCATCCGATACCATCGACACCGGTACCGTCGATGAAAGTTCGGAAGACGAACTTGCCGCTCTGGTGCTTCGGGGCTGCAGCGAGGATAGCAATGGCAAGGGAGGTCGTGCCGAGCGCGTGCCACCACACAGAGACGCTATTCAGATACTTGAGGATGTGCACGCCAAAGGTATTAATCGTGCCTGCATCGGATTTGCTCTGGGTCTCGAGGGATTAAATTGAGGATGATTGCGTCGCACCTTGGCCGATAAGAACCGCAGCGTAGATTCCAATCGTCTTGTGCGAGTTCGGTTTATAGTTCGTACCAATGGTAGCTGCAGTGGAGATAAAGTTGGCGCAGGCGAAGCTGGGAGAAGGAACGCGATTTAGTTCGAGGGTCATGCAACCGGTAATGCAATAACGAGCCTGATTCCCGTAGTCACTGCAACCTGCCCCAATAGATTGAACCAGCCGGTTACCCAAGATGCGAAGGGAGCACCTTGGGGCTTGGAAATCATGGCTGCCCAGAAATATGGACCGCCACTGGTCGGATGTGCGCTGCATATCTCTGGAGCTGTATGTCACAAGACAGTCCCGTTCCGGGCGGCAGAGAGGACGTACCTGCCATAGCCAAGCCAACCAACATCGTGAAGAAGGCTGTTTAACATCAAGTTGAACAACTGATTCAGGGACGAAAAGAAAACTACCCCTACCAACGACAATCCATCCCCATACCATAACAGCTGGCCCACCTGTAGTCTACAATCCATCAGGGGGAACAAAACTTTAGCACCATCTTTTGAAGATGCTCACCAGACCAAAGAGAAATAGGGAAGGGATGCCAGTGATGACACTGATGATAGAGAACGAGAAACCAAAGTTCTGTGGGGGACAATCCGTCAATGACTGAGCGTGTGGCTAATTCGCGACTATCTCACGTGCAACAATGTCAGATCACGCCTGGTAGTTAACGAGTGCGATAAATTTCACAAGACGAAGATGGATAGATAAGCTGAACTGAACGTACTTGAGCTCCTGCTTATATCCCATCCTTGCCAATTCGGCCTCGTCACCAGTGTGGGTGCCTCCTACCCCAACCATCTGGCTATCCTTCGTGTATGAGTTCGAAGCTGGCATTGTTGTACTGGTAGTCGGGAATAGAGCGGCGCCTGAGCCCGGAGCGGAGGAAAAGTGACTTCTTCCTGCCACTGGGGGGTCTACAGTAATAGAGCAAGGACCGCGAGCCGGCTTCCGACGTAGCCGCTCGCCAAAGTCATGCGCTCATAGGAATAGAAGGTGCTAGTCCGATAAGAAAAAGAAGTCAGGTGCACGAGAGGATTCCACAGTGACATGTGCTGCCACGTCTAAGATATAACTGAAGTTGCCGACTCTAGCGCCAAATGAGGTAAAGGAATCATTATGACAGGTGACGCCTCCGCGGCCCAGCTCTAATCACAGAAGGTGGGCATCTAGTGAATCAAAAGTCCATGACAGAGTTGGTGATAGATATGCTGCGCGACTATGTCAGCGAGGTTGGGTTCAGCAGGTCATGGTGAGAACAGATGCCATATTCCGTCGAGGGGCGGCATCCTACAGCGCGCCAATTTGAAAGCTACAGTATAATGATCCGGCCCGAGTATTTCCCTGTCCCCTCCCAGTCGGCGTCGTCGGCGACAAACGTGCCAGTGGTGCATTCATTCATTCCCTTGGCTCCAGTTGTTTCGCAACAATACCAGGTTTCAAATTTCAGACCTTGCGCTCATGCCCCCTTTCGCCCCGCACAAATCAAATCAACTCCGTCGCAAGTCGCAACGCCCTTACCCTTCCCGACACCTCCTTCCTCCTTCCTCTTTCTCCTCCACTTTGCTTCAGTTAATTGTATGCCTATTTTACTTTTTGAATCATGGCACGATTATCCCCGTCTTCTAATAACCCATACCCTACCACCGATCCACGATTCCACGCAGGCAACAAGACGACGACGACAATAACAACGATGACCATCAGCATGACGTCCCCGGTCGACGAATCAGTAGCCCCAACTACGTCGACGTTGAGATTCCCCAGTCCGTCAGTGTAACCCCAAGCCAATAGTCCCCCGTGTCAACCTCGAACAAGGGCTATCCCTCCCAAGCGCCCCCCCAGGTTCAACCCTCCGCTCCCTCAGCATAGCCATGATGTTTGGCTCCAGCGGTGGTGCAGGTTCCGCCACTAGTCCCGCCGAGCACCCAGGAGGGGCAGCCAGCGCCAGCGAAGACCGTCAACAACAGACGCCTGTGCCTTTCTCAAGAGGGCGCAAACCCACACCACGTTCCGCTTGCATCGTCAGCTTGCAGGACGGACGATGACGATGACGCAGGTAAGCAGTAATGCCGGTGCCACCCCTCCTCCCCCTCGCCCTTCTTCATCCTTCACCTTCTTCCCTTCTTCATCTTTCTTCCGCTCCCGTGTATGGTCCCGTGCTGCGAAAGCGTCTGCGATCGGAGGCCTCTCACTAACCCTTTCTTCTTCCCAGACACCGGATGCCCGCTTGCGTGCCGCTATCGCGACACCGCCAAAGTTCCGATCTCCCGGCTTGCACCAGTGTTGCACCTCGAACTCCTGCGGACCTGCGCGACCCGTCCTGGGAAATGCGCATCCATTTCTACCTATTTCCCACCCTCATTCTCGCACACGTGTCTCTTCAGACGTTCCTCGACTTCAATGTTATTTACATCTCAATCGAGTGAGTCGGCTCGTACCGGGCGGTGGTGCCGTTGTGTTTGTTGAACGAGTTTATCCGTAGAGTTGCAACAAACTTGAGGTTCCCAAATCCGGACGCACTTGAAGTTCCCGGCTCTGGTCGTAATTGGGTGGGCGCCGTGGCATACTTCGCGTGCTGGGTCCTCTGAATATTGGCGTCTTTCTTGATCATGAGGTCCTCTACTCTTATTATCGTCGTTTCGCTTTCATGAGTTCTGTGAGACTTGATATACTGAAAAATAAAACATATCGCTTTCCGTTGTTGGCATCCAGGTCGTCCTCTAATCCTTCCCATCTACCTATCCTCCCCGGCTTTCAACTTTGTCGCTATATCGCCCAGCAACGACTCTGCTTCCTCCAGCATATTCGCTCCTCGGCATTTCCCCTATGTCAACTCGAGCGTGATGCGCTCGCAGAGACGTACTGTTTTTATGCGCAGAACCTTACAAGTTCCAACTATCGTAACGCTCCTCCCGCGCGCAGGCCTGGCCCTCGTGCTGTTACGGTAGAAAACCTTCTTTCACTTCCCTTCATACTTGCCCCTCCAAATCTCCGCATCCTACTACAATAGATCAACCCTCCATGTTCCAAGAGCACAGTATAATGTCAACCGAATCCCCCGCACTACCTTAAAATCGCGAGCGTTTCGTAGGACTTGAAACTGAGAAAAACTGGAAGACTGGATACGCATACAGTAGTAGTAACAGTACCCGCCGCTACTGGCTCTACTCCCCAGTCAAATCTCACTTAACTCGTTCCGAGACTGAACGTTCTGGTGTTTTTCCGAGTCGCAATTGACTTTCATTGCAAGTTAGTTAGGGTAGATGAGTTATGAGTAGCTATCGGTGTACTTGCCTACCACATACAGCGTTACGAGTGAAAACGAGAAGAAGAAATGACACGATGATATTTCTATCATCGACATGAAATGGGATACGTATACGGAAGTACCAAAAGCTACAAAGTGTTTCTAACTGGCTCCATGTTCTCGCAGTAATTCCACGATTTCGTTATATCCATACTTAGCCGCGACCTGCAATGCGGTCTTGCCGTCATTATCCTTCGCCTCTACATCAGCACCGTGTTCGAGCAGCACGCGCAAATCCTCCAGCGCCCCATTCATCGACGCCACGTACAACGGGGTCCACCCGTCCTTATCCTGCACATTTACATCTGCACCATGCTCTAGCAGTAATCGAAGGACATAACCTTCTTTGAAATTATCACCTCTTGATGCCCAAAGTAATGGCGTCGACCTGACCCCATTCGTAGCATTGATGGCGGCGGGATCGCACTCGATTAATTTCCGGACCACCTCGAAATTTCCAGAACGGGCTGCAGCATGCAATGGGGTGCTCTTAAAGCTACCCCAGACATGCACGTCTGCGCCGTTGTGACGGAGTAAATCTGCCGTCTGGAAGTGTTCTTGTGCCAATGCTGCCACTAGTGGTCGCATATAGTAGCCCCCATCAGCATTCACATCCTGCGGATGCTTGGCAATGAGTTGCTCTACGAGTTCGTGGAATCCACAGAGTGCCGCGTAATATAGGGGAGCCGCGAAGGATTTTCTGCCGTATAATGGTACGAACAGATAAAAGGTTGCATCATCGTCGGGCCTGGTGTCTATATCGCACAGCATGAGCCACATCTTAAAGTGTGGTTTGTTTGCGTCGAAGAGGTATTCCATCCCTTTGTGTAAACGTGACGACACCTCCCCAAATTGCGCATGAGTCGTCCAGTGCTCAGCAGCGTATCGAGCTAGCGGATGGTCCTCGCGTGTACACCCTTCAACGTCATCTTGTACTTGTAGTAAGATGCTTAGGCAAGCTTACCCCAGGATCGTATGCGCAGGCTCCAAATCGATATGATAATTCGAGACTGCTCCACTTGCAGTAGTGAGGCGAGGCGAGGTCAGGAATTCCTTGACCGAAAAATGCGAGAATTGCACGACCCGCGAATCACCATCTTGGACAATTGCGATCAGACTTGAGCACGCCGACAGAAGAGCCAGTTCTTGTTCCTCCCACCGCCAATCCGGTTTCAACCTCGGGATCCCTTCCGCATCATCGAAGTCGACTGCAAGGACTTCCGCAAGCTCCTCGACACGAAGAGGCCGGACGGCGACAACCAGGCATTGCAATACGCGTTGAGCCAGGCGCTTATTCGGTTTCTTGATTTCCTTCAGTATACGTTCATATGTCATGTCCAACGATTCGGGCAATTCCCTAAGCGTTGGTCGGACACTTGGTGGAAGACATTGACGTAAGACTTCCAACTGACAGAATATCCACCGAAACCTGTCCAACGATTTGCACAGGTATTACGAATGTAAAATAATTCACTCACATGCCGTCGGCTAGTTCAGAGAGTGTCTCGATGACAAATTCCTTATCTTCCTTTCTCCATCTCCGCATGTGCGGTTCTGATTTTGAGTAAACAACGGATCTAACATAATCCGCAATATCCTGTTTTTGTCCGCTTTGATCGTGGAGCGACACTTGGCAAGAGGTCAGAGGCTCAAGGAAATCTCGTATGTCGAATTCAGGGCGACTTGTGACACAAATACGAAGGTTTGGAATCTGAAGGCCAGCGAGTTCCTCCAACAGCTGAAGTATCCGATTCCGAGGTGATGGAACCTCGGAGGTGTCGGGACATTCATCGAGGGCGTCCATTATTAGGTAGATCGAGTGGCGATCTCGGACTGTGAGCATCTCTACCAGGCACCGTTTCAGAGCGTCATCATTGGGCTGTTGCGCGCCGTTGTCATGACGGGAATAAAGACGTGATAGAATATCGCAACAGGCACCCGATTGTGTGGAAAGTTGGGTGAGAAGGGAAAGGACCAGGTCACGCCAATGTTGTTTGTTGATGTCTCGGAAGTCGAAATAGAAATATGCAATCGAGGCTTGACCGGCATTACATATGGTTTTCACATCTTCGATGATCGTCGAACTGGAGAAAGACAAGCGACTCAATTATCGTTGACAAAAACAGTGAAAGCACTACGAACCAAAGTATGCTCTTGCCGGAGCCAGCTACAAATAAGGAATGTCATTAGGTGGCGTCAGACGGCAGGATGGGACAGGGGCACACGTTTCCCATGAATCCAGAGTAGCGACTCGGAATCTGTTGACTTCCATTCGTTATACGTCCTTCCTTCGAAAAACCAGGTCGCCGTTCCCTTGTGATGGGCGTTGCAGGCGATATTATGATTCGTAGATGGATCTGGTGGCGAGAGCCATCTACGAAGATCCTGTCGTAATTGACTCCCTGTGAAGGATGATTGAGCCTGCATGTCCAGCATGAATGCGGTTCGGGAACCACGAACGTTCTATCCTATCTACGCCGTCAGCTGCTTGTTGGATAACTCCCCTGGCCTCTTTTCCATCTAGACGCGTTAGGAGTTGGACAATTTTCGACAATTGATTGAAGATATATTGCGCACCATCAATGGCCACCAGTAATTTGTCATCAACAGCCTTCACTTTATCATCGACACCGGCCACTCGCTCATCGACGCCAGCCACCCTCCCATCAACGACAAGCACATTGTCCGCAATTTCCCTGACTTCGCTATCGATGGCATTCGAGATTTTCAGGAGTTGCGCAGAGGCCATTCGAGCCTCCTCTTGCGTCAGCCTGTCCAGTCTCTTCAACGCATCCTCGATGTCGTTATTTCCAATCACTTTCTTCATTAGTTTCTTTAGATATTTTTCTGAAAATAGTTCTATAAACGGAAACTCATTCGTTACAGCAAGGACTTACTCATTCGGCCTTGTTTAATTCCCTTTGTAGCGATGGCCAGGATGTTGAGCACCTCAACCATTATCACCGTGATCGTGTCTACCATTCCTTCATTTGGCGCCACTTTAGTGTATATGTCAAGACGCCGGAAAAACGCTTCTATGCGCTCGAACATCTCAAAGAGAGTGTCTTGATCCGCGCGAACGTCCTTAGCTGTCTAAGAATCGTTCGTATTACGATGGACCGCACGAAGGTATTAAGAAGGGTACACACTGAAAAGAGGACACCAAATCCGATAAAGATCACCTTTGCAGGTGAGAATACCTGTCAGATAAATATGAGAGAGTAGATCTCGGACAAGTTCATGTTCTCAAGCATACCGAGCCGACACCTTCTCCGAGTGTCTCTGAGAAGGCAAGAAGGACATTCACAGTTGGGTTCAACCACTTCGTATTGCTGCGCTGAGACTCATTGAGCTGTTGGACTTGCTCTTGAAGCACGGTGAGAATGCTGCTAGCCGAACTGCAGGCCTGGAGCCGGTCAGCGAGCGGGTGCGTGAGAGGATCATTCTTTGTGCGTTTTTTGTACGCTTGCAAGGCATTATCGAAAATTAGTTTGAAGTTGGATGATGTGGAAGTAGGGTGAGTGTAAGACATAAGGGGGAAGTGAGGAATTGATTGAGAGGAGGATAGGAGAATCGTGGGTAATGGGGAAAGAGAGGCCTGAGAGCGACACGCCCCACAAACGTGCAGGTACTGTACAGCATATTTATAACTGATGGATACTAGGCGCGCAAGACACATGACAGCTGTCCAACGTGGCCTGGGAAGACGCCAAAAAAAGGGTTTATTAAGAGAAGCAAAATAAGGCGTAATAGCTCTGGTACGGTGGACTCAGATTCGACTTGGCGCAACAGGAATGCGGTACAGTTATTACGGCCACGAAAACAGCATCCTTCAAAGCGGGGCTCAGAAGTATTCTTCAAGACGTCATACACGGTCTTCGGTGACCTCAAGTCTGGCAGGCGGCCCCTCGTGGTGCTAAATGGCGGACCGGGCATCCCGCACTAATACATGTTCCCGCACGCCGAGCTGTACCGGAAGCGCGGGACGTCTCGTCGTGCTCTATGACCAGCTCGGCTGACTTCTTAACGCCGGGGCTCTTCGTCTCCGAGCTGGACAACAACCTCCTGCGGCACCTCGGCAGCACGCACGATTTTTTGATCTGCTCGGACAATCATGGGGGTGTCACGCTCGCAGTCGAGTATATCGCGGCGCACCACCACCCCACGGGACTCAAACACCTCGTGCTCACTAGCGGGCCAGCCTCGTACCCGCTCTGGGCGGGAGGCGCGCGCAGTGGCCAAGGGATTTCCAGGATATGCTCACTCGCCTTGAGATGGACGGTACGACCGACGCGCCCGAGTACCAGGAGGGTCTCGTGCACTTCTACCGGAAACACATCCTCAATCTCGAGGTGTGCCCCCCGGGGGCGCTCAAAGTCGATGACGCAGATTGGGGAAGAAGACCCGACGGTCTACAGAGCGATGTAAGTTACAAATCGCGTGCTTTATGGTTGGTTGGTAGATTTGCCTGACTCACCTCGCCACCCTATGAACGTTACATAGGCCATAGTAGGCTCGGAGTCAACGAGTTCAACATGACGGGCATGCTCAAGGACCAGTCCATCCCGAAGTTAGGCGCTGTCTTCTGCCCGACGCTCATTCTCAATGACGCCGACGACGAAATACCAGATTCCTGCGTTGCGCCTTTGTTTTACGGCATCAAGTGAGCGAGATGGGTCACCCTCGGCTCGGGCAGCCACATGGCATTTTGGGAGGAGCCAGCGAAATACTTCCAGATCGTCAGCGACTTTCTCACTGACGCGGGCCTCGAAGGCAGTGTGGACGCGCAGGGTATGGTAGCGCGCTGATTCGGTAAACCATGGCCTTCCCTATACAGTAACTGAGCCCATACTGTAATAGTATGCGAACCAGATCCCCCGAATACTCGAATACTCTAGTTTCTGTAGGGGTTACTCAGAGTTAGTAAGAAAAAATCATTTTGCTGCCAACGTGTGTTCAACCTGGATCATTCTTCACTTCGTGGGGCAAGTCATGGGAGCAGAGAAACCAGAGGGCAAGGAATTCGGCTCCGGGTTCATGCCAAGGCGAATATCGTCGAATCGAATTGACACCACTGATAGCTGATCCAGAGTTTTTAAGTGAGTCCAAGCAGGACGAACCAATCGCTGAAATAGGCTGAAATCAAAGGTTTAGAAGAATTTATTCGCCCACCAGGCTCCAGGGAATCACCCTACGAGATAACGACAACACAAAGCGCAAGATCAAGCGCGCCGGTACATTTCGTATCTTACATTTCTCCGCATTCTATGCATTTCAAAAATAAACAAACACCTCATTCATAACAAGCCCATGAACAAACGTTACCTGTAATTTTCACAACGAGCTTTGGTCTGTTGTTCGGTCCTGTCGGAACGTTCTCAATCTTGCGCAAAGTGAGCATGCCGTCGATGACTTTGCCAAAGACGACGTGCTTCCCGTCGAGGAAATCGCAAGGTGCGGTCGTGACGAAGAACTACATAAGTCCTGTTAAGAAAGACGAAGGAATCGGGGGAAGGTGGTATCGAAAAACGCGCCTGGCAGCCGTTCGTGTTGGAACCCGAGTTGGCCTATTGAGAGTGAGCGTACTATATCACCGTGGAATTGTTACGGTATAGCCCACCATCGACAGAAGCCCTGGACCGGTATGTTTCACCTGAAAATTCTCATCCTATGAGAGGAAAAGGGGTTCGAAAGGTTAGGAAGGAGAGAGAGAGAGAGAAGGTCCGTGGCCGAAAAACGCACTGGGAATTTGTCGCCGTATATCGAGAACGATCCCGTCCCGTCGCCTTTGAGAAAATCACCCCCTTTTACCCTCGGGTTAGCAGCGGCTTTTTGAGCTACTATAGTGCTCCGCACCTTGGCACATGAAATTTGGTACACTACACACATTCGTTAATAGAATGCCCCAATAAAAGTCGTGGGTGTACTCACACTCTACCGGTGTTGGCTAGTCAGCATGCGTGAGACGGTTCGATGGTCCAGCGCAAGAGATAACTCACCGATGGAAGGTAGCATTCTTATAGCCCTGCGGTCGCGAGTTAACCCTATACTCTCCTGTGCACAGCTGACGGAAATTCTCGGCAGTCCTGAAAAGAAAAGAAGCTCAATAGGTGGTGGATTTACGAAGGACCCTGTGCAACGTACTTGGGGACGATGTCGCTGAACAGCTCCATTTTCAGTCTCCCTGCGGGCGTCTCTCCGATGTTGACGTCCATAAAAACGATCGGTCGCTGTGAAGAAGCCATCGCAGTGTGAGGAGAGAAAAAGAGCCGGATAGGACGCGCTAGAAGTGACACGGTTCGGTTAGGTCGCCGCAGCACACACACCTTTCACTTTCAACCACCACCTCACTCAGTATCTAGGATGTCCTATTTCCTGCCCCACCTTCCCTCTGGCTGGCACGTAGATGAGGCGATCAAATCTGAAGAGGATCGCGTCGTTGTTATTCGCTTCGGGCATGACTGGGACTCGCAGTGCATGGTGATGGACGAGACGCTTTACTCTGTCGCTGAAAAGGTGCAGAACTTCGCCGTCATTTACCTGTGCGATATCACAGAGGTACCGGACTTCAACAAGGTGTGTAATTCATTTCATTCTCGATCTCACTTTGGCATACTAACCGTGTCCACCATCACCGTGAATTCTCTAGATGTATGAGCTGTATGATCCTTGCACGGTGATGTTTTTCTATCGGTTCGTAACCAACGATATAACTCTGTGTTTGGAGCTAAAACCCCCCAACTCCAGCAACAAACACATCATGATCGATCTGGGGACTGGTAACAACAATAAGATGTAAGTAGTCTTGCTCGCCACTCTGATGACGATGGTTGAACCCCCCTCGATGTCAGTAACTGGGCCATGGATAACAAGCAAGAAGTGCGTCTTTTATGTGTTTCCCCTTATCAAGGTCCAAACTCACTCTATTGTCAGTTGATTGACATTATAGAGACAGTTTATCGCGGTGCCTCCAAGGGTCGTGGTCTTGTCGTTTCTCCGAAAGGTACTATACTTCTAGTCTGCCCAGCCCACTTCGTTAAGCTGATAGATATCAAAAGACTACTCGACACGCTACAGGTACTAAGGATGCCAATTGCCATACCCTCCTCTTTTCTCCTGTGTCGTTAGTCACTTGCTGTCTGAATTGATGTATAGTTGAGATGAAATCACTACACCTGATATGACCGTGCATGTCCGTATTTCTCCAGCCATGTGGATGGCCCGGGAAATCAACGTCCTTCCTATCAAATAAACAGCCTTTTATTGCTCTCAACTGTCGTGAAGGCCAGTTGACAGAGAACACTGGACAGGTGAGAAAGTCAAAGGGACATTAACTCCTCACCGACAGAACGCCGGCCAAAATTATGCCATTCGACATCGAATACACCACCCTGCATAGCCTACATAACGCCCTCTTTGGTACTTTTCCTGATCTCCCGATTGAAAACAACATACCTGCTCGTATCATGCCATAGCAGCAACAAGCCTCCGAGTCGGCTGGTCCGAGATCGTGAGGTTCTCCATCGCATCCTCAAAAGCACCACCCTCCTCATCACTATCAGCATCGCCGTCATTCTCCCGCTCCTCTTCAGAGGCGGCAACACCATCATCATCATCAGGGGGTTCGTCTTCAAAGTCAAGCTAAGACAAGACGAGAGACATTTGAACCCAATCAGTCATCTGTACCACCGAAACACGAAAAAACCGATTGAAAGGCCACGTACAGGATCATAGATGACACGAATTATAAGACTGCAACTAGGACATGTCGCGATGTCCTCGTAGTCGGCGAGTTGCTTGCGGGTTATTTCGAAACGGTCTCCACATGGACATGGATAGTGAAAGACTCCTTTTTCCTCGTCCCAGGCCATGTCCTCGATCTCGACCTCGTCGTAATAGGCACCCATGTTTTAAGTTATAGAGCTTTTGTTCTTCGAGTGCCTCAGTAAGTTAGTCGGCGGAAACACGAAGTGACGGTCAAAGGGCGTGAGGGAAATACAACTGACAAATTCACCCGATTTAGGGTAGATTTGGGATCAAATAATATCCGAATGAGTCATGGTCAAATTTTCGTCGCTGACTCGCTTCCTTTGTCCTGTCCATTCAACACCGCATCTAATCTCTGTCTATGTGTTGCTACCAAATGATTTGCTGTATCTTAACATACAGCAGAGCTTATTCATACTGCTTAGAATGATTTCCTCCATCTGTTGATGTGGAGGATATCATTCAAGGTTGTATAGACGAATTGGTGCAACTGAGTGTGGTATTTTTCACTCAGATAGTCGTATGTAGCGAGGAACACTTTGTTCTCCTGCATCAATCATCTATGTTATTTGGTTCGGCGTTGATTTTTTCATCGTAGATTCCTTCTATTCTCCTCAACGTGGCATCTGGTCAGCACCACCGTCATCGTCATCTTTCATCGTTCTGATCTACATACAACAGAGCTGAGGCAATAGTGATGTCCCATAGTAGTGGTAGTCTCCATGCAAACGCGCCCTCATCATGGTTATCGCATCATCTCTCTACAGAAAAGTGCATCGGAGGAATCCGTTGTACGTTCTAGTCAAGGTACACGACGAATGCAAGACTGAAGCCATGTTACTGGATATCTGCAAAGCCCGGGGAAGGAGTGGGTCCCAGGTGGCGGGAGAAAATCACCGTGGATTTTGCTGGTATTTTGTTCCGAGTTCGATGTGGGTATAGTATCGGGACTTCTTAAGCCCCGGGAAAATTTATGCTTATATGGTTCTTTCAATGCCAACACCCACTAGGAATGAAGCGAACATTAATGTCCATGCGTTTTCCGAGCTTCCGATGTTTGCGTTCAGTCGGATTACGAGCAAAATGGACGATCAACCCAAACCCGAAAAGCCAACTCGCATCTACAAACAATCCGGTGAAATTTCAAATCCCCGATCATATCAACCGTTCGCCACTATCCACTACGTCATGCGATTGTTTGGACGGAGCATACAGTATCACTGGCGTTATCGGCCTCTGAGGCCCGAGGATTTGAAGCACTTGCATTCGTCGAAGGTGTTCACGCTAATCGATTCCATTCCCCTCGAGATTCCCACTCAAATTTGCCGCTCCGCTCTGGACGAGGCTCCGGAAGTTTCGATTCGCAATAGAAAATTTGCGGCGTTTCACGAAATTCGACGGCTAGTCTCGATAGGTCTAGGCGGTTCCAAATGATACGTTCGGCGTCCCTCGACCGTTGTGTGGCCGGTACGATGGATGTAGATGTGGTGGATCGTGTGGAGGGTAAGTTTTCTGTACCTTTGCGCGCGCTCTAATTACACACACGAGTACACAAACGAAGCGTAACTTTGAATTATACTGCTATTATACTATAGTGAACTCGAAGGTCAAACTCGACATGCGCCCTGGATCGACAGCCAACCCTAATTCTGAGGTAATGGCTCAGGCTGGGATGGACAAGGGAAAGCCACTACAGTACCAGATATTGGTCCGCGGCCTCCAACCCCGAAGCTGGGCATGCGGAAATGATGGATAGGGATACAATACGTCGGGCACACGGCATGAGCCATTGAGAAAAGTACATGTACAGTACATACAGTACAGTACAGTTCTACAACGCGTTACTGCCTCCACGCACATGACGATTGACATATGACAGCCTAGATGTGTCCATGACCCAGGTTCATCCAGATAGCACTGACAGCTGACAAAAACGGGTGCAATGTAGTAGGCACTTGAAGAGAAAAAGGAAGGCGATAAAGATGCTAGCTGCCACGGAAGACTCACGGAAGGGGAGCTAGTAGTTGGACTAGGCCAATCGGGAAATAATTTCCTTATTTGCGCAACAGCAGTCTCTTCCGTTCCGAGCCCGCCAAGGCGGCGCCAGAGCCCGGCGCTTGCCCGACTGTTTCGAGTCTTACCTGGACCAGTCCTGGACCTTAGGCTACCTCAGGCTGGATACCATATTTGACATTCACAAGCGTGTTACACACCCCGTGTGTCCCTCACAAGGTGACGTTGATAGTCCGTCAGCTCGAAAAGCCCCACGAGCGCGCCGCCATGGCAATAGACAAGCAGAGTGATCACTGTAAGATCCGCCGAGGCGCCTCGGAGGGAGGCTTATGCAAACTCTGATGGTGGCTGTAGTTGTACTCTGCTGGCGTAACATATCGCATATCGACCAAAAAATGATCAGGGAAATGATATATTGGATTAACTAGTGGGCAAAAACTACGATAGTGCGGGCGTGGCGGGAGTTGACGTGGTGGCTCGGAGATGTAAACGGAGCAGAGACCAGCATCGAGTCGGCGAGGTAAACATGAGGGTGCAACGCAGGCGATACTGTGTGGGAAAGTTTGAGCAACAAGCACGGTGTACACGTACACGTACTAGATCACTCAGTACTCAGTGACTACAGGGCAGCCCTGCGTAGTACTACTACCGTAGTTCATAGTTCAGTCGTCTTGGCGCCTTGGGAGCGGTCGAATCGCGGGAGACGAGGTGCAGAGTGCAGAGAGCTGAGTTGATTGCAGGGCAGTCGCGAATGACCGAGATGCGAGTTTGGTTGCAGGGTTGCTGGGGGACATGACATCGGTACAGTGCACAGCGCGTGCGGGATGTGCCGTCGAGTGATGCCGCAGCTCAGCGAGCCGTTACCGCGTCTTTTCTTGCCTGTGCCTGTGCATGCAACGTCACGGTCGTGCTGCCGGCATTTTCAATTTTCAAAGTCAATCGTGCTAATAGCACATTCCTCTGTAATTTCTGTAATTACTTCCACTGACATGGATACTGTAGTCAAGATCCTTGTCAATGCCACATGATACACCAACGCTCGACAATCTCATTTTAATTATCTCAATCGCCCACTGCACAGCTCCATGCGCCGCACGCATATTTCTCTCATCGCGTGGCACACAGACACACCTACAGTACCCGACACGAGTTGCACTGCATCACCGCGATGTACGCACTCATGTGCTCCATATAACCGGTCCAAATTCGGCATGCACATCTGCACCATCACATCATATCGCACACACACACACACCGGTGTGCACTCATGCGCTCCTGAGTCCAGATATACCCAGTCGTTCACAGCCACGTGGCGCAGCCCCTTGTTTGTCCTCCGCCTCAGCTCTCTTCCCGCTCTTTCGTCTCCTCACTCTTGGTAGGCGCGCGCCTACCAAGACTCGAGTCCTCTACCGAGTACCGACAAGGCCTCAGCGGCCTCAGCAAGTACCTAGGGCCCTTCCCCCTGCGTTTAGTTGAGGCAATCCCTTGAGCAGTCCCGCATCCTCGGGTTGGCAACATCATTATTCAGGCTTACGCACTCTAGTACCATCACTAACGCCCTGCTGCTAACTGACGCCGAACAACAACTCCGAGTCGTCACACATACTAATTGCTTTCTTCGAATTGATTTCCGAAATCTGGGGTTTTTTTTCCGTATCCGACACATTGATCCTGAGTAACGTCACGGTCCCCGGCCTTGACGCTGTAAATATAAAAATATCACAATTCCCGACGTTTTCTCTTGCTCACCCTAACGTTACTTGGTACTGGATAGTGCGTGTGCCCTTTCCATCATTTTAACCAGTAATAATCTCCAATTTCTAGCCTCTTTCATTCGTTCTGGACTGGACTTTGTCTCTTCTTCTCGGTTTGACAATCGAATGCTCACCTTCACGCTACTCAATTGATGACATCGTCTAATCCGCGTCACTTATTCCTCGAAAATGCGTCGTCGGTTCAAGACCGGTGTCCGGATCCTTCTTATCCTTATTGTCATCAACTTTGCGCTCGCGGCTCGGGCCTTTAGGAGTACGACATATATCTGAAGTACGCGTCGATGTGGTGGACGTAGCCGGGGATGGGACAGCTGCGTCGCAGAAGCGGTGGGATCCGTGGGATCAATCGTCGAAGAACACCCCAGACTGGAAGAATGCGCCGCCAAGCCCGGGTTGGTCGGACGTGGAGAATTGGTTCGATGAGGAGCTTGAGCCGCAGAATTCAGGGTCGTCAACAGGTTCGAACAGTGGGCCGTCGACCGGTGACTTCCTTCCGCAGGGCTCATCTTCAACAGATGACTCTCCGGCGCCAAGCTCGTCGACCAAGCGGCCGTCAGACGAGTATTCTCCATCGTGGACCAAGGAACCGACAGACGAGTATTCTCCGTCTTGGACCAAGGGGTCGACAGAGGAGCATTCTTCATCGTGGATCAAGTGGTCGTCGGATGAGTATTCTCCATCCTGGACCAAGGAATCAACAGACGAGTATTCTCCATCCTGGACCAAGGGGTCGGCAGACGAGTACTCTCCATCCTGGACCAAGGGATCTACAGACAAGCCTTTCCCGTTGAGCTCGTTGACCAAGTGGTCATCAGATGAGTATTCTCCATCATGGACCAAGGGGTCGACAGACATAATTTCTACACCGACGTCTTGGTTGGCAGGTGACTCTCATTTACCGAACCCGGGGTTGACAGAGGACCATCCTCTGCCAGCCCCGTCGAACCCAGGGCTGTCAACAGGCGCTCACCAGTTGACGAACGACCATCCTCCGCCTTCGGGCCCTGAACCACAGCATCCCACGGCCCCCGAATCCGAGGATTTCTTTAGTAAGCTGTTGAAAGGCAAATTCCGTATTCCTCGTCATATTTCCGGCTCCGGTGCTGTGCATGCGGCTCAGAGGTAGAGAATCGTTGACTCTTAAGGCGTGCGTCTCTGATCCTTCGCTCCCTCTCTTGTCAACCCTCAAGCGACCCGCGTCATCAATGTTCTGACTCTCAACGTTTAGGGATTTTTACCAAATTTTTGAATGCTCCTGCGAATTCCGGAGGTACTGTCGTGGCATTATCGGCCGCGGTGCAGGCACGTCCTTACATGGACTCCCGCGCGATCTCCAAAACCGAATGAAATTGGTTGTCGCATGGTCTTGGTGATTTGAGACGAGGATTTCCGATTGCTCGGTGTTTTAGCACGCAGGATGCTTGAGAGGCTCGATTCGGCGAGGGGTCTCTAGGACGAACGCGGAAGTTTGTTGACTAAGTTGGTCTTCGCTTGGTCTTCGCTATAGTACCCGAGTACATAGTTTGTCAGCGCATTTCGACCCTTTCAAGTTGGTGCTGGAATCATCAATGGGGTCGGACAAAATCATATTGTGCTAGCAGGGATCGGTCGCACTGGCCTATCTTCCAACAAAAGATCTATCTAGTCCGCTGTCATGATACTCTAGCGGATAGTTCGCTCTGTCCTTTGAGTTGAGCCTTTTGTTATTATAGTACTGCAGCCATAGAAGCATGCATATTTCGACTTCAGCTTCTAGTAAGCACCGCGAGGAAACCAGGATTTTATTTTCCTCGGGTGGCTTACTAGTGGTTGTACAATTTGTTATGATAGGCGCGACCGTATTTGGCCGCGCTCCTGCTGAGGCCATTGATCGTCGCCAAAGGTATGCTGCCCATGATTAACGGCCTGACCAATACCTAATCTTCTTTCGCCGTGAAGCTTGGGGCCTATCGGAAACAGTTCCGACGAAAGATGTACCGAGAAAGAGCTCAGGCGCTCAGGCTTCAGGCCCGGGGGCCACGTGACTCGAAGAGGCTCGCCCGAGGTTCCCGGGCCTGTGGGAAAAATTGCCAATTATATATTAGTAAAATAAATTGACCGGGCAGAGAGTAACAGCGGTGCAAATGGAACCGCCGTCTAGGCGCGGACGCCGCCACCGACTTCACTACACCTGTCTCGTGCCACTGTCATCCACCCTGCAGCGCCTTTCGTGCCAATCGGCATTTGATATCCGACATCCACTCCATCACATGACGGTCTCGCCTATAAACAGTGGGCTTGATTCCCCTCCCCGGATTTTTTTTTTTCGTTTTCCTAGCATTTTGGGGTCCACCAGTGATATCCCTACTTCTTTAAACGCAAACCATCACTCTTACTACCACCACTGCACGATATGCAATGGCCTGCCTCTTATCGCTACCCGATGAACTCCTTACCAAGATATTGGACTTTGGAGGCCACGCGACGATTTTGGTGTGTCAGCAGGTACATACCTCAACTGGCAACTCAAGTATAGATGTAAACTGACGTCTTCTGGTGTGCGATAGACATGTCGTCGTATGAACAACATTGTAAAGGGCTCAATGGCTTTGCAATACGCAGTGTCATTGGCTGCTGCCGGGTTGGTCGACAACATTCCGATGGACGTGAATCTGGCCGAACGCGTGCAGCTGCTGACAAAACACGAGTCTGCCTGGAAGGACACACCGTGGTACCCCATTGACGGTTATGACGGCGTCCTTGGCCTTGCTGCTTCTTCCGGGAATCTGCTCGTGTTCTTTCGCCTTTGGAATGACTCTGCACGATTCGGTCGGCATCTTGTGTTCCAAAGGTTGCCTTCGATACACAACGGTGTGCCGGATTTTACGTCGCGGATGGACCCCGATTTCCACGTACACGAATTCTCCATCGACTCCTCGCAAGACCTGCTCATTTATGCCCAGTACGTTAACTGGAATGCACGCTTCGCCTTCTTTCTTGTTCTAATCATTTCTTTTTCGTAGTGGCAACCGCCTTTCCACGCGGGAGGTGGGAACCAATAGACCTCATCCACGCTCGAGTGCAGGTGTTCTCTCGTTGCGCAAGAACGAGCTTCCTATCCCGACCACAACCCGCATCTATGGAGAACTTGCCGCGTGTTTGACAACCCTCATCGACGATGGATCCTTACGATTCCGCATTTTTAATTGGGTGACAGGGCAGTTGATCACGGAATCAGTAAGAGTCCGATTCCTTCCTTCTTTGCATGCCAAAAAACCTGATTGAGGGTTACCACTTTGAGGGAGGAAACTTTTCGCCACTCCGTTACGAGTTTTTGGACGCGCATCACATATTCTATTCGAGTAGCGAAGCCCTGACCAACTACCCTAACCTAGTCGTGGAGAACATCCACACTACGCGCCGCACCATTCTCGCTTTGGACTTCCCAGATGTCGTACCCGGAACGACGGCATCCTGCTATCTTTCCATTCCGCAGAACTCAATGCCTCATCATACGTATACACGGGCGAACGACGCCACCCATCATCCTGCCGGATACTTCTGCGCTGATCTTTCAGATCGGCTCATCGTCCTGAACGTCGTGAGCTATGGTTGGGGCGGATACCACTCTTGCCGCAAGCAACAGCAGACGCTTCATATCTCCGCCAACGCAATCTTATCGTACATCCGCTCTCACCCGTCCGGAGGATTCGTTCCTTGGGACGTATGGGGACCAGGAAACGTCCGTGTGGTGCCCCGCCGCACGGTAGCGTACGAGACTGTCACAGGGATGCAAACCCTGTGCGGCATGCGAGCGCTGAGCGATCATATCGTCAAGGATCGCTATTCGCGGCCGGTCATATGCGTGTACGACTACCATCCTGGCCGGGTTAGAAAGGCTCTCGCCGCACAGCAGCAGGCCGATACCGATAATGCTTCAACGAGTGGAGAAGGTGGAGCGGGGATGTGGACGAGGATGCGGCGTTCGCTTTCGACGAAACGATCAGAGCCATCACCATCACCTCCCCCTACTACTGCGACGTCTTATGTCGTTCTAGGTGAAGAGGAGGAAATGTCTTGTCTTGTCAAGGAGATCCCTATTCCCGACGGATTGCTGGTGGCTAACCTAATGTGTGTTCTCTGCGAACACGCTGTTGTTCTCCTTGAAGTAAGTGAAACTATATTTTCGAGTTAAATCGCGTTCGCTGACTGTCAAAAGCTGTCGGACAGGAGATTGGGTGCTCCGATAAGTGGGGTGTTTTATCATGCGATATGAGCGTAAAATTGTATTACCGTAGTTCTGGACTTCTTGTGTGTGCGGTACTCTTATCTTTATCCTATGACTTCTATGGGGGCGGATCCTTTGTCTGACAGGTCTCCCCGCGCTGTGTCCTAGGGTACAGCACAGATAAAAGCACGAACAGTAAGCTTACTTACCTCCTCTTATCGGCATCGCATCATGGCCAGGGGCAGTCTGCTGTGTCTACTGTAAATAGGTTCCTGACTCAAATACACAGCAACGTCCCTAGTATGGCCAAACAGTGCTTCTTTTGCTTTGGCATCCGAGTTAAGTTATGGTATCATGTCATACTCGTACAGCGTTGGCAAAATAGAGCGGACAGGACTCGGTATCTCTAATGGCCACCACAAAGCCCAAAAACAAAGGACGTCGGCTGAATGCAGTAAAAAAACTGTTCCATGAAGCATACAGTAGAGTGGTGCAAATATCCAATCGCCCTTTTCCGCGCATTCGCGTAATTAAAGTTAATGATCCTTCATAATTGACTCGATCCGCGCTTGCTTGATCAAATGGTGCAGCCTCATCAACACGGGGAAACCATATATCGTGGTTGCGCCGACCCAAGCCGTCTGCGGGGATCAATGTCAATGTATGTCAAACAGGCACGCAGTACTACTGCGCATCGTTACAGAGGCTCTGTTGAAAGGGTAATACTTACTGCGATATGCCATGGCATGTGATGCTTGTACGAGAGGGTGGCCGCGTAGACACCCTCTCCCACGTGTGCGATTATGACAAACGCCCATGTAAGAGGGATCATCCAAATTGGGAAGATCCCAGGACAGATTGTACGCGCGAGCCACCAGAACTTGGGATTCGAATTCGAATATGGCCCGGCGGGGACGCTAGAGGTGTAGATCAATAAGAGAAGGAGGGATGTTGTGATCCAGATCTGGAACGGTAGTTCGAAACGCGTGATTTGCGGAGCCTTGACCTGTTGTACAGTATGTTAGCAGTTTTGTGAGAAATGGATGGGGGGTGGTGAGTGAGGTTTGAATTGAGAGAGAGAGCTGGGGAAGCGAAGCGAAAGCGAGGAATTGGATTTTGAACGTACGGTGCCAAGTGCTTCATCCGCATCTACTTTCATACCGAGAAGACGTGGCTTCACCTCTTCGTAACCGAGTAACGATGGGTCGAATTCTACACGCACGACCTGCGGCTTGCTAGACTTCAACGCGTCTTTCATCTTGTATTCCAAGTCCATTCCCTAATAGCAATCCCTAATAATCAACCACCTCGCTGTTCTTCCCCCACCAGGGCCACTACTGCCTTTTGCCATGTGGGAGTGGGGTACGTACCTTTGAGTCGATAGAGAGCATTTTGGCAGACGATACGTTCCCATCGATTTTTCCGAAATGCTTGACGTAGGCGACGAGTGTGTCGGGGTGGGTGGACATGTATGTGCAGAGGAAACCAGATTTGTCTGCTACTGGGTCTGCTGCTACTGCCATTGTGGTTCACGGGGTTCACGGTTGAGTTGAAGGAGGGAGTTTTCGCAAATGCAAGTCGGGGACGTGGATGGATGGATGGATGGATGGATGACGTTTGCAGCAGGATGTGTTTCACTCGTATATATATTCTTGATCTTCTCAAATCACGCCATTGCAATCCTTCCTGAATCCCAAATTCCCGACACCGCAACCGCGTAATTGCGCCCGACTTCCATGCCAATATACTGTACTTTTTTTTTTGATCGATCGCGAACGATGAGCATCGAAACGATGCGAAACTAGAGCTTTACACCACATTCTATCCTTTCAGGTTCTTTAACAAACCGAACAACAGCTACCGTACCGAAATGCGATGTATACAGTACAGTACAGTACAGCGATCGCAGCAGTCGCCAGGGAACTTGTCAGTTACCATATTGGACCGAATAATTATGACATGTCACGTGCATTGCCACAAAGACTTTTTTCACCTGGAAACGCATCACCTTCAAGACAAGGAAATATCTTTTCTTTCCGCCTCAAGGCAAAATACCCTGATTACAGACATGCCAGTGCAAAAAGGACAACAGACACGAACTATGGTCACTGCCGCACTGCGTGCCAGTGTCGTGGAATTGGAGGACTCGGATTCGCTCCCTGGGAGAGAGCGGAGCCAGAGCCACGCTAGAGCAGAGCTAGCGCAAGAGCGATCGGTATTTTCAAGTTCTAACGCCTCCGGCAGTTTGTTTTGTTTCGCGCATCACAGGCGGTGCCAATCGCAATTCGCAAATGCCTCGCGCCGCCTGGGACACCCCCGCACTTCCATCGTCCTCCTTTCCCACGTACCACCACTACGCTTAGGAATACCGCCTGGGCCTAGCTCGCGACTCCTATAGTATTAGAAGTGCTACAATAGTTACTTTGTCCTACAAACAAACTATGATACCCCCTTCTGACCCTCCGGGCCCAATAAGCCCTGAGGACCCACTCCGAACCCCCACCATCACCGCAAATACACTAAGTGGCGCCACACCGCAGGAGGAGGACCCTGCCGCGCAACTCCGACTCCTGCGTACAATTTTCGACGGAGGTAATCCCCCAAATAACCTCCCAAAAGGAATTTTTATGCTAGACAAAGACAACGTGGACGAGGAAGCCGCCAACGAATCGATAGACACCATCCTCGAACACTACCAATCAATTTCCAACATCCTCGAAGCCGGTATTGGCACCGAATACAGCGTCATCTCAAACGAAGCCTGGCTTCGTCTTCACTGCTCGCTGCTGGCACACATGATCAACGGTATTTCACGCTCCCATAAGGCTAGAGCTAACGACTCGCTTGTTAGCATTCTCTTGCCACAGGAACAAGCCATCCTATCTGACATACGCGAACACGCCAAGACCGTGGCGACCGCCTTTGCCAAATTCCCAATTCGAGAGAACCAATGCGACACCTGCCAGGGATGGGTGGAAAGCCCTGTAATGACACCAGATGAGTACACAGCCCTCCTCCACTCTACCGACCGCTCCAGAGCAGCAATGAAAAACCATGTATGGGAACTAGTGCTAAAGCAAATCGACGAACAAATGAAAGACAATGTCGCGAGGGAAACCAACGCTAGGAAGGCCCTGGTAGATGCCCAAGCGAAACTTGCTGCCGATCAATACCGTGCACAAAAAGAAGCTGAAATCAGAGCTGACACCGAACAACAGCTGGCAAACTTCACAACAGAATACTACAACAGCCGACGCAAGGCCATGATGGACATGGTTGACATCACAGTCAAAACTGAAGAGGAAGCACTCCTGCATCAACGCCGAGCCCAACTCCTCCCCCTCGCCTCCACCATCACATCCACCGCCCTTGGGGCCGCGCACCAGGCCCTCGATGAAGGCCTAGCAGCGTCCTCAACCAACACCCAAACCAACTGCACAAACCCCGAGAGTCCCCAGTCGACTCCCCTTCCGGGTGAGGACAGATTGGATTCAATCATTGCACAACTCTCGGACTCCTTCCTAAACAAACTCAACGATGTGGCGACAGCGGCCAGCAACTCATCCTCAAAAATCGATCAATTGGCAGCATCGCTCGACATGAGGCTATCTAGGCTTGAAGGGAAAACACCAGCCACAGACGCTAGGGCAGCCAGCGGTGGAGGGTTTATGACGGCTCGACAAGCCGCCTTCATTCATTCCTGCGCTACAGACAACATTGCTGACCACAACCTTTCACAGAACAACAACCAACGTACAAGGCAGGAACCCGTCCCCGCGGAGACACGCTGGGCCCACGAACAAGAGGATGAAGAGCTGGAATACTGCGACCCTCCAATCCCCATCGATCTCGACCTCATGACCCCGGATGAGATCCTGGAGGAGATCAGCCAGATTCCAGTCCCACCGGAATACCTACTCCCGATCCCAAACATAGGACCTAAGGTAGGGCCACCAACAACATCGACCGGCTCAGGTCTAGCACACACCGTGCCAATCCAACTGCAAGCACAACAGCCCGCCGGCGCAGTAACCCTGCGCCCGCCCACCAACCCGGCGGCACCACCAACGGCCAACCACCCACCACCAAGACCAAACTACGCAGCAGTGGCTGCCTCCTCAGGGTGGACACAGGTCCAGCCACGCTCACGCAAAGGCAAAGGTAAGAACAGGCAAGACCCACGAACGACGCCTCAAAACACACCAGCCAACAACATCCTGCCCACTCCCAAGAACACCCGGCCCGCTCCACGGCCAGAAACACTGCGTACAGAGATCACCGTCCAACGCCCCCCAGGTAGCGTTGTGACAAGCCTCGGCGACGCATCGTTAATCTGCCGCCGGGTCCTTGCCGCACTCCGAAGTGCAAGGTCCCTAGTACCGCTCCTCTCAGGTAGGTGGGCCACCCACTCTCACAATTACGTCTACACCTTTGCGGGCGATATCCCATTCGCACGCATCACACAGGTCGCGCACATCCTCCTCCAACCTTTCCCTGGTGGGATCCTGGCCCCATGTTCGGGCTGGTCGCGAGTCATCTTTCATGGCACTCCAGTCTCGGACCCAGACAGCGATGCGATGTACACCAACGAGCAGTTAATGGAAGAGCTAGTTCGCAACCCAATCTGTTCCAAGCTCCAATTCATCCTCCCACCGTCATGGGTCCGTCACCCGGACAACATCGTGAGTGCGACCTCATCCATATCATTCGCCTTCGTCGACCGGGATGGGGAGACCACCAAGACGATGAAAAAAGCCCACCTCGCCATGTTTGGTAAGCCGGTCACCTTCGCCAGATGGGTCTCCCGCCCCCCGCTCTCACAATGTGGCAGATGCCACAAGCTTGGCCACATCGCGAACCGTTGCTCAATGCCACGAGACTCGGTCCGGTGCTACAAGTGTGGCAAGGGCCACAGTGCACAGGACCACAATGTGAGCTGCCCAAGGGCCAAATCTCACAGGGCCCACGGCACCTGCGACTGCGAGCCGCAATGCCTGAACTGCAACGAGAAGGGGCACTACGCCATCGACGTTATCTGCAAAGCGCGGAATGCTTTTCGCATTCCCGCGCGCGACTCCATCGACGACGACATCCCCTTTTAATGGATTCAGTCAAACTACTTTGGGTCAACGCGCGTCGCAGCAATGCAAGACTGCACGCCATTCTCAACTCCAATAAACACGCCGACTTCATATTAGTTCAAGAACCTTGGTTTGACAAGATTGGTACCACGCGCTCAGACTTCGAGCCGGAGGGTACAGACACATTCGGTACGGTAGCCAACCCACTTTGGGACATTTTTTACCCAAAATACAATCCGGGCGAGAGGTGCAAGGTAGTAGCATACCGGCGCATCTCGTCCACCTCCTTCACAGCTACGAACAGACTCGATCTGGCATCCAACTATCACACACTTGCCATCGACATCCACACCGACGCGGAAACCTTCCGCGTCTACAACATATACCACGATGCCCACACCAACGACGCAGGAAACGACCAGGACAGAGCATCAAGGGACACCCGCATCCGATCACTAGACCACATCACTAGTCTAGAAATAGACCCACTGGTGCCCACAGTAATCGGAGGTGACTTCAACACGCATGCCAGAACCTGGTCCCCTCCAGACGTCCGTCAGTCAACATGGGCAATCGACATCGAGGAGTGGGCGATCGCGCAGGGCCTAGACCTGTTGAACACCCCAGGCATCCCTACACGCCGCGGCGACCGAAGGCAGCGCGACACCACCATCGACTTGATCTGGATCAATGAGGCAGCCATGCATGACGATACCTTCCAAGATCTAAGTATCGATTTTGCGGCATCCCTTGGCTCTGACCACACGGGACTTTGGCTGACGCACTTCCTCTTCCAGGCAGTGGACCACGCACCCCACAACAGCTGGCTCCCCCCATACATGATCCAAGACACAGCGAAGGAAGCTTGGATGACCAAATTTCGAGCTGAGGCCCGCATACCAGACCATACGCTTGACCCGGCAGAAATCGAAGCTGAGTCCACGCACCTCTCGTCCTACATTGAAGAGACCTCAATCGCCACCTTTGAACAGCGCAAGGAGTTCAGCCCTCGAGGAGCACGATGGTGGAACGACGAGTGCCAACAAGCCGTCGGTGAAGTCAGGAACGCGACCACCAACGAAGAAAAGAAGGCTGCCCAAAAAGCCTTGCGCTCCACCATCCGCACGGCCAAGAAGGACTGGGCAAATGGACTCCTACACAACGCAACCACAGAGTCTCTCTGGAAAGCTGCCCGATGGCGGCATGGCCGACGCCAACGTAATATCCCGGCCCTGTCTACAGATGAGGGGCTCTCGAGCGACAAGCCGAACATGGCAGCCGCGCTACGAGACCGCTTCTTCAAAGCCAACCCCCCACCAGTAGAAAGGGTCTTCCCAGAGGACCCAGCCCCCCTCCCGCAACGCCCATTCCACGAGATCATGGACGCGGAAATTGCTGAGCTCCTGAGAGACACCAGCAACACCTCCGCTCCAGGAAAGAGTGGCCACGGATGGAAATTAGTGAAATGGGCATGGGAAGCATGCCCAGTCTGGTTCGTCGTACTCTTCAACTCATGCCTTGACGCGGGGATACACCCTAGAGCCTGGAAGACGGCTATGATAGCGGTGGTCCCCAAACCCGGGAAGACTGACTACTCTCTCCCGAAGAGCTATCGACCGCTGGCCCTCCTCGAATGCCTGGGCAAACTACTGGAAAAGGTAATAACGAAAAGGATCCTACACGATGTAGGGGCCTACAATCTCGTCCCCACCAACCAATTCGGTGCCCGCCCTCATTCGTCAACAATTCACGCGGGCCTCGCACTCACTCACGACATCGCCACTGCACACGCCAAAGGTAGCTGCTGTGGCTCACTCCAAATCGACATCCAAGGATTCTTCGACAACATCAACCACGACAGGCTGATCCACACCTTCAGAATCCTGGGTTTTGCCGAGGAGATATGCCAGTGGCTGACATCTTTCCTTACCGATCGACGCGTTCAACTCCGATTCAACGGCTTTGTGTCCGACCCCATTGACATCCTAGTGGGATCGCCACAAGGCTCACCAATCTCGCCCATCCTCTCCAGCATATACACCGCCTCACTGCTCCGTCAAGCCAACCAATGGTCCGACAGCCATCTTTACATGTACGTAGACGATGGAAATATCATGGCGTGGGGTGCTTCATATCACATGGTACGTGCCCGCCTCATAACTAGATACGCTGAGTGCCTCGCCTGGCTCGAAAAGGCAGGTCTCGCTATCGACAGTGGGAAAACGGAGGCAATTTTCTACAGCCTCACAAGGGCTCGCCCGGACACCCACGGACTAAGGCCCGGCACAATCACACTGCCTACAAGCGGAGGCGAGCGAACAGTAATCAACTGTTCAGACAATGTCCGGTACTTGGGCCTCTTCATCGACCACAAGCTCTCGTGGAACAGACACGTCAAGATAATGGCAATGAGAGCGCGCGGCACACTCAAGTCCATGAAATTACTAGGCAACTCCATGAAGGGTCTCGACCATGGCAGCTGGCGACTCGCATACAACGCGATATGCCTCCCGGTCTTGACATACGGCTCCCCAATATGGTTCAAACAACAAAAGAACCTGTCGAGGACACTACAGATGGTACAAGACGAGGCGGTAAGGTGGATGATGGGTGCCTTCCGCACAACACCAGCTGAGCCACTTCATCAACTAATTGCCATTCTCCCGATTCACATCCGCCTGCAGATGCTATCCAAGACTGCGGCGCTCTCCCTACTCTCCATCCCACATAGCTCACAATTAATCCAACGGCTCAGACTGCCGTGGTGCAATGCGGACGAAATTGACAACAACATCCCCCTCACACCCCACCCGACACCATCCACCCCGCTCACCCGACTTGCAGCGCTCATCCCTCAAGAAGCCAGACGGCCATTCAACTACCACCTCGACCTCCGGGCAAGACTTCCCCCCCAAAATGAGCGACTCCACGCGCTTGAAGTTATTCCGCGAGGTGAAGGCAGGAAACTCCTCACCACGCAAATCGAGCAGGCAACTACGAACCGACACAACAAAACACTCATTCTATTCTGCCAAGGCTCAAAACCAGATGATAGGGATGGCACTCCAACCGGGATTGCAGTATGTATAGCCTGGCGACTCGGCAAGGAAATCGGCCGCGCGACGAAGTGTCTTGGCCCAAATGCAAGCACTTCGGACGCAGCTTACGAGGCCATCCTACTAGCCGCCAACTACATACGTGACCTTCCCCCCAATGGTGAAGATGGCCCCACAGAAATCCGATCCACGGATGCCAAAGTCGCCAAGGAGTGCCTCAGATCGGGCACCCGCGACCACCATGACCAAATTGAGAACCTTTCCACCTCCCTCTCCGACATCCTTGATGCTCAACCAACGCTACAGGTTAACATAGGATGGCTCCCGGCTGCCAAGGGATCAATTCCCCTCCGGAGACTCAAGGCCGTCGCAGCGGAAACTGCGCGCCAAGGCCCAACCCTTCCCCCACCCCCACCAACGAAGGCCCAACTAAGAATCACAATGCGACAAGAAGCAATAGATGAGTGGAGAAACATCTGGATGGCAGCTCCGCGCCTCCAACCCGCTTACCTGGCGCTCACTAACCCACCAGATGGCAGCCTCCCTCCGTTCACCCGAGGCATCACCAAATTCCCAAGGCCCATCGTGGCCACATGTATACGACTCCTCACGGGTCATGCATTCACCGGCGAGTACACTGCCCGCTTCCGCCCTAGTTCATTTGACCCACATAACTGCCAGTGCGGGGAACCCCTCCAAACGGCTCAACATGTCATTGCGGCATGCCCGCTATACACCGCAGCACGGAGGCAATTCCTCCTGCCAATATCGAACACACTCTCACTATCAACCATCCTTGGCACGGAGAAAGGAGGCGAGGCCTTAGGAAACTTTCTGGCAGCATCACAGGCGTGCATTAGACCATGGCGGCGCGAGGCGCCGCCGGAGGAGGAGGAGGAGGACGAGGATGAGGACCACGGATAATCACAGGGGCCGCATGGCCCAGTCACAATTCCACCATCCACACGCCAGCTCGCAACACATATTCCCCATCACACTACCATTCCTACCAACCGGGCAGTCTTGTCGCCCGCACGCGTCTTTGTAACTACATACATGCAGCGTGTAACAAATGCGGATTCTAAAAAAAAAAAAAAAAAAAAAAAAAAAAAAAAAACACCCCCGCACTTCATATCCCTCATGCTCGTGACCTCGCGCCCTTGGGAATGCTTCAAGGGGCGCTCGCTCTTCTTTTCGCAATTGCCATGTCGACGCCAATACCACCCCATTTCGTTTTTCCCCGCGTCCGATCATCCCTGGTCGTGATTTCCTTCGTTTGTATATGTGGAACACATTGGTCTGTTAGCATATAACATGCGTTGTACAAGGTAATAACAAATGTGTGTGTCTCTGTCCCCATTCCCTTGCGTGTCCGTGTGCCTCCGTCAAGGTCGCTACTCCTATCGCGTTCCCGGACCCCTGCCCGCTCTTCGCTTTCGCTCCGACATAGCGTGCGCGCTGCCGCTGCGTCCTCTTTACCATCTTCACTACAGTGTTCACAAGTTCAATCATGCATATCATATGATGCACTGTAATAACTGTGTCGCGTTCGCACTGCTCCGAATTGACTCTGAGCTCACCAGAGCTACTGCGGCCTGTCGTGTATCTCTTAACTAGCCCTACTTTTCATGCCACTTTCGTCTGTTATCATGTATCTTGGGCGCCTATCATGATGGCGCTTATCCGTCAAATGCTGTACCTGGACGTTCCTGAGGGGTGTTGCTCTTCCTTTTTCCCCATCACCCACCTCACAATTCGTCTCCTAGCCCCCTAGGCCTTATGTCTCACACTCACCATACTTCCGCCTCATCCTCCAACTTCCAACTTATTTTCGATAATGCCTTGAAAGCGTACGAAAAACGCACAAAGAAGGGTCTTCTCACGCACCCACTCGCTGCCCAGCTCCAACGCTGCAACTCGCCTAGCAGCATTCTCGACATCCTTCAAGAGCAAGTCCAGGAGCTCAATCAGTCTCAGCGCCGAAATGAAAGGTGGACGAGGTGGCTAGACCCAACTGTGAAGGTCCTTCATGCGTTCTCGGAGACCCTCGGAAAAAGTGTCACCCTGGTATGCCTCAGCTCGTGAACTTATATGAGATCCGCGCTCTCATACTTATTTGACAGGCATTTCCACCGGCAAAAGCCATTTTTACCGCAGTCGGCGTTCTCCTATTAGTGTGTATCCTTTCTAATACCCTCGTGCCGCCCATCGTAATGCGATCACCTCTTAGGCAGCTAAGAAAGTCCGCGCAAGCCAGGGCGCTCTTTTTGAGTTATTCGAGCGCCTAGAAGCCTTTTTCCAACGACTGGAGATTTACACTGAAGCGGCACTGGATCAAAGAATGGTGGATACAGTCACTAAAATAATGGCCGAAGTCCTGAACATTATTGGAATTGCAACAAAAGAAATCAAGCAAGGTCGAACGAGTAAGTCTTTTCCGTATAAGGAAGTTCCCCGTTGACAGGACCATTTTCAGAGAAATATGTAAAGAAACTGTTCGGTAATAGGACGGATATTGAGGATGCGCTGAAGAGATTAGACTTTCTTACGCAAGAGGAGGCTCAAATGGCAGCCGCGCAAGTGCTGAAGGCCACGCATGCTGTCGATGACACCGGCAGAGTGAGGGGAGTTGCGGATATCGCGCTTAGCGTCGACGACAAGGTAACGGCCGCCATAGATGGTGTGTAATACATCTTCTATCTGTCATCCGTAGAATTGTTGACCCATAACGTGCCCAGATGTAAAGAAGGCCACGGTAGTCATGCAACAAGCAGCCGATGACGTAGATCAAGCGAAACGTTCGTGATCTCCGAACCGCATTCATGCCGGACATGCAGGCTCAATCATCTTAACAGGGAATCAATTACGACAGGATCTTCGTAGATGGCTCTCGCCACAAGATCCATCTACCAATCACAATATCGCATGCAACGCCCATCACAAAGGAACGGCGACCTGGTTTTTCGAAGGAAGGACGTATAACGAATGGAAGTCAACAGACTCCGAGTCGCTACTCTGGATCCATGGGAAACGTGTGTCCCTGTCCCATTCTGCCGCCTGACGCCACCTAATGACATCCCTTATTTGTAGCTGGCTCCGGCAAGAGTATACTTTGGTTCGTAGAACCTTCACTGTCTTTGTCAACGATAATTGAGTCGCTTGTCTTTCTCCAGTTCGGCGATCATCGAAGATGTGAAAACCATGTGCGATGCCGGTCATGCCTCGATTGCATACTTCTATTTCGACTTTCGAGACATCAACAAACAACACTGGCGTGACCTAGTCCCTTCCCTGCTCACTCAACTTTCTTCTCGCTCTGGTCCTCGTTGCGACATTCTTTCAAGACATTATTCCGATCACGACGATGGCGCGCAGCAGCCTAATGATGACACTCTGACACAGTGCCTGAAAGGGATGCTCGAACTTCCAGATCAGCGTCCGACCTACCTAATAATCGATGCCCTTGATGAGTGTTCCAACGTCTCTGGGATCCCAACATCTCGCAAGCGGGTTCTTCAGCTTGTGAAGGAGCTCGTCGACCTTCATATACCGAACCTTCATATATGTGTGACAAGTCGCCCAGAGGTTGACATACGAGATGTGCTCGAGCCTCTGACTTCCCGCCGAGTGTCTCTCCACGATCAGAGCGGACAAAAGAAAGACATCGAGGACTATGTTAGGTCGGTTGTTTACTCGAATTCGGAACCAATCATGCGGAGGTGGAAGAAGGAAGATAAGGAACTTGTCATTGAGACGCTCTCCGAACGAGCCGACGGAATGTGAGTGAATTGATTTATGTTCGTAATACCTGACTGAATCATTGGACAGGTTTAGGTGGATATTTTGTCAGTTGGAAGTCCTACGTGACTGTCTTCCGTCAAGTGTCCGACGAACGCTCACGGAATTGCCGGAATCTCTGGATGAGACGTATGAGCGTATACTGAAGGAGATCAAGAAGCCGAATAGGGCGCACGCTCGACGGGTATTGCAATGCCTGGTTGTTGCCACCCGGCCTCTTCGCGTTGTGGAGCTTGCAGAAGTCCTCGCAGTCGACTTCGATGATGCGGAAGGGATCCCGAGGTCGAAACCGGATTGGCGGTGGGAGGAACAAGAACTAGCTCTTCTGTCGGCGTGCTCAAGTCTTATTGCAATCGTCCAAGGTGATGATTCGCGGGTGGTGCAATTCTCGCATTTTTCGGTCAAGGAATTCTTGACCTCACCTCGTCTCGCTACTGCAAGTGCAGAGGTCTCAAATTATCATATCGATTTGGAGCCTGCTCATTCGATCCTAGCGCAAGCTTGCCTAGGTGTTTTACTACAAATACAAGATGACGTTGAAGGGTGTACACCCGAGGACCATCCGCTGGCTCGATACGCTGCCGAGGACTGGACTACTCATGCACAATTTGGGCAGGTGTCGTCACGTTTACGGAAAGGGATGGAATATCTCTTCGACGCGAACAAACCACACTTTAATGTGTGGCTCACGCTATGGGATATAGACACCTACCCCAACGACGATGCAACCTTTTACTATTTCGCAATATCCCGCAAATCCCCCGCGGCTCCCCTATATTACGCAGCACTCTGTGGATTCCACGATCTCGTAGAGCACCTCATTACCAAGCATCCGCAGGATGTGAACGCTCATGGGGGCCACTATGTGAGCCCACTAGTGGCAGCACTGGCGGGGGAGCACTTCCAGACAGCAGATTTACTCTGTCGCAATGGTGCAGACCCAAATGTCCGGGGCCGCTGGAAGATCGCACCATTGCATAGCGCAGCAAGTTTTGATATTCTCGAGGTGATCCGGAAATTAATCGAGTACGGTGCCGACATCAATGCTGAGAATGAGGGCGGGTATACCCCGTTACATTGCGCCTCAGCGTGTCATCGTTTCAAAGACGATTCTGTCCTTCGATTACTGCTGGAACACGGTGCCGATGTATATGCGCGGGGAAAGGATGGCTGGACACCGTTGCACTCGGCCTCGTCAAATGGGTCGCTGGAGGCTGTGCGCCTGCTGCTCGAACACGGTGCTGATGTAGAGGCGAAGAAGAATGATGGCAAGACCGCATTGCAGGAAGCGGCTGACGGAGGATATGACGAGGTCGTGGAGTTACTGCGAGAACGTGGAGCCAAGTAGAAACACCTCGTAGCTTTTGCTGTAGTACTTCCGTATGCGTATCCAATTTCTTGTCGATGATTGAAACACCATCGTGTCATTTCTTCTCGTTCACTCATTGTAACGCCGTATGTTGCAGGCAATTCACGAATAGGTACCCCTAACTAACTTGCAACGGAAGTCAATTGTGGACTCAGAAAAAACACCAGAATGTTCAGTTTTGAGTCCTACGAAACGCGCGGAAAATTTCATGTCATAAGGTAGGTGGTGCGGCGGATTCGGTTGGCATTATACTGTGGTCTTGGAGCACGGAGGGTTAATCTCGTAGGAAGCGGAGACTTGGAGGGCCAAGTGTGAAAGAAGTGAAGGAAGGTCGAGGAAGGTCTTCTACTGACTTGGAATCAGTAGTGAGTTGGTCCTGCAGTGGTCGAGTGTGCGTGACACATATTATCCGCGATCCCACTCATCGAAACAAAAAAAGTAAAAGAAAATGGCATTTTATTCATGATTCGAGGGTGAGGGATGAACACGAGTTAAAAAAAACGTGATATAACCTGCGTCAGTAAGGGACAGGGAGAGAGCCAAAATATGCTATGTGGCCAAACAGCGCCTCTGCCTTGGCATCCGAGTTATAGTATCATAGAGCGTTGCAAACAGAGAGGACAGGACTCGGTATCTCTAATGACCACTACAAAGCCCAAAACAAAGGACGTCGGCTGAATGCAGTAAAAAAACTGTTCCACGAAGCATACAGTAGAGTAGCGCAAATATCCAATCGCCGTTTTCGAGCCATTCGCGTACTGTATTAATGACCCTTCATAATCGACTCGATGCGCGCTTGCTTGATCAAATGGCGCAGCCTCATCAGGACAGGGAAGCCAAATATCGTGGTTGCGCCGACCCAAGCCGTCTGCGGGGATCAATGTCAATGTATGTCAAACAGGCACGGCACAGCTGGCGACGCGCAGTACTACTGTACTGCGCATCATCGTTACAGAGAGAGGCTCTGTGTGAAAGGGTAAACTTACTGTGATACGCCATGGCATGTGATGCTTGTACGCGAGGGTGGCTGCGTAAACACCCTCTCCCCCGTGTACGATTGTAACAAACGTCCATGAAAGAGGGATCATCCAGTTCGGAAAGATCCCGGGGCAGATTGTACGCGCGAGCCACCAGAACTTGGGATTCGAATCCACATCTGGCGGCGCGGGGACGCCAGTGGTGTAGATCAATAAGAGCAGGAGGGATGCTGTGATCCAGATCTGGAACGGTAATTCGAAATGCGTGATTCGCGGAGTCTTGACCTGTACAGTATGTAACAAATTATGAGAAATGGACAGGGGGTGAGTAAGGTCTGATAGAGAGAGCTGGGGAAGCGAAGCGAAGGCTAATCGAATGGGGAATTGGATTTGGACGTACGGTGCCGAGTGCTTCATCCGCATCTACTTTCATACCGAGAAGACGTGGCTTCACCTCTTCATAACCGAGTAACGGTGGGTCGAATTTTACACGCACGACCTGCGGCTTGCTAGACTTCAACGCGCCTTTCATCTTGTATTCCAAGTCCATTCCCTAAATCCCTAATCAACCATCTCTTTCTTCCCCCAACTGCCTTTTGCCATGTGGGAGCGTACGTACCTTTGAGTCGATAGAGAGCATTTTGGCAGACGATACGTTCCCATCGATTTTTCCGAAATGCTTGACGTAGGCGACGAGCGTGTCGGGGTGGGTTGACATGTATGTGCAGAGGAAGCCAGATTTGTCTGCTACTGGGTCTGTTGCTGCTGCCATTGAGGTTCACGGGGTTCACGGTTGAATTGAGGGAGGGAGTTTTCGCAAATGCAAGTCGGGGACGTGGATGGATGGATGAAGTTTGCAGCAGGACTCCGAGTCGGAGGCGCTCATGTGTTTCACTTGTATGTTGACCACCGGGCCCCACCCATGATCACGCCATGGCATGATTCGCGAATTCCCGACGTCGCGACGCGTAATTGCGCCCGACTTCCAAGCTAATATACTGTACTATACATTTTTTTGGTCGATCGCGAACGATGAGCATCGAAACAATGCGAAACTAGAGCTTTACACCACATTCTATTCTTTCAGCTTCATTAACAAACCGAACAACAGCTACCGTACCGTACAGCAGTCACCCAGGCCCAGGCCACTTGTCGGTTACCATATTGGACCGAATAATTATGACATATCACGTGCATTGCCACAAGGACTTTTTTCACCACCTCTAGAAGCACTAAGACAAGGAAATTTCTTTTCTTGCCGCCTCAAGGCAAAATACCTCGATGATTACAGACATGCCAGTGTAAAAAGGACAGCAGACACAAACTGTGGCCACTGCCGCACCACCTGCCAGTGTCGTGGAATTGGAGGACTCGGATTCAGGTGCTCCCGGCGGGGAGGAGGCGGAGCCAGAGCCACGCTAGAGCAGAGCTCGCGCAGGAGCGATCGAGTTAACGCCTCCGGCACTTTATTTTTTTTTCGTGCATCACAGGCGGTGCCAATCGCAATTCGCAAATGCCTCGCGCCGCCTCGTATGCCCTGCACTTCATACAGTATCTCTCATGCTCGTGACGACGTGACTTCGCGCCCTTGGCAATGTCTCAGGGGGCGTTCGCTCTTCTCTTCGCAACCTCCATGTCGACACCAATACCCCCCATTTTGTTCTTCCCCGCGCACGATCATCCCTGGTCGTGATTTCCTTCGTTTTTACATGTGGAACACATTGGTCTGTTAGCATATAGCGTGCGTTGTACAAGTTAATAACAAGTGTGTGTGTCTCTGTCCCCATTCCCTTGCGTGCCAGTGTCCGTGTGCCTCCGTCAAGGTCGCTACTCCTGTCGCGTTCCCGGACCCATACCCGCTCTTCGCTTTCGCTCCGACATAGCGTGCGCGCTGCCGCTGCGTCCTCTTTACCATCTTCACTACAGTGTTCACAAGTTCAATCATGCATATCATATGATGCACTGTATTAACTGTGTCGCGCTCGCACTAATCCAAATTGACTCCGAGTCCACCAGAGCCACTGCGCCCTGTCGTGTATCTCTTAACTAGCCCTACTTTTCATGCCACCCCAGGCCGCTTTCGTCTGTTATCATGTATCTTGGGCGCCTATCATGATGGCGCTTATCCGTCAAATGCTGTACCTGCACGTTCCTGAGGCGTGTTGCTCTTCTCTTTCCCCATCACCCACCTCGCAATTCGTCTCCTAGCCCCCTAGGCCTTATGTCTCACACTCACCATACTTCCGCCTCATCCTCCAACTTCCAACTTATTTTCGATAATGCCTTGAAAGCGTATGAAAAACGCACAAAGAAGGACCTTCTCACGCACCCGCTCGCTGCCCAGCTCCAACGCTGCAACTCGCCTAGCAGCATTCTCGACATCCTTCAAGAGCAAGTCCAGGAGCTCAATCAGTCTCAGCGCCGAAATGAAAGGTGGACAAGGTGGCTAGATCCAACTGTGAAGGTCCTTCATGCGTTCTCGGAGACCCTCGGAAAAAGTGTCACGCTAGTATGCCTCAGCTCGTGAACTTATCTAACATCCGCGCTCTCATGCCTATTTGACAGGCATTTCCACCGGCAAAAGCCATCTTTACCGCAGTCGGCGTCCTGCTATTAGTGTGTATCCTTTCCAATACCTTCGTGCCGCTCATCGTAATGCGATCACCTCCCAGGCAGCTAAGAAAGTCCGCGCAAGCCAGGGCGCTCTTTTTGAGTTATTCGAGCGCCTAGAAGCCTTTTTCCAACGACTGGAGATTTACACTGAAGCGGCACTGGATCAAAGAATGGTGGATACAGTCACTAAAATAATGGCCGAAGTCCTGAACATTATTGGAATTGCAACAAAAGAAATCAAGCAAGGTCGAACGAGTAAGTCTTTTCCGTATAAGGAAGTTTCCCGTTGACAGGACCATTTTCAGAGAAATATCTAAAGAAACTGTTCGGTAATAGGACGGATATTGAGGATGCGCTGAAGAGATTAGACTTTCTTACGCAAGAGGAGGCTCAAATGGCAGCTGCGCAAGTGCTGAAGGCCACGCATGCTGTCGATGACACCGGCAGAGTGAGGGGAGTTGCCGATATCGCGCTTAGCGTTGACAATAGAGTGGCCGATGTCGGTGACCAGGTTCAGGATGTCGGTGACCAGGTTCAGGATGTCGGTGACCAGGTTCAGGATGTCGGTGACCAGGTTCAGGATATCGGTGACCGAGTTCAGGGCGTTGACGACAAGGTAACGGCCACCATGGATGGTGCGTAATACATCTTCTATATCGTGCCTAGATGTATAAAAGGCCACGGTAGTCATGCAACAAACAGCCGATGACGTAGATGAGGCGAAACGTTCGTGATCTCAGAACCTCATTCATGTCGGACGTGCAGGCTCAATCATCCTGACAGGGACTCAATTACGACAGGATCTTCGTAGATGGCTCTCTCCACCGGATCCATCTACGAATCACAATATCGCGTGCAACGCCCATCACAAGGGAACGGCGACCTGGTTCTTCGAAGGAAGGACGTATAACGAATGGAAGTCAACAGGTCCCGAGTCGCTACTCTGGATCCATGGGAAACGTGTGCCCCTGTCCCATTCTGCCGCCTGACGCCACCTAATGACATCCTTTATTTGTAGCTGGCTCCGGCAAGAGCATACTTTGGTTCGTAGTGCTTTCACTGTTTTTGTAAACGATAATTGAGTTGCTTGTCGTTCTCCAGTTCTACAATCATCGAAGATGTGAAAGTCATGTGTAATGCCGGTCAAGCCTCGATTGCATACTTCTATTTCGACTTCCGAGACATCAACAAACAACACTGGCGTGACCTAGTCCCCTCCTTTCTTACCCAACTTTCCACACAATCGGGTCCCTGTTGCGATATTCTATCACGTCTTTATTCAGATCATGGCAACGGCGCGCAACAGCCCAATGATGACGCTCTGAGACGTTGCCTGATTGAGATGCTCACAGTCCGAGATCGCCATCCGATCTACCTAATAATGGACGCCCTCGATGAATGTCCCGACACCTCTGAGGTTCCATCACCTCGGAATCGGATACTTCAGCTGTTGGAGGAACTCGCTGGCCTTCAGATTCCAAACCTTCGTATATGTGTTACAAGTCGCCCAGAATTCGATATACGAGATTTCCTTGAGCCTCTGACCTCTCGCCAAGTGTCGCTCCATGATCAAAGCTGACAAAAACAAGATATTGCGGATTATGTTAGATCCGTTGTTTACTTAAAATCAGAACCGTACATGCGGAGATGGAGAAAGGAAGATAAGGAATTTGTCATCGAGACACTCTCTGAACGAGCCGACGGCATGTGAGTGAATTGTTTTACATTCGTAATACCTGTGCCAATCGTTGGACAGGTTTCGGTGGATATTCTGTCAGTTGGAAGTCCTACGTCAATGTCTTCCACCAAGTGTCCGACCAACGCTCAGGGAATTGCCTGAATCGTTGGACATGACATATGAGCGTATACTGAAGGAAATCAAGAAGCCGAATAAGCGTCTCGCTCAACGCGTATTGCAATGCCTTGTTGTCGCCGTCCGGCCTCTTCGTGTCGATGAGCTTGTAGAAGTCCTCGCAGTGGACTTCGATGATGCGGAAGGGATCCCGAGGTCGAAAGCGGATTGGCGGTGGGAGGAACAAGAACTAGCTCTTCTGTCGGCGTGCTCAAGTCTTATTGCAATCGTCCAAGGTGATGATTCGCGGGTGGTGCAATTCTCGCATTTTTCGGTCAAGGAATTCTTGACCTCACCTCGTCTCGCTACTGCAAGTGCAGAGGTCTCAAATTATCATATCGATTTGGAGCCTGCTCATACGATCCTGGGGCAAGCTTGCCTGGGCGTTTTACTACAAATACAAGATGACGTTGAAGGGTGTACACCCGAAGACCATCCGCTGGCTCGTTACGCTGCCGAACACTGGGCTACTCATGCTCAATTCGGGGAGGTGTCGTCACGCTTACACAAAGGGATGGAATATTTCTTCGACGCGAACAAACCACACTTTGAGGTGTGGCTCTCGCTATGGGATATAGACACCCGGCCCAACGGTTATGCAACCTTTTACTACATCGTACCAGACGACAAATCCCCCGCGGCTCCCCTATATTACGCAGCACTCTGTGGATTCCACGATCTCGTAGAGGACCTCATTACCAAGTATCCACACGATGTGAACGCTCATGGGGGCCACTATGTGAGCCCACTAGTGGCAGCATTGGCAGGGGAGCACTTCCAGACAGCAGATTTACTCCGTCGTAATGGTGCAGACCCGAATGTCCGGGGTTACTGGAAGATCACTCCATTGCATAGCGCAGCAATGTTTGATATTCCCGAGGTGATCCGGAAATTAATCGAGTATGGTGCCGACATCAATGCTGAGAATGAGGGTGGGTACACCCCGTTACATTGCGCCTCAGAGGTGCGTCATTCAAAAGATAGCTCTGTCGTTCAATTTCTGCTAGAGCATGGTGCAGGCGTAAATGTGAGGGCAGAGAATGGCAGTACCCCGTTGTACATGGCCTCGTACTATGGGGAGCTGGAGTCTGTGCGCCTGCTGCTCGAGCACGGTGCTGATGTAGAGGCGAAGAACATTGACGGCAAGACCGCATTGCAGGTTGCGGCTGACGGAGGACATGACGAAGTCGTGAAATTACTGCGAGAACATGGAGCCAAGTAGAAACACCTTGTAGTTTTTAGTACTTCCGTATACGTATCCAATGTCTTGTCGATGATAGAGATACTATCGTGTCATTTCTTTTCGTCCACTCATTGGTAACGCCTTATGTGGCAGCTAATAGTAATACACGAATAGCTAGCCAATCGTCTACCCCAACTAACTTAACTTGCAATTGTGAACTCGAAAAAAACACCAGAAACGTTCAGTTTCGGAATGGTGTTAAGTGAGATTGACTCTGGGGAGTAGAGCTAAGTTAGTAGCGGTGGTACTGTACGCGTATCCAGTCCTCCAGTTTTCTCAATTTCGGGTCCAATGACTCGGAAACGCGCGCGATTTGTTAACAAGTCATAAGGTAGCGCGGCGGATTCGGTTGGCATTATACTGTGCTCTAGGAGCACGGAAGGTTGATCTAGTAGGAAGCGGAGACTTGGAGGGCCAAGTATGAAGGAAGTGAAGGAGGAATCAGTAGTGAGTTGGCCCTGGTCGAGTGTGTGTGGAAGGATATTATCCGATCCCACTCATCGAAACAAAGAAGCAAAAAAAAATCGCATTTTATTCATGGTCACTCACGATTCTAAAAACTCCCAACTCTACGGATGAACGATACATATAGCACCGAAGTCGAGATAGGTCTTAAGAGGCATGTGGGCGACGATGAGGAGTGAATTGGATAGAAGCGGATTCTTTCAAGACATGTCGTGCAGAAGTTCGAGGCGCAAGCCGGGAGATCGGAGCTTGGGCGCAGCCGCGATGGCAGCACACCAGTAGGTATCCGGTGTCTGAAAAGAAGAAAGAAGGGTTAGCGAGAGTTCTCCGACTGCAGACGCTTTCGCACCACGGGATCATATACGGAAGCGGAAGGAGGAAGGGAATCAGTGGGAAGGCGAGAGAATGGGTAACATGGGCGCTACGGCTTACCCGCGTCATCGTCGTCCGATCCATCACGGGCTCCCGACGCGCACCGCCACTGGCACACGTGGTATTCGAGTCATGCATGCTGACGATGCGAACGGAGGGTGTTGTGGGTTCGCGGGAGCTGGCAACACCAGCAGTGTGCGGAATCTCGACGTCGACAAATTCGGTGCTGCTACCGGGGCTGTCATGGTCATGGTGATCATCGTCGTTGAAAGAATTAAACGTTCAAGACGCGAGGAAGTAGATGGGGGTCAGCTCAAACGGGCTGTCGATTAATCAAAGAGGAACGTGAAAGCGATGTGTCGTCAACTTGAGGAAGGAAACCCATACAGTAGTGACAAATCGAAAAAGGTCGCTTGTGTACGCACCATTACCGTGACAGTACTGTACCAGTACGGTAGCTGGACAATGGACACCGCTGCAGTGGTCGCGGCAAAAGCCGAGCCTGTGCCCCATGGACGACTTTCCGTTTGTGCCCAACTTGAACTAGCGATTCAACAAACACTTTCGTCTACGATACAGTAGCACCATTCCCTCTGTTGGTCAAAAATAAGGGTGCAAAAGCAGAAACGCCGAAAGGTCAAGTGTACAGTCAAGGCACTGTGACGAAGCCGTGTGAAACACAAGACCATGACGTCGTACAGTGTTAGCACTTCGACCAGGTCACTTCTCCTAAGGTTGGTCTGGGTCAGAGCTGTCGCTTTTGAGTTCCAGTCGCTTTACCATGCAGAGTTTTCAACTAACTTAATGGCGCGGCCCGGGGAAGAGTGCTCAGGCAGGATCGACAATCTAGACGCGGAAGCGCGGGAAACAGGTGAGGTGGAAGAATACATTACAGCACAGCCATTCGGCCCAGAAGAAGAAGTACTCGACAGCACAGCAGCATGGATTTAAACAACCCTCCCAACAACCCTGCCAGAAACACCAATATCTCCATATGGCAACAGAACGTCAATAAATCAAGAATCTGCCAGCATGACCTAATAAGTAGCGCGAAATTAATAGAATACAACACTGACATAGTCGCCCTGCAGGAACCGGCGATCAGTGAACTAGCGGTCACAATCGCCTCCAAGGACTGGAGGGTGATATACCCCACTACACACGCGAAGGAACCAGCCAAGACCAGATCGGTCATATTAATCAGATCGGACATCCATACAAGCAACTGGACGCAAGTGGATATAGACTCAGGTGACGTGACCACTATCGAGCTCAAAGGTGAGTGGGGCGCCCTAACAATACTCAACATATACAACGACTGTGATCACGACGACACAATCGAATTGCTGAAGAATTTCCAGAGAGATACAGGCGATGCCGCACAGGATCAGCTCGCAGAGAACACGCACACCATCTGGTTAGGTGACTTCAACAGACACCACCCGCACTGGGACGACACCTCCGACACCAGACTCTTCACTAAAACCGCACTATGCAAAGCTGAAAAGCTCATAAGCGCGGTGGCAGATGCTGGTCTGGACCTCGCCCTCCCTCCTAAAATCCCAACGCACAAGCACAACGTCACAAAAAAGTGGACCAGACTAGATCACGTTTTTCTCTCCGAGCAATCTTTCGACACGCTCATCTCATGCGACACCATCACGGACAACCTTGGCCCAAATACCGACCACCTTCCGATAGTCACGGAGCTGAACCTCACTCTCGCAAAAGCCCCAGTTAAGAAAATCGCAAACTTCCGTAATGTCGACTGGGACAACTTCAGAAAAACATTAGCGATTCAGTTGCGGCACTTCGGCCTTCCAAAGACTATCAGAAGCCAAGGTGAGCTAGACCACGAATGCAGTAGGCTGACCCAAGCGCTGCAGGCCACCATTCAAGCCGAAGTCCCCACAACCGAACTAGGACCTAAATCCAGACGATGGTGGACGGCAGAACTCTCGCAACTCCGCAGCGACGCAAGTAAGCTAGGCAGAAAGGCCAGTAAACTAAAACACAGGCCAAACGACCCTGCACACGCCGAAAGCCTCAAAGCTAAGAAAACCTACGAGAACGCCGTCGAATACAACAAAAAACACCACTGGAGAGACTGGCTGGAAAAAGCGGACGACCCGGACATCTGGACAGCGCATAGATACATCTCAGCACCAGCGTCGGACGGCAGCGCGACAAGAATTCCTATACTCAAATCCTCACTCAACGGCGAGGAGCTAACCGCCAACACTAATGAGGACAAAAGCGAGATGCTAGCCAGGACTTTCTTCCCTGTCAAACCGACGCTAGAGATCCCGGACGCGCAGGAGCAAGCCTACCCGGACCCAATATGCAAAATGGACAACATTACCCGCGAGCAGATACGGAGACAACTCAGAAAGCTAAAGCCGTATAAAGCACCGGGACCAGATAACATCCCTAATATCGTCTTGTCGAAATGCGCTGACTTACTTGTAGACAGACTATTTCAAATCTTCACGGCGATCCTCCGGTTAGAACTATACTACGACCCGTGGAAGCAGTTCACCACGGTCGTTCTCCGAAAACCCGGTAAACCCAAGTACAACGTGCCGAAAGCTTACAGGCCGATTGCCCTGCTAAATACACAAGCTAAGCTCCTCTCGGCAATTATTGCCGAACAGCTGATGTACTACGCAGAGAAACACAACCTCCTCCCCCAGAATCACTTCGGAGGTAGAGCAAAAAGAAATGCAACGGACGCGGTCCACCTTCTGGTACACCACATCAAAGGAGAATGGAGAAAAGGAAACGTAGTCTCGGTCCTCTTCCTGGATATCGAAGGGGCCTTCCCAAACGCGGTGAACGAGCAACTGACGCACGCGCTCAGAACCAGACGAGTACCCAAGCGTATCGTCACCTTCGTTGCTAATATGCTTCGCGACAGGTCAACCACCCTCCGCTTTGACGATCACATCTCTAAGCCAATAGAAATAAACAACGGTATAGGCCAGGGCGACCCGCTCTCAATGGCCCTATACCAGTTCTACAACGCAAACCTGGTAGAGATCCCAAACGAAGGCGAGGGCGAAACCGCCGAAGCATATGTAGACGACGCGATCATATCCGCGTCGGCCAGCACATTCGAAGAAGCACACGAAATACTAAAGGATATGATGACGAGAGATGACGGCGCCATCAACTGGGCTAAGACACACAATTCACCTTTTGAATATAATAAGCTCGCGCTCATAGACTTTGCACACAGCGCTCGCAAAATTGAGAGACCCTCTCTCACACTCCCGGACATCACAATCACTCCGTCCAAAAGCACTAAATACCTCGGAATCATGCTGGATCAAAACCTAAACTGGAAAGAACAGGTGGCATACGTGCAACAAAAGGGATCAAAATGGGCAGCGCAGATCCGAAGGGCGACGAGACCAAGTTGGGGCCTGACACCGAAAGCAGCACGAAAACTCTACATAGGCGTAGCCATACCAAGAATCCTCTACGGTGCGGATGTGTGGTGTGTCCCCATACACACAGACACCCCAGGGAAAAAGCGTAAAGGCTCAGTAACAGCGATCAGAAAGCTGACTAGCGCTCAAAGAGCAGGAACCCTCGCTATCACGGGAGGTTTTCGCACCTCCCCAACAGACGCCCTCGACACCCATGCATCAATCCTCCCAATGCACCTAAAAATAGGTAAGACCCTCTTCCGAGCAGCGGTAAGGATTGCGTCTCTCCCGGAATCGCACCCTCTCCAAAAGCAATACAAACGAGCCGGGGCACGGAAAACAAAACGACATAAGTCGGCCCTGCACCACATGACCCAGCTCTACGGCATCCGGTCAAACACAACAGAGACGCTCCCAGTGGTAAGACAAAATCCAGCGCTCCGTCAACACCTTCCGGTAAGTATAGAAATCCCTAAGGATAAGGCAGCCACAGTCCAGCTCGACAACAACTCCAAAGAGATTATAAAGGTATATACGGACGGATCAGCGCATAACGGTAAAGTAGGCGCAGCAGCAATCCTAACAAGACCAGGCAAAGCAGACCGAGTACTTAGACTCTGCTTAGGTACGTCGGAGCAGCACACAGTCCCGGAAGCGGAGATGGTAGGTATGCTCCTTGGTATTCACCTCATCGCCACGGAGAAGCGCAACCGCAAGAGCTGCGCCATCGGGTCGGACAGCCAGGCGGCCATCAAAGCCCTGCAAACAGAGCTAACCGACCCAGGGCACCACCTTGCAGCCGAAACGTTGCGAATCGCAAAACACCTCCGGAACAGACTTGGGAGCGCTTCATACAACCTCACAATCAGATGGACTGCGGGACACGTAGGTATCGAAGGTAACGAGAAAGCAGACAGAGAAGCCAAACGCGCCGTTGAGGGGCACAGTTCGGACATCAAAGACCTCCCCAAGTATCTCCGAAAAGGGGTCAAACACAGCGTCTCAGCCCTCATACAAGCTAACAACAAGGAAAGAAACGAGACATGGAAGAAAGAATGGCAAGCGTCGAGAAGCTACATTCGCTTCAAGGCGAAAGACATCATTTCACCCGCATCACAGAAATTTCTTGCACTGACAAGCGACCACAGAATCTCGCGAAAAATGGCCAGCCTTCTATTTCAACTACGGGTCGGCCACGTTCCCCTAAACAAGTACCTATTCCGATTCCAGAAGACCGACAGCGCCAGATGCCCAGCTTGCGGCGACCACTGTGAATCAGCGGAACACTTTCTGCTCCACTGTCCGAAGTACGCGCATGAGCGATGGCCGTTACTGAACAAAATAAAAAGGACAGTGCCTTCATTTAGAGATCTACTATCCAACCCAAAGACAGTACTTCCGCTCATAAGATTCATAGAGGCCACCGAAAGATTCTGCATGAAACCTCAACTAAATTAAAACCCAACTCAAGACCAAGAACAAGACCCAAAAACGGGAACCAACCACACCTCATAACACAAATTATGTGCCGGGACCGAAAGTCCCACCAAGAACAAGTAGTAGGGGAAGGCGCGTGAGGAGGAGGAAAGGAGGGTAGGAAGGAGCAGGGAAGAAGGAAGCGGGAGGCACAAAGGGAGACGGGAAAGAAGGAGGAAGGGAAGTCGACGACAACGAGGACACAAAACGCCGAACCCATACACACCACTCCTCAGCCCGTAGCTCAGGCTCAAAACCCCCCACTGATTAACTCATCCCTCTCAACATCCACCACTCGCGGCATCAAAACATCGCCCCAAGGCGACCGATTTTGCTCCACTCACACTGACAACACCCACCCACTCGATTTCAGGCACAGCGCAATGGCTCTACGCCGACGCATCAAAACAATCAAAATTTTTAGTGGCGAGAGATGGATCAGACTGGAGGAGACAGACACCATTTGTACTAGTAAAGTGCTACATAGGGTTCTGTACCCAAGGCGCACTTTAATGGATTCAAAAAAAAAAAAAAAAAAAAAAAAGAGTGCTCAGGCCGCTCAGTCTTGCAGCATACCACTGGCACCCATGAACTTCTCAAATCACGCCATTGCATTATCCTTCCTGAATCCCGAATTCCCGACGCCGCAACGCGTAATTGTGCCGACCAAGCTTTTCCGCCGTGACTCATCTGGTCACCTGTCTATAGATCTAGAAGCACTAAGACAAGGAAACATCTTTTCTTGTCGCCTCAAGGCAAAATACCTCGATGGTTGCAGACATGCCAGTGCAAAAAGGATAACAGACACAAACTGTGGCCACTGCCGCAGCAGGCGCACCGCCTGCCAGTGTCGTGGAATTGTAGGACTCGGATTCAGGCTGGGAGCAGAGCCACGCCAGAGCAGAGCTCGCGCAGGAGCCATCGGTATTTTCAAGTTCCTCCGGCACTTTATTTTGTTTCGCGCATCACAGGCGGTGCCAATCGCAATTCGCAAATGCCTCGCGCCGCCTCGTATGCCCCCGCACTTCATATCTCTCATGCTCGTGACCTCGCGCCCGTGGCAATGTCTCAGGGGGCGCTCGGTCTTCTCTTCGCAACCGCCAGGTCGACACCAATACCCCCCATTTTGTTTCTCCCCGCGCGCGATCATCCCTGGTCGTGATTTCCTTCGTTTTTACATGTGGAACACATTGGTCTGTTAGCATATAGCGTGCGTTGTACAAGATAACAAGATAATAACAAGTGTGTGTGTCTCTGTCCCCATTCCCTTGCGTGCCAGTGTCCGTGTGCCTCCGTCAAGGTCGCTACTCCTGTCGCGTTCCCGGACCCCTGCCCGCTCTTCGCTTTCGCTCCGACATAACGTGCACGCTGCCGCTGCGTCCTCTTTACCAGCTTCACTACAGTGTTCACAAGTTCAATCATGCATATCATATGATGCACTGTAATAACTGGGTCGCGTTCGCATTAATCCAAATTGACTCCGAGTCCACCAGAGCCACTGCGCTCTGTCGTGTATCTCTTAACTAGCCCTACTTTTCATGCTACCCCAGGCCACTTTCGTCTGTTATCATGTATCTTGGGCGCCTATCATGATGGCGCTTATCCGTCAAATGCTGTACCTGCACGTTCCTGAGGCGTGTCGCTCTTCTCTTTCCCCATCACCCACCTCGCAATTCGTCTCCTAGCCCCCTAGGCCTTATGTCTCACACTCAGCCTACTTCCCCCTCATCCTCCAACTTCCAACTTATTTTCGATAATGCCTTGAAAGCGTACGAAAAACGCACAAAGAAGGACCTTCTCACGCACCCGCTCGCTGCCCAGCTCCAACGCTGCAACTCGCCTAGCAGCATTCTCGACATCCTTCAAGAGCAAGTCCAGGAGCTCAATCGGTCTCAGCGCCGAAATGAAAGGTGGACAAGGTGGCTAGACCCAACTGTGAAGGTCCTTCATGCGTTCTCGGAGACCCTCGGAAAAAGTGTCACCCTGGTATGCCTCAGCTCGTGAACTTGTCTGAGATCCGCGCTCTCATACTTATTTGACAGGCATTTCCACCGGCAAAAACCATTTTTACCGCAGTCGGCGTCCTGCTATTAGTGTGTATCCTTTCCAATATCTTCGTGCCGCCCATCGTAATGCGATCACCTCTTAGGCAGCTAAGAAAGTCCGCGCAAGCCAGGGCGCTCTTTTTGAGTTATTCGAGCGCCTAGAAGCCTTTTTCCAACGACTGGAGATCTACACTGAAGCGGCACTGGATCAAAGAATGGTGGATACAGTCACTAAAATAATGGCCGAAGTCCTCAACATTATTGGAATTGCAACAAAAGAAATCAAGCAAGGTCGAACGAGTAAGTCTTTTCTGTGCAATGAAGTTCCCCGTTGACAGGACCATTTTCAGAGAAATATGTAAAGAAACTGTTCGGTAATAGGACGGATATTGAGGATGCGCTGAAGAGATTAGACATTCTGACGCAAGAGGAAGCTCAAATGGCAGCTGCGCAAGTGCTGAAGGCCACGCATGCTGTCGATGACACTGGCAGAGTGAGGGGAGTTGCGGATATCGCGCTCAGCGTTGACAATAGAGTGGCCGGTGTCGGTGACCAGGTTCAGGGTATCGGTGGCCAAGTTCAGGGCGTCGACGACAAGGTAACGGCCGCCATGGATGGTGCGTAATACATCTTCTATCTATCATTCGTAGAATTGTTCAACCCATAACGCGCCTAGATGTAAAAAAGGCCACGGTAGTCATGCAACTAGCAGCCGATGACGTAGATCAAGCGAAACGTTCGTGATCTCAGAACCTCATTCCGAGTCATTCATGCCGGACATGCAGGCTCAACCATTCTCACAGGGAATCAATTACGACAGGATCTTCGTAGATGGCTCTCTCCATCGGATCCATCTACGAATCACAATATCGCGTGCAACGCCCATCACAAGGGGACGGCGACCTGGTTTTTCGAAGGAAGGACGTATAACGAATGGAAGTCAACAGGTCCCGAGTCGCTACTCTGGATTCATGGGAAACGTGTGTCCCTGTCCCATTCTGCCGCCTGACGCCACCTAATGACATCCCTTATTTGTAGCTGGCTCCGGCAAGAGCATACTTTGGTTCGTAGAGACTTCACTGCCTTTGTCAACGATAATTGAGTCACCTGTCTTTCTCCAGTTCGGCGATCATCGAAGATGTGAAAACCATGTGCGATGCCGGTCATGCCTCGATGGCATACTTCTATTTCGACTTCCGAGACATCAACAAACAACACTGGCGTGACCTAGTCCCTTCCCTGCTCACTCAACTTTCTTCTCGCTCTGGTCCTCGTTGCGACATTCTTTCAAGACTTTATTCCGATCATGACGATGGCGCGCAGCAGCCTAATGATGACGCTCTGACACAGTGCCTGAAAGGGATGCTCAAACTTTCAGATCAGCGTCCAACCTACCTAATAATCGATGCCCTCGATGAATGTTCCAACGTCTCTGGGATCCCAACATCTCGCAAGCGGGTTCTTCAGCTTGTGAAGGAGCTCGTCGACCTTCATATACCGAACCTTCATATATGTGTGACAAGTCGCCCAGAGGTTGACATACGAGATGTGCTCGAGCCTCTGACTTCCCGCCGAGTGTCTCTCCACGATCAGAGCGGACAAAAGAAAGACATCGAGGACTATGTTAGGTCGGTTGTTTACTCGAATTCGGAACCAATCATGCGGAGATGGAGGAAGGAGGATAAGGAACTTGTCATTGAGACGCTCTCCGAACGAGCCGACGGGATGTGAGTGAATTGATTTATGTTCGTAATACCTAACGGCTGAATCATTGGACAGGTTTAGGTGGATATTTTGTCAGTTGGAGGTCCTACGTGACTGTCTTCCGTCAAGTGTCCGACGAACGCTCACGGAATTGCCGGAATCTCTGGATGAGACGTATGAGCGTATACTGAAGGAGATCAAGAAGCCGAATAGGGCGCACGCTCGACGGGTATTGCAATGCCTCGTTGTTGCCACCCGGCCTCTTCGTGTCGCGGAGCTTGCAGAAGTCCTCGCAGTCGACTTCGATGATGCGGAAGGGATCCCGAGGTCGAAACCGGATTGGCGGTGGGAGGAACAAGAACTAGCTCTTCTGTCGGCGTGCTCAAGTCTTATTGCAATCGTCCAAGGTGATGATTCGCGGGTGGTGCAATTCTCGCATTTTTCGGTCAAGGAATTCTTGACCTCACCTCGTCTCGCTACTGCAAGTGCAGAGGTCTCAAATTATCATATCGATTTGGAGCCTGCTCATACGATCCTGGGGCAAGCTTGCCTGGGCGTTTTACTACAAATACAAGATGACGTTGAAGGGTGTACACCCGAAGACCATCCGCTGGCTCGTTACGCTGCCGAACACTGGGCTACTCATGCTCAATTCGGGGAGGTGTCGTCACGCTTACACAAAGGGATGGAATATTTCTTCGACGCGAACAAACCACACTTTGAGGTGTGGCTCTCGCTATGGGATATAGACACCCGGCCCAACGGTTATGCAACCTTTTACTACATCGTACCAGACGACAAATCCCCCGCGGCTCCCCTATATTACGCAGCACTCTGTGGATTCCACGACCTCGTAGAGCACCTCATTACCAAGCATCCGCATGATGTGAACGCTCATGGGGGCCACTATGTGAGCCCACTAGTGGCAGCATTGGCAAGGGAGCACTTCCAGACAGCAGATTTACTCCGTCGTAATGGTGCAGACCCGAATGTCCGGGGCTACTGGAAGATGACACCATTGCATAGCGCAGCAATGTTTGATATTTCCGAGGTGATCCGGAAATTAATCGAGTACGGTGCCGACATCAATGCTGAGAATGGGGGCGGGTACACCCCGTTACATTGCGCCTTACAGGAGCGTCATTCAAAGGATGGCTCTGTCGTTCAATTTCTGCTAGAGCATGGTGCAGGCGTAAATGTGAGGGCAGAGAATGGCAGTACCCCGTTGTACATGGCCTCGTACTATGGGGAGCTGGAGTCTGTGCGCCCGCTGCTCGAGCACGGTGCTGATGTAGAGGCGAAGAATATTGACGGCCAGACCGCATTGCAGGTTGCGGCTGACGGAGGACATGACGAAGTCGTGGAGTTACTGCGAGAACATGGAGCCAAGTAGAAACACCTTGTAGCTTTTAGTACTTCCGTATACGTATCCAATTTCTTGTCGATGATACTTTAGAGATACTATCAGTGTCGTTTCTTCTCTTCCACTCATTGGTAACGCCTTATGTGGCAGGTAATAATTAATACACGAATAGCTAGCTACTCATCTACCCCAACTAACTTAACTTGCAATTGCGAACTCGGAAAAACACCAGAAACGTTCAGTTTCGGAATGGTGTTAAGCGAGATTGACTCTGGGGAGTAGAGCTAAGTTAGTAGCGGTGGTACTGTACGCGTATCCAGTCCTCCAGTTTTCTCAATTTCGGGTCCAACGACTCGGAAACGCGCACGATTTGTTAACAGGTCATTAAGTAGCGCGGCGGATTCGGTTGGCATTATACTGTGCTCTTGGAGCACGGAGGAAGCGGAGACTTGGAGAGGGCTAAATGTGAAGGAAGTGAAGGAAGGTCTTCTACTAACTCGGAATCAGTACAGTAGTGAGTTGTGCCCTGGTCGAGTGTGTGTGGACGCATATCAGCAGTTTCGACCCCATTCATCGAGACAAGGAAGCAAAAGAGAATCGGATTTTATTCATGATTCGAGGGTGAGGGGATGAACACGAGTTAGTATCCGTCGTTCAGCCGAATGTGGCTTTGGAAAGAGGGACAGGCGGTATTCGAGTCCTGCATGCTGACGATGCGAACGGAGGGTGATGTGGGTTTGCGGGAGCTGGCAACATCAGCCGTACTAGTGTGAGGAATCTCGACATCGACAAAGTCGGGCCTGTCATGGTCATGGTGATCGTCGTCGTTGAAAGAATCAAACGAAACGTTCAAGACACGAGGAAGTAGATGGAGGTCAGCTCAAATGGGCTGTCGATTAATCAAAGAGGAACGTGAAAGCGATGAGTCGTCAACTTGATGAAGAAAACCCATACAGTAGAGGTCCCTTGTGCACGCACCATCACTGTACCGTGACAGGGCCGTACGGTACAGTAGCTGACTCGGAGGGGGAGCTGGTGGTGGCAAAAGCCGAGTCTGGACCCAAGGGGGCCGCACCATCGCGCCCCATCGGCGACTTTCCGTTTGCGCCCAACTTGAACTAGTGATTCAACAAACACTTTCATTTAACGGTAACGCCGTCTAAAAATAAGGGTGCACAAGCAGAAACACCGAAAGGTCAAATGTACAGTCAAGACACACGAAGCGGCGTCGAAACCGTGTGAAACACCAAATCCGTGACGTCGTAACTTACAGTTTCAGGACTTCGACCAAGTCACTTGTAACTGGTCGGTCTCAATCAATCTGGTCCTCACGGCGCGGGAAGAGTGCTCACTGCTCAGGCCGCTCAGGCTCGACTTTAACCTCGGGCCGGGACAGGTGTGCTTACGGGCCGGGCGGTGAGCAAGATCCCGGACAGTCGTTCTCATTACAGTACAGTAAGCGCGCTTACTCCCTGGACGCCAAAACCAATCACTGCCTCCGTCGCAAAGCCCTTACTGTACCCTTCGTGGTGTCTCCTTTCTTCTTCCTCTTTCCCCGCCACTCTGCTTTAGTTAACCGTATACCTATTTTACTTTTTGAATCATGGCACGATTATCCCCGTCTTCTAACAACTCAACCCTATTAAAGACGACGACGATCAACATGGCCATAGCATGACGTCCCCGGTCAACAAACCAGTAGCCCCGACTACGTCAACATCGAGATTCCCTAGTCCATCGGTATTGGCCCAAGCCAACAGTCCTCTGTGCCCACGTCGAGCGAGGGCTATCCCTCCTGACTTCCCAAGCGTCCCCCACCTCCCGCCCCAGGTTCAACCCTCCACTCGCTCAGCACAGCAATGGCTCCGACGGTGGTGCAGGTCCAGCCGAGCACCCAGGAGGGGCAGCCAGCGCCAGAGAAGACCGTCAACAACAGGCACCTGTGTCTTATGAGGAGGGCGGAAACCCACATCGCATTGTCAACATGCAGGACTCGAATACCGCCGCCACAGGCACTGGTGCCACCGCTTTACCCCCCGTATGGTCCTGTGCTGCGATCGGAGGACTCTCGCCAACCATTTTTTCTTCTTCCCAGACACCGGGATGCCCGCTTGCGTGCCGATATCGCGACATTGCCAAAGTTCTGATCTCCCGGCTTGCACCTCGAACTCTTGCGCGACCCGTCCCCGGCTGCAAAACGCGCATCCATTTATACCTATTTCCCATCTTCGTTCTTGCACACGTGCCTCTTCAGACTTTCCTCGACTTCAATGCTACTTACATCTTGACCGAGTGAGTCGGAGGGCGATGCCAACGTTGTGTTTGCTGAATCCAGTTTATCCGTAGAGTTGCAAAGTTCCCGAATCCGGACTCGCCTCGCCCAGAGTTCCCGGCTCTGGTCGTAACCGGGTCCTGGGCGCCGTTGCATACATTGCGTGTTGGGTTCTCTGGATATTCGGCGTCTTTTTTGTCTATGAGGTCCTCTACTTTTATTAAATTATTTGTGTATTGCCTGCCACATACAGCGTTAAATGAATGAACGAGAAGAAGAAATGACACGATGATATTTCTATCGATAGGACGTTACGTATACGGAAATAAAGTACTACGGTAAAAGCTACAAATACAAGGTGTTTCTACTTGGCTCCATGTTCTCGCAGTAACTTCGTGACTTTTTCATGCCCTCTGTAAGCCGCAACCTGCAATGGGGTCTGGCCGTAATCGTTCTTCACCTTTACATCAGCACCGTGTTCGAGTAGCAGGCGCACAACCGCCAGCGCCCCATTGTACGAGGCCACGTGCAACGCGGTCCAGCCCTTCTCATCCTGCACGTTTATATCTGCACCATGCTCTAGCAGTAATCGAAGGACAGAACCGTCTTTGAAATTATGGCCTCCTGACGCCCGAAGTAACGGCGTCCACCCGCCCTTATTCCTAGCGTTGATGTCGGCGGGATTGCACTCGATTAATATTCGGACCACCTCGAAATTTCCAGAACGGGCCGCGGCATGTAATGGGTTTCTCCCAAATCGGCCCTGGACATCCGGGTCTGCGCCGTTGTGACGCAGTAAATCTGCCGTTTGGAAGTGTTCTCCTGCCAATGCTGCTACTAGTGGTCGCAGATAGTAGCCCCCATCAGCATTCACATCCTGCGGATTCTTGGTAATGAGTTGCTCTACGAGATCGTGGAATCCACAGAGTGCTGCGTAATATAGGGGAGCCGCGGGGGATTTGCCGCCGTGTGGTACGAACCAGTAAAAGGTTCCATCATAGTTGGAGTAGGTGTCCATATCGCAAAGCGTGAGCCACACCTTAAAGTGTGATTTGTTCGTGTCGAAGAGACATTCCATCCCTTTGTGTAAACGTGATGACACCTCCCCAAATTGTACATGAGTCGTCCAGTGCTCGGCAGCGTATCGAGCTAGCGGATGGTCCTCGGGTGTACGCCCTTCAACATCATCTTGTATTTGTAGTAAAACGCCTAGGCAAGCTTGTGCCAGGATCATATGAGCAGGCTCCTAATCGATATGATAATTTGAGGCGTCCCCACTTGCAGTAGCGAGGCGAGGCGAGGTCAAGAATTCCTTGACGGAAAAATGCGAGAATTGCACGACTCGCGAATCGCCAGTTTGGACAATTGCAATCAAACTTGAGCACGCCGACAGGAGAGCTAGTTCTTGGTCCTCCCACCGCCAATCTGGTTTCAACCTCGGGATCCCTTCTACATCATCGAAGTCGACTGCGAGGACTTCCGCAAGCTCCTCGACACAAAGAGGCCGGATGGCAACAACCAGGCATTGCAATACGCGTTGAGCGAGGTGCTTATTCGGCTTCTTGATTTCCTTCAGTATACGCTCGTATGTCATGTCCGACGATTTAGGCAGTTCCCTAAGCGTTGGTCGGACACTTGGTGGAAGGCATTGACGTAAGGTTTCCAGCTGACAGAACACCCACCGAAACCTGTACGACAGTTCAGAGAGGTACTACGAATGTGAAACGATTCACTCACATTCCGTCAGCTCGTGTAGAGAGTCTCGATGACAAGCTCTTTATCCTCCTCCTTCCATCTCCGCATGTACGGTTCCGAGTCCGAGTAGACAACGGACCTAACATAATCCGCAGTGTCTTGTTTTTGACCGCTTTGATCGTGGAGGGACACTTGGCGAGAGGTCAGAGGCCCAAGGAAATCTCGTATGTCGAATTCTGGGCGACTTGTGACACAAATACGAAGGTTTGGAATCTGAAGGTCAGCGAGTTCCTCCAACAACCAAAGTATCCGATTCCGAGGTGATGGAACCTCGGAGGTGTCGGAACATTCATCGAGGGCGTCGATTATTAGGTAGATCGGATGGCGATCTTGGACTGTGAGCATCTCTATCAGGCACCGCTTCAGAGCGTCATCATTGGGCTGTTGCACGCCATCGTCGTGATCGGAATAAAGTCGTGACAGAATATCGCAACGAGGACCAGAGCGAGAAGAAAGTTGGGTGAGAAAGGAAGGGACTAGGTCACGCAAGTGTTGTTTGTTCATATCTCGGAAGTCAAAATAAAAATATGCCATCGAGGCTTGACCGGCATCGCACATGGTTTTCACAACTTCGATGATTGTCGAACTGGAGAAAGACAAGCGACTCAATTATCAATGACAAAAATAATGAAGGCTCTACGAACCAAAGTATGCTCTTGCCGGAGCCAGCTACAAATAAGGGATGTTATTAGATGGCGTCAGGCGTTAGAATGGGACGGGGACACACGTTTCCCATGAATCCAGAGTAGCGACTCGGAACTTGTTGACTTCCATTCGTTATACGTCCTTCCTTTGAAAAACCAGGTCACCGTTCCCTTGTGATGGGCGTTGCACGCGATATTGTGATTGGTAGATGGATTTGGTGGCGAGAGCCATCTACGAATATCCTGTCGTAATTGATTCCCTGTTAGGATGATTGAGCCTGCATGTTCGGCATGAATGCGGTTCGGAGATCACGAACGTTTTACTTGATCTACGTCGTCGGCAGTTTGTTGGATAACTCCCCTGGCCTCCTTTCCATCTAGGTGCGTTAGGAGTTGAACAATTTTCGATGATTAATTGAAGATATACTGCGCACCATCAATGACCGCCACTAATTTATCATCAACAACCTGCACTTTGTTGTCGACGTCCTTCACGCGATCGTCGACAACAAGCACATTGTCCGCAATTTCCCTGACTTCACTATCGATAGCATTCGTGATCTTCAGCAGTTGCGCAGAGGCCATTCGAGCCTCCTCTTGCGTCAGCCTGTCCAGTCTCTTCAGCGCATCCTCAATCTCGTTATTTCCAATAAGTTTCTTGATTAGTTTCTTTAGATACTTTTCCGAAAATGGTTCTATCAACAGGAATTTATTCGTTTCAGCAAGGACTTACTCATTCGGCCTTGTTTGATTTCTTTTGTGGCGATGGCAAGAATGTTGAGAACCTCAACTATTATTGCCGTGATCGTGTCCACCATTCCTTGATTTGGCGCCACTCCAGTGTATGTGTTCAGACGTCGGAAAAATGCTTCTATGCGCTCGAACATCTCAAAAAGAGTGTCTTGGTCCGCGCGAACGTCCGTAGCTGTCTAACACAATCATCCGTATTACGATGGACCGCACGAAGGTATTAAGAAGGGTACACACTGAGAGAAGGACAGTAAATCCGATAAAGATCACCTTTGCAGGTGAGAATACCTGTCAAATAAATATGAGAGGGTAGATCTCGAACAAGTTCAAGTTCTGAAGCATACTGAGCCGACAACTCCTCCAAGTGTCTCTGAGAAGGCGTGGAGGACGTTTACGGTTGGGTTCAGCCACTTCGTGTTGCTGCGTTGAGACTGATTGAGCTCCCCGACTTGCTCTTGAAGCACGGTGAGAATGCTGCTAGCCGAATTACAGGCTTCGAGCCGGTCAGCGAGCGGGTGCGTGAGAAGATCGTTTTTTGTGCGTTTTTTGTATGCTTTCAGGGCATTGTCGAAAATAGGTTGGAAGTTGGACGATGTGGAAGTAGTAGGGTGAGTGTGATACATAAGGGGGAAGTGAGGAATTGAGAGGAGGACACTAGGATCGTACTTGATAGGGAAAGAGGAGAGCGATACACCTCACAAACATGCAGGTACAACATATGCATAATTGATGGGCGCCATAGATAAGTTAGATAGGCCCGCAAGACATATGACAACTGTCCAAGTAGCCTAGCCTGGGAAGACATCAAAAAAGGGCTTATTAAGGAAGGTGCAATGGGTGAAGTCGCCACCGACTGACACCGGCCCGTTCCACCCGCTAACCACAGGGCGAAGCATGGGCACTGAAGGCCCTTTAGTCATGACGTTGACATGTCACGTGCTTCGACACGCAATTGCAAATGAGTCTTTCGTGTTACGTAATTCGCGTCCTCTCCTCTCGTTTGCGCGGGGTTTGCTTTGATTCCGACTCTAATGCTTCGTCTTGCTCGAAGTTATCGGCGTACTTTCTTCCAATGGCGTAATTTTGCCAGTGAGGCCGGTTTAGATGCCTATGACGGTTTGTTAGATCTCCCCCACCTCGCATGTCGTCTTATGTTTTGTTTTCTAGTCTGCGTCATCGGAGGTGGCCATGCAGGATGCGAGGCCGCAGTTGGCGCGGCACGAGCAGGCGCTCGTACTTTGCTCTTGACTCAGAAAACTGATACTATTGGCGAAATGTCTTGCAATCCGTCTATTGGTGGCATTGGAAAGGGCATCCTGGTCAGGGAAATTGACGCCCTTGACGGTGTAATGGGCCGCGTCGCGGGTGGGCATAGATCAATCACACAAGGGCTTATTCTAGAAGTTAACGTGTGATTGTTAATATCTCTAGACGAGGCCGGAATTCAGTTTCAGATCCTGAATCGCTCGAAAGGCGCTGCTGTATGGGTACGGGTTTCTGTTCCAATGCCTTTCACCTGATTTCATGTCCCTATACAGGGTCCCCGGGCCCAGATAGACCGTAAACTCTACAAAAAACACATGCAAAATCTCCTTCTCAATTACCCGAACCTCGACGTTCGCGCTGGTAGCGTGTTCGATCTCGTCTTTAATCCTAACGTACCCCCAGCCTATGAATCAAGCTCTAGCCAGAATGTTTTCGCTGCAATAGATGGGGTAAGGCTAGGTAGTTTTCTTGCGCTATCTGTACCAGTGCCTTCCCCACTGATATGTCACCAGACACAGGCGAGGTCATCAAATGTACTCAAGTTGTTCTATGCACTGGCACGTTCTTGTCTGGGGAAATCCACATTGGTAGGCTAGCGGTCCGTCATTATCATACCACCGTCTTTATGCATATATATGCGCGTTCTTCAGGCATGAAGCGCTTCCCCGCTGGGCGGATGGGCGATTCACCGGCGCGTGGCCTCTCTGAGTCTCTGGCAAGAGCTGGCTTCAAGCTTGGGAGGTTGCAAACAGGGACACCAGCCAGACTTGACGCGCGTACAGTCAACGTGAAGGACATGGAAGTGCAAGAGGGTAATGCCGACCCTTTACCTTTCAGTTTCTTGAACACGACCGTTGCAAACAAGGTGAGCCGCAGTATGTACATGCGTATGGGGCGCTTTATTGATCCCACGCAGGACAATCAAGTAGTATGTTACAAAACTCACACAACCCCCGAGACGCACTGCATGATACGCGAGAACGTGCACCTGAGCGTCCACATTCAAGAAACAAAAAAAGGTTGAGATTATTTTATTTTTTTCTTGCGCCCAATTTACTTGAAGCGTAGGCCCGCGCTATTGTCCCTCCCTCGAAGCAAAGGTAGTGCGCTTTGCGCAACGCGAGCGTCATATTGTCTGGCTGGAGCCTGAGGGTTATGAGTCCGGTACGTAACTGTGGCCGGAGTCATTGGATTGAGCTGAGCCACCGAAGAGCTTTTTTATCCTAATGGATTATCAAACAGCATGCCGGAGGAGCTTCAGGAGGCAATGTTGCGCACAGTACCCGGGCTAGAAAACGTAAAAATGGTACGTCCGGCGTATGGGGTGGAGTACGACTTTGTCGATCCAAGGGAGCTGGGACGTACGTCTTGCTACCATTTCGTCCCTGCCTTGGCCCACATCATTGTCCTGCAGCAACGCTTGAGACGAAGCGTATCAAGGTACTTGACCAATTCGAACACGAAAATTCTGGCTTTAAATTCTGTACTAGGGCCTTTATCTCGCGGGGCAAATAAATGGCACGACTGGATATGAGGAAGCCGCTGCTCAAGGTATTATCGCAGGAATCAACGCAGGACTTGCATCTCAGTTTTCTGCGCCATTTGTCCTGTCCCGCGCCGACGGATACGTCGGTGTTATGATCGATGACCTGATAACGCGCGGCGCAGAAGAACCGTATCGCATGTTTACTTCGCGAAGCGAATATCGGATGACCATGCGAAGCGACAATGCGGACCTGCGCCTTACAGAGAGGGGCCGTGCTGTCGGCGTAGTTTCCGACGCACGTTGGAAATCGTTTAATCGTGCGCGAGATGATCTAGCGCGTGCTGAGGAATTACTGCGAGAATTTGCCCTCAGCCCGCAAGGCTGGAGAGATCGTGGTTTTGTTGTGAAGCTAGATGGAATCTCGCGTAGGTGAGCTCATCTTCTTTCTGCTGTTCAGATGGAACACATCTAAAGTGGGGCGCAGTGCGTTCGATTTGTTGCGCTACCCACATATCAGAAGTGCAGACTTCGTGACGTCGATTCCCGCCCTCAGCACATTCGATCCTCGCGTCCTGGCGCGCGTTGACATTGACGGCAGGCCACTTTATTTCATATTGTCATCAACTAACCCCGATAGTATCTCTTCACAGGACGTTATGCGGCACACCTGCGCCGCCAACATGCAGATGTCCGTCTGTTCTTAGCAGATGAAAGCCTTCAATTACAGCCAACCCTCGATTATGCCCAAGTGGCAGGACTCAGTTCGGAGGAAAGCGAACGCCTCGCGCTTATACGCCCTGCTTCTATTGTGAGTTCCGATCTATCTATGCGTTTGATCGCAGTGACATCCGCGGCAGGGCGCGGCAAAACGAATGGAAGGAATAACACCGAAGGGGGTCGTCGCATTGCTGCGGCACGCAAAGAGAACATTTGTGGCGCAGTCGGGACATGCCGGTTTGATGGGCCGCCAGGCTTGAGGAAATGTGTTGGGTGAGAGCAAATGGGGAATGCCTTGGCATTAGAACGTTCCGACAGCTCACAAGACCTTCCCGACTGACTACTGAGGTCCTTCGGTTGACATAGGGATACTGATAGGAACATTTCATCCGGATGAGGTATCGCACACCCTGAAGACGACTAGTCCTATTTGTTAACACAACTCAGTCATGACTCATCACCCTTCTGCTGGTGCCACGGAGATGCCCAGATTGGATGGACTCTCATGCACGACTAGACATTATACCTGTCTTTATGCTAGGTGCATGTGCTCCTTGTGCGATATGGCGCAACAAACCCAATAAGGATGCGACTCTGCCCGACTGCTTATCCAGCTTTCCCACCGCAAAGCCGCATGGCTAGTTTCTTCAGATGCCGGGGCCATTCTCTCGGTGTCTGAAGACGCGCAATACTGGCGCAATGCAGGGTCTATAAGGATCGACGAGCGTCTAAGGGCCTGTGATGACCTAAAGTTTGATGGGTCAGTCATCCTCATTCACGCAACATCCACGGGAAGATCCGTTCCATGCACCATGCACGTCCTCCTCGCATTATACCATATGCTGTACTGAGACACCTAGCGGCGAGACCCGATTCCGCCCCAGGTCATAGGCCCCAATTGCTACTTAGTTTCGCTTATCTGGAAAATCGGCGGTATCACAGGCCGTGGCTTGTCCAAGGATTCAGCGGCAGATTATTCTCATATGGTGGCGCGCGCAGCGCCCAACCGCAGTGACGGGTTCTATATGCAACCCCTCCGATATGCTCGGCTCTTGGTAACGGTCAAGGTCATTCTCTGGCGTTTTTTTCCAATGCTCAGAGGAATTAGACTCGGTTGCTACTAAATTTCAGTCCACTCAACTCCAGATCGGGCTAGGTGATTGCCGTGATGTCATGTAGCTTATCCTGTCCAACTGCGTGCAGGCCCCACGAGTCATCGAAGCGGCGGCCCTCTCCTCATCGCCTCATTCTTATCCCGACTTGTCACTGGTCAGTCCGTATCATTGCCAGTCTTGACCTTGATTAGTTTGAAAAAGTGTCCACATGGACAGGTAGCACTCATGTGTCCTCAGCCCTTCCTTCAGCCCTTGTGATCTTGGAAAAAAGTCGTACGGAAACGTGAAACAGCATCCATTTCCGGGCCGTCTACTCACGCATGACGGGCGGAGGTCGATACACACTGGAAATTGTTATCATTGTGTGAATTAAAGGTTTTTGTTACCCTCACCCGCCATCATCAGGAGGATCGGACCAGAGACCAAGCGCTTCTCTTCGAAGTCTTGACCTAGCGTGTATAATTTCACCCACGCTGTATCCATCCGGTGGCTATTTCCGAGCCGGAAATTTTCTTTTTCTTTTTCAATGTCTCATGCGCTCCGTGTGGTAATCTACCTCAATGCAGACATTTATGGTGATAATATGTCCCAGGCGATCCATAAGTCGCGACCCCATTCAAACTACCCATAATACACCCATGACGGGAGCAAACCCGACCACTGGACACCTGACTGGGCTCTTCTTTTCGCACACCTTTTATCGGTGTAACGGAAGTATATTTTCTTCTTGTGTTGCGCACGGCGTGTTCGAGCTGAGGGACGCTGCTGGTCCCGTGAAGTAACTTCTTGCCTTGCAGCTGGGTATTGTCCACATTTTGCCCAATCCATTGTAACGTGTTCCCGCGGAAAGTCCTGGGCCAGCACGAATTAATTTCTCCTTGGGGTTAGTCGAACTTCCTGACCAAAAAATCGCATCCCGAATTGTTCCTTGATGGGTCCGCCGAGCGTGGCGAACCACAGACTCGAAAACAGACTCGAAAAAGGAAGAGAACCGATATTAGCTCCTTCCTTTTGGGCGTTTCTACCCCCTTGGCTTCTACGGCAATACGTGTACCTGATTTGCTCTCCACCGGTCGAAGTTTTTGTCGCACTCGCTCCTCTTAAACCACAGACATGCCGACGTGTTGAGAGGAGTGGGCGAGTTCACTGGCAGTCAACCCTCGACGGTATTAGTAAACCGCACTGACCCAAGGCCCGGAAGGACCCCGTGCCAATGCTCACTCCTGCCACCGCACCCACATCATGGGACCCCGCAGCTCAAGCCGCAATCTAGGGGCGACTTAAGGCTACTTATAAAACATCAAAAGTCTTGACGTAAAGGGCGGTTCACCTGGCACCACTCTGGCACCTAACTTCCGTTACACGGAGAGAATACGTACAGTCAGCCCCTCCTTTCACGGCTCACTTCCCCCACATGCTCTGCAATCATACCGCTTTCTGCATACCACTGGCATGTGAACGCACGGGTTTCGTACGAGTTTTCCTTGCGCTGGTCCACGTTATCCTTATCGTTGAGCGTAGTGGCAACCCGCTTCCGCTTTGTGACTAACTTCGCCGCCGTCCGCTCCTTGGGTGGTTCCTCTCGCTAACCCTTTGTGAAAAAAATAAATCTTTTGCTTCTCAGTCTGAGGGAGGCATTTGCCGTCCTCTTGGCGGCCGCCGCCTTCCGCCTTCCCCTTTGCCGACACCTGTTTTCATTCTCGTCCTTCAAGTTCGGGTGCATGACCGACTGCATTGGGACCATCCGTTACTTGATAGTACAAAGAACCGAATCTACTAGTCCCCATAGAAGGAGCTTCCGTACTACCGGGCTTAGCTTCGCCAAAAAAAATTTACCAACAATGCGTCCACCTGCAGTTTCTATCTGGATCAACGACAACCAACACGTGCTGATGCGGCGGAATAGATGATGTTGCCATTGCCACGCGGCGACCGCCTGCCTATGGACAACCTACAGAGCAGCCTAGTAGCAGGCAACACACGTAAGACATGCCCTTGTCCTCTCCCATTCCCCCGTGTTTGCGTGGTCATGCTGAATTAAATGACCATATACGCTGGACATGCCTTTAAACCGTGTCGTCTTTCATTAACTGCACCTTTTGCTGGTGGTCAGCCGCCTGGCCCGTGAAACTTATCCGATTTCTACGCACGTTATTCATTCGAGTAATATAAGTACATATATTTATTTAACCTTGAGTGGGAGGGTTTAAATTGACCGTGGATTGAAAACCCTCAGGCTGTTTCTCTCACGAGAGCCTGCCTCCTTTGTGATTTGACGGCGAAATTGCTGGACCTTCCGAGAGCTACACCCCCTACAACGGTTCTCGACATTTCCCACCATCAATTCTGGTGCATGGAAACCCCTCTACTGTAAGGGATAGTGGCGTAAAAAATTGGAGAAGGTAGGTTGCCTTGTAAAACTGTGACACAACGACATGCTGCGGCCTGGCTGACGTGCAGGCAGCAGCAGCCTGCCCAGTGCTGCGGGCTATTTGCGCTGCCCCACCCACCCACAACCGCCCCAGCAGAGAGCAGCGCATCGCTTCCCCTCTCCTGATACTCGCGTTGGGGTTTCGCTTTTGCTTTTGAGGATTGCAGCGGGGCAAGGGCTACCTCGTGCGAGGCTATGTCTCAGTTGCATTATACTACGTGCGAGGCGCCTACTCGCGTAGCGCGCAAAAACCTGATGCCGGGAAACAGTCGCGAAACCTTGCGCGAAAACGCGGTCCTCTAATTCCATTTTCGACGGTGCTATAGATTTCCTGGTGCCTCTTTTCTTCCAACGCCATGGATGTTACTGTATCCCAAGGAATTAAAAAGTCGAAATAGAGATCGAACTATACTGTAGTTCGCCCTCCCCCCATCAGATCACCGAATAGTCCGAATCGTTGCTGCTTGTGAGTGGGTCCCTCTGTATATAAGCCCCTGGTTTCATCTTTGTTACGAGTCATCTCCGGTTTTGATGGTAGCCTAGGAAGAAAATAATATGATCGCCCCTAATTGAAGTATTCAATATTCAGCCATTAAATGACAGAAGGGAGATGCAATATAGTTTCTTACTTGGGGAGCCATTGGTTAGAGGGGCTGTTTATGAGATAAGGCAGTAATGAAGTGGGTCTTACTATCTCGGGCATCATTCTCGAAAAAAAAAAAAAAAAAAGACAGCGTCTTGTTTAGTAGTAGCGCCTGAGCTACCCCGCAGCGCTTAACGGCCTACACCGCTTGGTCAGGCCTGACCGTGGGTATCGGACCCGCTGGCGCAACGTTGACTGTTCTGTTCCTATCCATCTTCCTCTTTGTATGAAAGCAAGCGGGATCTAAAGATGTCTCCTTAGTGTTGATGCCTACTCACTCGTCAATCAATTCTCTCTTTGAAGAGCCTGAGAGAATGCCTTGTATGGTATACGTAAAAAAAACCAAGCAGTTCAACAGATCTTTAAAAAAATAGTAGTGACAGCGGGTATGGCCGACTCTGAGACTCGGATCATTCAAAGTTAAAGTGGCGCATCAGCGGAACCGCAGGCCTCAACTGCGAGAGGAGTGCGATTTCGTTCTTCTTCTTCTCACGATGTCGTTGGGTTGAATAGGCCCTGGTAACCTGGTTTTCTTCGACTCGGATTTGTGTTTTGGATGTTTTTTTTTTGTACTATCGGTAGGAAACGGCAGCCGACCCGGACGGGCGGAGGTCCGGTGGTGGTTTGACCCCGCCCAGGGGTCCCAGCAGACGCCAACAGACGCCCAAAAATAGTCCATTCTTAACTTGTCCTCATGACCATGGGTAATAACACCCAAAAACCTACCGCGACACGGACAGGGGGGCCAAGCACAAGTCGCGTGGCTTACTTTACGGCAACATTTCCTAGCATGCCAAAGCGCCCATGACAAAGAAAACCCGAAAAAAAAAGAAACAAGAACAAGAACAGGAACAAATAACCAAGAACGCTCAAAACGGTTAATTTGTGTTTCACGAATTATCTTACAGTAACTGTACTTGAAAAGGGATTTTTTGGGAGTTTGAGAGGGAGTGGCTTTGGGGCTTGGGCTTGGGCTTGGCTTGCCGGAGCGTGCTCGCTCCGACGCTCCACCACTGGCTGGCAGCAGCATGACTGGTCCCGGCCCTCGTTCGTTCATCATCATCGTTATATCATTGAAGAAGGAACCCACTGGCCTGGAGTCATGAACGACTGGGGGCTTATAGTAGGGCCGCCAGCCTATGAGTGGGCTATGTAAGACCCGAACGGGCTTTCCACTTCGGGCCATCGGGAGACGCCGCTCGCTGAATTTTTTTTTTTCGTTGCGGGTAAAGAAAAAGCCGTCTGCCAGTGGATTTGCTACTGCGCAGAAACTCTGTAAGCAGATACTGTAGACTGTCCCTGTCCTGCGAGGTGGGAAATTTTTTTGTCTGGTTCGGAGAGCATTCAAAAGGGCAGGAAAAAAATAAACTCCAAAAAAGTGGGCTACAAACATACATAGAGACGGACATCTATACATATTGACTGTACCTACATGAGTTACCCTGGGACGGGGGAACAGAATGATGGAAAGAAACCGAGATAATTGTTGGATCCAAGCAGAGCAACAGACAGAGCAAGACAGAGAGCATAACAAAAAAAAAAAAAAAAAGAAAAGAAGTGTCACGCGTGCAATAACCCGGGCCAAGCAAGATGAATAAAGCAACACATCCCTAGGAGAATAAAAAGGAAAAGGGCGTCGGAAGGTCGGAGGGTCGGAGAATGGACCGACCGATCAAAAACCAAAAAAAAAAAAAAAAAAAAAAAAGGGTTTAGTAGCCAGCCCAGCTCTGTAATGACGTGCATTGTTCGCTCGCATATACAACTCCAGGTTGTACGTGGTGGGAGTTAACATGGGAGTGAGTGGGCTGAGGGTGGACGGGAGAGTCGTATATGTCCATGTCGTAAACTGGTGTGGGGTCACCGCGTAATAATCCAGGGGTGACGACAGCGGGGTTAAGAATGTGAGAGTAGTCCGCAGCGCTTGCCGTCGACCAAAATTGCGTCATTGGCGTCGGCTGAGTAGCAGCCGGGAGGGGCGCGAACAACGGGGCCTGTGGCATGAGGGCATCTTCGTATTCTGGGTAGAAAATGAACGGTTTGTCCCCGTCGTCCGTCGTGGGTGCCGCTACCGGCACAGGGGCGATTACGGAAGGAGTCGTGTTGAGTGATGCGGATGGTGCGGATGGTTGAGAGACAAAGGAGGATCTGACAGTAGTAGAGGTCGTTGCTGCCGCTGCCGCTGCCGTTGTTGTGGAATAGGCGACGGGCGCGTTCGAGTTGCCGTGTGGCATGTTAGAGTAATTGGAGGACGACGATGCTGGCGGCGGTACCGCTGCACCGCGTAGATGGGCGTGAGTCTGCTGTGGCTGTGCTTGAGCCTGTGCTTGGACCTGCGCCTGGACTTGGGCTGGGGCAATTAGTGCGGGGGCCTGAGACGCCAGCTGTTGTGAAGGAAGAACATCCGTGAACGTCGGAGCCACGTTACCCGAACCAGCAGCCTGCTGTGTCTGCTGTTGTTGCTGTTGTTGTTGTACGAGCGCCTCATTCTGCCACAAAGATGGTGTCGCGTAAGCGGCCTCGGCTAGGTTGAGCGGAGGGGACGAGACAGGAATGGTGGTGCCGGCCATTTGCAAACCGACTGAGACTGGTCCTGTGGGTGAGGCAAGTACCCCCCCGGGTACCGTTGTAGTCGGAGAGGGTGCGCTGACGCTTGTCGACGAGTCGGAGTCTGGAGAAGAGACCCGCGCAGATTCAGGGAGACTAACGTGGACAGAACCTCGGCGAGGTCGGCGAGGATCGTCGCCCTTCTTGTTCTTGCTCGCGTGAACGCCTGTGTTACGCCTTGGACGTCCATTTACTGGATCCACAGAATGGCTCGGCGCTGGAGGGTACGGGGCCGAGGCTGCCGTCTCGTCACGAATAAATGGAGCACGAGAAGTCTGGAGGCCATAATTCCGCTTCTTTGTCAGACCGTGAATTCTCTGTAGATGCTTTACAAGGCTTGGTTTCGGTTCTACGTCTGAACTAGGAGGGATGGTCGCGACGGAAGATGGAGGCGAGTTATTTGTGGAGGACGCAGCGGTTGACCGGGGGGTAGGACGCCCGTTACCACCTGCAGGGGGAAAGGAGTTGTTTCTGGGAAGCTGAATGCGCTGAGGATGTTGGGGAAGTAAGGGTGCGTGTGGAGGGAACGCAGAGCCATTGGAAAACGACTCTGTAACCGGTGAAACTGTCGAGAAGCCAGAAATGCCGGACGTTGGTGTCATGACACTGGGGAAAGGGCGGCTGGTGCCCTCTTGGTGGCCTTGGTGTCGCATAGATAGGTGAAAGCTGTAGGATTCCGCATTGGAAGGGAACCACGTCGTCGCCTCCTGGAATTGTTGCATAACAAGCTAGAGACGGGGTTTGAGATGCGGCCGTAGAAGAAATAGAGCCATGGAAGGCTACGTACGATGTCATAAAATAGTTTGGTAAAATTTTCGGATTCTTGGACCATTGGGTTCAATATCATGTGGAGATGAACGTTTTCCTATCATAAACGTGAACACACGCCAATGGCACGTGGGCGGTGTGAACCAGCCTTTGTCAGTTTGGGGCCCAATGCCTGCCAGCTAGGTTGGGGATCTGCGCCTGGGAGAGTTGGAACATCCGCAGTTTCTGATGGACCAGATGCGGCAATGACAAATAAGTGACGGGTTGTGCTCGTCTCGACAAGAGTCTTTGCAAGTATCTTTAATAGGTAAGATAAATGAGCGGGGCGTAGACTGTTAGATTAGGATAAACGACGCCCACATCGGCAGCATGAAACACGGTTGCGGCCGTTATCTTGTTGTTGGGTTGGTGACTGAAACGGACCTCTGGTAGATGGCTGAGGCGTGAACTACTAGAATGGGGGATGGCCTCTTCCGTGGCAGAAACGCGGCAACTGGGGAGAAAGATAACCTGAATCTGCATGAAGTGGATGGCGAGAGTAGATAGATAAGGCCGCTCAGTGAGCGGGCGAGAAAACAAAGAGGTATATGTCACGTACTGGGACGACCGGATTGACTTTGCGCACAGTACCAAGAAGAGTGGGGAGGTAGCGATCTCTGAGATCAGGCCAACGGTCTATCATCGCGGAGGAGTTTTCGATGAGAACTAGGATGGCTAGGCTGTCTCCCTGTTGAGCGGGCTTGAAGAGGCCCGGTGGAGGTGGGGCGGACATGAGATTGGGGAGGAATGAGGGAACTGCGTGAAGCGGTTGTGGGCAATGTGGTGAGAGGGAGAGCGAGGGAGGTCAGGCGGGGAGGAAGGAAGGAAGGGGGGTAGTAGGGTTTGGGCTCGGGCTTGGCTTAATCTCTGGACACTTCTCAGCCGCGGGGGAACACGAATGTAAAGTCACGGTCACTGGCAAGCATGAAAGCAAAGACCGGGATGCGTCTCAATCAAATGCTCATCAGAATAATATAAATCTAGAAGAGTGTACCCAATCAGCGTGTCGCATAACATTAAACGGTCCCTTGCCGCCCATCGACTGTCATTGGATCGGTCAGAAACCCATTTGCAGAACTCAACGGGGACGTTTCTTAGAAAGGCAGCCCAGCACAATTGTCACCCCGTCCCCGGAATCAGGCCTCGTTTATTTATATATTTATATATTTTATCTTGTAACCGTTAACACCTCAATCAACCCATGCCCGCCACCGCCTCTTCTGTTCGCTGTTCAACTCAACATGGCCGGCATCATCACTCAAGTGTCCCAGACCCCCGTGCAGGCGCACATACAGCCCCCTCTGCTCACTCGCCTCTCTCTAGACCTCAGAGGAAAGCGTTTCAGCGTTGACCGCGAAACTATAATGAACCTACCTGAATCCGTCCTCCTTTGTCTCTTTCCAAACGGCCTCGTCCTCAGCCGTCAAGCCACTTCGCTGGGCGATCAGGGTGCTGAGGGTGCTGAAGAGGAGGAAGTTTACGGTGTTGACGTACGTTGTTGGACCCTGCTCTCTCCTCTTGTCCAGCGCCTTAATTTGGCGAGTGTAGCCAATTCCGTTCACATCTTCCCTCCTTCACAGTTCGACCCCGATTGCTTTTCCTTCGTCCTACAGTTCTTCCGTTCCGCTTCCGACACTTTTTACGGAACAGAGGCATCTCCCGGTCTCCTTCTCGCACAACAACACCTCATCGACGCGTCACCCGCCTCCGACTTTGCGCCCAACCAAAACCCTCTCCTCTCGAAGCAAGCCATCATCGTCCTACGAGAGGAGTTAGAATACTTCTCCATTCCTCCCAAGGGTGGAACTGCTTCCACGGATGCGAATGGAATTGCCAACGAGAACATGCTAGATCTCAAACGTGAATGTGGCAAATACCTTCTCGAAAAGAGGAGCATTTTCACGGCGCTACAACGCAACGTCAACAAGGAAAACAACATTGCGGAGCAGCATCTAATCGACATGTTGTGCATGAGGTAACCTCGTGTCTGTCCGCGTCTCAACCTTCTTACCCATGTGTCCCCCTCCCACCCTACATCACCCAGTGGTTTCGACCGCGAAGACGAATGGGGATTCCGGGCCCTTGAGCCCTCCCGCTGCTGTATCTCTTCCATCGCTTTGGTCCTACTCAAAACGGGCATCGTCCATCACCCGGGCGCGTCTGGAGAGAAACAGGTCACCATTGACTATAACCAGATGGCCACTGCGCAGAAGCTGCTCCTCTTCTGGAGGAAACCTGCAGTGCGTTATCTCCCTTTCCCTCCTTGGCTTATCGCCGTATGGGGCTAATCGTGTGACTGATCGCCGTGACCTACAGCGGAAGTGTTGGTGGGATGGAATCGAGGTAGAGTTGAAACACGCTGGCGAAAACGCCCCGAGGAATATAAAATTGTGGGCACGTCGGGTTTGGACTCTTGAACTCAGTCTGGTGCGTACAACTCTGGTCAGGTGGAAGGCAGTACTGATAAAGCATCTCGGGATATGGTCACAACAGGTCTAAACTTGGCTATACTTGGCTTCGTCGTACTACTGTCCTGGTGTGGGCGCGGTCATGCGCTAGAGTCAGATAGAACAGGACATCATCCTTTGGAAACGGCGGTCGCAGCAACTGCTCTGCAGGCTCACCGCCTTTGCTCCGTGCTCCGAGTCATCGTCGTTGTTTGCATACGATTTTTTCTTTGGACATCTCATGTCTTTCCCTACGCACGCACACGTACATATCACGCTATCGTTTGTCTCCGGCTCGCCCTTTTTTTCGGTCCAACTATCTTCTATCTCTCCGTGTACATCGCAATATTAAGGGGGAGATCGCATATCGCGCCGTGTTTGGCAAGTTGGAGACCGGGGGTACAATGTCTCAAGGATCTTTCGGGGCGACGTCGAAGTGAAAGAAGGGGTGCTTTCAGGTTCAATTGATGAGGCACGGTGGTGTGTGGTGGCCCCGCTCGGAAGGACTTGATCGGGCCTACCAAAGGCGGATCCGTTGGGAAATCTTTTTTCTTAGTCATTTTCTTCCTTTTCATTTCTTGCCCTTGCCCCGCCATCTCCGCGATAATAAAAAAAGCACAGGGCTCATTCTTCTCTCTAAGCCGTCTCATGATCCCCCCGAGCACAGTCCATACGGATACAGATACCCAAGATTTCGACCTAGAGCAACTTGTGCATCTAGAACAAACGTGTGTGCCTGGTATTTTCTCCTTGAATGCTTCACGCCGGGAGAAGATGCTAACTCTCTATGTTCAAACGAATCAAAAAAAAAAAAGGTTCTACACGGCCGGATACGAAGATGGGTATGCGCACGGTCGCCTTCACGGACTAATCGAGGGACGCGCTCTCGGTGCAGAGAAGGGCTTCGAGCTCTGGGAAGAGCTCGGCTTCTACGAAGGTGCTGCGCGGCTTTGGACCGCCGTTTTCTCGACGGACTCGAGCGGCACGGATGCGTGCGTCCCACCTCCCCCCATCCTTGCCCACCCGAGCGCCGGACTCGGCCGCGTCGCTGATTCACTTTTTACCTTCGCGCGTTCTTTTCTCTTTCCCCCTCGTAGACGCGGTGCCCACCACGCGTCTGCACTACTCTCCTTAATCGATCGCTTCCCGCGCAAGAATCCCCGTCCGGATGATGAAGGTGTCGACATGAGTGCTCAACTGCGTCTCATCCGCTCGAGATATAAGGTTATGTGTGCCTCGCTTGGCGTGCGCGCGCGTCTGCAGCCTGCTGCTCCTTTGTCTGTGAGATCGTCGGAGACTGGCCCTGGTCCGGGCGTCGCGAGTGGAGGTGAGGAGGCAATTGCGCTCGCGCCTGGTGGAAGGGATCTAGATGATGCCGACGCGGACGCAGAGAAGAAGAGGCAGAGGCAGAAGACAATTTGGCCACTCACAGCTCCGCCTACTTCCCCGTCCGCGCAGGACCTCAGCTTCTGACGTGGCCATTTGCGGCACGTCATCATCCTTACAGGCCCACTACCCCTTTCACCCCCCCCCCCCCCCCCCTTCCTTCTTCCCCTTTCCCCTAAACGCAAAACCGTCCAAATTCACGGACCCAACTACCGCGATTGGAGGCGTCACTCGGAGTGTACCGGGAGTTAGGGTGGAGGGTTAGAAAGGAAGATGAAGGTCAAGTGAGTCAGGAATCTCGGAGCTATGTCACACCCGCGTGCAGTTATCGGCAACGATCTACTGGTACGTGTACGCGTGTCGTGTGCGTATGCGCCTGTGATGTGACCTGGTTGCCACTTTGGGGAGGGGATCGGTGGCGCTGCGCCTTGCACACAAGATCCGCCTGCAGCTGACAGAAGGAAGCCGTGTGCAACAGTTAACAGTTGCTAACACATCGATCCCGGCGGTGGAACTTAAAGGTTAATTTTTTCGTGGCACTCTTTCCCCTCGTTGGTCGAGCGGGCGTGTATGGCTGCCCCCTTTGTAGTGTAGGAGTCCAGCGCCCGAAGTCTCCCCGACTTGAGCGCCCATGGCGGAGTCTATGCTACTGTAGGCTCGTCTTGGAAAATTATAAGTGCATGGTCCGAAATTTCACAGAACGCCACTTCCTATTATCGCACCCCCCTAATCTAATCTAGTCCGCCATCGTGCCTAGACGAGCAAGTGGTCGCCGCGATGGAGATGCGATTGCCCTGGTTGGATCTTTTTGGGAAATCAGTGGGTGTAACACGTTTTTGGCGTATATCGGTGGCGTGCCTATGCCTATTCTACCAAAAGGCATTGGATTGGATGTACTGTACGCCAAGAAAGATCAGTGTCTGTCCGGCGCTCCGGGGCGACAAAAGGAGTCTGTCTGTGAAGAAGCCAAGCTCCCCCCATCTGACCGTTCTGACGCACATAAAGTTGCCACCTACAACACACTGACATCAATGCAGAGTGTGCCTTCACGTGGTGAAGTCTTTATACTCCTGCCTGTTTGAAATACCTTGAATTTGTTCGTCAAATGTAGTATGCATACTGTATATGGTCCTTGAAGTCATGAGCTGCTGCTGTGTTGAGTACAAAGACTCCTTATCAACAAGAAGTGCCGACTCGGACTCGCTGGCGAAAATTGCTCAAAAAAAGGTCCCATTATAGAGAGGCCCAATAATGGATTCAAAGTAAGAAATGTCCAAAAAGAGAAAAATTGACAGTACTACTGCATCCGTATACGACTCCAAGAACTAAAGCTACCATCACATCTCCTCGGATTGCCTCCCCCCCATTCCAGCTCTTAGAAGGCTCGCTCTAGAACCACTGACAGCCTGTGCGGAGGTTCACCGTGGTATTCACCTCATGCTGATGATTATCAGACTCTAGATGGGCTAATCGGTTATCCCCTCGATAGGGGTAGGGGCAGGAAGCGAGGTATGTGAAGAAGATCTATCAATCATCCCTCAGGCTATCATAGTACAGTATCGGTCGGCCAGCAAGGTACTATACTATAACTACTAGTATAACCTTTGAACCTTGTTTTGTTTCGAATTCGTAACTTTCGTTCACAAAATGCGCAGCACCGAGACCCCACAGCGATGGGGTTCGCATAAATTTATCTTTTTTGAACTTTCTTCTCGCGAAAGTTTGAAACTAAAAAATAATTTTAGGGTGTGTGCGTGTGCGTGTGCGTGTGCGTGTGCGGGTTAGGCGAGGGCGGGGGGCGAAGGGGAATTGGAGATAGATCCCTCCCCTTGGAGCAGATTTCGAGAACCGGAGGACCTCGTAGGGGGGGTGGGTGGGGAGCGTAAGAACATTTCTGTTTCTGACTTTCTGCGGGCTCTGTGCTTCCATTTCTAGATCGAAGAAGAAGGAAGGTTGGCCGCCCCTGCCTGCCAGTGCTTGCCTGCCTGTCTCCCTTTATTATTTCATTCACAGTCGAAGCTCTTTATATAACCCATCCATACTTGTACTGTACATAAGTTACCCCGACCGGAGCACTTGGCACATAAGTTACGACCTGGCCAGAAAAATGGTTTACAAATTCTTTTTTAGATAGTATACTGTACTTCAATTCGTCTACTTGTAACTTACTGTAGAATCTCCCCAACCGGCGGACACACTCCGAGTCTTTTGAGAATGGCATATATCTTTGGCATGCTGGGTATGGGTTATACAGTACTAAGAGCTTCGCGCGAGTCGGCTGTTTTAGGTGGCCAATTGAACGCGGACTCTCTCGTACTCGGATGTCGCTTCGGACTCGGATTTGGACTCGGACACAAACCCTAGACAAGACCGTGACCATGGACTCGGAGTGTTAATGCCATTAAAGTGCCAGTGTATCATGATCGTATCGTACCGTCACGGTGACTCAGATTGTTACGTGGTGCAAGTAGGCTTCGATGGTTGGTTATTGAGAAACGTTACTTAATAATTAACCTCACTATAGTAAGTTACAGTTTCTCCGAGTCGGAAATTGGGATGTACGTACCATTGATATCGCACTGGCAATCCTCGTTCCGACACCCCTTCCCCCCTCAGGCAATACCATACAATCGAAAGGAACCTACAACTCACCCAACTGAATCCGCCCGCTCATCGTGGTGTATACTATAAATAGCACACTGGCAGGGTCGCTTCTCTATAGAAGGGACTGATCTGAATCAGCGAGAGGCGGCGGCAATTTGGGTTTTGTTCAACTCTTAGATTTTAGACGCTCGTCTGGAACTGTCCAGGGGTCGTCGGGTCGATTGCCGATACGATACACAATCCGGATTTGAGGCAAGGAAATATGATACGCGCCCATATATGCCCAGCACCCGGCATGCGCAGCAACAGGGCCGAGTGAGTGATGGCAGGCTAAGCCTGAAACTGGACTTTGTCGGTCGGCGATGGTGGTGGGAAATCAGGAGAAGAAGAAGAAGAAAAAAAGGAGGAAAAGAAACCGATTCTCATAATTCCTCCATGTGGAAGCTCGGAGTCGTTTCAAGATTTTTTTTCTTCTTCTACCATCGCGTATGATGACGCCAGGAACAAACACACTCCGAATGATAATCCAATGTGTGTAGGAAGGAGGTGGTGATGATGGCGTCCTGACGGGACCCTTGTGTACAGGTCATTGATACTGATACTTCCAGCCCAGTGATATGTCGCAGCAGTCGTGTGAGTTATACGAAGGAAGGAGGGAAGGAAGGAAGGAAGAAAGAAAGAGAGAAAAAAAACTCCCGAGTCTCGGGCAAAAAGTTTTTTCGGGTTTCGGTTTTTACGTTCGGTGTTTTGATACGATTACGGTTGTCGGCGATGACCGTGATGGTGGTGATGATGATGATGATGGTGATGATGAAAAAGATCGCCTGTAACTTAGTAAATGCCATACTACAATTACAAAATGGAGAGTTTGTGTTTTGGGCAAAGTCCGAGTGGCACCGGCGGCAGCGAGTATCTTCTCCCGAATCTCCCCCTCCCCCTCCCCCTCCCCTCCCCAGCAAGCTGGACCAATCATTCTGTCTGATCCCGAAGCAGAATTTTCTTACTGTAAAAAATAAAAATAAAAATCCATCAATGAAGCTAGAGATTGACGATTCTCTGCCAGTGGAACGAACGACCGAACGACCGGATGGCGTACGATGATGTCGTGATGTCGTGAGGTCCTGTGAGAATGATGAAACCCGCCGGACAGGATGAGACGCAACCAGCTGCCGTAAGTCAAGTGATGGTGAAGGTCGGTTTGGTTAAGGTCGGGTGTAGTCCAAGGACGAATCGCCGGTGAATCGGTGAATCCCTCCGCGTTAGTCGGCCATTACATTACATTATTTCAACCTCGGTTACTTACCGCACTAGTAAGGACTCGGACTTGGCATAGTCACCGTGAACGGTCCTAGTGCGGGGGGGAGAGGTCACGTCCAGCGGTCCAGGGGGCCTCGTAAAAGCGCTTGTGCCAGTGCTTACTGCCAGTGTACTGTACAGTGAGTTAATCCGGCGTTGGACCCCGACGGGGTTGTAGTACAGTAAGGGGTAACTTACAGTACAGTACAGTAGTACGGATACGGTACGTATCATGGTAAGTTACAGTAGGGGCAAGATGACTTTGCCAATTGGACCGGTGAATTGTTTTTTTCTTGAACAAGCGCGCGGGGATGACCACACTGGCACGAGTTCGTAAGGGATTTGGTAACGTCGTAAACTGTACCATGGCAGTGGGAACTTCAACTTTCAAGTTGAGAAAACTCATATCTCTTCTTGAGGTTCTAAGGGGTGGGTGTGGTAGTAAAGTGCGTATGCGGTGTCTCTTGTCGTTGGCAACGGTCTATAAAGTTGGGGCCTTCAGCTGTCAAAATACGTGTTTTTGACACCAGGGTCCTGAGAGACTCGGAGCCACGATCAAGGGCGCGTGTACTGTGGCAAATTTGGGTTGATTACATACCTAGATCACTCCACAGGCGTCTGTCTCACTGTACTGCTGTAAGACGTCTGCGCGCCTGGCGCGCCCTTGTCACTACAGTAAAAAAAAAATCTCTTTGATACCGCTATGTATTGAGATACAAGCCCTAAGTTTGTATAGTTGACTTCTGGTTGCCGCCCCCGCCGGCTCTTCCCGCTAGTATTGTACATTCTCTTACCTTTTACTGTACTTCCCACATGGGGCTTCATACTGTAATTCAGTTCAGGCGCAACAGCTCTCCCCTTGAGCATGAGCATGTGAACCAACAGTACCAAAGGCAGGCACACTTTTCTCGTCCTTTCCCCCCGGAACGTCCAAGCTGGGATTGGCAGAGAAGAAACTATTAGGCTTGAGCGTAAGGCGGACGTGGTCCACGGGCATCCTGTACGCCGCGTCAAATCCCATCATTGTTCCAATTTCCCCAAATGTACAGTAAACCAACCAGCCACGAGATGAGAGAGAGACATAAGGAGGGGAAAACTCAGGGGAGGAAGAAAAGTAGCAGACGTACACAGGCCAGTCTTCCGGACGCGGAATGTGGGTCGTCCCAACGGTAACGTAGACGAGCACGTCCTCGTTCTCTATCTTCGCATCCCCGTCATCGCGGACCCACCGCGCCAAGCTATCCGTGGGTTCCTCGCGTGCCTGGGGCACAAACTTACCTGAAGGCCACATCCGCCCGCCTTCCCGCGTGTCCTCCTTCTCGCGTACTACCCACAGCGTATTATGTGCGAACGTCGCACGTCGGCCGACCCAGCCTTCCGGACGCGGTAGAGCGACCGTCGCACCACCCTTGACGCCGATCGAGTATCCCGTCAGTTGTCCAGAGGCGTGGTGCCTCTTTTCCGCACTCACGATACGCCAACGCCGGTCTGCAGATGCGTCCCAATCGCGCGCACCTTCGTTAGCCCGGCGCAGCACGCGGTCGTGAATCTGAAACGCGTTTCCTGCGAAATTCTCTGGTGAACCGTATCCTGCGGTCGCCGGGAGCACGTCCGTCTCGATGACGCTATTCAACAGTCCGTCCACCATTGGGTCAATGCGGACTGAGAAGAGATGTTGGTGAAAATGAGCGTGGATGCCAGAGGCGATACGGGTGGCGTAAGGTGCGGGCTCGTTAGGACCTGCAACGTAGGTCTGGAGAATTCCCGTGAGGCGAATGTCGAATTCGATGGAACCATCTTGATAGAAATAGTAGTTCCACACGTATTCTGCAGGTAATACTTCAGAGAAACTAAAAAATCGCAAGGCAACAGGTCATACCGTAATTCGCGAGAGTGCAGACCATACTAACCACCAAGCGACGACTACGGACGGAATACGAACGTCCACCGACACGATAATCTGTGTGCTTCCACAGCAGACCTGCATCCTCTTCATGGATGCATATGACATTATTTATGATTACTGCAGAGCCATCGTGAGCGGTATATGCGCCAGACTATGGCCTGTCATCAGGGGGTATGGCGGATAGCCAAAGCGGTGACAGTGCATACCAGATAGTGAATCTGTCCAAGGCAGTCACACCCCAGGGATAGTTCGTTCGCCTGCGTTCCCATACCGTATTCGCCGCTGTGGGAACTCAGTCAATTCATGGCATCTAATCGTGGTGCTCTGTCAACCCACACATCAAAAGCAAATTTTCGCGGCTGAGGATGTTCGGGCGCGCTGTAAGGCACGACCATCTCCGCGAGCGACAGACGGTAGAAAAGTGGGCGCAAGACGCCATCATCGTTGTAGGTAATCGTTGAGAGCGCCATCCCTTCACGGTGGCTAAAAGCTACGCATTTGGCACCGCGCCCGTAAGGGCCCTCAATTAGCGGATGCGAATTTTCGGGACACAAGGAGGGTGTACCAATGTGAATCTTCCATTTCTGCCATTCGAGCACATGCCCGTCCATCTTGAAACTAACACCTTCAGGTTGCACTATATGCAACGGCTTGGGTGCCTCGCGCTGCTTCCATTCTTTGCCGTCTCTTCTTGCGGCTTCCTCAATAAGGTCCGGAAGAAAGTCCTGGGGCGTGAGAGGAGGAGGAATGCGAGAACGTTGTGATTGCTCCAAAGGGTCCTTGTCCAGTGGAGGCGGTTGTGTTGACGCAGGCACGTTGGGGTAGGCGCCAGGGAAATCTATATGAATGACTTTACTTCTGTTCACGTCAACAATTGGTATAAAGTCCTGTTTGCGTTGTTTACAATGCACGTGCGATAGATGTAAAGGAATGGCCATACCAGAGGATGTGCATATAAGTTCTCGTGTTGCGAGAAACGCGCAAAAAGGAGCGCTTGTTGCAAGCGGAGCGATGTTGGGAAACGGTCATCATATCCTATTGACCACCCATCAGCGAAAATCTGATGCGGCTCAATGCCTGCAAGACAAGGGAATGAACCACTAGTCCAAGAATCAGGTTGGGCAATGTAAGCTCACCGACTTCCTTCGCGAGTTCCTGTACCCGCGCATCATTCTTCACAATGGCCTCGCACGCAAGAAGTTCACCAGGGGAGATTTGAGGTTGGGTGCCTTCGGGGAGTTTGAGAAGACTCTCGATGTTCCAGGAGCCCTCTGTGCCATGGAAGGTTACGATTGCGTTGTATGCATCGCTACCATAAGAGTCCAACCTCAGCGGATGCCAGCATAGACGGGGTAAGGCGGAGGTATACGACTTACCCAGAAAGGACGTCTATGAACTAAGAAAGAAGTAACGGGGAGGTAAGTATTGAGTGATGTAAGGTTACGACTCGATAAGTTGTCGGAAAGACGCAATGAACCCCGCGCTACGCCTGTATTTTACTTCCGCTCGGTGAAGTAATCACGAGGGGACGTCGGACCAAGGGGGCGCTGGGGCGCGTTCCGCTTGGTGCGTTGGACCAAAACCGGCTTTGGGGGTTCCGTACATGTAACACGATTCCCACAAGCATCGAAAAGAGAGTTATAAGACTCACGTCGACTTCGGCTTTGCGTACGATAGGCACGCGATCTTCGTCCTTGACCGTTTCGCCAGTTGCAAGCGGGATACCAAGATGCGCGAGCACGGCACGCTTCGGCGGCGGAAGGAGATAATTCGTAATAAATCGAATGGCTTTGATGGAGGTCTTCGCGGCAAGGTGATGACGCACGGCCAGGGATACAGCTGACAATCTGAACCCCATCCACGTCCTTATCAGAACAAGGGGGTACAACCCAGACGAAGAGTTACCTCATCAGGGGAGAAGTGGGTCAAGAGGGTGCGAAGGCGGACTAGTCTTAAAATATGGGGTGTGCAGAACGCCGCTCGCCGTAGAGGGGAGCGACAGGAACCTGGCAATTCAGTGGGCTGCACGGACATGGGCGCGGGTACTACGATATGTTCTTTGTTTGGGCTCTGGCGAGATTGAAGGGGCCTGTCTGACTACGAATAGATATGCTAGCAACTAAGTAAGGAGAGACTAGTACAGAGATCCTAGTAGGGAGTTGGAAGGCGGGGGAATCAAAAGAACATGGGCACATGGGACCTAGTAGTTCGGCCAAACGAAGGGCGATCTTATCTTTTATCTAATCTCACTTATCGTGACTTATGTTCTCACGGTCACACTGGCGTGTTCGCCGCCTCCGTCGTCGTTACAAAGCAGAACTGATAAGGGATCCCAGTCAGTACTATCTCTCATTCCCTCTTCAACCATCGAGTCTCAGGTGTATACGCACGGATCACACACTCCCTATCAGCTCTGAATGAAGAATGAAAATGATGAGAGCCGTCGTGTCGTCGAGTCAGTGCCGCTTGTCTTTGTTTACGATGGAATGAATGATGAGCTATTTGACTGGCGTAACAGACCCATGTTACGCTTTGAGACCCTTTCCACAGCGTCATTTCTCACACAGCCTTTGAGACTCTTTGTAAGGCGATGCCGCTATGTGGGGTCGCCATGGCGTGGTAAAATTTCCGTTGCTGATGACGCTGAGTTTGGGTGTCCAACGGATTTTCCACGCGATGTGCCTTATCCTCGGGCATCAGTTTCTAATAACCTCGTTTGGATACATGAGAAGATAACCAGAAAACCCTTTTCCATGACATGACCGTCTCATCGTCTGCTGATGCATGTAGCAGTGACGTTAAGTCTCTCACTGAAATCTATGACCAAGGAAATCGTACGACAGGAACAAAGCCAATCTGAGCCCGTGTTTAGGATGCACAAGGGGAAGTGGCTCGAACCCTTTGAAGGGACGATGAGGTAGCCAATCACGGAAACAAGGCTGGCTGCTGGGACACAACCAGTCCTGAACGCGGGTTCTTCGAACTTCGACAGATACAGATGCAGATCCATGAAGAGAGCTAAATACATTAGACTAGATTCACAGCAGTGGTATTATATATTTGTCGTCAAAACGGGCGCGATGTAACGAAGTCGTGCTGGTGCATCTCTAGTGCACTTGCAACAGGTAGCCTCACCGACTGCAACCACGTCAGTACGCAGACCGCGCGCCTCTTCTCCGACCTCTGGTGCTTGTCCTAGAAGAGCGACGACTTCCGCAGCAGCGACAGCATAGAATGTCCGTAATAACGTTGAATATCGCCACAATTACCTGTGATAACAGATTCAGATGTGATGCAGAGGACTCGTCCACAATAGTACGCACTGCAACGATGCCGCCGATAATCGTTTCCAAGACACCGGCGATCGCAGAGATGACAGAATTGATGGCGTAACCGATGGAAGAGACAATGGAACCCTGAGATACCGGAAACGCCATGAGAATAGAACACCAACACGAGTCGATAGTTTACCCACCATTTTTGAATGTGAATGTGAGTGTTGATACGTTGTTGATTGGGATTAGAGCTTTAAAACGTTGAAAGCTGACAAAAAGAGTAGAAGAAACAGGGGTTGAATTGATACTCTCATTTCTCATGGAGAATAACTGCTCTTATACGCTCGCCTCATCCCAGTGGAGCGATATGACGGATGACCGTCGGAGGTCTTGTATAAATTGGATCAACAATGACGTCATCATCGTCTGGCAGGTGATCAGGCGTCTAGAACTTGCTCCAAACGGCCGCCACGTGTCGTCCTCAGTGATAAACCGTTTGCGCGTTCGCGGGCAGCGGCCACTGGCACCATCCGGGCCAAATCACCAGACTTGCAAACTGCAAACTGCAAACTGCCTGAGCTCTGGATCCCATAAAGAGGAGAGGGGGAAACAGCCAAAATCCGAAATGCTAAACCAACCGATTGGAGCCAAAACAATGTTGGAGCGCATGGAGTTGGCTATACGCCACTCTGGCAGGTGGCGGTACCTCAGGCTATGACACATTAATGCACCAACGCCAGCAAAGCAAGTGTATGGTACGACAATCCTGTTCGTCTAAAATAGGGAACCAGGCTCGGCCCCGAGCCTGTCAGTGAGCATGTCATTGAAGTATTAAAGTGGGCATGGCGGATAACCATATGGCCCAAGCTGATACGTAGATAGTACATTGTCAAAGTTTAAATGATCATCTTCCTCAGATAATACTCAACATGACCCCTCACTATGGGCAGTGTGCCGAGCGAGTGGACATCTGCCACTGGCCCGGGCAGGGCATTTTCTCACTGGGCTGTCTTTTGTCTTCTAACACTTTTTTTTCTCCTAGAGATTGCAGCAAATTGCAAAACGATAGACCTCAACTAAGCCCCACCTTCCTGTTGCGGTATCGCTACTTTTGAGCTCCGCTTTCTTTCCCGTTTCGGCACTTGACCATCGCTTGCGCTTGCCGTCTACTTGACCATCGCTTGCGCTTGCCGTCTAATGACCATCCATGTCTCCTTCACCTAATCGCCGCTCGTTGCCTTGCTTCTCTTTGTATTGCAGTGGATATTTGTGGAGGATGGATATAGCATTGGTTAGAAGGCATAGTAGTATTGGTAGTACTCGTAGGTAGTAGTAATAGTGTGCTATATGAATAGTGGAGCTTGTGGATACTTCAGTGCCACAACAGCCTGAGGAAGGTTACAGTAATACTTCAGAGCCGCAACAGGAAGGTGGGGCTTAGTTGAGCTCAGGCGCGAAACGTCTATCGTTCTGCAATTTGCTGTAAGTCCTCAAGCCCTAATCTAATGATTCTAATCCGAGGGGTGAGTGCTAATTGGTTTTTGAACGATGTATCCTATCGGAGGCAGTGGGTAAACTAACTAGGCGTGTGTAGGAGACACCAATATATATTATAGCTTCGTCAATCCTCAATCTTCATAATGGGGCGACCAATGTAATGAAGCCCCGCTAATACATCCTCGGTGCACATTATTGCGAGAGCCCCGCTGACCGCTGCCACATTAGAATGCGCCAGCAGTCTGCGCGCTGCCGCCGCCGCCGCCGCCGAAAATACCTCTCCGGCGATAATATGTTCTGCTTCCAGTGCGCCGAGTGCGTCCACCAAAGCAGCGACAGCATAGAATGTCGAAAATAACGTCGAAAATCGCCACAACTACCTGTGATAGCATATTCGGATGAGGTTCAAAGGACTTGATAACAAAGTGTACTGTATACGCACTGCAACGATGGCGCCGACAATCGTTTCGATGATAGTGGCAATCGCAGAGATAATAGCCATGATGCCGGAACCTATGGCAGAGACAATAGCACCCTGAGATACAGTAAACTCCTTGAGAAACATAACACCAGCACAAATTCATTGATGACCCACCATTGTGAAATGTTGATACGCGTGTCTAACTGAAGTTGTTGAGAAGCTGACAAATCAAAGTACGAGCAAGAAAATAGGGGTTGAACTGATATGTTCTCATGGACAACCCCAAGACCTGCTCTTATACGCTCACTTCAGCCCAGTGGAGCGATATGACGGAGGGGGTGAATCAAACAATGCGGGACACAGCCATGACATCATCCTACCCACAATGTGGGGTGCTAACGCATAAAAGCTGCTGGCGAGTTCTGAGCGATTGGGAGCAGATCAATGTAAGTCATAGAGATGGTCTGAATCAACACAGTTCTCCACGGACCACAAGCGTTAGTACTAGTAAGAGGTAATAGACTCTCCTCATAGAAAACGGTCGTATGCGACAGACGACGCTCATAACTTATGTGAGATGGTATGGGACGGGCTGGCGCGCGACAATGATTAGGCGCCTAGGACATTCGAAATTCTACGCTCCAAAGCAAACACGGCTGCCGCGTTGCCGTGTGATACTGCGAGTTTTGGAGAAGACGGCCTATCAATGAGGAGTAGGTGAAGTTCACGTTCGCCATCCTCCCGGTAGACCCACCAGACTTGCAAATTAAACCTGCCTGAAACACCGTAGTTTCTGTAAAGGATTCTATAAAGAAGAGAGATGGGACCTGGAGGGTAAATTCGAAATTCCAAAATCTCTGAAAGGGTCATCTGTAACTTACTGTAATGTCCCCAACCAAATGTACCAGCAGGTGGCGGCACCCTCTGGAGCATTCGAACAACCCTGTTCACCTAAAACTAGGGAACCAAGACTGCGGCCGCAGGCATGGCTGTTAACTCCCTTTCCAAGCTGATACAGGACCGTACTAGACAGTTCCCTCCGTCAAAAAATTTCAACTGATCAACTTCCAACGGAGAATTCCAGTGAGAAAATACACTGGCGGATGTCCACTCGCTCGGCATATCGTGATGTTGAGTTTTTGGCTGTTCGTGGTGTCTAACACTTGTTTCTCCTAGAGCCTACAGTAATCCGAGGTGAGTGCTCAGGCTGCTGGTAAGTTAGTTACGCAGTTTCGGCGTGCGCCGTGCGGTGATTCAATATGTCGTGTTCTCTTCCCCGCCATCATGAAGCAGCATGGCGACTCATTGGCATGGCGACTAGAGTAGCCAACAGTCCTCTTCCCGCCCATGGGAGGTGCATACTACGCCTCCACGATCAAAAGATAAATATCGCGTTTTTATTTCCCACAACGCGCGCAGCCGAATTTGCGACCTTGTTTGGCCATACGGAGTATACAATGTGAAGTCACCAGCATTCCTTTCACATTCAAGTGCATGTGGGTATACTTGTGTCGTGCGACGTTGGTCTTTTGTTTGATGGTGCCGTGTGAGTGTCCTGCATGCCTCTGATGGTCTGATGGGGTCAAGACCCCTTAGCAACTCCTTTTCTTACGTCGCAAAAGTACTAAACATGCTCATTCGTGATGCAATGGAATTCATGCACAGGACTGCAGAGTACTGGGACGAATGGGACATATTTGACACACAACTTTTATTGCGCGCCATTGCGGAGCATGATGTCCTCGCGTTGGACGTTGGATATCCCTCCGGGGTAAGCTCGACTACCATACCTTTCCCGTCCAAGCACGCGCAAGCTCAGCTCAAGTAAAGTCGATACACCCTTCGCCGAGTCCCTGGCCCAGTGGCCACCTCAGTTCGGAAGCTAATGCGTGCAAGCTTCTCCTCAAATAGAAATCGCGGTTGTCGCTCTTGCTTTCGACTATGCCTATACTTACTCCGCCGCCAAGAGGGTCGATATTCCCAATGTTCGGTTTGTCGTGTATGAATATAATATACGGTCATCCGCGACGATCCCATCCAGTCCTCCAACCACGCTGAACTTAGCCAGGAAGTACGGAACAGTGCGCCAAGGAGGGCGCTACGCTTCGCGAGGCAGCACCCGATATCGAAATGCGGCTTAAGAACCTAAACGTCAAGTATGTAGCGGGCACGAACTAGCTTGCACAGATTCGGCGCATAATGGAAATGTCCAGAGTGACTTCGGGGATGTACGGGTTAGCACTGACGCTTGCACGCCTTGGATTTTAAGGGAAAAGTATCTCCAGAAGTTGTACAGTAATTAAACAGAGTAGAAATGTATAATTGATTGATTTCTTCATGTCGAGAGACTGGGATAACGTGTTAAAATAAAATACATATAATCACAAAATATTTGTACGGTACTGTGGACGTATGAGACTAGCAAGGCCAAAAGCTGGGGCGGTGGGGGGTTACATAAGATGACTTTTTGATTCTGAACTCTTGATTCTGATTTTCAAATTCAAGACGTAGCAAATAGTTTCGGCAAGTGCATAGTGGTTTTCTCATCCAGCCAGGTCCCTGTCATGCTGTCCTCATGACTTGAGAGGTTTTATTTTCATGGGTAGAGGTGTTTGGAGTTTACCCATCCCTTACCCAATTACCCCGGGTCATGGGAATTCGACACATGGTGATGGCAACTGTTTCAGGAGGAGCCACGTTGTGTTACAACCATGCTAGTGATGCTACCACACACCGCCAGAATGCCACTTTCAACGAGGTGATTGAACTCTCAATCTCGGAAATGACCGCGGCTTTTACGGTAGTCGATGCCGTCAGTGGGGAAATTTTTCGGCAATGTGCACGCCATCAGGTGTCTCGTGCCTCCAATGTGTTTATGGTGAGTACATTGTTGCCACTGGAGTACCATACAGTACGTGTCGTAATGATCCAAACTTTGCGTAGCGTTGACCAATGTGCCAGTTACAGTATCAGGCGCTGTGGGGCGATTCGTTGGCTGACAAGGGGCAAACAGTGCCAAATACTGGCAGAGCGGCGTTCTCGATCAAGTTGGCATTCAAGATGCCACTGGCATATCACCACCATATCAGGGCTTCTTGAGATCGCTGCTGACTTATTACCATGAGACTCGAGAACACAACAAGCAAAAACTGGAAGATTCTCCGACTGTAAGTTTTTTTCCTGAACGTACTGAAGTCTAACTACTGTAAACGCATTTCGTCCCAGTGTTGCGCCAGGCATGACTTTTCCATTCGTCTTGGAATTATTCTGGCGACAAGTGATCGTTTAACCTTCCGTCACGGTTACCCAAAGTACGGAGTAGGTGTCAGCATGTCTTACCGGCCACGTCCGACATACTGGCTGGGAGGCGCTTTAGAGTAGTCTAACTTGATTCGGCCGTATCAAGTGGTTGTACAGTAGGTTGTTGGGCGCCCCGCATCATGTCCCATGTCCCGTGCCTTGCTAACCTACCAAGCCCTGGGACCCTGTTCAGATCACAAGCCGCAACAACCACACGTCAATGCCGCAACCCGTTGTAAGTGAGGTAAAGCCTATTCCGTAATTCTTGTAAGAAAGTCCAGGTGGTGCAGTGCCAAATTAGTACCACTCCTATGGTATCGACTCGAAGATGATAATCTATTTTTGGGACCTGATAATATTGGTGCTACAGTATGTGATCTTTGAAAAATGTACGCCATGATTGAGACTCTACCACGCTGTTCAAATATAGTGAAATGCGAGAGAGGGGGCAGCGGTAGCGCGCACGCTAGGTCGGAGCGAAAGCCGGGTAACGGGCAGAGGTCCGCCGGGGACGCGACAGGGACAGCGGGAGGCCTCGCTTCTTGACGGAGGCACGCGGGCACACGCAGGGGAGTAAAATAGACACACACGCTTATAATTCTCGTACACAACGCAAGCTATACAGTATACTAACAAAACAAGTGTCCCACATGTGAAAGCGAAGTAAATCACGACCAGACATGATCGCGCGCGGGAAAGAACAAAATGGGAGGGTACTGTATGTGTATCGACATGGCGGTTGTGCGTAGAGAGAAGTGAGCACCCCCCCTGAGACATTGCCAGGTATCGCGAAGTCGGCGAGCCTGAGGGGTACGAGACAAGGCGAGACATGCGATTGGCGCTGCCTTTGATGTGCGCGCGTCAGCCGAGATGGGATGAGGATCATCATGTGTGAGACAAAACAATGTGCCAGAGGCGTTAGAATGTGATCACTCCTGCGCGAGCTCTGCTCTAGCGCGCCCGGCCTCCGCTTCCTCTCCGGGAGCCCCTGGATCCTGCAAAATCCATCAGAATAGCTCTTTTCAAGACTTTCACGCGTGCGCGTTCATAGTAAAGGGACGGTAGAACTGGACTCTGGAGCCTCTATCTCTATCCCATCGTATACACGCGAATAGTTATTTGATCACGATTGGGCTACAAGTGGGAATCCCTCAGGTCATCGCACGCAGGAGGAAAGAGATGTCGTCTAAAGGCCACTTACCCCGGTCAAGAACACCACCCTCTCCATGTCAATCATCGCATCCTCAACCACTAACGAGCTATCCGAGTCATCATCCTTCTCAAGCGAAATTTCACAATACGGTAACGCGCTCTCGATATCGCACGCAAATACTCGGCCAGCAGGCAGCGTACTGCTTCTCAGCCCTACCAAAGGGTTACCTGTACCTGTTACTGTTGCGGGCGCACGTCGCACGTGATGTGGGCAGAAATCTCGGATGATACCGCATTTTATGTCTAACCAGCGTTGTCCTGCTACTACCACTGAGGACGACTCGGAGGACGAGCTGGTGGGCCCTTCAAAGCAGCGGGTGGCGAGTGAACCCCAGGTATCCCATGGGACTGCCGGTGGGAGGTTCGACCGTGACGCATGGGACGAAGGTTTGGCGTAAGATAGAAGCGTACGCGCGTGCACGGCCAGAATGTACGTTCGAATGTCCACAAACGCAGAGCCGGTTATTTTGGCGGTCAGAGTTAGGAGTACGAGGGCTTCGGTTGGTGAGGGGGTAAAGGAATGTCGTGGAGGTGGGCGGCGCGATGATCGTCGACTCGGATGAGTGGTTGACTTGCTGGGGTTGCTGCTCTCTGTTTTCAGAGAGGCCGAACTGAGTCGCGCATATGACACGAGGGGAGGGAGTTCCAGAAGGCAAATGGTTTGCAGGGACGCAGTCGTCGAATTGGTAGTATCAATTCGGCAGAGTTCGATGGCATTCTCGGGACCTCGGATGAGTGCCAGGACGTTATCAGATAGGACGAGGAAGTCCGTGAGATAAGTTCGTCTCTGAGTGCTGCGAAGCTTGGCACTAAACATCAGCCGGATTTCCCAAAAGAACATTTGACGTTTGACTAACAGTTGTGACATGCCCCTTCTGCCAGTCAACCAGGAAGAGAACGTCTATCCCAGTGCCTTCGGGAGGTAACCCTGCTGCGACGATAATGTAAGGCCCGATCATTGACATATGCGTCTTGAGTCCAATATAGTGCGTCTCCGTTGCGGGTAACGCGATGTCTACGCACGGTTGTGATGCTAATGAATGAGGCGAGCCATCGTGGAATTCCAATAGTCGCAATTGAAAGGTGGCGTACTCTGGGCACCTACAATCATAGCCATGAGGAAACTCTACTCGGGCATGCATCTGGGATCAGACTTACCCAAAAAGTATAGCCAATAAATCCTCCTGATCTGAGTCGAGTGCGACTGCGAGGGGAATTAGATTCTCCTCAAACTGTATTTTCGCCCAACCATCACTCGGATTTCTCAAGTCAAGCCATTCATAACCCGCAACATGTCTGTACCCGTGTCGTCCACCAAAGTCCAAAGCGATTAAATAATCATCAGACAGAATGAAATCTGTGTTGCTCTTGCACGTGCGGGTGAGAACACGTGACGGGGAACGCAGATAAGCGCCAGGCTGGTGCCACGCGTCAGACCAGCGCTTAAGGGATTCAAGGCGGTGTGTGAGAGGAGGGCCAGACTGAAAGAGAGGGTCGTGGACACCAGCAAGTGCGGTATGAATGAGATATTGAAGAAGACAAGTGTCCTGAATAATGGCCTTGAATCTGCGACATGTCAGCAAGCACGAACCGAGGTCCCAGACATCCAGATCTGTAAAGATTTTCATAAGGAGTTCCGTAGGGAGGTCGAGGATGTGCGGCATTTCGGGATCTGAGAGAAGCAATGCACATATGCTTCGCTAGGGTGTTTTGTATTTATATGTTCGGGCTCCAAGCAAGCTGAGCGCGTGAGCGCTGACCTGTGCTTCCTTTGGGACGATTTGGAAGGAATGAATCAGCGGGCTCGCGTTACCGTCCCGAACACTTCCATATCTATCACCATCATCCTTTCATATGAATACGCGTTCCTTGCGACCTCAAATGTCCCGGCGTGCTCCGTAATCTCTCGGGTGTTGGCTTGGTCCAGTCCTTTTCTTTTTTCATTTTCTCAACGCTGTCCGCTATAGAGGGAATGAAACCCGCCGTTTTTCACGGACATATACTCACGCATCCTGTAAGGGAAATCGACATATAACTGCTGGGACATGGTAGTGCCGGCGGCCTCGGACCGTGCCTTCTCTCTTCCATAAAAGTGCCAGCGCAGCGTGTCATAATCGGTGTCAACAAGTCGCTTGCAGAACTGAGGTAGTATATCTAGACTGTAAATGGGCAATGCATGAGTACGTTACATAGAACACGTCCTAATAAGGTTCATTTTCCGGTCTCGTTTTCCCAGCTGCGTAAGATGATCAGTAATTGGACGTGTAGAGGGAGCATGGGGACACGTAGAACGGCTCACATGTTCATGAACAACTTCCACAGCACACTGAACATCAAGCCCTGTGCGCCGTTGGCAATGATCCTTGTCTTCAAACCCCTGCCCAACAGGCCGCGAATCCCATCCATCGCCACCACAGCACGGGCGGCGTCCAAGTACCCAATACGGGTTTCATTTACCTGTCTGTATGTCTTGACCACACGTAATGAGTTCGACACCGTGTCGGAGATGATAGATGCGACAAAGCCAATGAATGCCTGTCGTAGAATCTGCTGACCAAAAGTAGTTGGTGGCGGAAGAGATTTATCTAGTTGGTTATAAGTTCCGAACCACTACAAAAGGCTACTATCAGCGGATGGACGGATGGCAAGAGGTGTACTTACAGGGTAATGCCCGACGAAAGTTGCCGCAACTGTTGCCCATGCCCCGTACCATAAGGTTCCCACTCCATAAATTCTAATCTACGCTGGCATCATAAGTGTCATTCAGGCATACAATCAGAGACCGAAGTAAGCACCCTCTCCCTAAGGATACCCCACCCACGTTTCCCTTGTGTCTGCAATGTTGTTTTGACTGTATCGACTGGCATGAGAACCAATCGAAAGAGGGCCGCGGCAGCCGATGCAAAGGCGGTTTGGATGAACTTTGGGAGAGTGCGCATAAACGTGTTACTTTCTAGAAGCGCAAGGATGCCAGCGTTGGCGGCCGTGTCACCGAACCGAGAGACCGGGCCCTGCACAAGCGCGGCAGCAAGCCCTTGATAATACCGAGTAAAACCGCCATCGGCGTAGAGAGTATTGATGGCTTGCGTAGTGGAAGTTCCGTAGCGATATTGGTAGTTCATGACAGTACGTAGCGGCTAACTTTCTCTGTCAGTGAGGATAAGCGTATTCTCAAGAGCAAGGCAGACCATAAGGGTGAGGACTTGGAGTACCATGGCTGACAATGTTGATGAGATGTTAGATAATGTATGGCTCGGAAAAGAGTCGGCATCACCTGCAGCGCCACTTAGCCCACCTCCGAGAGCGCTCTTGAGAGCTTTCTTGAAATCGAACTATCCAAGGATGTCAAACCGTGTCTGGTGTGAGAGATAGTAGACTCACGCTAATATCGCAGGCATCGTAAAAGCCTTTAATGAAGAAGGCAAGGGCAATGATTCCTGCTGCCGTCCAGATGGTATACCAAAGAATCGTCCACAAAGACTGCTTCTTCTCGGGACCTGGGTTGCTGGCATCGGTATCGATTGTTGGCGAATCGTCATGTGTATCGCTCGTGGTAATATTTCCAGTTGTTTGCGAGTTCTCAACGCTCTGTTGTTGGGGAGGGAGTAGGGGCTGACGCTCTGGATCGTCCGTCAGTTGCGACATGGGAGAGATTTGTAAAGAGCACGAACGTTTCTCAGCTTTTGGTCTGCACTAGCCGACTAAGATGAGATGACCAAGAGCCGGACTAAGCCGTGACGCCAATCGTGAGAACAACATACTACTTTGGGTTGACGCTTCCTACGCGCGGTTCAGGTGTAGCAGAGCCCTCAACTGTGACCTTTACAATGGCATCAACCAGTGGATTACCCCCATTAGACCCCCTCTTCAAATCAAATGCGAAACGGACGTACTCCGTCTTTGCTTCTTATCCGGATGCTGGTTTAAGAGAGGAGGAAAAAAGGTGCGTCTGAATGACTTTGTTCCTCCGAGACTTCCAATGACATTCCACCAGCGCACGTTTACGTCTAGCGGTAAAAATGAACGATGAATACAAACACTACAAACAACTTCCCCCAGCCCTCGTTGGACAGCAGGTCCCGGTCGGGCCAGCGCGTCCCAAAGAGACGCGCAAAGCTATCACGGCTGGGCCGTCTTCAGAGACGACCCGGATGATAGCTTCCATCGACACGACTCCAGAACAACGAGTGTCAACATTTACTAATGGCTCAAAGCTCTCGCAAGCACTCACGCTACACAAAACTACGCGGACTGTCAAGCCAACATATCACGCACCATGGAAGCTCGTGCGCGTTATTTCTGGGCACTTGGGTTGGGTGCGCAGCGTTGCCGTCGAGCCGGGTAACAAATGGTTTGCAACTGGTGCAGGGGACCGCGTCATCAAAATTTGGAACCTCGCGTCGGGTGAGCTGCGACTGTCGCTCACTGGTCACATCTCCACTGTACGTGGGCTCGCGGTGTCGCCCCGTCATCCGTATCTCTTCTCGTGCGGTGAGGACAAGGTACGCTTCTTCCAGAGCTCTCTGCAGGCGACCCAACCGTTGACGCGCGCCTGGCTTAGATGGTAAAATGTTGGGATCTCGAAGCTAACAAAGTCATTCGTCACTACCATGGCCATCTTTCTGGCGTCTACTCCCTCAGCCTTCACCCGACACTCGATGTCCTCGTGACATCTGGCCGTGACGCGTCAGCGCGCGTCTGGGACATGCGGACCAAGGCACAGATACACGTCCTTTCAGGACACACGGCCACTGTCGCGGACGTTAAATGCCAGGATTCGGATCCTCAAGTAATTACGGGCAGCATGGACTCCACTGTGCGGTGAGTGAATGCCACTATGGCTTGCCTCGTCGCGGTCTGACGTTGCGCTTGTAGGTTATGGGACTTGGCGGCAGGTAAAACGATGGTGACGCTGACTCACCATAAGAAGTCAGTACGCGCGATCACCATCCACCCAACAGAGTATTCCTTTGCTACTGGTTCGGCGGGGGGGAATAACATCAAGAAGTGGAAGTCTCCCGAAGGTGCCTTCGTCTTCAATTTTGGAGGACACAACGCGATCATCAACACGTTGTCCGTTAACTCTGAAGGGGTGTTCTTCTCCGGAGGTTCGTGTCTCTTTTTATTTATTGTCTATATGCTTGCTCAATGAAGACTCCGCACAATAGCCGATAATGGTTCAATCACATTCTGGGACTATGCTACTGGGACGCCGTTCCAGAATATGGAGGATGTACCACAACCGGGTTCACTCGAGGCTGAGGCAGGCGTATTCTGTTCGACGTTTGACATGACGGGCACGCGTTTGATTACCGGTAGTGCGGACAAGACGATCAAGGTATGTGATCAAGTTATTGTCACATGCTGACCTCTGATGGATCCTCCTTTTTCAAAAATCAGGTCTACGCAGAACAGACGTCATGATTGGCATTTCCGAGTGTCCTTGGTCCTGTACGCTATCGACGTATTTCTCGCCATTCCACTGTATGTCTACCGAATATCAGTTACGAGCATTCGGTTCCCTCTGAGCGTGACGCGCTTTTGGTCAGAAAGAGACAAGGTTCTGTATGTCTTCAATACCAAACTACGCCGACTGGACTCTTTGGGATAAGAGAATGTGATGCACTTATCGTAGTAGATACACAATGGGCTACATGAGCAGTATCTCACACCTCTCTTATTCACACCCTGAAATGACTTCTTTTACCACTTCTCGTGAGCAGGCCGGACTATAGCGAGAGCGTCAATCCTCAGCCGAGTAGAAATATTGGCGATAATATGCTTACGATCGAGCTCCCAGGTCCAGGCAGAGCGGTCCTGATTAGCAAGGTAGAGGTACGACTATGTGAAAAGGGTGGTAAGGACGGCGTCGGAAGGATTATCGTAGGAACCGACCTTGGCGATACTCTCGGGTGAAAGCGAGCCATCCCGGTTGGCCGCCCATTCCTCGCCCTTTCTCGATGTAGTCGCATCGGTGGCTATGCCTGGCACATCGCGGAATTTTTATATGAGCGTCTGGCAATATGTCATTTAAGAATAGACATACCTCCGTCGATGATCACCTACAGAACGCATGCGAGAAGTAAATCGTCAATAAATCGCAAAAAAAAATAGAGAAAAGAGGATCCAAACAACAGGGACACATACATGCGCTACCTGTCAAGATTGATTAATCAGTGGGTGCTGCAGGGAGGTAGAAACTAAGACGAGAGGGAGAGAGGGAGCGCATACATGAATGTTTTCCTTCCCAAATTCCTTATTCAAACTTTGCGAAAGCGACCTAAGCGCAAACTTGGCAGCCGAGAATGACGCCGTGGTCGTATTACCGCGCAAGGATGCGGTAGCACCAGTGAAGAGGAGCGTGCCACGTTTACCGCGCCCCTCATTATCGTCGATAGACTGGCCTTGGAACGCTGTGATCGCCTCGCGAGCGAACGCAAAGGCGGCCTTGAAGTTCGTATCCGTCACTTTGTCGACTTCGTCCTCGGTGATCTGCAAAAAGGGTTTCCATATGCCGAAACCTGCGTTGTAGAGCGCTACACGGATGTCGGATGTCGGCCAGTGTGTGCGTACGGCGCGGAAGGCGGTTTGGACTTCTTTGTAGGTGTAGTTGGATATCGGGAACGCGGCTGCCTGTGTTGTTGATGATGATGATGATGATGCAGCAATCAATATAAGGGAGAGGGAAAAAAGGAATCGGGGGCGTACGTCTGTGTCCCCTGTCTTGAGCTCTGCAGCGAACTTGTGGAGATTGGCACTCTCGCGCGAAATCAACGCAATATTATATCCAGCCTTGGCAAAGAGGCGTCTGATGGCGGGGGCAGCGTAGTGAGTAATCGTGCATCACGGCTGAGGGTGAGGGCGACATACGCCGAGGCACCACCTGTACCAGAGGAGTTCCCAATACCGGCGACAACAAAGATGGGACGAATGGACATAACAAGATGACAAATTGTGATGCAGCCGTAGGCCACAATGCACTCGCATTATATACTGCGGAAATTCCAATGGCACAGTAAATGCTTCATCATCGTCTCAGTCAGCACCGGCCTTCAAAAGCCAAGTCAGGGCAAGTCAGCGTTGCCAGCACGCTAAGATAACTGAGATAAACGTGGGAAGATAAGCCTAATATGGCAAATCTCCCCACGCGATTCCATCTGGGCCTGGGCCGTCACAGTGTGGCATCCTCGCAGCACTCCCCAAGCGACCCCCCGTCTCATCGCTAGCTTTCATGGCAGCCCCGCGTCATGATTTAGACAAATCTCACCCTCCTACTCCCGCTCACGGATCTTCACACAAGCCTCTCACAATAGAGAGCGTAACCCATTTACACAAGTTCATCGGTTATGTGCTCGAGGAGGAAACTAGCTTTCGTGACGCCGATAAGGACGCGTGGATCAGCGGTATCGAAAGTGCCCTGAATGACTTTGCGAGAGAAGTCGATGCGGGAGCGTGGTTGTCAGGCATACGACGCGCGAGGGTTTTAGAGCAGAAACGCAAGGAGCAGGCCGCGGTTGAAGCCAAGAAGCGGGAACAGGAACGCATCGCAAAGGAGAAAGAGACGGAAGCTCGGAACAACAAGGCCAAGTCTCGCACAACTGCGCCCGCGGACTCGGTAAAGTCTTCTGCTCTTGCGAAAGAGGCGGATCCGACAGTCGCGGCCGAGGCCAAGACCGAAATCTCGCACATTACACGCAAGCCCCCTTCTGAGGAGGCTAACCGTAACCTGCGTGCGCTGCAGCAACTTCGAAATCTTGCAAAGACACGTCGACAATCCTCTTCTGATGATCAAAAGCGTGCGCCTCATCTCCTGCTCACGGTCGTCTTACCCGACGCACCGTCCTCACCGCCGCCTGCTCCTGGCGTCGCTACGGGCGATACTACTGCCCCGAGGTGTACGTTTACACCGTATGTTTACTCTCTGCCAGCTCCAGATCTATTCGGAGAAGACCCGGATGACAACTGTGAGACTGTGGTGAACAGCACCTTGTATGGCTTTAGGGACTGGGACGGTGCGTTGCAACTTTCCACTCCACAGTGCCGTCAACTGACTCCACAAAGTGAACTTCCTCGAGGCTCAGGAGGACATAGAACTCATCGGCGGCACATTCTCGCTGAATAAGGTGCTCTCGGCTGACGAGCATGCATCCCTCGTGCGCGTCCTCCGACTATCTACCTATACCCTCCTTTCTCTCCTGCTGGAACAAAAATTTCTTTCCAGCTCCTCCATTGAACTCCACTATCCTAAATCCGCCCCGCCACCAATCTCAATTCCCCCACCGACAACCACACTCACTCACCGAAATTCAGCTCCCGATGTACAAGCAGAGGCGAAGCCGCGAAAGCGGGACATCCTTCGTCAAGGAATCTGGTCTCTGCTCCATAAACGCTTACACCGTTATGCGACTCTTGACACGTCTGACCCTCGGGGCGTCTCGCTTGATCTCCCCCGCCCTGAGCCGGATGTCCCCAAAACGCCGCGTGCCTCGCTCGATGGATCCCCTACCTCGCCATCACGACAACGCCGCTTCTCCATCTTCGGTGGGGATCGTGCCCCTCCACCTTCCCCCGCCGCACTGGCACCACCTGAACCGTCGCCTGACCAAGCTTTCCAAAGTGCACTGCATCGCATCGAAGAAAGCAAAGGCATGCTATCCGCTTCTCCTGGCCTCGTCTTTCCACCACCCCGACTCCTTGTGCGTCTCGCAGAGTCGGAAAAGGAACACCCCAGCCGCCATCTGACAGGCGAAGAGCGAACCGGTCTAACCAGCATTCTCGGATGGGAGGGCAAGAAGGCTGCCGGACGCGGTAATTTGATTAGTACGGCTGCCTTCCTCCGACAGCAGCAGCTCTCGCTCCTCTATTCTGAGCACGTTTATGGTCCCGATAGAACGTCTGAAGCCTCGGCAGACGGTACATTAAACAAGCCGGTGGGAGGGGAACCCAAAGAGAGAACGTATGTGCACTGTGGGACCCCTGTGCAGTGGCTCACGTATGTGTACTACGCGAGCGGTTACCACGACCAGAGCCTTGGAAACATGGTTACATCGATGTGCGTACGGGCTGACGAACCATGCGCACAGCCGGGTTGCAAGGCACGCCGACGACAACATGAGGGAAGATGGATCCACGGCGGGATTCGCGTGGTGGTGCAGACGGAAGCGCGGGACCCTTCTGCATCGCTCGACGTGCATTCGGAAGATATCGAGATGTGGCAGAGTTGTAAAATCTGTCGAAAGTCAACAGCACAATGTAAAATGTCTGATGGCACCTAGTGAGTTGCTCTTCTTGACTACTGCGAGGTTTCAAGACGGTGACCTCCTTGGTCTAGTTTATTCTCATTCGCAAAGTTTCTCGAATTATTATTGTATTCATCGACCATATGTACCCTCTCTCAACCGCTCTGCGCACACACGTCCCCTTCGTCACCCAGCAGCATATCACCATCATCACTTCCAGCTTCGCGATTAAACATCATACGTCACTTTTCACACAAGTCTTATCAGGTTTCCTTCACGCTCTCTTTGATCGATGATATCTTTGATCTCCGAATGCCAAGGCTTCAGTTCTCGAGAGATGGATGGGTAGAGAAAACGCCACCGGCTATGACTTCCAATACCATAATTGACGACACGGACAAGAAAGAGCTGAGACTCGAGATCAAGCGTTGGTGGCAAGCTGTAGCCGAGCACCTAGACAAAGTGGTCAGTCCTTTTCCTAATTCCTACGCGCCAGACCTGAATCTCCCGGCAGGAGGTAGAGTTTACCGTATTTACTGGAGCGAAAAGTCTACCTCGTTTGCCCTCCGATGATGATGCATGGGAGGGTGATCCGCCGGAGGACCCGTCGGAGGAAGGGGATGGACTCACCCCCAAAGGACTTCTCCCTGTATCCCTTCCCCCGACACCATGCCACTCAGCCGAGCCTTCCTCCTCTTCGATATCCACCATAAAACCTACGCCAACGCACTCAGGATCTGACACCTCTTTCCAAACCATCAACTCCGATGACCTCAGTGACACATCGTCCCTCCAATTTCTAACGAACATGCGTTTTGCATTTCAACGTGCCGAGCAGGCGCTGTACTTCCAACTACGCGACACGCCAAATTCTGCGCTGAATAACGTACGGCGAGAGTTCCATTCTGCGGCGCGCGGCGCAAACAAGCGTTTGGCTGCGTGGGAGGCAAAGCATGTATCAAAGGATGCGCGTCCGCGTCTTGCGGCTGACCGCGAAGCTATTCAAGAGCCTCTTTGGTGGCACTCCGGGTTTCATGCCGTTCCTGGTGGGAACGTGATCGTGCAGGAGGAAGACTGGGGTAGCATTATCGCATTTACTCTCAGGTATGTCATGGCTGTGTTCTGCGTCGAGCGGAGACTTAGACCGATTGGGTATAGTTCGTCCGACTATCAGCGCGAGCTCGCTAACCTGATGAATCCTCGCGCATTACGTTCACCTATTGCACATCCACATTCGCCGCCCCTACCTGCGTCACCACGACAACAATTCACGATGTCGTCGCTTGGTCGATCCTCTGCTTCCGGTAGCACATCATCCTTCAAGTTCTTTAGTTCATCCCACAAGCCTGATCCGGACCGGGAAGACTCGGTGTGGGACGAGCCAGAGGCGTATTCGGCTGTAGTTACTCGCAAGGAGCATCCGCGGGATCCGACGGCGCTGCTATCGTTGCGTGAGGTGCTGCGACATAAAGTGCCTGTGGATAGTAACTCGCAGAGCGCGCAATCATCATCGTCGATCACCGTTTCTCGCCTGGGTAACAATTCGGCACCGCGCTCTGCTTGGGCCAAGCCCGCGGTTGAGGTTAACATGGCTGCTGTGGATGGACAGGTAACGGGTATGCCAGAAGCGGTCATCACCGCTGGTCGGATTTTGCATGAGCTCGATGGCGCGTCGGTCCTCTCGTCCAAGGGCAGTACCGATTCGGCGACATCGGGGTTCATAGAAACGAACGTCCATCGCGGCAAGACGTCCTCCATACTCTCACAAGTCTCATTAGAGAGTCTCGACGCGATTGGCGCGGCCCCAAATCATGCTGTGTTGGGGGACAGGGACAAATACGTCCCCGTCTCGCCCGCACAGCGCGCGGCTGTTCCGCCGGAGCAGCGGGAGCGTGCGAATAAAGCCGGGGGGTTGCTGGTCGATCCGCGCTCGCGGAGTTCGACTATGAGCACAACGCAAGATTCGATCGATCGCGATCGCGAGTCGGAAGCGGCGACAAATGCAAGCGACAGCTTCATGCTCTCATGGACGAACAGTCTCACAAACGCGATGCGATACATGCTCAAAGCCGATCTTCCCTCTCAGCCCGCCTCGCCACCGACGAAGAACCATCACGGGTTGTTATACGCCGACCCGATGACGATCGACGAGCGTCCGCATATCAAGTATGATTGGACGATCGGCAAGAGACTCAAGTTTAGCTGTACGGTGTATTATGCGAAACAGTTTGATGTGCTGAGGAGAAGGTGTGGGGTTGAGGAAGTTTTTGTGAAGAGCATGGCGAAATGCGAACCGTGGAAGGCGCAGGGAGGGAAGAGCCGGTCGAATTTTTGGAAGACGTCGGACGATCGATTCATCATCAAGACGCTGGTCAATGCGTGGAACGTCGCCGATTTGTACGTACTGTAGTCCTCTTTTCTTTTTCCCTGATGGGTTGGCTAACCGAACTTGAACAACATCGCGCGGGGAAAAAAAGCCAAGTTCTCATCGACCTCGCACCTTCCTATTTCCTGCATATGGATTCAACAGCGAATCGAGCGTCGATACTCGCGAAACTGCTCGGCTTCTATACTGTCGAAGTTCGTAACTTGGACACCGGGACCGTGCAAGCGAAGGCAGATCTCCTCGTGATGGAGAATTTATTCTACAGCCAAAAGCCTACAAAAACGTTTGACCTTAAAGGTATCCAGGGCCGTAGAGTGAAGGCCAGTTCGAACTCTGCTGCATCAAAGACGCTGTTTGATAGCGAGTGGATAGAAGGTCAGTGTTTCTCGACATTCATCTCGCGTTGACGACATTTTTACGGTACTTCCGCAGGCCAACAACGAGCTCTCACACTAGTTAACCCGGTTTCCAAAGCGATCTTGCAGGAAGCTACGAAAGCGGATTGTGATTATCTCTCGAAGAGCAATATAATGGACTACTCGTACGACTACTAATTACATTACCTGTTCTCCTCTCTCTTCTTCTCTTCTTTTACTCACGAGGGTCTTTTTCTTTTTCTCAGGCTGCTGCTCGGCATTGATGAAGAGAGAAAGCAGATTCATTGTGGTCTTGTGGACACCATCGGCAGCTATACATTTGCGAAGACTTTGGAGTACAAGGCGAAGGGACTTTCGGGGAAAGAAGGCAAAAATATCACGGTTGTCCCTCCTCAAGAGTACCAAGAGCGCTTTGTGTCCGCTTTGGATAGCTATTTCATGGCTTGTCCAGGTACGTAAATGCGCAATGTGTGGGATTAGATTTGCTCTAACGGGCACTTATTTGATTGATCTTTTTGTTGTTATAGATAAATGGACTAAACCGGTCGATGAAACGAAGTTGATACATGATCCGACGCTCTTACCTAGCGTTCTTTGACACCATCCATTTATCATATCTGATCCCGCCGTTTGAGGGTAAGAACTACAGTAGGAGTGATCATAACACTACGTTGTATACACGAATATGATGGACTGGCTGTCCCGGGCCTTCTCGACGATGATATCATGGTGATATAACTATGCGTTTTGTTTTTGCATGTTCATTATTCTGTGGAATGCAGGCAGTTCAACTCAGACTTGGATATAATATACAAACACATTTCCCTGATCTCACGATGGCTGTCATAGTCACGTGCCAATGGCCGCTCTGCGTATTGAGTCCGAGTCCGATGGACGTCCATCAACAACTCGATGGGAGTAACTTGAACGTCACGGTCGCGACGGCGCCCATCTCCGAGTCGTTATGTCATTCATCAGAAACTTTCAAGGTACAGTACTTCCATTACAGCAACCTCACAACACTCAACATTAGTTCATCAGCCTCATCTGTCCCACCCTCGAGGTCGTCCATCGAGGATGGCCGGAGCCTGCGTCGGGCGCTATTGTTGAACGGTAGTTAGCTGCTATGCATGGTGTCATGAAGGAATACTGGTGCGCACGATTCGTTCTACTCACATGTTTATTTCCGATTATTTTATTTCAAGTTCATATGTACGGTTCTCAGATTAATCCTCCCTAACGAGTTCAATAATACCACCAAACCGTCGTCGGGAGATGCTGCGCAAGCCCCAGCTCGACTCACTGTGTCACCACACTCCCCATTCATTCTCGCACATGATATCTCCCGTGGTATTTTACAACCTGTCATCGCCAGCATCAACGCCCTGCCCATGGTCATGGTCATGTGAGTTCCTCTCTTCGACGTTTTCGTATCTAATTTCTTAGGACGACGCGCCAATCAACGTCAATTGACGACCGTTACCCTCTTCTTGACCTATCGGGGTATTTCAGGTACGGACTTATCCTTGCTATTGTCGTGGATTGGAAAGTCTCTTTTCAGGGTAGATACAGTCTACAGATTGGCTATCTACATTGAATTGATGGGGAGAGGGGACATTAAGAGTGGCGTGTCGCCATTGTCTTTGGTGCGTACAGTCTTGTGAGGGAAGAAAAGGATAGGGTGACTACTACAGTACTGCTGTGCCAGGGCCATAGCGGCCACACAGTATCTGTCATTGGTGGCGTCTTCGATAGAACCGGTCCTGAGATTGTACAATATGATCCCGATTCTGTATTGTCGGAGGGATCACATTGCATCTCTTCATTTGACTCAGAGACGCACGCTCAGCAATGACTGCCAGTGAACACCCAGCACTGACTGGGAGGGAATTCCTTGTGCAAGATCCGATTCCTGCCTCGGGCTCATCTACTGTGATCCCACAAAAGCGGTCGAGCGCTCAACCGCAGCGCTCATCAATCTCCCACCAATTACAGTACGCCCCATCGTTTTTGGCATACTGTGATTAGAGTTTGTTATACCGATAAGCAACGTGGTCATCACGGTGCACGTACCCTCCATTTCAAGCCTCTGAGGCTCTGCCACTGTGACCGCATCCCATTATCTCCCCACCATTTCCTCCCAGAGAACCAACTCTCCCTTCCATTCCCACATTTCTTCCCCCACTTTTGACATGAGTGACCAGTCAGGATCGTCACGTTTGCGTGTGCTCTTTGAGGCCGCTTTGGAGGACTACAAGCAGCAGACGGGCATAGAATTGGCCGAACATCCTCTCGCCGAGCGCCTTCGGGATTGTGACACCGTCGAGTCCGTTACCGCTATTCTTCGTGAACAAGCGCAAGACTTCAAGGAATTCCGGGAAAAGGACAAAGTCTTGAAGCCGCTCAAAAATGTCTTGACCGTTTTGCATATACTTTCCTCTGTTGCCGATCTTTCTCGGGGTCACGGCTGGGTATGTCCGTAGGGGCCGAAAGGGTGTTTAACGTCTCTGATTCTCATCCTATAGCATCTCTCGCCCGTGAAAGCAATACAGACTGGCCTCGGTGTTCTACTTTCCGTATGTACCTATATTTAGTCTTGGAGCGCGCATCGTTGTAATATTTAAACGTATTAGGCGGTCAAGGGTGTCATAGATGACTACAGTGCCCTGGCCGATTTGCTCGAGTCGATTGGGCACTTCCTCAATCGCCTCGAAATCTATACCGAGATCCCTCACACAAAAGCCATGGATGAGATGATTGTCAAGATTCTCGTGGAGCTGCTCTCTACGCTCGCGTCGACGACCAAAGAGACAAAGCAGGGAAGACTTAGTGAGTCCATCGTCGGTGAGGGAATTTATTACCTGACTTATAAATGAAGGAAAATTTGTTCGGAAGCTTCTTGGCGAGAAGAAAATGGAGGCGATGGTCCAGAGGCTGGACCGATTGACGCACGACGAGGCTCGACAAACGGTAGCACAGATCCTCAAGGTCGTCCATGGTCTTGTCGAGAATATGAAGGTGGTAATGGACGGTGAGCAAATCCACCAGCTTGTCTCCTGCTGGGTGTTGAGGATATTTCCCTGTAGACGGCGAGGTATCGGTTGGCCATCTTAAGGAAACGCTCGGTATGTTTTTCAGGCCACAATCAAGTGATCGTATTTCTGACTGAGCATCAGAAACTATGCATCAAGTCGCGAATGATTTGAACAAGACGAAGCGTGAGCCATTTTTGATGTTGTGGTAGCTGACTGGGATCACCGAGATTGTCCAACAGGTGACAGCTTACAGAAAGATATTTTCGGGTGGCTATCACCACCTGATCCGTGGAAGAACCATCATGCTGCCTGCGAATCACGCCATCGCGGGACTGCAGAGTGGTTCATTCAGGGCAACACTTTTTCAGAATGGAGAACGTCCGAAGTCCCGGGTTCGCTTCTATGGGTCCACGGGAAACGTCTGTTAATCCCCAGCTTTTGCGCCGGATCAACAGAGACTAAATATATTCTTTGGTTTCGCAGCGGGCGCTGGAAAGAGCGTCTTTTGGTACGAGAAATATTTATATTTCCGTCTCGGGAAAACTGATCGTGTTCGTCAGTTCCACAATCATCGAAGACATCCGTGCCATGCAGAAAGCTGGACTCGCGTCATTAGCATTTTTCTACTGTGATTTTAGGGAGGACCGAAAGACGGAATTGCGCGGACTGCTCTCGTCCTTCCTGGTCCAACTTTGTCACCAATCCGACTCCTACTTCGATATTCTTTCCAACTTCTACTCGGAACATGACAACGGTTTGCGTCCTCCCAGCGACAATGCACTTGCGGGATGTTTAAAGGACCTACTCAACCTCCCCGAACTGGCACCAGTCTATCTCATTGTGGATGCCTTGGACGAATGTTCAAACCCATCTGTCGTCCGATCTCCCCGTGCCAAAGTCCTATACCTCATAGAGGAACTTGTCACAATACAAATTCAGAATCTGCGCGTATGCGTCACCAGCCGACCGGAATTTGATATCAAAGATGTTCTCGATCCCTTAACTTTCCGCTCTGTTTCCCTGCATGATGAGAGTGGACAAAAGAGGGATATTGAGGACTATATCAAGTCGGTCATTAACACACGTACAACAAAAAGGTGGAAAGAAGAGCACAGGAAACTGGCCGTCGACGTCCTCACGGAAAAATCGAATGGGATGTAAGACGTCGATACTGAACTCTTGATGACTCTTGCTCATTTCTGTGATGTAGGTTCAGATGGGCGGATTGTCAGTTGGTCCACATTTGCGACTGCATCCCAGCACGTATCCAGCATGCACTGGCCGAGTTACCAGAGACGCTGGACGAGACATATGAACGTACCCTGCAAAGGATCAATAAGGCAAACTGGGAATTCGCCCATCGCATGTTTCAGTTCGTCTCAGTGGCCTCCCGCCCACTTCACGTCAAGGAATTGGCCGACTTGCTCGCATTCGATTTCGAGGCAGGATCAATACCGAAATTTTATAAGGATTGGCGCCTGGAAAATCCAGCGGATGCCGTACTGTCTACATGTTCCACTCTACTTGCCATTGTCAACGACGAAGGTCCCCCCGTCATACAATTCTCACATTTTTCCGTCAAGGAATTCTTGACGTCCACCCGCCTTGCCGAAGCAACCGACATTATTTTCCGCCGTTATCATGTTTCTATGACACCTGCGCATACCCTTGTAGCACAAGCCTGTTTGGGCATTCTGCTACATCTCGATAAGGATGTCACCAGGGACAGTCTGGAAGATTTCCCTCTCGCTGAATATGCTGCGATGCACTGGGCTGATCATGCCCGGTTCGAGGACGTGTCGCGAAATGTGGAGGATGGGATGAAACAACTAATTGACCCGAGCAAACCACACCTTGGCATCTGCGTCTGGATATGTGACCCAACAGTTTCGGTACGGGAACAAATGACACGAAACGAAACGCCGCAGCCATCTCCCCGAACCTCCTTGCATTATGCCGCTTCTTGGGGCTTACATACTGTTGTAGAGTTCCTCATCATCGAGCACTCACAGGATGTGCGCTCTCGAGGCTCCACCGTCGACAATGAGACTCCGTTGCATCTAGCCTCGAAAAATGGACATGTGAAAGCTGCTTGCAAGCTTATTGAGCGCTGCGCGGATCTGACAGCCCAGAATATTCACGGGAACACACCATTACATGTCGCATCGTATCACGGACAAGTAAACGTTGGCCGCATGCTTATTGAGCGCGGCGCGGATGTGACAGCCCAGAACAATAATGGAGAGACCCCATTACATTTCGCGTCGCAAGCGGGACAAGTAGACCTCGCTCGCATGCTTATCGAGCGTGGCGCGGATTTGACAGCCCAGAACAATCGCGGGCATTTTCAGACCCCGTTACATTTCGCGTCGTATTATGGAAAAGTAGACGTCGCTCGGATGCTTATTGAGCGTGGCGCGGATGTGACAGCCCCGGGCCGGAACAATCTCAGGCAGACCCCATTACATCTCGCGTCGATAACGGGACAAGTAGACGTCGCTCACATGCTTATTGAGCGCGGCGCGGATCTGACAGCCCAGAATATTCACGGGAACACACCATTACATGTCGCGTCGTATCACGGACAAGTAAACGTTGGCCGCATGCTTATTGAGCGCGGCGCGGATGTGACAGCCCAGAACAATAATGGGGAGACCCCATTACATTTCGCGTCGGAAGCGGGACAAGTAGACCTCGCTCGCATGCTTATCGAGCGTGGCGCGGATTTGACAGCCCCGAACAATGGCGGGTATTTTCAGACCCCGTTACATTTCGCGTCGTATTATGGAAAAGTAGACGTCGCTCGGATGCTTATTGAGCGTGGCGCGGATGTGACAGCCCCGGGCCGGAACAATCTCAGGCAGACCCCATTACATCTCGCGTCGATAACGGGACAAGTAGACGTCGCTCACATGCTTATTGAGCGCGGCGCGGATCTGACAGCCCAGAATATTCACGGGAACACACCATTACATGTCGCGTCGTATCACGGACAAGTAAACGTTGGCCGCATGCTTATTGAGCGCGGCGCGGATGTGACAGCCCAGAACAATAATGGGGTCTCCCCTTTACATCTCGCGTCGCTAAAGGGACACCTAGACGTTGCTCAAATGCTTATCGAGCGTGGCGCGGATCTGACAGCCCAGAACAATTACGGTTCGACACCATTACATATGGTGTTGCATGGGGGGAAAGTAGATGTCGCTCGCATGCTTATTGAGCGCGGAATGGAATTGACTGTCCAGGACAATGTCGGGTTGACACCATTACATCTCGCGTCATATTCAGGACAAGCAGACGTCGCTCACATGCTTATTGAGCGCGGCGCAGATCTGACAGTCCAGGACAATGTCGGGTTGACACCATTACATCTCGCGTCGCAAAAGGGACAAGTAGACGTTGCTCGCATGCTTATTGATCGTGGCGCGGATCTGACAGCCCAGAATAATGACGGGGAGACCCCATTACATCTGGCGTCAGCTCCACCATTATGGGCCCAGATTTCACCATGGAAGTATGCAGAAGTTGCTCAAATGCTTCTCAAACATGGGGCAGACGTCAATGCCCGGAATAAAAATGGATTGACTCCATTTGTTCTTGCATTGCAACGTGGGCTTGAGGAAGTCATACATGTCCTTGTCCATCATGGCGCCGATTCAGGTGCCTTCGACAACGCAACTTGAATTGCATTCTGGGCGGTATGTGATATGATTATTATCTTATTTATTTAACTTACTGTTGAACGTTGAACCATCAGGCTGGCACCTGATATGGCAATATGGTTGCGTGATAAGATAAGATAATTTCGACTAGCCCCATGTCACGTGGAGCGATACGGCCATTCCTCTTTCAGTACTCCCTCTCAACTTACCCACAACCTGCGAACGAAATGCCACCCTTCTTGCCCTCATTACTCCATCTTTTCTCCTCCTCTTTCTTCCCTTTCTCTCTCCCTTCTCGTCCGCAGGCAACTGTAACCACCCGGCTTTTCCTACAGTTTTCTTCAACGACTGGCGCAGCGATGATACCCAGACCCACTCCTTCCTGGCGTTTTTATCACCATCACCTCTTTACATTACAAACTCGGTTCTCGTAGTAGGAACTTCGCGCGTATTCGAATGAGCCGTCCTCGTCTTCGCGTTGAATTACTTTCTTTTCTCTTCGCGTGCTCTCGTGCTCATTCTCTTTCGTCCCAATCCCGACTCCCTCGAAACTTTCAATTTAGACGCCGCGGAACCGCCGTCCATACCGTCCCCGCCGTTGTCTCTCCGTCGTCATACTTCTCGGTTTCACCACTTGTCCTCTCTTCAGTCTCTCCCCTCCTTCCAAACCATCAACTCCGATGACCTCAGTGACACGTCGTCCTCCCAACTTCTAACATGCGTTTTGCATTTCAACGTGCCGGCGTGGCACTGTGCTCCCAATTACACGACACGCCCAACTCTGCGCTGAGTTACGTACGACGAAAGTTCCATTCTGCGGCGCGCGGCGCAAGCAAGCGTTTGGCTGCGTGAGAAGCAAACCGTGTGTCAAAGGATGCGCGTCCGTGTCTTGCGGCTGATCACAAAACTATTCAAGAGCTTCATTGGTGGCACTCCGGATTTCATGCGTCCCTGATGGGAACGTGATCGTGCAGGAGGAAGATTGGGGTAGCATTGTCGCATTTATTCTCAGGTGAGTCACTGCTTTGTTCTGTGTCGGGCGAGGAGACTTAATTAAACCGGTTGGTCATAGTTCGTTCGACTGCTAGCGTGAGCTCGCGAACCTGATGAATCCTCGCGCATTACGTGCCCCTATTGCACACCCACATTCACCGCCGCCACCTGCGATACCACGTCAACAACACACGATGTCGTCGCTTAGTCGATCCTCTGCTTCCAGCCGCACATCATCCTTCAAGTTCTTTAGTTCGTTCCAGAAGCCTGATCCGGACCGGGAAGACTCGGTGTGGGACGAGCCAGAGGCGTATTCGGCTGTGATTACTCACAAGGAGCATCCGCGGGATCCGACGGCGCTTCTACCGTTGCGTGAGGTGCTGCGACATAACGTGCCTGTGGATAGCCCGCAGAGCGCGCAGTCATCGTGAATCACCGTTTCTCGCATGGATAACAATGCAGACACCGCCCTCTGCGTGGGCCAAGCCTGCGGTCGAGGTTAACATGGCTGTTGTGGATGGACAGGTAACGGGTATGCCAGAAGCGGTGGTTACCGCTGGTCGGATTTTGCATGAGCAGGATAGCACTTCGGTCCATTCGTCCAAGGGCAGTACCGATTCGGCAACATCGGGGTTATAGAGGCGAACGTCCATCGCGGCAAGACGTCCTCCATACTCTCACGAATCTCATTAGAGAGCCTCGACGCGATTGGCGCGGCCCCGCGGGAGCGGGAGCGTGCGAATACAGCTGGGGGGTTGCTGGTTAATCCGCGCTCGCGGAGTTCGACGGTGAGCACAACGCAAGGTTCGATCGATCGCGATCGCGAGTCGGAAGCGGCGACGAACGCAAGCGACAACTTCATGCTCTCATGGACGAGCAGTCTCACAAACGCGATGCGATACATGCTCAAAGCTCATCTTCCCTCTCAGCCCGCCACACCACCGACGAAGAACCATCACGGCCTGTTATACGCCGACCCGATGACGATCGACGAGCGTCCGCATATCAAGTATGATTGGACGATCGGCAAGAGACTCAAGTTTAGCTGTACGGTTGTATTATGCGAAACAGTTTGATGCGCTGAGGAGAAGGTGTGGGGTTGAGGATGTTTTTGTGGGGAGCATGGCGAAATGCGAACCGTGGAAGGCTCAGGGAGGGAAGAGCCGGTCGAATTTTTGGAAGACGTCGGACGATCGGTTCATCCATCATCAAGACGCTGGTCAATGCGTGGAACGTCGCCGATTTGTACGTAGTCCGAGTCCTTTTTTCTTTTCCCTGATGGTCGGCTAACTGAACTTGAACGACATCGCGAAAGAAGAAGAAAAAGCCAAGTTCTGATCGACTTCGCACCCTCCTATTTCCTGTATATGGACTCAACCACGAATCGAGCGTTGATTCTCGCGAAACTGCGCTGCTTTTATACTGTCGAAGTTCGCAACTTGGACATGATCGGGACCGTGCAAGCAAAGGCGGATCTTCTCGTGATGGAGAATTTATTCTACCGCCAGAAGCCGACGAAAACGTCCGACCTCAAAGGTATCCAGGGCCGTAAAGTGAAGTCCGGTTCGAATTCTGCTGCATCAAAAGGCGCTGTTTGATAGCGAGTGGATAGAAGGCCAGTGTTTCTTGACATTCCTCCTGTTCCATTCATCTTGAGTTGACGACATTTTTAGTTTACTACCGCAGGCCAACAACGCGCTCTCACACTAGTCAACCCGGTTTCCGAAGCGATCTTGCAGGAATCTAGGAAATCGGATTATGATTTTCTCTCAAAGAGCAATATAATGGACTACTCGTACGACTATTACATTGCCTGTTAACCTCTCTCTTCTCGTCTTTTACTCATGCGGGTCTTTTTTCAGGCTGCTGCTCTCTTCAGATTCATTGTGGCCTTGTGGATACCATCAGCAGCTATATGAATGCGAAGACTCTGGAGTACAAGGAGAAGGGACTTTCGGGTAAAGATGGCCAAAATATCACGGTTGTCCCTCCCCACGAGTACCAAGAACGGTTGTGTCCGCTCTGGATAGCTACTTCATGGCGTGTCCAGGTGCGTAAATGCGCATGTGGGACTAGATCTTGTCTAACGGGCACTTCTTTGATCTCTTTGTTGTTTTAGATAGATGGACCATTTATCATAGTACCTGATCCCGGCGTTTGAGGGTAAGAACTAGGAGTGATCATAACGCTACGTGGTATACACGACTATGATAGACTGGCTGTTCCGGCCCTCTCGATGATGATACGTATAATGGTGATATTACTATGCGTTTGTTTTTTGCATGTTCACAATTCTGTGGAATGCAGGCACTTTAACTGAGAATCAGATATAATATAAACGCCATCATAGTCACGTGCTAATGGCCACCGTGCGAACTAATGATGGATGAGTAACGTCGCGACGGCGCTCCTCTCGTCATGTCATTAAACTTTACTTCCATCATGGCAACCTCACCATTTGCCATGTGCTCCTGTCCCACCCTCTTGCTCGTCGATAAGGTTTCACCATCACGTGATCTGAGTTTTCACACCCTCTTCCTCTTTTCTCCTAAGCCGTCAACCCTGTCTCTACTTTTAATTCCTTGAAACGTGCCTCTCCACATGAAATAGTGATCAAGACTCTCCTTAGGTGCCCGTTCTTGAGCACTGGCGGCAAAGCTGGCACGGGACTCGCTACCTTATCACTGGCCTTCAATTGGAATCAAAACAACTCCCTTGTTGCTTCAAACAGGATATCAGGGCTTGACTGAACTATTGGAGGTTCCTTGGGATCACTGCATCCGATTCCTGTCGCACCATCTTGTTACATTAGCCGCCGCCCATGATTCAATTGGCACTGCTAATTATGAAGCCGGGACATATAGTAACGTGAAACAATGGCGCTTCGAGATTCAAACTCCCCTTTGTCTCCCTTGATGGCGGGAGTGCCAAAAGGGACATTAGGCACACAGAAGGTTTCGTGCCACCCACACTTGGGTGTGGTAGTAAACTTCTCTCCTTAGTACAACAAAAATTGAATGGCCATCACGATGCTATGGTTATCGCCATCATCCTGCTCATTTTTCTGCTGCCGTATCCTCCCGAAATATTCAGGAACTAACATATTACTTTCCTTTTTCTCCACGTAGCTAAAGTATGATATGACGAGCAGACGCCGACAGGGCCGCCGTGTTGCCATAATGCCCTAATCATCGTTCTGCTTAAAGAACACACTCCTTTGGGCTTTCTCACCCCAGGCTTGTCTAACAATACCCTCGATCCACACACCCACAATGAAAAGGATTAGCACAGTATTCCTCACTGTGGTCACCACGGCCCTCGTAGTTGGTGCAAAACCGTCTCATTCTATCATCGCTGCTCTTCTGCATGGGCAATCGGGTTCTGGTTTGTATGTGCGGTCGGGAATAGACCCGTCTAGTATCGCGCCTCAGTGTCAACCAGATTGCACACCCGTCATCCAAAAGCTCGAAGTATGTCTTTTAGTTTCCTTTCTGTTGGCAGTTTTTGCCATGGGAAATTGTCGACTTAATTCTGCGTCACGACCGACTAACCGTGTAACTTTTACAGGCCTGTAATAGTGCATCGTGTGAATGCACGCAAGCAAACCTCGACGCTCTTGCAGTTTGCATTAATTGTCTCGTCCCTCTCGGACCGGAAAACCTAGACTCGGATGGCATATCCTACACAGATAGTTGAGTTCGGCCCTTTGCGCATTTGACCCCCACTTTGCCTTCTTTCTTTCCATTTCCTGTCTGCGGGCGGGACTATGCTGACGAACCCGCCGCGTTCGGCATACTATCATATATAGTCTTCCAGGATGGCTGCGCGGCACAGCTTATCCAGCTTAATCCAGTCTCGATTACGGCAACACCGACGGGCACGGCGACGACGGGTGACCCACTCTCGATGTTCGAGGCGCCGACTCCTACTTCTGGAGCGACGGCAGCCGTGACGATGGAGCTGCCGCCCTTGGTGCCATCGTACTCGGTTCAAACGCCGGGACAGGCTCAACCAAAAAGTGGAAGTGCCATCGGGCTCAACGCATTTAGAGCCCTTGGCACGAGCATTGTAGTTGCCGCGGGTGCCGCGATCGTTCTATTGGGGGTTTCGTCCTTTTGATTTGTGATATTTTATTTGTGATACCCGGGATATAGTATTTGAATGCGCCGTTTTATAAAAGGAGAATGTAACTTTACTCCTAAGAAAATATACCCTGCCAGTGTTTTGTGGACGTCTGTCCATTTGTCTTGATTTAGTGTGGAATTTGGTGTTGGCGTTGCCCTCCGACTGCGGGCTGTCGTGCATGGTGCGTTTGGCTTGGTGGTACCGTACCGTATTTTTCGCGGTTACGCAGATAGACGACTTTCTCATCCATGTGATGCCAATGGGGTGGCCTCCGTTCCGAGTCCGATGTAGGCATATAGAACGCGTGGAACGAGTAAAAGCGCAGCTAGCGCGAGCACAGGGAGTGGCGTGGGAACGGACGGAGCGGTCCGGACGCTGGAACAACGACAAGTCGAGAAAGAGGGCAGGAAAAGAAGTGGCACGCGAGCACGCTGAGTGCGATGGAAAGGCAGAACAAGAACACACTTTATTGAGGTGCACAGCACACCTTTAAATGCAAAGTAAGGCCGACATGTGAAAGTGAAAGCAGGGGTACAAGTAAGACAAGAAGATGAAATACATGATGTGTCTGAGCTAAAGTAAATGGCGATCAGGCGTGATCGCGCGCGGGTACAGCGAAGGTGAAATGGCGAATCCATTGGGATTGCCAGGGCGAGAGGTGGGCGAGCGTGCGTCGAGCGCGCGAGCCGTATCCGTGAGGCGGCGCAGGGCGAATGCGACTTGTCCCGCCTCCGGTGCTGTCTGAGTCAAACTAAAATAAATGAACTTGAGTCAAAGAAAAGTGCCTGCGGCGTTCGAAAGTAAAACAGGAGCGATCGGGGGTACCAACCCCTCGATCCTCCCCTCCCTCCCCCTCTACCATCAGAGGCGCGATCGGTGCATCTCTAGCTGGTGCACGACCGCTGGAGCCCCTAGATCTCCAGAATCCATCAGCATATGCCTGGGATGGGATTGATGTCGTCCGAGTTATCCGACCATACACGGCCATAAATAACTAACTGAGAGCCACTGATTGCTGAGGCGCTGAGGCTGTGGAATGTCCATCAATCTAAGCGTCCTCCGGACCACGGAGACGTTTGTGTCCGCTCTGGAGAAATGAGAAAGAAAGCTTGATCAATTGTGGGCCAAATCTTCCCCACTGACAAACTGGCGGATGGGAGAACTTGAAAGAAAGAAGCCTAGAAAGACTCGCGAGGGGAACGTTTCCCAATATGGAACTCGGGATGATGTTGATACGATAATGAATTATTAAATTTTTATTTATTAGGAAGGAGTGTGCGCATAATATGCGATTGTTTGAAAGGTAAATCATCCTCAGTCTCTGCGCGCACGAGATGACAAGATGAAGTGACTATACTATTATAACAGTCGCCTTGGATTTAATATATTTAGAGAGGAAATTTCCTGGGCGAGGAGAGGAGAGGAAACACACTGGCAGGCATAGACAAATGGGGAGCCGCGGGCACATGCCCGAGCAGAAGTGCGGGGCCGCTCGCGAATTTAGCGCGTGGCCCGGTCCCGCTACGGCCCCGTCAGCCCAAAAGAGGAAATTGCCGTTGCGCGGCTTCCGCCGTAGCCGTGACGGACTCTCACAGCCATCTCCTCACGGCGCTCTCGGACCCCAGCACATGGCCACTCATTCATGACTCAACCCACGCAATGTTTGCTTTTAGCTAGCAAGATAGTCTGCCGGTGGTCAAGGAAGTGCTTTCTTTCTGGCTGATGAAGTTGGACCTGTATTGGTGCATGCATCGAGATGGCCGCACCGGGGACAGGCCTAGGACAACATCGCCATGTCATCGCATATTGAGTATTGACTCGGGAGTCTCGGAGCGGAGTTACATCTCACAGGTTCATGTCCGAAAACGCCACTTTTGGGAGAAACTGCCAGTACTGCAGTGCGGCTCGCTATTCTCCGAGTATCAGTTGGCTGCGTTTTGAGTGACCGTTGTCACTTCCACATCATCTCCTATGGTTAACTGACCTTGTAGACAAACGATGACATTTTGACTTCCATTAGTCGTATACTGAGGCCAAGTACAGCAACACGCACATCGGGCATGTCATTGAACGCCGGCAGTGGTGTGGCTTTGCCATGCGGTAAATTTGACGAAGCTGTGCAAGGCAGGGCACTGGAGTGGTGCTGGTCCCCTAGGCGGTTCACAGCACGGTGTGGTAAGCACGAGCGCTGTTACGAAACGATGGTTCGCTCCGTCTTTTCCACGGCACAAAGTCCAAAGGGAGGGAAAAAGCGCTCGAGAAGTGACGCCCGAGGCGCTGCTTGGAGGCCATGTCGGTGTTGTGAATTCAGTTACGCGGCGATCGCTGACACCAATAACTCGCTATTAAACAAAGTATCCTCTTTTTAAGAAGCTTTAATCAATCGATACTTTCCAGCGCCATCTCCATTCCCAGTTTCCTCTAGCCTCACCACCCACAAGGCCGTCGAACACCAATGTCACTTTTCGCTGCACCAGTGGTATCCTTGTTATTCTTTTCTGTCTTTGCAGTCGCCGCAATTTCTTCTCCGGATTGTAGCACGACCTGGGAATGGGTACGCATGTCATTTCTAGAATGCATTTTTCAGACCTTTACCTGACCTGATGGCTTTTGGTGTCCAGTCATTCAATTCTCTCGGCCAAAATGCGTGTACTGTTGCAGCGTACATGATGTCAACATGCAACTGGGGCTGTGAGTCGGTTGCTATCTTGGTCCTCCGTTACTGAGCCCATCTCCTTTTGCAGCGTTCACCGTCGAACCGCTGCAGCCGGGACTCATGTATGATGGCCCAAGTGGCGCTGACAACTCCAACTTGTGCAAATGCAGCACCATCGGATATTCGCTTTTAAGTGCATGTGCCGGATGCCAGGGAGCAGATTGGATTAGGTACAAATCTCTCATTGCTGTTCTCTTAACTCCCGAGGCTCATATATCCGTCATAAGCTGGTCAGAATATGTGACCAACTGCACAGAGACTCTACCTCCCTCTTCGTGAGTTCTCTGTGGTGGCAGAGAATCAATTGAGATTGACATTATAAATGGCCCGCAGGTTCCCCAACCCTATTCCCTCGGGAACAAGTGTCCCCCAGTGGGCTCTTCTCGACGTCACAGTTCGTTTCTAAGCTTTCTTCTCGGATAATATGCTCATATCCCGTTCCAGAATGAGAACTTTTGGAATTTCAACGAATCGTATGCCACTGGTGGTGAGAATTCTCTCCACTTTATTCCCCCCGTTGCTGTCTGACGCCCGTGTCTTACTTTCATAGACTCCCCCGAGCTAGGTCCTGGCACGGTACTTGGCGCGTCAAGCTCATCCGTCTCCGTTTCTGCCTCGAACGCTGGATCCTCGAATACAGGCACATCTATACCTGTAGGGGGACACAGTTCAAACGCGGGGGCCATCGCTGTCGGCGTCATTGGTGGAATAGCAACAATCTCGATCCTCGTTGCCGCGGTGCTCTTCTATCTACGACGGCGACGTTCACTGACGCCGACCATCGTGTTCGAAGGCGACGCTGCACGGTACATGGATCTAGTTCAGCTCCCCGTGTCGGATCAAGGGATGCTTGCCGAGACTTTGCCCGAGACAATGGCACCTCTGAAGCCCTATGTATGTGTTTTCGTGCCTCCCAATTGCGATTATGTGTGGTGCTAACGTGTTTTCTCTCTTTTCTTAACCCTCAGAACCCAGATGACCGAACGACGTACCCCGAGTACTACCAGGTAGTTCAGCCACCACCGACCTACATTTCTGGTCAAATGCCTCCCTTATCTCCCAACAGAAGTCTCTACACCGTTGCCACCCCGCTGAGCCCCCAAACACAGGGATATCGTGGCTTACCCATCGTCTGATATCAGAATAGCATTGTCATTTCTATCCTTTCCTTTGGTCGTTCATTTAGTTTCGCATTAGAGTATTGTAGTGTAGCAACAGACGAGTCGCCCAGCCGGGCCAGAACAACTGGCGATTTGCGTGATGTATTCCTGTACTTCATTTCTTAATGGTTAACTTATTCTCTTACCCTTATCATCCTTATCATGGACAACAGCCCTGTACTATACGACACTGCACTAACCTTAGTTACTTACGACATGGGGGTCTGGCGAGCCGGTTTGACGGATATGTGGCACCGATACGAGGCAAGAGTATCAGCGACCGGAGCTAGACCAGGACCAGTCGAACATACGCCACTGGTATCACTGGCCTGGATTGAATACAAACCCCATGTTGCTTCAACTTGCTTGGCGTCAGCGCTCAACTTGAACTATTGGGTATTCCTTGAATTTACTGCATCTAGTGGCAGATTTCGGTCAGCACTTGGATGTCTCTAAAACGGCAGTAATGACCGGCACCAGATCGACAGGTGGCTGGTGACCGCGCTCTCCATGTTCGAGATACAGTACAAGACGACTGAGCAGTGCAGGTGCGTTGGTCACGTGACGGGTGCCGTAGCCGCTCTCACGCCGAGTCATATAATGCGGAATGCGAGGTGCTGACCAAGGTGCTGACTCTCGGTTTATGGCAGTCAACTACAATATGATATCACCATATGCGAATGGCGCAGGTGCGAGACAATTGTTGTTTTCTGTTCCGTCTTCGCTGTGGCGCAAAGCCTAGCCCAAGAGAGGAGGAAGGTTCCTGAAAAGCGCTGCTTTGATGGCTCTCACCTGTCAATATTCTTGATTCCAGCGGCAATTGGTAAAAGTCAGTGATGCCACTATGATTACTCCCAACTAATAAGGATTCTCTTTTTTTATCCATAGACAATAATGAAAGCTAGAATCTATTGTATTAGTTGCTGGCCAATGCAAGGGCCAATGCACGCTCTTTGAGATATTTAGAAAGTCTCACAATCAATCAACAATCCACTAGCAATCGGTACTTTCGAGCGCCATCTCTGGTTCCCTCAGAGGCTCTATTTTTGCCACCTGCAAGGCTGCCGGACACCGAATGTTACTCCTCGCCGCACTGCTAGTAGTATCCTTCTTTCCTGGCTTTGCGATTGCCAGGATTTCTGCTCCGGAATGTAGCTTGACTTGGGAATGGGTATGCATGTTGTCATCTAGGCATTGTATGCCTTGGCCCTTACCTAGTCTGCTTTTTGTCCAGTCATTCAACTCTCTCGGCCAAAGTGCCTGTACGATCGCAGCGTTCATGATGTCAACATGCAATGCGGGCTGTAAGTTTGTTCGTTTGTTCGTGCTGCGTTGGCGAGCCTTATTTCCTTATCTTCTTTGCAGCGTTCACTGTCGACCCGCTGCAGCCGGGGTACTCATACACTGGCCCAGGTGGTACTGACGACTCCAACTTGTGCACGTGTAGCACCGTCGTATATTCACTTATAAGTGCATGTGCCGGATCCCAGGGAGAAGATTGGATCAGGTACGATTCCCGTCGTGGTCCTCTTTTCAACTTGAATTTCTGAGGCTTATGTGTCTGTCATCAGCTGGTCGGAATACGTGACCAACTGCGCGAATATTCTGCCTCCTTCTTCGTGAGTGACCTGTGGCAGCAGAGACTCTATTTGGGTTTGAGATCGATGCTGGACCACAGGTTTCCAAACCCTATCCCCTCGGGAACACGTGTTCCCCAGTGGGCTCTCCTTGACGTCACAGTTCGTTGCTAAGCCTTCAAACTCTCTTCTCCTATGATGTGTTCACAGAACGTTCCAGAATGAGAACTCTTGGAACGCCAACGAATCGTTTGTCGTCGGCGGTGGGTATTCTCTCCCCTACCTTTTCCCCCGTTACTCTCTGTCATATGTTTTATAGACTCCCCCGAGGTAGGTCCTGGCATGATACTTGGCCCCTCAGGCGCCTCCGTCTCTGCTATTGGACCCACTAGCACCTCCGGTGACCCTTTCTCGATTACCACCACGCCTGCATTTATAGAGAGACACAGTTCAAACGGGGGGGCCATCATCGGTGGCGTCATCGGTGGTATAGCAGCAATCTCGATCCTTGTTGCAGCGTTGTTCTTCTATCGACGACGGCGACGTTCATTGGTGCAATCACCCGTGTTCGAAGGCGACATTGCATTCGACCCGCACATGGATCAAGTTTCGCGGTCAACTTTGAGTCAAGGGACTGCTTCCCCGTGCCCTCCCGAGACACCCACCTCTTTATTGACACCCTATGTACATATTCTCATCCTCTCCTCCAGTTCCGCTTGTGTATGCTTACACAACTCTCTTTTTTCTCTAACACTCAGTACCTAGATTACCCAAATACGTACTCTGAGTGTCAGGTAACTTCGCCACCGCCAGCGTACGTCTCTGGTCAAGTACCTTCAAGTACCTTGTCGCCCAGCAGAAGTCTATACACCGTTGGCACCATGCCAAGCTCTCAAGAACGGGGATATCACGGCTTGCCCACTTCCCGACTTTACCCTTTGAATCGATCGCAGTAGTGATAGCAATTGACATTTCGTTAGGGTTTTGTGGTCACAGAGACAGCCAGTCTAGGGCTGCACGCCGTAACCGTACAATACGGCTGTATGGCCGTATTTGTACGGGTCCCGTTACCGTACCGTCAGTAATACAACTTGTTTCAAAACGGCCGTACCTTGTACGTGCCGTATACCGTACTCAGCTGTACCATTATGGGTGAAACCAGCCGTAAACGGCCGTACAATTCGTGCAGATGCGCCGCGTGTGCTCTTGCTAGTCTAGGCCTAACACATGATTGCCTCGACGCAGCCTCGTGTTATCTATGCCTAACACATGTTTGCCTCGCGATATCTAGGTTTGTCTTTCGCTCCCTCTGTTTTCCTTTATCTCTCACTCCGTGTTCTTCAGGTTTCTCCTCTCTTGTCCTTTTCTCTGGACAACTACCATGGACCTTGTCATACTTCCCTTATCTGTACCCGGTCGCAGTGCATGTAATGCATCCTCGCTGTCACCTCCGGTGATCCACCCGCTCTCCTTTTCCACGTTTCCTGTCGTTTCTCACCCATCGGGCCTTGGTTTGTCTTCCACTCCCTCTGTTTTCCTTTATCTCTCACTTCGTGTTCTCCAGGTTTCTCCTCTCTTGTCCTTTCTCTGAACAACCACCATGGACCCCGTCATACTTCCCTTATCTGTACCCATCCTCGTTGTCACCTCCGGTGATCCACCCGCTCTCCTTTTCCACGTTTCCTGTCGTTTCCCACCCATCGGGCGATTCGGGCCTACGAATTCATTTTAGTTTTGTGAGTGTAGGTACGATGTTGCTGAATAAAAACCCCTTGTTACAGCAGAAAATACTTGTCCATTCGCCCCTGTGTGCCTCTAATGTCTGCTCGATCTGACCCCGACCAGTGTGCGCTGGATGAGAATGGCCAACTCAAGGATGCCAACAACATCCGATGGTTCAACTCCCCAAGTGACAAGACCCCCATCCCTCTTCCGCCTGTCGAAGGAGTTGAAGGAGAGACTGTCACCGATGTTGGAGGTACGCCTCAACATACCGTCTATCTCGCAATTACTAACGCTTATCATCACAGCTCCTCATACTAGACCTCAGCAAAATGAGTTGGGAGAGAGCGCTGGCTGTGCAGAGTCAGGACCGTCAGGTATGTACTCTGTTGCTTACTATGCCGTGTCGGCGCGTTCTCGCTCTATCATCCGAGACTGTGATTTGTTGACCTCTTAATGGTACTAGGCCTTGGTCGAATTCAGCGCAGTGGTCGGGGAAGGAAGATGGCTGAAGCCCTCGAGTATGAGAAGGCTGACAACGATGGTAACCCAATCAAACGCCTCACGACCCTCACTGTGCGCCCGCCTCGAAAATCTCGCCAAGTCAAGAAGCAACGCATCGACACAACAGACATGGGAGCCTCCTCGGATGAAGATGATTGTGACTACCAGGACACCGAACCTGCAGAGCTTGAATCTGAGAGCTCATCACCCTCGGAAGGCGACTGTCAAGATACGCTCCCATCTAATGCTGAGGCAAGTTCTTATTTTTGTCTTATTGTTTCCATTCTGACACTTGCGGCAATCAACCTGCAGGTCACAGACATCCTACCGTCTAAGACAATACCCACTGGGCGGGGTACTTCCGGAAAGTGTACACGCACAAAGCCAACACCCTCTTTTGGGGAGATCCAACCCATCAGCCGCGCTGAGAGCATGTGCAGTAACAGCGATACGCGTGAAAAAACACCAAAACCAATGGTGCATTTAGGGCCTCCTTACACTCTCACTTAACACTAACATGCTGAATCGAAGGTTACAAGGAATCCCATCTATCATTTCCATGAGGCAGTCGAACGAAGCTCGAACGGAGAACTCGGAAACCCTGGCGACAGGCACTACAAGTGCCTCCACGGAAATGGGAAGGTGCTGACCATCACAAAGAAAATGAAATATTCTTTGAACGGTAAGAGTAGGACGCAGCTCAATTTGATGTGCGCTCACTACTTCTGGCAGGTCTGATAGGTCATTTAAGATCTGTGTCAGCACCAATGTATCGCCTCTATGTGGCGATGAAGGAGCGGTCTCCCGATCAAATTACCGCAGACGAGATCACCGTCGCTTTAGGAAAAAATATTCTTGATCCGGCAGCACTTTCCCAGTTCCTGCAGAAGCTTGAATCTACGAGTACAACCATCCAGAGAGCATTTGAGAAGCAAGTCAACGCCGCTGCAGTAAGTCCTTTATTTTGCCAATTTACTATCAAGCTAATGTTCCAAAGGGTCCTTGGGATCAGGAAAAGTTCGAAGAAATGCTGGCAAAGTGGATTGTCGCCACAGACCAGCCATTTTATACGGTTGAGGATCCAGAGTTTCGAGACTTGTTGATGTATACGCATCATCCCTCGCCAAACCTCAAGATACCCCATCGCAATGCAGTTAAAACACGCGTCATGAAGATGGGTTACGATGCAGTTGAGGCTACAAAGTGTATGTTCCTGGTTTGTAAACATCTCCCTTCATTCCACAATCAGTCTTATAGACTCATATAATCCTCCACAGACTTCCGTTGAAGGCAAAATTAGTATTTCCCTCGATGCGTGGACATCGAGCAACAACTATGCATTCATGGCTATCGTTGCACACTATATGACAAAGGCTGGACAACTCGGTATGTCAATTTAATTCTTCTCACACAAGTAGGGTTGCCGAAGTCCGGTTCAGTCCGGTTCTTCAGGTATTTTGCTGAACCTTGAACTGAACTTCAGGTTCGGTTCAGGGAATTTCCTGAACCTTGAACTGGACCATCGGTTCAGGTTCGGGACGGTCCAGTTCAGGTTCAGCAAGGTTCGGACCGAAGTTACTCAAGTATTTTCAGGATGAACTCTTGCTCATCGCAGCTCAGCCTACCACGCGTCGTGTGTGTACCTTCTCACTCTCCCAGCACTGCAACGTGTATACTGACGATTCTGCAGATCATATCATGATATCATCCATCAACTCTTTGCCCGAGTCTCGGAGATCCTTAGCGAACGGGAATGGGGCGCGAGAGGTGAAGACGACACGGCCGGGCGATGAGGCGGCACCAGAACAAGACGGCGATGGGGCTGATGTGCAGCTGCACTCACACGAGAGGAGGAAGAAGGAGCTGGAGACGATGGCAATAACATTCCGGGCACTAGACAGGGGACTTAAGTACATACAGGACTCTTTGTATGTACACATCAGGAGGTATAGTATGATCAGAGTGAAGCATGCCGAGGACGAAAGGACAAAGGATGAAAAGGAAAGTGAAACAGGTACAAAGGTAAAGCTACTAAGTGAGGGCGCGAGTGCATAGGGCAAGTCGCATTTGATGTGTGAGGACGATGAGCGCGAGCAGGAATCAAAAGGGAATGAAAAAAAGATGAGTGTTGATCGGAGCCGAATGATGTGGGCATGCACCCCAAGTGCGTCGACACTGCGCCTCGAGTGCACCTCATCCATGACGACCGTGTCCTTCCATGTCATATGCTCGAAATTGGGCGTGTATTTGTGTGCGTGCGAGAAACTTGCTATGCGCGATGCTGTTAGTAGGCTCATTAGGCTCAGAGCTAAGGTTGTGGGCGCTGAGGCCGGCGGGCTTGGTGTGAGAGGGGAGATGTGGGGCTTAGTAAGTTCAGTGGCTTTTGAAGGTTTGTGGGCAGTATCAATTTTGATTTTGTAAGGTGTGCAGTGCGGCTGCGCGTGCACCGTCCAAGCGCCCTGTGCAGAACAGAGCAACGGAACAGCCCACACCGGAGCGCCCAGCCACAACTGTACAGTTTCACACGCTTGTCTATCATCACTTCACACACTCCCTTTTTATTATCGCTTCACGCTCATCACCTCTCCCTCGACCTCTGGTGCAAGACAACAGCGAGTGGATATGATGCTTTCCTGCAATCAAAAGCCCTTCCTCACCCTTTTCGCTCCGGTTTCGCCCTCCCCTTTCGGCCTTTGGACGACGAAGATCGACGCTAGCCGAAACCATACGCCGGGAGTGCATCGCTCGAATTTATTCCTTAGCCCTGTATCCTAGCTATTGACCACTTATTTGACATTTTGACATATTTCATACAGTTGTCCGGACATCACTTTCGCCGGACACGGACCTCTAGTACTGTAGCACTCATGATGTATTTAAGCAGCCTCCTTGCTAGTCAAGGAGAGAGCGACCACGCGGGTCCTTGAATCTTAGCTCTCATTTCTATCTCTTCTTCTCTGTGTGCTCGCCGTCTCAGGACGGCATACGCTTTCCCCTCCCCTTCTGCCTGTCTTTTGCATCCTTGCCGCCCACCCGATGAAGCCTCACGCCTCACACTGATCCGAACCGCCGAGCCAACACACGGATCTGATCGCTGCATCGCTGCTGACTCTTCTCTAGGTCTCTCAAAAAAGTCTTCCTTTCATCTTTCTATTATGAGCATGAAGGCCAGTGAGACTGTGATCATTGCCAGCACCAAATTGGATGAGAGTCATGAGAAGTTAAAAGTTCGGTTTGAACCGGGTTCAAGGCGGTTCTGCCTTTCTCGAACGCAGAACCGGACTTGTGGTCCGGTTCGGCACAGCCATCGAACCTTGGACCGAACTTCGGTCAGGTTCGGAAAAGTTCAGGTTCGAACTTTGGTTCTGAACCGAACTGCGGCAACCCTACACACAAGTACCGAGAAACTGAGGACACAAATTACTATAGAAGAGCTTCTTATCGATTTCCGTGAATTGGAGGGCGAACACTCTGGAGCCAATATGGCAGAGGCAACGTGGCAGATGTTGACCAGGTTTGGGATCGAAAATCGGGTTTGTCATGAACTCATGAATTACTTAACCATTAGGATATTTAGTATTTTCCTGCAGATAATGGCGATCATGACTGACAATGCGTCAAACAACAATACATTGGTCGACGGGATTGTAGAACGCGCAAAGAAGCAAGGTGTCTCAATGAATGGTGATTGGGTTCGTCTTCGTTGCATGCCGCATACGGTTCATCTCGTGGCGCTGAAAGTAAGTATATAACCCATATTTTCCCTGATATGACTCCCTAATGATCGCTCAGCTCCTTGAAGGTATTGGGGCTATATCTGCTGCCGAGTCTAAGAAGGCAACGTCCCGGAGCGGTAACTATCAGGACTCAGTTACTGCATCGCTAAGCCGTACATTCGATGACGACGCTGTTGGAAGAGACGATGAAGACAAACAAGACGAAGTTTCCCTTGAGCCTGACAGATCCGGAAACATTCTTTCCGCTGTTGAAAAGGTAGGTGCTAGCATATCCACACAGATAACCCACTAATGTCGTTTCACAGCTTCGAAAAATTATCCGTGCCATCCGATCAAGCCCCCAGCGCAAACAGAGTTGGGTCAATCAAGTAATCGCATCACGACGTGGTGAAACAAATGTCAATGGGCCTCAACGGCCACTCATGTTGATTCTCGATGTGAAGACACGATGGTTGTCCACACATCAAATGATGCGTAAGTTCTTTAATTTTGTAGCACGCTCTCAGTGTCTCATTGCCATTCACTGTTAATTCACAATATAGGCCGCGCTCTGCAATTTCGAAACGAAATAGATGACTTCGTTGGGCGGAATCGTGACCTCCGATCCCTTAAGCTAGATGAAGACGAATGGGACGCGATAGCTCAAGTTGCTGACTGGCTCATGGCATTTCGGGCAGCAACGACTCAGATGTCTACATCGAAGGTCTCCATGCTTTCCACGACGCATGCTATTTTTACATCAGGAAAAGTGTCAGTACTTTTTCTTTGTCTTTTAGTACTTTTTCATGTCTTTTTTGTCTTTTGACTTTTAAAAAAGACAAGAAAGACAAAAAAGTCATGAAAAAAGTACTGAAAGACAAGAAAAAGTACTGACACTTTTCCTGATGTAGGGGACTTCAGGAGCATATCCAACGAATCTACTGCGATCTTCCGATGTCTACAGCCCCCAAGATCAAGGCTGGTCTTCTCGATGCTCACAAAAAGCTCAGTGACTACTATTATAAGTACGACCAATCACCCTTTTATACATGGGCCGCTTGTGAGTCTTGTTGATCCTCTGTTAGTTATGTCAAAAGCTTATCACAACGTTATCCATTAGTACTTGATCCCCGTATATCTTATGAGGGTGCGCTGCAGGATTATGCCAATGATCCTGATCTGCTTGCATACCTCGAATCTGCAAAGTCATCACTTCATACCTACTATGCGATACGCTATGCTGACTCCATGCCACAAACCCTCGACGATTTTGCTGATGCCACTGATGCAGTTTTACCTGCTGCGGATAGCTCACCATCTAAAGTCAACTTCACATCAAGATATAGGAAGAAGGACCGTGTTCTACGCGATGAACTTGAGGAGTATTTCAAGCTCCCGTGTGAGGATTTTGACGCTTGCAAACCTGTCCAGTGGTGGGTAGGTCGACGAGCCCAGTTCCCAAGCCTGTACTGCCTTGCTCGGGATTTATTGACAATTCCTGGTATGTTTTCTTTCGTTTTTTATGTGACTCCAACACTTATGCGCTCCTCACCAGGTTCTGCTGTTGCAGTTGAGCGAATATTCTCTGGCGGGCGTGATACTATCTCGCTGAGACGTGCAAGTCTTCAACCAGAGACTATTCGCACGCTGATGCTCCTTAAGCAGCAGCTGAGGCTTTCTCGTACAAGTAGTATTGACAATTAGCGTAGGGGCGATCGGGGCGAATCGGGGCGATGAGAAGTGAACTTGTTGAAATACCCGGCATGCGACATGTTGGTATAAATTTGTTTAGAAGCCCTGTCTGCAGTCGCTACTACACGTTATGAACTTATGATCAGGCATTTACATCAACGAAAAAGGGCCAGTGTAGCGAACAGAAATGGAACGCGAGAGGTGAAGACGACGCGGCTGGGCGATGAGGCGGCGCCAGAGCAAGACGGCGATGGAGCTGATGTGCGACTGCACTCACACGAGAGGGAGGGAGAAGAAGCTGGAGATGATGGTGATGGCATTCCGGGCACTAGACACTGTAGACAGGGGGCTTAAGTATATACAGGACTCATGTCTGCGAGCACTGACTCATGATACGCCTTTTCGCGCGCCTCCCACTCCCTATCTCTCAATGCTTGTGCATCCGCTAGCGATAGCTCGCGCAGCAGCTGACGGGAGAAGGTGAGCATACGCACAGCGCATCGCACCCACGACTGCTTCAGCACTGAGCGGAAGGTGTCTACGGCTGCTTCAAGCTCACCTTGGATTTCCACCCAAGGAGGCGCAGCGCCTGCTGCTGCACAATCCAGTTTTGCTCGCTGGATGGAAAAGGGAAGGGAAGGGTTTCATGATCATTGATGGAACACAACGCACCTCAATGCGCGCCTCGACGAGCCCTGCCCACCCTTTCACACTCACGGGGTTGGACCGCGCTGCACAGCAAACGTTCCTCGACATTGCGTGCTTTTTGATCGAGCGCGGTGCAGCGGTGCTTGCCCGGGATAACAATGGGTGGACGGCATTCCACATGGCATCGGATTGTGGGCATCTCCACATTGTAAAGTTCCTGCTGGACTCAGCTGGAGTGTGGAGTCGATGTCAATATTCGGAGCGGAAATGGAGATTGGAGAGACGTCATTGTACCTGGCATCTGTGGGTGGGAGGCTCGATGTCGTACGCTTCCTAATCGAGCAAGGTACGGACAGCAATGGCTGGACCCTCCTGCACGCTGCATCGCATAGTGGACACCTTGGAGTTGTGAAGCTGTTGCTTCGGCGAGGCGTTGATGTGTTGGTCCGGCCGTATCACTACCCGCACCGTACCGTATAGAGGTCTCGGGTTCGATCTTACGGTACGGGTACGTGACGTCACCATGCCGTAAGTGACCGTCAAAATACGGCCGTAAGCCGTTACGGTACGGCGTGCAGCCCTAAGCCAGTCAGGGTAGGAAAAAAATTGACGATTCGGACAATGTACTTATATTTGTACCATTACTAACTCATTTTCCGATGTAAATGTACATTCTTACTCTTGGAATGCGAAACCCGTTTACCATACAGTACTGCGTGAAGATCAGGATTTCTTTCAACCCGAAGTTGGACTCGGAGATCCGGAGTTCGGGCACGGCACCGGGCCGGACCAGCCGCGGCGTCAGCCCAGCCCACACATGTTCAACTTCGACATCCTCTCAACCACCGCACAAGACAAAATACGAACGAAAAACCTCTCTTCTCGCCCTCATTGCCATCTTTTCTCCCCTCTCTCTCTCCAGCTTCTTCTATAATCTTCCTGAACGACGTTTACAGCGACGATACCGCCCACCCTTTCCAGACACTTGTCCAGACATCTTCATCCTTTTAACCTTGCAAACTCGGATCTCGTAGTGGGAACTTCGTTTGTATTTAAAGAAGCCGCCCTCGTCGAAGAGGAGGTCGCGTTGAACTACTTCCTTTCTCTTTTCGCTCTCGTGCTCGTTCTTTTTCGTCCCATTCCCGACTCTCTTGACACTTTCAATTTGACGCCGCGGAGCCACCGTCCACTCCGTCCCCTCCGTCGTCTCTCCGTCGCCATAACTCTCAGTCTCACCTCTTGTCCTCACCTCAGTCTCTCCCCTCCCTTTCTCAGGACGATGCCTTCACTCTCACGGCATCTGGCAAAATCACACAACTCGACTGATGAACGGCACCGCCAAGAGCGTCAGCGACCAGACGTAGACCCAGACCAGGGGCTCACGGAATGGCGGCGGTGGTGTACCCCTGCCAAGCGCCAATTTTTGCGGAATAACGCAGGGTGCTCGTCTCTCAGCTCTTGGTTGTCAACTACAATATGACACTCACCCCATGTGCGAGATAAATGCTGGTCATCTGTTCCATTTTGCTGCGGGGAAAAGTCCAAAAAGGAGGGAAGATTCCTGGAAAGTGACTCGTAGCGCTGCTCGTTCGGCTCTGTCGATGTTAGTGAATTTCAGTTGCGCGACAATCGGCGATGCCACTACAACTCCCCACTGATAAAAATTTTATCTTCAAAAGGCCCCAATCAATCAATCGATTGATCCCTTGGAGCGCCCTCTCCAGTTCCGTCTTGTATCACTACCCGCAAGCTCCCGACATCAAATGACATTCTCCGCCGCTGCGCCATTGGTATCATCGTTCTTCTTTTCTAGTTTTGCGGTAGCTGGGATCTATGCCCCGGATTGTAGCACGACCTGGGAATGGGTATGCATGTTGACATTTCCACATCACACTCCTCGGCCCTTACCTGACCTGATAGCCTTTTCGTCCAGTCGTTCAATTCTCTCGGGCAAAATCCGTGTACAGTCGCAGCGTACATGATGTCAACATGTAACGGGGGCTGTAAGTTGCTTGCTTGCATGTTTTGTCTTGGGTAAGCACCAACAGGGAGCCTGATCGTCTTATCTCTTTTCCAGCGTTCACGGTCGAGACGCTGCCGCCGGGATACCACTACATTAGCCCATATCGTTCTTAGGCCTCTGACCTGTGCATGTGCAACACCATCGGATATTCACGTTAAGTGCACGTGACGGATGCCAGGGATCAGATTGGATTAGGTACGATTCACGTCGTTGTCCTTTTTTCAACTGCCAGGGCTTATGTATCTGCCATAAGCTGGACGAAGTATGCGTACAACTGCACGAAGACTACGCCTCCCGGCTCGTGAGTTTCTGACGTGGTTGAGAACGTATTGCGTTTGACATTGATGCTGTCCCACAGGTTCCCCAACCCTATCCCCGCGGGAACACGTCTCCCCCAGTGGGCTCTCCTCGACGTCATAGTTCGTTGCTAAAACTCTCTTCTCTGCTTGCACCTTCAGAGCACGCTCTAGAATGAGAACAAATGGAACGCCAGCAAATCGTATGCCGTCGGTGATGGGAATCTTCTCCTTTGTCTCCCTCCCCTCGTCACTGCCTCACACTTGCATCTTACTTCTGTTGACACCCCCGAGCTAGGTCCTGGCACGATCCTTGGCCCGTCAGGCCTCTCCGGGTCTGCCTCGACGGGACCCACTAACGCCTATCCCTCTACCCCGCTTCAAGTTCTTCATCGTACTCTACCAGCAGCGTTTCCCGCGACTTTCCCTCGATCTCGGCCACACCTATACCCATAGCTGGACACAGTTCAAAGATGGGGGCCATCGCTGGTGGCATCGCCGGTGGTTTACCAGCAATTTCCATTGTCATTGCCGCGCTGCTCTTCCATCTGCGACGGCGACATCCACCGGCTCCATCCGCTCCATCCGCAAGTGACGGGAAGCCCAGTGGATTCAACCCATTTATGGATCAAGTTGCTCGGCCAATGTCGGGTCAGGGAACTGTTGCGTCGTCATTGCCCGACGACCACCTCTCTGCTGAGGCCCTACGTATCTGTTTCCGTGACCCTGGCTCTACTGATGTGTGCTCACGCGTTTTTTTCTCTCTGTTATGACGGTCAGAACCCGGATGGCCCAGCTACGTACCCCACCTCCGACGCATAATCCCATTCTATCGCCTTCTTCGTCCAGCAGAAATCTTTACACCGTTGCCACCGCGCCGAACTCCCAAGGACAGGACACGGATATAACGGCCTCCCTATTGTCTGAACCCACTGTCTAAAACCATCGCAGTAGTCTGGCAGGAATACCATTGCTATCTCTGTCCTTGTTCTTCTAGATGGAGTTCTTTTGGCGGTGAAGGCCACAAGCAGTGTTTGATGTTTTTGTGCTTCTTCTTGGGCTACTTTAAATGACAGAGGCAGCCACCCAAAGAGAATAATTGATGACTTGCCTGATGTACTGTAAAGTACTGTACATTTCTTGATGTAAACTTTTACTCTTGACATGAGATTGCCTTGTATTGTTCAATACTGATGTACGGCGTGGGACAGGTGAGTCGACCTGAGCGATTAATGGCACTGGCCAAGAGCATCGACGACAGGACCTGGACCAGAATCAGTCAAGCAGTGCGGCGTACAGCGCCCATCAATGATGCAGGTGTCACCGAACGCTCCTTAACCCAATTCGGAAATCCCGAAGTCGTGGCCAGACAATATATAAGCCTGGGTTGTGTATTACCGTGATGGCAGGCGAGATATGGAGACATGTGTCGAGCTTCGTGTCTAATCTACTTCGCTTATCGATTTTCGCCCGCCTGTTAGAAGTTCTCGTGCGTGCAGATAGAACGAAGGAAACCTGAAGGCAGCATATATGGGCAAACGCACGATAATGCCCGACAGTTCATACAACAATTTATACTACTGTACTAGGATAAAGATGACAAGCAGAGACGAGGTGAAAGACCAAGGAGAGAGATGAGAGAGGTAGCACGTGGACGAAGAGAAGTCATTAACTCTAGTGGGCACTCCCCGCAAAATAGAATTGGATTGTTAAGAATAAAAAGTTATAAAACGCCCAAAGAGATATTCAGCGAAGAAAACAAACAAGGTCCAGAATTGTTACACCTGTTGAGCTTGTTCGCTGACCAGGCGACCAGCCAGCGACACCTGGCTCAAGGCATGGGTATCGTCCAACTCGAAACCGAACTGTAGCTTTGGTGGACGGCCCATCACCATCCCTTCTAAGTGATGGGGGAGGAGTACGACGAGCATGCGTACAGGGAGAAGTGGATGGATGCCATGGCTTACCCTCTTCTCCAACCAGTTCATCTATCTCATCGTCATCGTCCTCCTTCGTCACCTCGATGATGCGGTCCTCCTGCTTCGTGAGAGTCGCCCATAGCTGCGATGGTTGCGGCGGGAGCGATGGCTGCAGGTACGAGCTAGTGGATACCATGAAGTCGGACGTCGGACCCGTACATCTCCATGGAGGTTCAAGCGGTTCAAGCGGTGGTGAATCTTCTCTGACTTGATGGGAGGAGAAAGGACGGTTGAGCGGACGCCAGGTGGCGAAGAAGTGCCGCGCGTTCAAGGCGGAGAGACACCGCGACGAAAATAAGGTGATGAATTCTCGCACTTGTGCTGTTCAAGTTCATTGCCATATCCTTCGTGGATGGGGATGGGGATGGGGATGGGAACGGGATGCGCCGATGCGGGGTACGTGGGGATGTTGAGAGTCTGCGCGTCCAGGAACTAGGTTCGTCTTGGCTGGGGAGTAAACTGCGATGCAGAGGCAGAGGCAGAGGCAGAGGCGGAGGTGGGAGTGCAAGAGGACGCGAATCGGGCAGATGCGAGTGCGGCAACGAGTTACGTCCAATATCGAGTGTGAGCATGAGGGGGATGAAATGCTATAGCCATACCATATGTTCCCGTCCGATGACAGTGGTATTGCCTACACTGAACTGGTCACACAGCTACAGTACCGTCCCCAGGGAGTTTATTCGCTTCGCCGACGCTGCGCTAAGCCGCCTTCGAAGCAGGCCTTCTGGTCGTCCTATGCATCTATGAGTACTAGTGTAAGAGCAATTGTATTTACATACCAGGCAGTGGAATTAGACGACACGACTTCATGATGCAAATCACGTTCGCGGTCTATTGTAACCATCAACTGGACTCCTTCTTTTGTGACTTCAGTAATGCCGACTACGCTGAACTGTTGTTGGGTGATGGCATCGTTGGACTATAATAGACATTGCTGCGGGCAGAAACGCAAGTCGGGCAGACATGATGCTCAGACATGGTCGTACCCGGGCCGGTGATGCTTGTTTACACCACTATCGATGGGCATCGCTTCAACGCTTCCGAGTCAGCATTGACCATCAACGATGGCCGTCGGGCTTTCCATCCACGCCATTGTTGAGCGGTGATTAGTTACTATGCGTGGTGTTATGAAGGAACACTGGTGCACACGGTCCGTTCTACTCACATATTTATCTCCGATTATTTTATTCATGTGAACAGTTCTCAGATTATAATAATCCTCTCTAACGAGTTCAATAGTATTTCCGCGGTCACCACGTCGATGTCTCCGAAAGGGCACACCAAACCGTCGTCAGTAGATGCTACGCAAGCCTCGGCTCGACTCACCATGTCACCACACTCCCCATTCATTCTCGCACATGATATCTCCCGTGGTATTCTACAACCTGTCATCGCCAGCATCAACGCCCTGCTGCTCATGGTCATGGTCCTGTGAGTTCCTCTCTTCGTGTCTAATTCCTTAAGACAACGAGCCAATCAACGTCAATTGACGTTACTCTCTTCTTGACCTGTCAGGATATTCCAGATACGGTTTTATCCTTGCTATTGTCGTGGATTGGAGTCTCTTTTCAGGACAGATACAGATCGGCGATCTACATTGAATTGACGGGGAAAGGGGACATTAATTATGGCGTGTCGCCTATTGTCTCGGTGCGTACAGTCTTGGGCGGGAAGAAGAGGGTACCGTGACTATCATAGTACTGATGCGCCGAAATGGGGGATGGGGCCCTCGTAGTTTTCACCCACGCGGTCACCATATTTGTCATTAGTGGCGTCTTCGATAGAACCGGTCCTGAAATTGTACAGTATGATTGCGATTCTGTCTTTTCGGAGGGATCACTTTGCATCTCTGCATTTGACTCGGAGACACTGAGAGGGAATGACTTGTGCAAGATCCCATTCCTACCTCGGGCTCATCTACTGTGATCCCACAAAGGCGGTCGGGCGCTCAACCGCAGCGCTCATACCAATTACGTCCCATCGTTTTTGGCATACTTTGATTAGCGCGTGAACATTTGTTATATGGATAAGCAACGTGGTCGTCGTGGTGCACGGACCCGAACATTTCAACCCTCTACCACCGTGACCGCATCCCGTTTCCTCCCAGCGAACCAATTTCTCCTTCCAATTCCACATTTCTTCCCCCACTTTTGACATGAGTCACCAGTCAGGATCGTCACGTTTGCGTGTGCTCTTTGAGGCCGCTTTGGAGGACTACAAGCAGCAGACGGGTATAGAATTGGCCAAACATCCTCTCGCCGAGCGCCTCCAATATTATAACTCCGTCGAGTCCGTTACCGCCATTCTTCGTGAACAAGCGCAAGACTTCAAGGATTTCCGGGAAAAAGACAAAGTCTTGAACCCACTCAAAAAGGTCTTAACCGTTTTGAATAGACTTCCCTCCGCTGCCAATTTTGCTCAGGATGTCGGCTTGGTATGTCTGTATGCGCTGACAGGGTGTTCAACCTCTCTGACCCTCATCCTATAGCATTTCCCGCCTGTGAAAGCAATACAGACTGGCCTCGGCATTCTACTCTCTGTATGTACCTATATTTAGTCTCTGAGCGCGCATCTTTGTAACATTTAAGCGTATTAGGCGGTCAAGGGCGTCATAGATGACTACAGTGCCCTGGCCGATTTACTCGAGTCGATTGGACATTTCCTCTATCGCCTCGAGATCTATACCGAGATCCCTCCCACAGAAGCCATGAATGAAATGATTGTCAAGATACTCGTGGAGTTACTCTCCACACTCGCGTTGACGACCAAAGAGACAAAGCAGGGAAAACTTAGTGAGTCCATCGTCGGTGAGGGAACTTATTACCTGACTTATGAATGAAGAAAAACTTGTTCGGAAGCTTGTTGGCGAGAAGAAGATGGAGGCGATGGTCCAAAGACTGGACCGATTGACGCAGGACGAGGCTCGGCAAACGGTAGCACAGATCCTCAAGGTCGTCCACGGTCTTGTCGAGAATATGAAGGTGGTAATGGACGGTGAGCAAATCCACCAAGCTCGTCGCTGGGTGTTGAGGATATTTCCCTGTAGACGGCGAGGTATCGGTTGACCATCTTAAGGGAACGCTCGGTATGTTTTTCAGGCCACAATCAAGTGATCGTGTGTCTGACTGAGCGTCAGAAATTATGCATCAAGTCGCAAGTGATTTGAACAAGGCGAAGCGTGAGCCATTTTTTGATATTGTGGTAGCTGACTGGGATCACTGAGATCGTCCAACAGGCGACAGCTTACAGAAAGATATTTTTTGGTGGCTATCAGCACCTGACCCCTGGAATAACCATCATGCTGCCTGCAAATCACGCCATCGCGGGACTGCAGAGTGGTTCATTCATGGCAACACGTTTTTAGAATGGAGAACGTCCGAAGTCCCGGGTTCACTTTTATGGGTCCATGGGAAACGTCTGTTAATCCCCAACTTTTGCGGTTCAACAGTCTAAAATTTTTTTTTTTGGTTTCGCAGCGGGTGCTGGAAAAAGCGTCTTTTGGTACGTGAAGTTCTTATATTTTCATCTCTGGAAAACTCATCGTGTTCGTCAGCTCCACAATCATCGAAGACATCCATGCAATGCGGAAAGCCGGACTCGCGTCATTAGCATTTTTCTACTGTGATTTTAGGGAGGACCGAAAGACGGGATTGCGCGGACTGCTCTCGTCCTTCCTAGTCCAACTTTATCACCAATCCGACTCCTACTTCGATATTCTTTCCAAATTCTACTCGGAACATGATAAGGGTTCACGTCCTCCCAGCGACGATGCACTTGCGGGATGTTTAATCGACCTACTTAACCTCCCCGGACTGGCTCCCGTCTATCTCATCGTGGATGCTTTGGACGAATGTCCAAACCCGTCTGTCGTTCGATCTCCCCGTGCCGAAGTCCTAAGCATCATAGAGGAACTTTTCACAACACAAATTCAAAATCTGCGCGTATGTGTCACTAGCCGACCGGAACCTGATATCAAGGACGTCCTTGATCCTTTAATTTGCCACTCTGTTTCCCTGCATGACGAGAGTGGACAAAAGAGGGATATCGAGGACTACATCAAGTCGGTCATTAACACGCGTACAAGAAAAGGAAGGTGGAAAGAGGGGCACAGGAAACTAGCCATCAACGTCCTCACGGAAAAATCGAAGGGGATGTAAGACGTCGATACTGAACTCTTGATGACTCTCGCTCATTTCTGTGATGTAGGTTCAGATGGGCGGATTGTCAGTTGGTCCACATTTGCGACTGCACCCCAGCAGGTATCCGGGATGCACTGGCCGAGTTACCAGAGACGCTGGACGAGACATATGAACGTACCTTGCGAGGGATCAAGAAGGCAAACTGGGAATTCGCCCATCGCATGTTTCAGTTCGTCTCAGTGGCTTCCCGCCCACTTCACGTCAAGGAATTGGCCGACTTGCTCGCATTCGATTTCAAGGCAGGACCAATACCGACATTCCATAAGGATTGGCGCCTGGAAGATGCAGCGCATGCCGTGCTGTCTACATGTTCCACTCTACTTCAAGTTGCCATTGTCAACGACGGCGACGACAACGACAACGACAACGACAACTCGTTGAACGATTCCGATTCCGATTCCGATTCAAGTTCCGATGACGATGACGATGACGATGATGACGATGACGACGACAGATTTGCCGTCATACAATTCTCACACTTTTCCGTCAAGGAATTTTTGACATCCACCCGCCTTGCTGAATCCACCGACATTATTTCCCGCCGTTATCATGTTTCTATGACACCTGCGCACACACTTGTAGCACAAGCCTGTTTGGGCATTCTGCTACATTTCGATAAGGATGTCACCAGGGATAGTCTGAAAGATTTCCCTCTCGCTAAATATGCTGGGAAGCACTGGGTTGATCATGCCCGGTTCGAGGACGTGTCGCGAAATGTGGAGGATGGGATGAAACAACTATTTGACCCGAGCAAACCACATCTTGCGATCTCCGTCTGGATATATGACCCAGCAGTTTTGGCATGGGAACAAATAAAACGAAACGAAACGCCGCAGCCACTTCCCCGAACCTCCTTGCATTATGCCGCTTCTTGGGGCTTACATCCTATTGTAGAGTTTCTCATCATCGAGCACTCACAGGACGCGTGCTCTCGAGACTCCACCGACAATGCGACTCCATTGCATCTAGCCTCGCGAAATGGACACGTGAAAACTGCTTGCAAGCTTATTGAGCGCGGCGCGGATGTGACGGCCCAGAATATTCACGGGAACACACCATTACATTTCGCGTCGGAAACGGGAAAAGTAGACGTCGCTCGCATGCTTATTGAGCACGGCGCGGATCTGACAACCCAGAACGATGACGGGGAGACTCCATTACTTCTCGCATTGGATTCTGGAAAAGTAGTCGTCGCTCGCATGCTTATTGAGCGCGGCGCGGATTTGACAGCCCAGAACAATGACGGGTGGACTCCATTACATCTCGCGTCGCAAATAGGACTAGACGTCGCTCGCATGCTTATTGAGCGCGGTGCGGATCTGACAGCCCAGAACAATGACGGGTGGACTCCATTACATGTCGCGTCGCAAATGGGACTAGACGTCGCTCGCATGCTTATTGAGCGCGGTGCGGATCTGACAGCCCAGAACAATGACGGGTGGACTCCATTGCATTTCGCGTCGCACATAGGACAAGTAGACGTCGCTCGCATGCTTGTTGAGCGCGGCGCGGATGTGACAGCCCAGAACAATGACGGGGAGACTCCATTACTTCTCGCGTTGGAGGAGGGAAAAGTAGACGTCGCTCGCATGCTTATTGAGCGCGGTGCAGATGTGACAGCTCAGAACAGGGACGGACAGACACCATTACATCTCGCATCAGCTCGACGGAAGTTTCCACAGAAATTTGCAGAAGTTGCTCATATGCTTCTCGAACATGGCGCAGACGTCAATGCCCGGAATAAAAATGGATTGACTCCATTTGTTCTCGCCTCGCATTGTGGGCTTGCAGAAATCATACATGTCCTTGTCCAGCATGGTGCTGATTCTGGTGCCCACGACAACTGAATGTACGAGTACGATGTGATACAATTATTATTTTATTTATTTAACTTACCGTTAAACTAGCCAGCACCTGATATAGGCTGCATGATAAGATAAGATAATATCATTCCCTTTTAGCCAAGCCTCGTGCATCGCATCATGGTTGACCTTGACCGGGGTCGACATCTGTTCCTACTAACCTGGAACTTCTATACTGAAGTTTCACGGAGTATCTGTGACACCCTTTGGTGGTGCTACCAGATCTTATAAAGCCATTAAACCAGTGACAGTCCCGATTAGAGGCAGGCATGTTCGACTTGTTCTCATCCTCTCCATAGCCCCACTGCTCCCTCTCAACGATCTCAACTACCAATATAATGCGAACGAAATACCACTCTTCTTGCCCTCATTACTCCGTCTTTTCTCCTCCTCTTTCTTCCCTTTCCCTCTCTTCTCGTCTGCAGGCAACGGCAATCACCCGGCTTTTCCGACGATTTTCCTGAACGACCGGCGCAGCGATGATACCCACTCCCACTCCTTCCCGACATCATTATCACCGCCTCCTCTTTACATTACAAACTCATTTCTCGTAGTAGGAACTTCACGTGCCGTCCTCGTCGAAGAGAACGTCACGTTAAATTTCTTTCTTTTCTCTTTGCGCGCTCTCGTGCTCGTTCTCTCTCATCCCAATCCCGACTCTCTCGACACTTGCAATTTTGACGCTCAGCTGCCGTCCACTCCGTCCCCGCCGTCGTCTCTCCGTCGCCATACCTCTCGGTTTCACCACTTGTTCTACCCTCAGTCTCTCCCCTCCTTCCAAACCATCAACTCCGATGGCCTCAGTGACACGTCGTCCCCCCAACTTCTAACGAACATGCGTTTTGCATTTTAGCGTATCGACGAGGCACTGCACTTCCAACCACGCGACACGCCCAACTTCTGCGGCACGCAGCGCGAGCAAGCGTCTGGCCGCGTGGGAGGCAAAGCATATGTCAAAGGATGCGCGTCCGCGTCTTGCTGCTGATCGCGAAGCTATTTAAGAGCCTCATTGGTGGCACTCCGGATTTCATGCCGTTCCTGGTGGGAACGTGATCGTGCAGCAGGAAGACTGGGATAGTATTATCGCATTTACTTTACTCTCAGGTAGGTCACTGCTGTGTTCTGTGCCAGGTGGTGACTTAGACCGGTTGGCCATAGTACGTTCGACTATCAGCGCAAGCTCACAAACCTGATGAATCCTCGCGCAATACGTGCACCTATTGCACATCCACATTCGCCGCCCCCACCTGCGACACTACGTTAACAACACACGATGTCGTTGCTTCGTCGATCCTCTGCTTCCAGTAGCACATCGTCCTTCAGGTTCTTTAGTTCATCCCACAAGCCTGATCCGGACCGGGAAGACTCGGTGTGGGACGAGTCAGAGGCGTATTCGGCTGCAGTTACTCGCAAGGAACTTCCGCGGGATCCAACGGCGCTGCTATTGTTGTGTGAGGTGCTGCGACATAAGGTGCCTGTGGATAGCCCGCGAAGCGCTCAGTCATCGTCGATCACCGTTTCTCGCATGGCCAACGATACGGCACCGCGTTCTGTGTGGGCCAAGCCCGCGGTCGAGGTTAACATGGCTGCTGTGGATGGGCAGGTATGCCAGAAGCGGTTGTCACCGCTGGTCGGCCGGGATTTTGCATAAGCTGGATGGCGCGTCAGTCCTCTCGTCCAAGGGCAGGGTTCATAGAAACGAACGTCCATCGCGGTAAGACGTCCTCCATACTCTCACGAGTCTCATTAGAGAGCCTCAACGCGATTGGCGCCGCCCCACATCATGCTGTGTTGGGAGACAGGGAGAAATGCGTCTCCGTCCCGCCCGCACAGCGCGCGTCTCCGCCGGAGCAGCCTGCAAATAAAGCCGGGGGGTTGGTCATTGATCCGCGCTCGCGAGTTCGACGGCGAGCACAACGCAAGATTCGATCGATCGCGATCGCGAGTCGGAAGCGGTGAGAAACGCAAGCGACAGCTTCATATGGACGAGCAGTCTCACAAACGCGATGCGATACATGCCCAACGCGAATCTTCCCTCCCAGCCCGCCACGCCACCGTGGCGGCAGAGACTCTGTTTGCGTTTGAGATCGACGCTGGACCACAGTTTTTCAAACCCTATCCCCTCGGGAACACGTATTCTCCAGTGGGCTCTCCTCGACGTTACAGTTCGTTGCTAAACTCCCTTCTCTTATAATGTACTCGCAGCACGTTCCAGAAAGAGAACTTTTGAAACGCCAACGAATCTTTTGTCGTCAGTGGTGGGAATTCTCTCTCCTACCTCTTCCCCCGTCACTCTCTCACACCCATGTCATATGTTTTATAGACTCCCCCGAGGTAGGTCCTGGCAGGATGCTCGGTCCCTCAGGCGCCTCCGTCTCTGACTCTCTGCTAGTGGACCCACTAGCGCCTTCGGTGGCTCTTTCTCGAATACCACCACGCCTGCATTTATAGGGTGACACAGTTCAAACGGGGGAGCCATCATCGGTGGCGTCATCGGTGGTTAGCAGCAATCTCTATCCTTGTTGCAGCGTTGTCTTTCTATCGGCGACAGCAACGTTCATTGGTGCCGTCCCGTGTGTTCGAAGGCGACATTACATCCGACCAGCACACGGATCAAGTTTCGTGGTCAACTTTGAGTCAAGGGACTGTTTCCTCGTGTTTTCCCGAGATGCCCACCTCTTTATTGAGACCCTATGTACATATTTTCATCCTCTCCTCCAGTTCTGCTTGTGTATGCTCACATAACTCTCTCTTTTTTCCGTAATACTCAGTACCTGGAATACCCAATTATGTACTCCGAGTACGAGGTAACTTCGCCACCGCCAACGTACCTCTCTGGTCAGGTACCTTCAAGGCTTCCCTATCGCCCAGCAGAAGTTTATACGCTGTTGGCACCATGCCAAGCTCCCAAATACAAAGACATCACTGCTTTCCCACTGCCCGATTTTACCCTTTGAATCGATCGCAGTAGTGATAGCAATTGCCATTTCTACCCTTTCCATTTAAATGCCTTTTTATTTGGTTTTTGCAGTTACAGTTGCGTGCAGCGTTTATGTTTTTCTTTGTTAGGCGAGATGTAGAGACAGAGACGGCTACTTGTATTTGTACTATTACTACCTCATTTCCTGGTGTAAATGTACACTCTTACTCTTGGAATGGGAAAACCGTATTTACAATACTGACCGGTACTGTACCGCGAGGATTTTGCGCACAGCACCGGGCCGGATCAGCCGCGGCGTCGGAGCGACACCTGCCCGCACCATGTTCGACTTAGTGATTGGACATCCTCTCAACCACCGCGCAAGACAAAACGCGAACGAAACACCTCTCTTCTCGCCCTCATTGCCATCTTTTCTTTTCTTTCTCCCCTTTCCATCTCCCTTCTTGCCCCCAAGAAACGGCAATCAACCAGCTTTTTCCAAGGCTTTTTCTATAATCTTCCTGAACGACCTGCGCAGCGACGATACCACATCCACTCCTTCCCGACATCTTCGTCATTACCTCCTTTTAACCTTGCAAACTCGGATCTCGTAGTAGGAACTTCGCTTGAATTTAAAAACCCGTCCTCGTCCGTCGAAGAGGACGCCGCGTTGAGTCACTTCCTTTTCTCTTCTTGCGCGCTCTCGTGCACGTTCTCTTTCGTCCCAATCCCGACTCTCTTGGCGCTTTCGATTTTGACGCCGCGGATCAGCCGTCCACTCCGTCGCCATGTCTCTCGATTTCCCCACTTTCCCTTTCCTCAGTCTATCCCCACTTTTTCTCGCGACGACGCCTTCACTCTCGCAGCATCTGGCAAGGCTACACGATCCGACTGATCAGCAACACCGCCAAGAGCATCAGCGACCGGACCTAGACCCAGACTATCAAGCACTAACTCATAATTCTTCGGTCTCACGGAATGGTGGCCCGCCCTGCCAAGCTTCGTTGAATTTCGTGAAATAATGCGGGGTGCTTGCCTCCCAGCTCTTGGCTGTCAACTACAATATGACACTGTCACACTTACCCCATGTGCGAGGTAAATGCTGGCCATCTGTTCCATTTTACTGCGGCGCAAAGTCCAAAGAGGAAGGAAGGAACCTGGAAAGTGACACTCATGGCGCTACTCGTTCGGCTCTGTCGATGTCGGTGAATTTCAGTTGCGCGACCATCGGCGATACCACTACATCTCCCCACTGATTAAATTTTCTCTTTTGAAGGCCCCAATTAATCGATCGATCGATCCCTTGGAGCGCCCTCCCCAGTTCCGTCTTGTATCACCACCCGCAAGGCTCCCGGACACCAAATGACATTCTCCGCCGCGCCATTGGTATCATTGTCCTTTTCTAGTTTCGCAGTCGCTGAGATCTATGCCCCGGGTTGTAGCACGACCTGGGAATGGGTATGCATGTTGTCATTTCCACATCACACTCCTCGGTCCTTACCTGACCTGATGGCCTTTTCGTCCAGTCGTTCAATTCTCTCGGGCAAAATGTATTGCGTTAGCACCAGCAGGGAGCCTTATCGTCTCATCTCTTTTCCAGCGTTCACAGTCGACACGCTGCCGCGGGATACCACCACATTGGCCCATATCCTTCTTAGGCCTCTGACTTGTGCATGTGCAGCACCATCGGATATTCACTCTTAAGTGCATGTGACGGATGCCAGGGATCAGATTGGATCAGGTGCGGTTCACATCGTTGTTCTCCTCTCAACTGCCAGGGCTTATGTATCTGCCATTAACTGGACGAAGTATGCGTACAACTGCACGAAGACTATGCCTCCCGGCTCGTGAGTTTCTGACATGGTTGAGAACGTATTGCGTTTGATATTGATGCTGTCCCACAGGTTCCCCAATCCTATCCCCGCGGGAACACGTCTCCCAGTGGGCTCTCCTCGATGTCACAGTTTGTTACTAAAGCTTTCTTCTCTGCTTACATACTTAGAGCATGCTCCAGAATGAGAACAATTACAACTGGAACGCCAATAAATCGTATGCCGTCGGTGGTGGGAATCCTCTCCCTTGTCTCCCTCCCCTCGTCATTCCTCATACTTGCATCTTACTTCTTTGGACACCCCCGAGCTAGGTCCTGGCTCGATCCTTGGCCTGTCGGGCGCCTCCGGGTCTACCCCGAGGGGACCCACTAACGCCTATCCCTCTACCCCCGCTTGAAGTCCTTCATCGTACTCCACCAGCCGCGTTTCCCGGCTCTTCCTCAAATTCAGCCACACCTATACCTATAGGTGGACAGAGTTCAAACACGGGGGCCATCGCTGGTGGCGTCGTCGATGGTATAGTAGCAATTTCCATTGTGATTGGCACGCTGCTCTTCTATCTGCGACGGTGACATCCACCGGCTCCGTCCGCAATCGACGGACAGCCGTGGATTCATCCCATTTGTGGATCAAGTTCCTCAGCCAATGTCGCGTCAGGGAACCGTTACGTCGTCGTTGCCCGAGACGACGACCTCTCTGCTGAGGCCATACGTATGTGGATGGCCCAGCTACGTACCCCACATACCCAGGAACTTCGCCACCTCGGACGTATAATCCTATTCTATCGCCTTCCTCTTTGTCCAGCAGAAATCTTTACACTGTTGCCACCGCGCCGAACTCCCAAGGAAAGGGACTCGGATATAACGGCCTTCCCATTGTCTGAACTCACTGTCTAAAACTATCGCAATTGTCTGGCAGGAATACCATTGCTATCTCAGTCTTTGTTCTTCTAGACGGCGTTGTTTTTGGTGGTAAAGGCGGCAAGCAGTGTTGATGTTTTTTTTTTGTTTTTCTTGGGGTGCTTTAAATGACAGAGGCAGCCATCCAAAGAGAACAATTGACGACTTGCGTGATGTGCTGTTAAGTACTGTACATTTCTTGATGTAAACTTTACTCTTCACATGAGATGCCTCAATACCGATGTACGGCGTGGGAGGTAGGTGAGTCGACCTGACTGATTAATGGCACTGGCCAAGAGCATCGACGAACAGGACCTGGACCAGAACCAGTCAAGCAGTGGGGCGTACAGCGCCCGTCAATGATGCAGGTATCACCGAACGCTACCCTTACCCAATTCGGAAATCCCGAAGTCGTACAATACCAGACAATATACAGCCTGGGTTGTATTACCGTGATGGCGGACGACGATATGGAGACACGTGTCGAGCTTCGTGTCCAATCTACTTTGCTTATTGATTTTCGCCTGTTTGAAGTTCTCGCGCGTGCAGGCGAACGAAGGAAACTTGAAGGTAGCATATATGGGCAAACGCGCGATAATGCCCGACAGTTAATACAACAATTTATACTACCAGGGTAAAAGACGACGAGCGGAGACGAGGAGAAAGACCAAGGAGAGACCAAAGAGAGAGAGAGATGAGAGGTAACACGTGGACGAAGACGGTCGTTAACTCTAGTAGGCGCTCCCCATAAAATAGAATTGGATGGCTATGATAAGAATAAAGTCATAATACGTCCTAACAGATAATCAGCGAAGAAAACAAACAACGTCCAGAATTGTTACAGGTGTTGAGCTTGTACGCGGACGTGCCAGCGACACCTGGCTCCAGGCATGGGCATCGTCTAGCTCGAAACCGAATAGTATCCTTGGCGGAAGGCCCATCGCCATCCCTTCCAGGGTCCATAAATGGTGGGGGAGTATGACGAGCATGCGTACAGGGAGAAGCGGATGGATGCCATGGCTTACCCTCATCTCCAGCTAGCTCATCTATCTCATCGTCATCGTCCTCCTGCGTCAGCTCGACGACGCGCTCCTCCTGCTTCGTGAGAGTCGACCCACAGCTGAGACGGCTACGGTGGGGGGCGGTGGCTGCAGGTACGAGCTAGCGGATACTATCGACGTCGGACTCGCGTCCATCTCCATGGAGGATCAAGGGGTTCAAACGGCGGTGAACCTTCTCTGACCTGGTGGGAGGAGAAAGGACGGTTGAGCGGACGCCAGGGTAGAGTGACGATGGTGGCGAAGAAGTGCCGCGTGTTCGAGGCGGAGAGACACCGCGACGAAAATGAGGTGACGATTCTCGGCGCTTGTGCTGTTCAAGTTCATTGCCGTGTCCTTCGTGGATGGGGATGGGGACGGGGACGGGGACGGGATGCGCCGATGCGGGGTACGTGGGAACGTTGAGAGTCTGCGCGTCCAGGGACTAGATTCGTCTTGGCTGGGGAGTAAACTGCGACGCAGAGGCGGATGTGGGAGTGCAGGAGGACGCGAATCGGGCAGATGCGAGTGCGGCAACGAGTTGCGTCCAATACAGTACTGTATCGAGTGTGCGCATGAGCGTGATGAAATCCCTCGTAGTTTTCACCCACGCGGTCGCCATATTTGTCATTGGTGGCGTCTTCCATAGAACTGGTCCTGAAATGATGTGAAATTGTACAATATGATTGCGATTCAGTCTTGTTGAAGGGATCACCTTGCATCTCTGCATTTAACTCGGAGAAGTACGCTCAGCACCGTCAGCGCTGACTGAGAGGGAATGCCTCGTGCAAGATCCAATTCCTGCCTCGGGCTCATCTACTGTGATCCCACAAAGTCGGTCGAGCGCTCAGCGCTCAGCGCTCAACGTTCAACCGCAGCGCTCATCAATCTTCTACTATACCAATTACATCCCACCGTTTTTGGCCTACTGTGTTTAGCGCGTGAACATTTGTTATATGGATAAGCAACGTGGTCGTCGTGGTGCACGGACCCGAACATTTCAACCCTCTACCACCGTGACCGCATCCCGTTTCCTCCCAGCGAACCAATTTCTCCTTCCAATTCCACATTTCTTCCCCCACTTTTGACATGAGTCACCAGTCAGGATCGTCACGTCTGCGTGTGCTCTTTGAGGCCGCTTTGGAGGACTACAAGCAGCAGACGGGTATAGAATTGGCCAAACATCCTCTCGCCGAGCGCCTCCAATATTATAACTCCGTCGAGTCCGTTACCGCCATTCTTCGTGAACAAGCGCAAGACTTCAAGGATTTCCGGGAAAAAGACAAAGTCTTGAACCCACTCAAAAAGGTCTTAACCGTTTTGAATAGACTTCCCTCCGCTGCCAATTTTGCTCAGGATGTCGGCTTGGTATGTCTGTATGCGCTGACAGGGTGTTCAACGTCTCTGACCCTCATCCTATAGCATTTCCCGCCTGTGAAAGCAATACAGACTGGCCTCGGCATTCTACTCTCTGTATGTACCTATATCTAGTCTCTGAGCGCGCATCTTTGTAACATTTAAGCGTATTAGGCGGTCAAGGGCGTCATAGATGACTACAGTGCCCTGGCCGATTTACTCGAGTCGATTGGACATTTCCTCTATCGCCTCGAGATCTATACCGAGATCCCTCCCACAGAAGCCATGAATGAAATGATTGTCAAGATACTCGTGGAGTTACTCTCCACACTCGCGTTGACGACCAAAGAGACAAAGCAGGGAAAACTTAGTGAGTCCATCGTCGGTGAGGGAACTTATTACCTGACTTATGAATGAAGAAAAACTTGTTCGGAAGCTTGTTGGCGAGAAGAAGATGGAGGCGATGGTCCAAAGACTGGACCGATTGACGCAGGACGAGGCTCGGCAAACGGTAGCACAGATCCTCAAGGTCGTCCACGGTCTTGTCGAGAATATGAAGGTGGTAATGGACGGTGAGCAAATCCACCAAGCTCGTCGCCCGCTGGGTGTTGAGGATATTTCAATATTTGCCTATAGATGGCGAGGTATCGGTTGACCATCTTAAGGAAACCCTCGGTATGTTTTTCAGGCCACAATCAAGTGATCGTGTATCTGACTGAGCATCAGAAATCATGCATCAAGTCGCGAGTGATTTGAACAAGGCGAAGCGTGAGCCATTTTTTGATATTGTGGTAGCTCACTGGGATCACCGAGATTGTCCAACAGGTGACAGCTTACAGAAAGATATTTTCGGGTGGCTATCACCACCTGAACCCTGGAATAACCATCATGCTGCCTGCAAATCACGCCATCGCGGGACTGCAGAGTGGTTCATTAATGGCCACACGTTTTCAAATTGGAAAACGTCCGAAGCCCCGGGTTCACTTCTATGGATCCATGGGAAACGTCTGTTAATCCTCAGCATTTGCGGTTCAACAGAGACTAAATTTTTTTTTGGCTTCGCAGCGGGCGCTGGAAAAAGCGTCTTTTGGTACGTGAAGCTCTTATATTTTCATCTCGGGAAAACTTATCGTGTTCGCCAGCTCCACAATCATCGAAGATATCCGTGCCTTGCAGAAAACTGGACTCGCATCGTTCGCTTTTTTCTACTGTGATTTCAGGGAGGACCGAAAGAAGGAATTGCGCGGACTGCTCTCGTCTTTCCTGGGCCAACTTTGTCACCAATCTAACTCCTACTTCGATATTCTTTCCAACTTCTACTCGGAACATGAGAACGGTTTACGTCCTCCCAGCGATGATGCGCTTGCGGGATGTTTAAAGAACCTACTTACCCTCCCCGGACTGGCCCCCGTCTATCTCATCGTGGATGCTTTGGACGAATGTCCAAAACCATCCGTCGTTCGATCTCCCCGTGCCGAAGTCCTAGGCCTCATAGAGGATCTTGTCAAAACACAAATTCAGAATCTGCACATATGCGTCACTGGCCGACCGGAACCTGATATCAAGGATGTCCTCGATCCTTTAATTTTCTGCTCTGTTTCACTGCATGACGAGAGCGGACAAAAGAGGGATATCGAGGACTACATCAAGTCGGTCATTAACACGCGTACGACAAAAATGTGGAAAGAAGAGCACAGGAAACTGGCCATCGACGTCCTCACGGAAAAATCGAACGGGATGTAAGACGTCGATACTGAACTCTTGATAACTCTTGCTCATTTCTGTGATGTAGGTTCAGATGGGTGGATTGTCAGGTGGTCCACATTTGCGACTGCATCCCAGCACGTCTCCCGCAATCATTGGCCGAAATACCAAAGACGCTTGACGAGACATATGAGCGTACCTTGCGAGGGATCAATGAGGCAAATTGGGAATTCGCCCATCGCATGTTTCAGTTCGTCTCAGTGGCCTCCCGCCCACTTCACGTCAAGGAATTGGCCGACTTGCTCGCATTCGATTTCGAGGCAGGTTCAATACCAAAATTCCATAAGGATTGGCGCCTGGAAGATCCAGCGGGTGCCGTACTGTCTACATGTTCCACTCTACTTGCCATTGTCAACATCCGAGGTTCCCCCGTCATACAATTCTCACATTTTTCCGTCAAGGAATTCTTGACGTCCATCCGCCTTGCCGAAGCGACCAGCTTTGTTTCCCGCCGTTATCGCGTGTCTATGACACCTGCGCATACCCTTGTAGCACGCGCCTGTTTGGGCATTCTGCTACATCTGGATAAGGATGTCACCAGGGACAGTCTGGAAGATTTTCCTCTCGCTGAATATGCTGCGAGGTACTGGGTTGATCATGCCCGGTTCGAGGACGTGTCGCGAAATGCGGAGGAAGGGATGAAACGACTATTTGACCCGAGCAAACCGCATCTTGCGATCTGCATCTGGATATATGACCCGTTTTTGATATGGTCACGAACGACACGAAGCGAAACGCCACTACCACTTCGCCAAACCTCCTTGCATTATGCCGCTTTTTGGGGCTTATATCCTGTTGTAGAGTTCCTTATCATCGAGCACTCACAGGATGTGTACTCTCGAGACTCCACCGACAATGCGACTCCATTGCATCTAGCCTCGGGAAGCGGACACGTGAACGTTGCTTGCAAGCTTATTGAGCGCGGCGCGGATGCGACAGCCCAGAATAATCACGGGAAGACACCGTTACATCTCGCGTTGCAGGGGGGACAAGTAGACGTCGCTCGCATGCTTATTGAGCGCGGCGCGGATCTGATAGCCCAGGACAATGCCGGGTGGAGTCCGTTACATCTCGCGTCGAAAAGAGGACAAGTAGACATCACTCGCATGCTTATTGAGCGCGGCGCAGATGTGACAGCCCAGAACGATGACGGGGAGACACCATTACATCTCGCGTCGCGATGGGGACAAGTAGACCTCGCTCGCATGCTTATTAAGTGCAGCGCAGATGTGACAGCCCGGAACAATTACGGGGAGACACCATTACATCTCGCGTTGCGATGGGGACAAATAGACCTCGCTCGCATGCTTATCGAGCGCGGCGCGGATTTGGCAGCCCAGAACAATAACGGGTGGTCTCCATTACACCTCGCGTCGCAAATGGGACATATGGACCTCGCTCGCATGCTCATTGAGCGCGGCGCGGATCTGACAGCGCAGAACAATGCCGGGTGGACCCCATTACACCTCGCGTCGCAAATGGAACAAGTTGACGTCGCTCGCATGCTTATTGAGCGCGGCGCGGATCTGACAGCCCGGAACAATTACGGGTCTACTTCATTACATATCGCGTCGCAAAAGGGACAAGTAGATGTCGCTCGCATGCTTATTGAGCGCGGCGCGAATCTGGCAGCACAGAACAATAACGGGTGGACTCCATTACATCTCGCGTCGCAAAAGGGACAAGTAGACGTCGCTCACATGCTTATTGGGCGCGGCGCGGATGTGACAGCCCAGAGCAATAACGGATGGACTCCATTACATCTCGCGTCACAAATGGGACGAGTAGATGTCGCTCGCATGCTTATTGAGCGCGGTGTGGATTTGAGAGCCCAGAACGATGCCGGGTGGACATCATTACATCTCGCGTCGGAAGTGGGAGAAGTAGACGTCGCTCGCATGCTTATCGAGCGCGGCGCGGATCTGGCAGCCCAGAACAATAACGGGTGGTCTCCATTACATCTTGCGTCGCAAATGGGACATGTAGACCTCACTCGCATGCTCATTGAACGCGGCGCGCATGCGACAGCCCAGAACAATGACGGGTGGACTTCATTACATCTCGCGTCTCAAGCGGGACAAGTAGACGTCGCTCGCATGCTCATTGAGCGCGGCGCGCATGCGACAGCCCAGAATAGGAACGGACAGACTCCGTTACATCTCGCGTCACGAAGGGGACAAGTAGACGTTGCTCGCATGCTTATTGAGCGCGGCGCGGATCTGACAGCCAAAAACAATTACCGGTCTACTCCATTACATCTCGCGTCGCAAAAGGGACACGCGGACGTCGCTCACATGCTTATTGAGCGTGGCGCGGATCTGACAGCCCAGAACAATGACGGGTGGACTCCATTACATCTCGCGTCGCAAATGGGAGAAGTAGATGTCGCTCGCATGCTTATTGAGCGCGGTGCGGATCTGACAGCCCAGAACAATGACGGGTGGACTCCATTACACCTCGCTTCGCAAACGAGACACGTAGATGCCGCCCGCATGCTCATTGAGCGCGGCGCGGATCTGGCAGCCCAGAACAATGACGGGTGGACTTCATTACATCTCGCGTCACAAGCGGGACAAGTAGACGTTGCTCGCATGCTTATTGAGTGCGGCGCGGATCTGATAGCCCAGAACAATTACCGGTCTACTCCATTACACCTCGCGTCGCAAAAGGGACAAATAGGCGTTGCTCGCATGCTTATTGAGCACGGCGCGGATCTGATGGCCCAGAATAACTACCGGTCTACTCCATTACATCTCGCGTCGCAAATGGGACAAGTAAACGTCGCTCGCATGCTTATTGAGTGCGGCACGGATCTGGCAGCACAGAACAATAACGGGTGGACTCCATTGCATCTTGCGTCGCAGAAAGGACAAGTAGACGTCGCCCGCATGCTTATTGAGCGCGGCGCGGATCTGGCAGCCCAGAACAATGCCGGGTGGACTTCGTTACATCTCGCGTCGGAGGTGGGAGAAGTAGACGTCGTTCGCATTCTTATCGAGCACGGCGCGGATCTGACAGCCCAGAACAACGACGGGTGGACTCCATTACATCTCGCTTCGCAAATGGGACGAGTAGATGTCGCTCGCATGCTTATTGAGCGCGGCGCGGATCTGACAACCCAGAACAATGACGGGGAGACCCCACTACATCTGGCGTCATTGCCATCAATATGGGCCCAGATCTTACCACAGAAATATGCAGAAGTTGTTCATATACTTCTCGAACATGGCGCAGACGTCAATGCCCGAAATAAAAGTGGATTGACTCCATTTATTCTCATAATGCAAGGTGGGCTTGCAGAAATCATACATGTCCTTCCTTGTCTAGCATTGTGCTGACTCTGGTGCCCACGACAACGCGAATTGAATTTCATTCTGGTGTAATGTACGAGTACGACGTGATATAATTATTATCTTATTTGTTTAACTTACTGTTAAGCGATCGAGAGCGCCTGATACTGTATGGGTTGAAGATAAGATAATTGTATTCATTTGATTTTGACTCAGCCCCATGTCAATTGAAGGCCTTTATTATAGAACATTGTCATGTCCATAGCCATCATCGCTCCCTCTCAATTACCGACAAAAATGTGAACGAAATACCACTCTTCTTGCCCTCATTACTCCATATTTTTTCCCCCTCTCTCTTCTCTTTCCCTCTTCTTTATCGTCCGCAGGCAACGGTAGTCACCCGGCTTTTCCTGAAATTTTCCTGAACGACCGGCGCAGCGACGATACCCACACGCACTCCTTCCCTACATTTTATCACTACCTCCTCTTCACATTACAAACTCGGTTCGTATTAGTAGGAACTTTGCGTGTATTTAATCAAGCCGTCCTCGTCGAGGAGGTACGTCGCGTTGAAGTCATTTCTTTTCTCTTTGCGCACTCTCGTGCTCGTTCTGTTTCGTCCCAATCCCCAATCCCCACTCTCTTGGCGCTTTCGATTTTGACGCCGCGGATCAGCCGTCCACTCCGTCGCCATGTCTCTCGATTTCCCCACTTTTCCTTTCATCAGTCTCACTTTTTCTCGCGACGACGCCTTCAGTCTCGCAGCATCTGGCAAGGCTACACGATCCGACTGATCAGCAGCACCGCCAAGAGCATCGGCGTCGATTCGGCGACCGGGACCTGGACCCAGACTGTCAAGCACTACTGTAACTCATAGTTCTTCGGTCTCACGGAATGGTGGCGCGCCCTGCCAAGCTTCGTTGAATATGGTGAAATAATGCGGGGTGCTTGCATCCCGACTCTTGGCTGTCAACTACAATATGACACTCACCCCATGTGCGAGGTAAATGCTGGTCATCTGTTCCATTTTGCTGCGGCGCAAAGCCCAAAGAGGAGGGAAGGTACCTGGAAAGTGACACTCATGGCGCTGCTCGTTCGGCTCTGTCGATGTTGGTGAATTTCAGTTGCGCGACAATCGGCGATGCCACTACAACTCCCCACTGATAAAAATTTCTCTTTAAAAGGCCCCGATTAATCGATCGATCGATCCCTTGGAGCGCCCTCCCCAGTTCCGTCTTGTATCACCACCCGCAAGGCTCCCGGACACCAAATCTCATTCTCCGCAGCTGCACCATTCGTTCTTTTCTAGTTTTGTGGTCGCTGGGATCTATGCCCCGGATTATAGCACGACCTGGGAATGGGTATGCATGTTGTCGTTTCCACATCACACTCCTCGGCCCTTACCTGACCTAGTGGTCTTTTCGTCCAGTCGTTCAATTCTCTCGGGCAAAATCCGTGTACGGTCGCAGCGTCCATGATGTCAACATGTAACGAAAGCTGTAAGTTGTTTGCTTGCTTGTTTTGTATTGCGTTAGCACCGGCAGCGAGCCTTATCGTCTCATCTCTTTTCCAGCGTTCACAGTCGACACGCTGCCGCCCATATCGTTCTTGGGCCTCTGACTTGTGCATGTGCAGCACCATCGGATATTCACTCTTAAGTGCATGTGACGGATGCCAGGGATCAGATTGGATCAGGTGCGATTCACATCGTTGTTCTCCTCTCAACTGCCAGGGCTTATGTATCTGCCATTAGCTGGACGAAGTATGCGTACAACTGCACGAAGACTATGCCTCCCAGCTCGTGAGTTTCTGACGTGGTTGAGAACGTATTGCGTTTGATATTGATACTGTCCCACTGGTTCCCCAATCCTATCCCCGCGGGAACACGTCTCCCCCAGTGGGCTCTCCTCGATATCACAGTTTGTTACTAAAGCTTTCTTCTCTGCTTACATACTTAGAGCATACTCCAGAATGAGAACAATTACAACTGGAACGCCAATAAATCGTATGCCGTCGGTGGTGGGAATCCTCTCCCTTGTCTCCCTCCCCTCGTCATTCCTCATACTTTCATCTTACTTCTTTAGACACCCCCGAGCTAGATCCTGGCTCGATCCTTGGCCTGTCAGGCGCCTCCGGGTCTGCCTCGAGCGGACCCATTAACGCCTATCCCTCTACCCCCGCTTCAAGTTACTCTACCAGCCGCGTTTCCCGCGGCTCTTCCTCAAATTCAGCCACACCTATACCTATAGGCGGACAGAGTTCAAACATGGGGGGCATCGCTGGTGGCGTCGCCGGTGGTATAGTAGCAATTTCCATTGTGATTGGCACGCTGCTCTTCTATCTGCGACGGCGACATCCACCGGCTCCATCCGCTCCGTCCGCAATCGACGGACAGCTGTGGATTCAACCCATTTGTGGATCAAGTTTCTCAGCCAATGTCGAGTCAGGGAACCGTTACGTCGTCGTTGCCCGAGACGAAGACCTCTATGCTGAGGCCCTAGAGAGATGAGAGAGGTAACACGTGGACGAAGACGGTCGTTAACTCTAGTAGGCGCTCCCCATAAAGTAGAATTGGATGGCTATGATAAGAATAAAGTCATAATACGTCCTAACAGATAATCAGCGAAGAAAACAAACAACGTCTAGAATCGTTACAGCTGTTGAGCTTGTGCGCGGACTAGCTAGCGATACCTCGCTCCAGGCATGGGCATCGTCTAGCTCGAAACCGAATAGTATCTTTGGCGGAAGGCCCATCGCCATCCCTTCCAGGGTCCATAAATAGTAGGGGAGTGTGACGAGCATGCGTACAGGGAGAAGCGGATGGATGCCATGGCTTACCCTCATCCCCAGCCAGTTCATCTATCTCATCGTCAGCTCGACGACGCGCTCCTCCTGCTTCGTGAGAGTCGACCCACAGCTGAGACGGCTACGGTGAGGGCGGTGGCTGCAGGTACGAGCTAGCGGATACCATCGACGTCGGACTCGTCCATCTCCATGGAGGATCAAGCGGTTCAAACGGCGGTGAACCTTCTCTGACCTAGTGGGAGGAGAAAGGGCGGTTGAGCGGACGCCAGGGTAGAGTGACGATGGTGGCGAAAAAGTGCCGCGTGTTCGAGGGGGAGAGACACCGCGACGAAAATGAGGTGACGATTCTCGGCGCTTGTGCTGTTCAAGTTCATTGCCCGTGTCCTTCGTGGATGGGGATGGGGATGTATGTGCGGGGTGCGTAGTAGGGACGTTGAGAGTTTGAGTGTACAGGGACTGGGTTCACCCTTGACTGGGGAGTAAACCACGATGCAGGAGGCGGAGGCGGAGGTGGGTGTGATGGAAGACGCGAATCGGACAGATGCGAGTGCGGCAGCGAGTTGGTTCTCAGACGTACATTGTCGAGAGTACACATGAGCCCGATGAAATGCTACCGTGACCACCGCCGCCACAACGTTCCCCGTCCAATGACAGTGTTATTGCTTCCACTGGTCCCACAGCTACCGTCTCCAAGGAGTTTGTTCGCTCCGGTTGGCGCTAGGCCGCCTTGGCCTTCTGGTAGAACGGAACCGCTATCGTCCTATACATCAATGAGTACTAGAGTCTAGTGTAAGAGCAATTGTATTTACATACTATACTCGTTCGAAGCAGTGGAATTAGACGTCACGACTGGGCTGGGTATACAGTATGATGGCTGGCCATGCGATGTTACCAGTAATTAGGGCGCCTTCTTTCGTGACCACTGAACCGTTGTTAGGTGATGGCAGGATATTCCAGGTACGGTTTTAGATGAGAATGGCCGAATACATATAGCTGTATGCAAAACTGTTGTGTACTTCGCATGTTACTGTAACGCCGCCGCACTGTCTTTTCCCTCGCATGCCCGCACCGTCGCTTACAAATCCGGGGGATAGGGGCTCGACGGACCAAAATTTTAACCCACGCGGTCGCCATATTTGTTACGAGATCCAGGCTGTTATGCTGCTACGCACAACGAACGTTACGGCAGCACAGGCGCGCGCAACGGAGCTGGAGGAGGCATTGAATCGGTCATTGGCCCGACTGAAGACCTCTGACTGACAATCGAGAGCCAGCAATAGGGCTGCACGCCGTAACCGTACAATACGGCTGTATGGCCGTATTTGTACGGGTCCCGTTACCGTACCGTCAGTAATACAACTTGTTTCAAAACGGCCGTACCTTGTACGTGCCGTATACCGTACTCAGCCGTACCATTACGGGTGAAACCGGCCGTAAACGGCCGTACAATTCGTGCAGATGCGCCGCGTGTGCTCTTGCTAGTCTAGGCCTAACACATGATTGCCTCGACGCAGCCTCGTGTTATCTATGCCTAACACATGTTTGCCTCGCGATATCTAGGTTTGTCTTTTGCTCCCTCTGTTTTCCTTTATCTCTCACTCCGTGTTCTTCAGGTTTCTCCTCTCTTGTCCTTTTCTCTGGACAACTACCATGGACCTTGTCATACTTCCCTTATCTGTACCCGGTCGCAGTGCATGTAATGCATCCTCGCTGTCACCTCCGGTGATCCACCCGCTCTCCTTTTCCACGTTTCCTGTCGTTTCTCACCCATCGGGCCTTGGTTTGTCTTCCACTCCCTCTGTTTTCCTTTATCTCTCACTTCGTGTTCTCCAGGTTTCTCCTCTCTTGTCCTTTCTCTGGACAACCACCATGGACCCCGTCATACTTCCCTTATCTGTACCCATCCTCGTTGTCACCTCCGGTGATCCACCCGCTCTCCTTTTCCACGTTTCCTGTCGTTTCCCACCCATCGGGCGATTCGGGCCTACGAATTCATTTTAGTTTTGTGAGTGTAGGTACGATGTTGCTGAATAAAAACCCCTTGTTACAGCAGAAAATACTTGTCCATTCGCCCCTGTGTGCCTCTAATGTCTGCTCGATCTGACCCCGACCAGTGTGCGCTGGATGAGAATGGCCAACTCAAGGATGCCAACAACATCCGATGGTTCAACTCCCCAAGTGACAAGACCCCCATCCCTCTTCCGCCTGTCGAAGGAGTTGAAGGAGAGACTGTCACCGATGTTGGAGGTACGCCTCAACATACCGTCTATCTCGCAATTACTAACGCTTATCATCACAGCTCCTCATACTAGACCTCAGCAAAATGAGTTGGGAGAGAGCGCTGGCTGTGCAGAGTCAGGACCGTCAGGTATGTACTCTGTTGCTTACTATGCCGTGTCAGCGCGTTCTCGCTCTATCATCCGAGACTGTGATTTGTTGACCTCTTAATGGTACTAGGCCTTGGTCGAATTCAGCGCAGTGGTCGGGGAAGGAAGATGGCTGAAGCCCTCGAGTATGAGAAGGCTGACAACGATGGTAACCCAATCAAACGCCTCACGACCCTCACTGTGCGCCCGCCTCGAAAATCTCGCCAAGTCAAGAAGCAACGCATCGACACAACAGACATGGGAGCCTCCTCAGATGAAGATGATTGTGACTACCAGGACACCGAACCTGCAGAGCTTGAATCTGAGAGCTCATCACCCTCGGAAGGCGACTGTCAAGATACGCTCCCATCTAATGCTGAGGCAAGTTCTTATTTTTGTCTTATTGTTTCCATTCTGACACTTGCGGCAATCAACCTGCAGGTCGCAGACATCCTACCGTCTAAGACAATACCCACTGGGCGGGGTACTTCCGGAAAGCGTACACGCACAAAGCCAACACCCTCTTTTGGGGAGATCCAACCCATCAGCCGCGCTGAGAGCATGTGCAGTAACAGCGATACGCGTGAAAAAACACCAAAACCAATGGTGCATTTAGGGCCTCCTTACACTCTCACTTAACACTAACATGCCGAATCGAAGGTTACAAGGAATCCCATCTATCATTTCTATGAGGCAGTCGAACGAAGCTCGAACGGAGAACTCGGAAACCCTGGCGACAGGCACTACAAGTGCCTCCACGGAAATGGGAAGGTGCTGACCATCACAAAGAAAATGAAATATTCTTTGAACGGTAAGAGTAGGACGCAGCTCAATTTGATGTGCGCTCACTACTTCTGGCAGGTCTGATAGGTCATTTAAGATCTGTGTCAGCACCAATGTATCGCCTCTATGTGGCGATGAAGGAGCGGTCTCCCGATCAAATTACCGCAGACGAGATCACCGTCGCTTCAGGAAAAAATATTCTTGATCCGGCAGCACTTTCCCAGTTCCTGCAGAAGCTTGAATCTACGAGTACAACATCAGGAAAAGTGTCAGTACTTTGTCTTTTCAAATTTGTCTTTTCTTGTCCTTTTTGTCCTTTGTCTTTTATAAAGCAGCTTTTACTTTTACTTTCTGTACTTAAAAATCTTTTACTTTTTACTCTGACTTTTTTAAACACAGAATGACTTTTTTAAACATAGAATGACTTTCTTAAAAATATAATTACTTTCTGGAATGTATAATTACTTTTTAGTGACTTTTTAGAACATATAATGACTTTCTAAAATATACTAGCGTTTGCCCGTGCGAAGCACGGGCGCGCGTTAGGCGAGTTGTAGGCGCCCGCTCCGCAGGGGCACGCGTGTGTTGTATAGCTACCGCACCGACTTCGTTTTTGGGACTTGGCTGTCAGCAGCCCCTATTAGCAGCTTTATATTATATCATTATCACCATGCAGTCTCGTGTGCATGGTAATCTATATACTTGTTAACATAAAAACGATGAAATACATCTAAAGAGTGATTGTAAGTTAATGTTTTAGGAAGCATATCATGCCCTGCAACACCAATTAGGTGTGCCGCACGTAAGATCGTGTCAATATGAATAAGAGAAGTAATGCGCCGACCTCGCTCATCACGCTCCGGTACCACAGACCAGAGCCCGGTGTCTTCACATGGCGAGTCTCCAAATGTAGAAAACCATTCAACTAAAGCACAGGGATAGTCGCCAGCGGCTTCACCCTCGATGACAAAAGAAAGGAACAGTTTGATACGAGCCACATACAAGCCAGCAAAACCATCCACCTCTGGATCGTGGTCAATAAACACGCAGTCATACCTACCAGCACCATTTTGCCATGAAGGCGTGGCCCTAATCCACTCGCGATGCATCCCTCCAATGCCTGAGAGGTCACTTGGAGCGTGATATGTAGCTAAAGCGGAGTGGAAGACCATGACTTGCAGAGACGACGACACTGTGGGGCAGGCCTCAAGGGGAGCATCCATGCCGCATAAGTCGGCATCGGGGTACAGTTGGTCATATAAAAATCGTCGAATATATTCTGGGAGGTTTGGTTCGGCAACATAGCTAGTGAGCAAATCCAAAGTTTTCGGATACCGCTTGGCTACCAGAAATCCAGTCATAAACGAAATATTGCATAAGAATCAAATGACGCTTACCTGGGCGTGCAGCCAGCTTAACATCTCCAAGCGCAGTCATCCCCGGGGCATCAACAGCCTCATCCTTGTTTGGGGCCAGGGGCGGGGGCAATGGAGGTACGTCTCGTAAAATAGATCGATGGTCCAGCATTCCTCTAGATTTAAAATCCACACGCGCAGCCGCCAATTTGTCAAGACGTTGGTTAGTGAGAAGCATTTGCCCTAGTGGCTGATTGCGGCTGGAGCGGCGCCAGGGCTTCTTTACCGCTTCGATATGCTTTGACTCGGTGATAGAGGAGCAGATCCCATTCGGCACACCAAACAAACGGATGAGGGAGGAGTAGTGCATGAGGGAATGCTGCCGCGGTAGAGAAAAATCCTCCCGGATACCGACTTCAATGAATACTTCGCGTTCCCGGTGGAAGCGCTCGATTGCAGCGTCGATTAACTCCAGGGTCGTCTCGTCAATTTGAGAGCGCCTGGCGAGATAGCAGAATTCTGTTAATGCGCTCACAGCACGGACCATTTTCGGTGGTACATGGCCCGAGATGGCTGGTAAAAAGACCTGAATAACGGGTTAATGCTACCTAGACATTGAGCCCAAAACGATACAAACCTTCATGAGGGCTTTTGAGTCGTCGCCGGTCCACTGTTTGAACCCACGACCCTCCGGAAATCGTCGCAATCCTGTAAATAAAGGCACTGTAGCAATACTGAGAAGAAATCACCCAGTTAGGAAGTCCCTTGCGAAGGTGACACATCTCGGACTTACCGTCGATCTATGTCGGCGAGAATCTGGTTTGCGTGGCTTTTGCCATGCTCTGCAGCCACGTAGTCCATGACCCAGGTGACCAAATGGTCTTTGAAGGTACCTTTGATGATCTGGTGCAAAAGATCGGGCGCCAACAGTTCGTGGATGTCAGCCCTCGGAAAATGGGTTGTGAACGGCTGGTCGCATGTTTATAAGAGGATAATGTGCGCCGGGGTGAGTCCGAGTCATAAATTGGTGTATTATTATGGGGTGCTGGAGTATGTGGCGGGAAGTCAAAATGTTGGTCTTGAAGGAAAAGACCAGGAGTATGTGGCGGGAAGTCAAAATGTTGGTCTTGATGGAAATGACGGGGAGTGCGTTGTGGTGTACGGCTTGGGCTCCGACTCGGAGAGGGCGGCGTAAAAGATGGTGAGTTGTAAATGTTTGCAGGGTTCTTCGAGCAGGCGAGCTCATGTCGAGTAAGCCCTGATGGGGACTTGTACCGAAGCTCAGAGCAAAAACGACAACAAAAGCCACGTTTTCGAAAGCGACTTCGCTTTAGGTTTGATGACTTCATCTCGTTTCCATCAAAGGCAAACGGTTCAGACTCCGACCAATTGTCGCCTCTGCAAGAACTCACTACTGTATGGATGTCCGTACCCCTCGCTCAACGTTCGTGTTCGCGGAACCGCTGTCCGCAACCCCCTCTGTCAAGCTCGCTTTTTCTCTCCATGCTTTGGTTTTGCTCCCGAAACTCACCTGTCAACTTTTCGCACCGTGCTATGTTCTTCCATGCCGCCACTCCCGGTGATCCATGAGGCCGTGCTTCTGAGTGTACCATGACCCTGTCTTTTATCTTGGACGAGTCGTCCAAGATTCTCAAACAAACGAAGAGCTAAGTTCAAGACTCGCAGTTGCGAGGCTGTGGAAATTTACTTTCCAACAGAACTTCCAAATGGTCAGTTTCGGCAAGATGTCGTTTGAGCTCAGCTAACATGTTCCCGTAGTATTCTTATTCTTGATGAAATCGATCGCCTCTTCGCAAATGCTCGCGTCTCTCTTTGCCCTCGCACAAAAGCATTCTTCAGCCCTACGTATTATTGGTATTGCAAACACCCACACGCTTACTTCCTTAGTCTCTCCTCTCTTCTCGATAGTGTAACTGGGGTTTCTACGCTTCATTTCCGGCCTTATGATACACAGTAGCTCCTTTCAATCCTACAATCGCACCTCAAATCGCTTACTTCTCTCGAAAGCCCGACCTCCGAGGCGGTCTTTCAACAATTCCTTCCCGTCTCAACCCTCACTCTTCTCTCTAGGAACATTGCTGCGCATACGGGAGACGTGCGCTCCCTATTTGAGGTTCTACGTGGTGCAATCGATCTCGCTGTTACACAACCGCCATCCAGTGACAAGGATACGCCCCTCGTAACTCCCGTTCATATCCTCGCCGCCCTCAAGTCTCATCCTCTGAAATCCCGACAAATAATAGACATTTCAGATGAATGGTACCCATGCGACGACAAGTCTGGGAGAATAGTTGCATCTTCTGTCCTTCTGATACGATCCATATTTTTATCACTGTAATTGACCTAAAGACTGCGATATACGGGTGTGTAACATTATATAAGAAGCCGCACTTCAACATGGTATTTACTGTGAGTTTTATCTCCTTGAGGCTTGTAATATTCTTTGACAATCCCCGAGCATTCGTTAGTTACGTGGCAATTTTACCCCACCTGGCGTGGGCTTTCATGATGTTAGAGCCTTCAGCTCTGATGGTAAACCACGCGTCCACGTGACTGGAACTCAAACAGATCTGCATCTGTGCTTCGCAGAAATGATTATCTATGTATCGGCCAGTGAATGAACCTCCATGTGAAGATGCGAATGATGACGCCAACGAGCGGCTCCCTTTTTTTTTAGCGTTTCGCTCCGCCAAAGCCAAATGAAAAGTGAGTGGTGATTGGGAATAACTAGTGGACTACTCGGACTACACTAAGGCGGTCTGCCTACATTGACCGCCTTAGGCCTGATGTTCGCCTCTGCCTCTCGGTCCTTCAGCTCCAAAGGGTGGCTGGCCCACCCAGGTGGTGAGACGGTACGACGACGGATTACCGCGATCGTCGATCCATTCTTTTTCGACGATCGCCCCGCCGTTGGCGGGAACGAGCATTCGCAATATGGCTACCTTCATTCCCCCGAGAAAATAAGCGGACGAGCACGCGAAGAGAAAAAGGTGGAGACTCACCACAGGTAAGACTCGGACACGACGGTCGATCCTACATAGCCACCTATACGCTCTGTGGATGATCTCGATGGGATTGAAAGGCATCTTTTGCGGCGGGTCAGGATACTGCTGAGTCGGAGGAGAAGGTCGGTCTACGCACGAGGGGTGGAGTGTTGCACTGGTGGTGATGAGAGCAGCGTACGTGACGCGATAAACTTAGGGCGGCGAGCGCTTGTATCGACCCGTTCACCCCCACTTCGGAAATCATCTCAGGCTGCAACAAGACTCGAAGAGCAGGCCAACCTGCTCACAGTCGTAAATCACTCACTTACACCCAAACTCGGACTTGACAGTAACATCGTATCATGCAAGCGAATTACACCCTCTCAAGAAACCCGCTCTCCCTGGAGAGGATTAGGTCCATCCTTACCTGCCGCGGTTTATATAAATCGATGCGATGTGATTGGATTTACGGCAGGGATAGATAGACAGCTCTCTACTCTACTGTACAATTCTACAATACGACGCACTGTAAGGCTCCTCGGGGCTACACTGCACTGTAAGGTTTATTTTTATTTTTATTCTCTTGGAAAGCACTTTATTCATGTACTGGCTAAGCTACGCTGGGACTACGAGTAGGTGCTCGATATCAGAGATCAAAGGAATCAGCCGTGAGGAAATGCAGCTGTCGGAGCGGGGCTCGGACCAGAACGGATCGCCTGTGTCGGAGCGCCCGTCATGACCTCACCCTCATTCTTCCCCCCAGCCGCACGATGACCTGGCCTAGGCGGTTAGATGTGATGATGATGATGATGATGATGGAAGCGGAAGTGACTGAGATACTGGCCCTGCAGTTGGTGCCGATGCAGGTGGTGGAGCAAACGGCAAAGGACAGACGGACCCCAATGTGGACGCGACATCAAGACCGATGGCAGGTGGAGCAGGAACAATAGGGTACTGTGATGTCATGGTGGTGGCGAGGGCAACAACGGGCGTGGCAATCACAAACTGCGATCTTGACTTTTGAGGGTTAGGCTAGGCGGGAAAAAAACAAGACCAGACGTAAGGGAGGAGGGGGACTATCCCCGGCTTCAAACGCAAGAGCAGGGTGGATCACAGGGACAGGAATGATCCTATGATATGTGTGATGGACACGGCTGAGCCGGCCCTCAGGCCTCAGGGATGGGGATGGCACTGGACAGCGAAGGCCCACTGATATCAATAATGGTGAGCAGGCCGCAGGCGAGTGGCGGTCTTCTAAACGGCCTGCTGTATGTTCTTGCAGAGGTGACACAGGTTGGCTGGAGACCGAACCGAGCGCAGATGTCTGGAGAGGGTGATAAGGGTGACTCTATTGAAAAAACGGCTCGGATACGGCAACCAAACTATGTACACGTGTTGAGACACAAACCGACTAAGTCAAATTCGGCAGAAAACTGTCATTTGGCCGCGTTCAACCCCTCGTTCATTGACGTACAAACCTCACCTTTTCCTTTCCACCTTGCTGTACCACACTCCCCAACTATACTATGATTACCAGAGCCAGCAATGCAAACAAGCGTCCAGGTCAGGTGGTAATTAACAGTGGCTCCCGTCGTCCAAAGGAGGTAGTCCAGGCAGAGCGCACCTCCAGAGCCGAAGAAAAAGAAAAAAAGGTAGTTGCCGAAGAAGGTATCCAAGAAGTTGCCAGGATTGAAAATGATGCGAGGAAGAAAAAAAACCTCGGGCCCAATGGGCAAAGGAACAAGGTCACCAGAGGGCGGAAGCCAAGAGCCGCAACTCCAGTCAGTCAAGGTAAGTTGTCGCCTCTAAACAAATGAAAACTCACCTCCTACTAGTAGGCTATTCAGACGGTCACGATGATCACACTGTCAATGTCGAGCCACAGCCAGAGCCCACAAAGAGGAAACCCTCAGGTTCTGGCGAACGGTCCACCATGATGGAAGGTAAGTTATACCTCCTTTGCCAAAGCGAGGGCTTACTGCAGTTATCTAATCATTAACAGCCACTAACCCCGGGCCCTGCGATTCTGGAGAAAGTTCCGGTGACAACCCGACTGAATGGCAACCACAGGGAGGCCTTGCAGCTGAGTCCATGTCAAGTGACTCGGAGGAAGATATCGAACTAGGCGGTGAGGAGCCAGACACGATGATTAATATGAAGAAAAAGAGCAGTAAGGAACAGGAGAGGGGACCTGCCATGAGAGATTGTATCAATAAAGCTGCAGCAGGGCAAAATGACAGCGTGAGTCCCAATTCGGATGTCCAGAAGCGGAAGGCTGGACCCGATATTGGACCGGGTCCAAGGTAAGATCCTGCTTCGTTTTTGGCATCATCACTAACTTGAAGAGAATCATTTTCAGGCCTACCCCGAAGAAAGCGCGGAAGTCCAAAGCATCAACTGGCCTCGTCGCGGGCTGGAAGAAGACCGTTGATGTCCCATTGGCATCTAGTAAGCCCGCTGGCACCAGGCACGCTTCCGAGTCCAGAGTTACTACTGGAGTCTCTCGCCCACCACCTAGCACGGTGTCCACATCTACCACACGTTCTCGCCGCACTGCCTCTGCCCCATTTACCACCCACAATGAGCCTGAGGCCAGTGTAGGGCCTAGCGACAATCCCGAATATGCGTTTGGGGGCCTTCCATTAGACGAAGAAGTTGCACCTGAGGATACAGATTTGATCGATAAATACCAGGTATGTTACCATTTCAATTTTCGTGCAACCAATGTCTCAACCGCCACAGTCCCTTACTAAGGTGAACACAATACACACCAGTCCTGTACGCACCAAGGTCAGCCGGCAAGCTGATGCAAGCACAGGGCGTTATCGATTCAAAAATTCTGATCTTCCTCCTGGCACTGCTGACCGTTTTGCCAAGGAAGTCCTCCCACTCGCATTTGACACAGCTGGTGCTCTTGGTCCTTGGGAATGCCTTGATGACGAACACATAATCACTATCTGGAACCTGGCCTTTAGCTCGCCAGACGACCATCCCATTGCCAGCGGCGATGTCAAGGGTGTTGTTTTTTTGGCCGTAAAGGGTCTCGTAAGTCCAGTTTACTATTCACTTATTATGTCGCTCACTATTGTTTGCCCAGGTCAAGCGGGGTATCTCAATGTGGCTTCACAAATTCTCTATGGCCGCTGAAAAAGCCCTTGTTGCCGAGTTCGAACGCCAGCACATAACCACAACTGAGGAGAGGGCAAATTTTGTTCGGTATCTCCTTGGGGACGTGGACGACATCTCAAGCAAGCGCCGCCTTTTTCTCTGGAAATCGGCGTATGATCGTTGTGAGGACTCAGACTCGCTGGATCTCAATAGGCTTCAGGTCTGTCACACATCCCTGCCACTGGCAGTGTGGTTGTTCGCTAATCACCTATTTCTTAGGGGTTATTCCAAGGGCGTCTGGTCGCACAAACGTTCCTTGAGCATATCTTGGCAACCACAGGAATCGACAAGGAATCCCGAGTAAACGAGAGGCCAATTGGTGCACTTATCACATCCATCCAAGCCGTGTGTACCCCATTACTATATATTGTTTTTCTTGATATTTACTCGCTTTTTTTTTCAGGTCCACCGTGCTCTTCTGTACTCCATGGAAGGCACTTTCAAACCACCTCAGTCGAAGTCTGGCGCGTTCTCAAAGGCAAATTGGGGCGATTACGACGTGTTGTCGCCGCGAGGGGCAGCAATAACAGTCAAGCGAGCCTCTGTTTTCCTGAAAAAAATCCAAGGCCTCAAAGATCAGCAATGGGACGACATCTACAAGACTGCCCGGGAGATCCATGCTAAACGGGTCAATTCCACGGAGGACGATGACGAGGGGGGTGAATCGGACACCAGTGACGATGACGAGCTGCTGGACCCACTGTATGATGAAGTTCCTACATAACTAGCTCATTTAGCTAGGTGTGTTTCTCAACTGTTAAATCACATTTGCCGTGCAGAATTTTTATCCGTGCCCTACCATTGTGTGCTTCTAAGAACTACCAATCCAATGTAGTGAACTTTTGTAAGTCAGGTTTACTTTTATAAGTCAGATTGTCTTTCGAAAGTTATTCTGTCTTTCAAAAGTTATTCTGTCTTTCAAAAGTTATTCTGTCTTTCGAAAGTTATTCTGTCTTTCGAAAGTTATTCTGTCTTTTCCACTGTCTTTAAAAAGACAATTTGTCTTTTAAAAGTAAAATGTTGTCTTTAAAAGTAAACGGACATGCCTTTGACTTCTTTCAAAAGACAATTTGTCTTTGTCTTTTTTTTTGTCTTTTTTTGTCTTTTTTGTCTTTTTTGTCTTTTAAAAGACCAAAAAAAGTACCGACGCTTTTCCTGATGAACCATCTAGAGAGCATTTGAGAAGCAAGTCAACGCCGCTGCAGTAAGTCCTTTATTTTGCCAATTTACTATCAAGCTAATGTTCCAAAGGGTCCTTGGGATCAGGAAAAGTTCGAAGAAATGCTGGCAAAGTGGATCGTCGCCACAGACCAGCCATTTTATACGGTTGAGGATCCAGAGTTTCGAGACTTGTTGATGTATACACATCATCCCTCGCCAAACCTCAAGATACCCCATCGCAATGCAGTTAAAACACGCGTCATGAAGATGGGTTACGATGCAGTTGAGGCTACAAAGTGTATGTTCCTGGTTCGTAAACATCTCCCTTCATTCCACAATCAGTCTTATAGACTCATATAATCCTCCACAGACTTCCGTTGAAGGCAAAATTAGTATTTCCCTCGATGCGTGGACATCGAGTGTAACCGGCTCCTGGGACGAGGCTAGCTTGTACGCCTCGTGGACCGGGGTAAGTTCCTGAACCGGGCTAGTACTGTATGGATTGATCGGATCACTTGTCATTGATGCGTGTAGTGCCTCGTTTTGATGTGGATGGACAGGTGGCCAGCATCGTGTTGTTTCAGATTGCTGTGCCCTCGGTTTCTCTTGTGTAATACCTTGTACGTGTTTGTAGCCTTCTTGGTGTACTTAAGGACGACCAACTTGGCCAGGTAGCGGCAAGTTGAGTCTCTTGTCTAAATAACAAAAGTCTCTCCTCTCTTTCCTCACAACGGGGTCTTATCGACGAACTGATAAGGCGGGAACCCGTTACTCCATAGCCTACCGAGTCGCTCTAAAGACTCGGCTTATGACCCAGCGCCCCATCAAGGACACGGTCACTCTTCCGAAGTACGCCTTCTGCCAAGAGGTGTTCCCCGACTTAGTGCACAAGGGAGGACGCTGCACGTGCTTCGACACCCCGAAGCCCAAGGGAGAGACAACTACGACGGACACTACGGAGCTCTAATCGTCTCGTCCATACCGGCGGTGACATTAGACTCAACTTTCTTAAAACCACGGCTAGCAGCAGCAAAGATAGCGCAGACATCAACCACCCAAGATACCTAACGAAAGAACAGCTGATCGTCACAAGACCTAATTCAAGGATCAGAATACTCGAAGCGCACGAGTCAGCCAACAAGAAAGGGAAAGCCATCCAACTGTTCTGTAGAAGCAGCGACCTAGAAATCAAAGACGCTGGACCAGTGACCCTACACAACGGAGTGTGGCACCGCATCCTACCAGGAGCAAACAGGAAAGAATTCGTACTCGGACAACCCGAACCCAGCATACATAACTTCGACATCAGCATCGAAACCAGTGACGCAACCACCCCAAGCATAGTGGTAGAAGAACCGGCCAAAGAGAAAGAACCGGCCAAAGAGAAACCGAGCAGAGACTCCTCAGACGAAGAGGACCACCAAATAGACGAGCAAATTCGCCGAAGCCCAATCCAACGGGGCACATCCTTCGCACAAGTAGTAGCGACAAAACAGAAACCACAAACCGCCCAAACCACCCTGACGCAACCTCAAAAGACAACCACAATGGCAACCCAGACCACCACCCAAACCACCACCACTGCAACGACCGCCGCTCAAGCCAATGTCACCAAAGCCTTCCAGAAAGCCCTCCAACGCGCCCCTCCATCAGGAGGCGGCGGCGGAGGAGGAGGTGGAGGCGGAGGAGGCGGAGGCGGCGGAGGAGGAGGCGGTGGAGGAGGAGGAGGCGGTGGAGGAGCAGGACCAAACCCACTCCAACCGGTGGCCGTAGCACAAGATGTGCGAGCAATGGGCAAACTCCCGGAGATGTTCGATGGCGACAGAACCAAAGCCGACGACTTCATCGAGGAAGTGAAGGGATACCTACGCCTCAACGCGGACGTAAGCGGCTTCAATTCCCCCATGAAAAAGATCGCCTTCACCCTCACCCACATGAAAGGAGAAGACGTCACAGGATGGACCAGGGACATAGGAGCCATGCTCGATGCATTAGACCCCATCGCCGACAATATCCCCATGCTATGGGACCAGTTCTTAACGGAATTCGCCGCCCAATACCTCGACTCGGCCAAAGAAGACTGAGCCCGCACCGCCCTGCAAAACCTAGCTATGAAGCCAGGCGAGATAGACCTATACATATCGAAGTTCGAAGAACTGGCCCGAAGAGCTGGCTACACCGCGGGAGACAACGCAACAACCAGACTCTTCCTACTCGGTCTTACCCCGAAAACGATGACAGACGTCATGGCCAGTCCACCAGTGAGGGGATACGAAGCCATAAAACAAAGAGCCATCGAAAGCACCATCGCCCAAAGGACCATTCGCGACCTACTCGCAATCCGACACGACCCAGCCAAGGCGGACGGCAGGGCAAACTTCCCCTTCCAACAAAGCAGAGGACAACGACATCCCTTCTTCCAAAAACCAGCGAACCCGCAGCCATACCGACAGCCGTACCATTCGTCAAACGCCCCAAGGTGGATGAACAACCAAGCCGTCCCAATGGACCTCAGCAGGTCAAGAACACCCAACTATTATCAAAGAGGAGGGCAGTCGCAACCAAGAGGATGAAACAACTGGCGCTCCAGGGCCAACGTTGCCAACTTCCCTCCCAGGAACACCAGTAACGCTTGTTTTAACTGCGGAGAGATAGGACACTTCGCCCGAACCTGCCCAAGCAAAGGAAAGACAAGGGCAAACCTCATCGACTTCGACCCGAGCGAGGAAACCGTCTACGAGGGAAACAGCCCCGAGGTAGACAGGGTCGCCTTCCTTAAAGCAGAAATCAACGCGATGACTTTCGACGAAAAACAACAGCTGGCGAAAGAAGTAGGAGAGGAAAACCCGCAGGATTTTCCCACAGCTTAATCAGGTCGGCACTGATTAAGCAGGGCAGCGATAGCAATAGCGATGTATATATATCAGCACGAAAATCAATGACAGTCCGATGCTACATCCATTCGATCGCAAAAAGAGCCGAAACAATCGCCCTGGTCGATTCCGGGGCAACAGAGAACTTCATGAACCTCACCTACGCTAGATGGCTGAGGTTACCAATCAAACAATTAGCGAGACCACGAAAACTGTTCAACGTTGACGGAATGGAAAACCGAAACGGCGAGGTCAAATTCTATACCGACCTACAAGTACAGACCGGATCGACGCGAACCCAACTGAGGTTTTTCCTCTCAGACCTAGGCGACCATAAAGCAATCCTAGGATACTCATGGTTCGCAGCGGCCCAACCAAAGATAGACTGGAAGAAGGGCTGGATCGACCACACCCAGCTACCGATCATCCTACGAGCCCACAACGCCAAAAAGGCAACCTTCGTACCAAGAAACCGAAACATTCCCCGAAGACCCAACCAGGATCGGTATTACATCGGACGCGTCACAGTACACCCGGCCCAACCGAACAAAAACCCGCCACACGCCATCCCAGCTGAATACGAACGACACAAAAAGGTATTCAGTGAGGAACAGTCGCAACGACTACCCAAGCACACGGTGTGGGACCACGCCATCGAACTATTACCCAACGCCCCCGCGACACTCCCAGCGAGACTCCTCCCCCTCAACCAAGCCGAATGAGAAGAAATGCACAAGTTTGTAGCCGAGCACTTAAAAAGGGGGACCATACGAGAGTCGTGGAGCCCCTACGCCGCAAACTTCTTCTTTGTCAAAAAGAAGGACAAGAAACTACACCCAGTACAAGACTACCGCCCGATCAACAAATGGACCGTGAAAAACAGAAACGTCTCCCCCCTGATTCCCCAAACCATCGACCGCCTCAGTGGATGCACCCTATTCACCAAGTTCGACGTGAGGTGGGGATACAATAATATCCGCATCAAAGAAGGGGACGAATGGAAAGCGGCCTTCCTCACTAGCGAAGGGCTGTTCGAGCCAACAGTTATGTTCTTCGGGCTCACCAACTCACCAGCCACCTTCCAGATGATGATGAACACAATCTTCCGAAGGGAAGTCGCACAGGGATGGCTATCGGTCTACATGGACGACATCGCCATCCACACCAAACCAAGGGAAGGCGAGACCGAAGAGCAACACCGACAGAGACACACAGAGTACACCCACCTCGTCCTCGACAAGCTCGAAGAAAACGACCTGTACCTAAAACCCGAGAAATGCGACTTTGCGAGGGACGAAATCGACTACCTCGGAGTAATCGTCGGAAGAAACAAAATACGCATGGACCCCACGAAACTCAAGGGGGTTGCAGACTGGACGGTCCTCCGCACCCCAACGGAAGTACGACAGTTCCTAGGCTTCACCGGTTACTACCGATACTTCGTCCCGAACTACTCAAAGATCGCCCGCCCACTACTAGACCTCACAAAGAAAACCACTGATTGGCATTGGGGAGAAAGCCAACACCGAGCGTTCGAGGAACTAAAATCCAAAATGTGCTGCAGCCCAGTGCTCACACAACCCGACTTTAACAAACGATTCTACCTTCAAACAGACGCCTCCGCATACGGCGTGGGCGCCGTACTCTCGCAAAGGGGAGAAACTTCACCAACTTTAGCCAAACGCACAAAACCGGTCACGCACCCGGTCGCCTACTACTCTGCAACATTCATCCCAGCAGAACGAAACTACGACATCTACGAGAGGGAGCTGCTAGCCGTGATGAAATCCCTCGCGCACTGGCGACCGTACCTGGGCTGGACGAAAGAACCGTTCACCATCTTGACCGACCATGCCAACCTCCAGTACTGGAAGTCACCTCGAAACCTGAACAGACGAACAGCCCGCTGGCACGCAGACCTCCAAGAGTACGACTACGAAATACAACACGTACCAGGGAAGGACAACGTCCCAGCCGATGCGCTGTCACGACCACCGGGGATAGACCAGGGAAAGGACGACAACCAAGGAGTCACCGTACTACCACCGTCAAAATTCATAAACTGGTCAAACCTGGAAATGACACCATTCCCCGAGGAAAGGAAGAGAATGGCCATGATCCTCGCCCACGACCATGCCACTGCGGGACACCCAGGCAGGGACGAAACAATAAGACGAGCAAGACAAGGACCGCGATGGCCTGGAATGAACCAATGGATCGCCGACTACGTCAAAGGATGCGCAACTTGCCAACAAAACAAAATCATGACTCACAGGAAGAAGATTCCCTTGTTTCGCATAACAACTGACGAACAAGCCCTCCCCTTCCAACAGGTAGCAATGGATCTCATTACAGGACTCCCAATGCACAAGGGAAAAGACGCCATCCTCACCATCGTCGACCACGGATGCTCGCAAGCGGCCATCTTCCTCCCGTGCTCCACAACGATAACGGGGCTGGGGATAGCCCAGTTGTACCTGGACAACGTTTATAGATGGTTCGGACTGCCTACTAAGGTCATCAGCGACAGGGACCCACGCTTCACCTCCCACTTCGGCCGAGAACTTGCCAAGAAACTGACCACCCAACAGAACCTATCGACGGCCTTTCACCCACGAACAGATGGAATTTCCGAAAGGAAAAACCAGTGGGTAGAACAATACCTCCGACTCGTGACTTCGTCGGCCCCCGAAGACTGGACCCACTGGCTAACAATAGCGTCGGCAGTACACAACAACCGGAGGAACGAAACAACCGGCCTATCGCCCAATCAGATCCTCCTGGGGTACGAACCGGAGCTGTTCCCAACAGAAACGCCCCCATCAAAGAACGAAGCTGCCGAGAATCGAATCTCCGTCATGAAAGAAAGACGCACCCAGGCCATCGATGCCATCAATAGAGTCGCAAAAGGAGGATCAGTGATCCCATCACAATACAAGGTCGGAGAGGAAGTCTGGCTCGAGGCGACCCACTAGGGTTGCCGCAGTTCAGTTCTGAACCGAAGTTCGAACCTGAACTTTTTCGAACCTGACCAAAGTTCAGTTCAAGGTTCGATGGCTGTGCCGAACTGGACCACAAGTCCGGTTCCGCGTTCAAGGAAGGCAGAACCGCCTTGAACCCGGTTCGAACCTGAACTTTTCTCTTCTCATCCGACAAAAAATACACAGTTTCACTGGCCTTCATGCTCATAATAGAAAGATGAAAGGAAGTTTTATTTTCGGATTTGCTGTAATTGAAGGTGTGCATCGGAGGCACAGTCCTGGGCGCTCCAAAAGCAGCCACTTTTTATCATCACGATCACTTCACGATTGTCACCCGACTCGCCCATCCCCTCAACCTCCGGTGCAAGACAACTGCGAACAAATCAAAGACCCTCCCGCCTTCACAGCCTCTCAATTTCAGACCCATCTCCCCAGCTTCATTCTCCCCTTTCCAACTCTGGACAGCGATGACCAACCTAAGCCGCATCGGTGTGACACTCACATACTATCATATTCGATCTTTTAGCCTCGTCTCATAGTTACTGACTTTTTCCTACTACATCTGGTGCAGCGTCAACATGTCTCAGTCTTCACGCTTGTCGATGCAGGCACTCAGTACTCAGTAGGGACAGAACCCGTATTTAGGCCACCCTCACTCATTGAGGAAGGGCAGCAGAATCCAGTGTATGTTTCTTCTCTTTCCCCTCTCACTTCCGCGTGTGCGACTCTCATCTTGTTTTCCTTGCTCAGAGTCACTCGGCAGTCGGCACCAACGTCGGTGAAACTCCCATTTCCTCATTTTCTTGGACGACTCACCCTCCTCGGCGCCCTTGCAGCGCTATCGTAGCTACATCGCTTTTACTCCGGTGGCCCCTTCACTCTTCTCATGGAAACCTCTGATCAGTGTGCAGTTGCAGCAGATGGAAGTCTCCTCGATGCCTCTGCTATTATCTTCTACAATGATCCTGACGACGACACCCCCCTCCCTAATCCTACTAACTCCGAGTCTGCAACCTCATCCATCCAGGTGCACCCCTTCTTTCAAGATGGATCAGCTCCAAGCAAGGTAGTTGCTGGGTCTCGCCGTTCCGTTCGCGTCATTCGCCCTTCAGCCCGTATCACCGACCCCAACAATCTGGAGGGTTTGGGTTCCGCAGCGACACGCAAGCGATCAGGCACGGTGACGGCATCTGCCGAAGGGTCTCGGCGTGCTGCATGTCGGGCCAAACTCACTGACAGCGACAATGAAAGCGAGCATGACAACGAGATGGACGACATTGGGACAAGTGTCACTACTGAAGAGGAAGGCGGCGGAGATAGCACTGATGTTGAGCTTGTCGAAGACGCGTATCAAACCACCAAGGCCATGGGGGATGCTGATCGACAGGTACGTCTAAAGTTCCTTGTTCAAGCACATAGTGAGTACGTTCAATGATGTTTACTGTGTGTGCAGTTCCTTGGCAAGCCCAATAAGATTATGCGCACAGCCGACATCCGAACAATCTTCAAAGTTGACGCAAGGACAAACCCTGACACGGGCAAGATAGAGGAGGGGAACTGGTGCACAGTATGCGAGTAAGTTGCCTATCGTATTGAGCGTTATCAATATCTAACTACACTTCGTAGATCAGCAGGAGTTCTCAAGAAAAATTGCTTCCTTACTGGAAGCGTCTCGACTTTGCGCACTCATATTGCGAGGTATGTAATGATCACATCTTATATACATCACTAATCTAAGCTCCATAGAAACCCTGACCACATAATTTTATACACGACGCGGTGCAATAAGCTAAACATTGTCACCAACCATCGAGCTCTTTCCAAGTCGGCTAGTGTCACGACCGCTGATGGGTAATTCATTCACGCCCGTCTACTCAACGATTTTAGATCAATATATTCCCTCAGGCTGATTCAAGGAAGCCTAGATGGGGTTATTGCCCGGCAACCTCGCCCTCCTACGTTCTCAACAGCTGGCCTTCTTGATTATATTATTGAGCTTATTGTCGAGGAGGATGAGGTCATTATTCATGTGCTGTTATTATACCAATCTGATCAGTTTATTTCAGTCATTTCATTTGGTTGACAAGGGTTCTTTTCGCCGATTACTGATGTTCACGCGACCTTCGCTTTCTGAGAGCGACATCCCTCACCGAACCAAGATTCACCAGGAAATTCTTCTCCGGGCTTATGCTGCAGAAGCGAATGTGCGCAACGCTTTGGAAAACATTGAGGGCAAGGTTTCATTCACCTTCGATACCTGGACCTCCGATGCACAGGATCCATATCTTTCTGTAACAGGTCACTACATTGCTGCACCTAAGGATCGACCCCATGACTGGGAGCTCAAGTCGGAGCAGCTAGCGTTCACGCATTTCGAGGGTAACCACTCAGGTGCTAATATGGCAAATGTCCTTATCTGTACGGTTGATCGCTATGACCTGCGCAATAAAGTACGCATCAATCTCCGTTAAGTCTTTCTTGCCTGACGCTGCTACTTCAGGTGGGCTGGTTTACTGCTGACAATGCGTCGAACAACGGAGTCGCTCTGCGAGAGTTCAACACACGACTTCTTGATCCGTCGTTTGATGCCAAGCAGCGTTATATACGGTACATCTATATTAAGACTTCTTTAACCAAAGCACCCTCTAATCGCTTTTACAGATGCATGGAACATTCTGTGGATCTCTCAGCTAAGACTTTTGTACAGGCTGTCGCGCCCACTGAGTCATCTGCACGAAAAATCCTCAAAAAGACGAAGAAAACTCCCCAGGTCACAAGCAACGACGATTCCGGTGCACATCTCACTGATTTCAGTTTCGATGACGATGATGATGACGATGAGGAAAATGAAGGCGATGATGGAGAGGAAGAAGAGGCGCTGGAAGTGGAAGTGGATGCCGCTGACTCTGTTGGAAAAGCTCTTCTGCTCGTAAAGCAGGTATGTTTGACATGGTTGCTATCATCCTCACAGACGTTCACACTGTATACTACTCATTCAGATTCGTGCTTCTCCTCAGGCTCGGGCATTTTTTAAGAAGTCGTGCCAGCAGGTTGACGTACCCATTCTGCAGCTTCTCCTCTGGATTCGTACTCGCTGGGCTTCTCTGTACGCGTTTCTGGACCGGCTTCTAATTTTGAAGAAGGTTTGACGGTTCTCAGTCAATGCGTTGATTACCATCTCTGATGCGATGCGATTAGGGAGTCAATCACTTCGTCCAGCTTGCAGATGATAGTGATGAGGTGCCAAACTTGAACGGAAAGTCGTACTCAGACTTTCGACTTCGAAAGCAGGACTGGGCCACAATGGAACTGATGCATGAAGTTCTCCGGGTATCTATCGAATACTGTACATATTGTGAGATACCCAGCTTAACCCTTTCGTTACAGGAACCTGCAACAGCCAAACAAACATTCTCGAGTGCTCGTGAGCCTACAGTATGGCGCACAATCCCTGTTCTCGAGTTCCTCCTCCAATCGTGGGAAAATATGGCTGAACTTCCGAGATTTTCTGAGGTCGAACATGCGATACAAAAGGGCCTGGAGAACATCAACAAATGGTATCGTAAAGTAAACGACACAGACGCTTACTTTATTTGTCTTGGTATGTTATTCTTTTCTTCCGGACGTAATTGATCCTTATTGCTGTCATTGCAAGCTCTAGACCCAACCATCAAGACTGCGTACGCGGAAGAGAAATGGCAGCGGAAGTTTTATAGGGCTGGCATCCAGCGTCTCGAAGAAGTTGTAAGCTGACTTTGCCACATTTTGGTATCATACAGCGTGCTCATTTTATGATTTTACTGATAGTTTGATGCTTATTATGTCGCCCCTGCTGTTGCATCAGTTGCAAAACCGGGCACACTGGGCACACAGCACACTTCTAGTAAGCTGACGTTCCTGCTTCTCAAGCCTCCGGGTTAACAAAATTCAGGCTCTGCAAAATCTCAAGGTCAGTATGGATATGCATGGATGCGTGATGCAGTTCGTTCCCGCCAGGAAGTGGAGCAGGGGAGATTTGATCCTCGGGATGAGTTGAGAAGATATCTCGAGAGTCCTCTTGCAGAAGGTGTTGTGAACGTAGTTAGCCATTGGGGGGTATGTCAATTTTGATGGCTCGAAGTCGAACACCTGCTGATTCATGCCCGACAGCACCAAGCTGTAGAATACCCAACCCTTTCTCGGATGGCTAGGGACTACTTGGCTATTCAGGGGTCGGCAACGCCTTCTGAGCGAGCATTCTCAGGAGGTGGGATCACAGGAACCCCAAGTCGTAACCGTCTTTCGGTTGCCTCCTTCGAAGCGTTGCAGCTTTTAAAAAGCTCCTATCGCAATGGACACATTGCAGCTGTGGACGATGCAACTGGGCATCTTGACTCTATCTTCGATTGTTTGGAGGCGGATTCCGTCGGTGATCACCTCAGTTTGGAGCTCTAAGTAAGTAGTAGTCTATGTAGCTTTCAATGTCACTCGTAAACAGATGTTTTGGTAATGTCTGGGACTATAGTAGTAGCTGCGACGACAGTACTATCATCGCAGCGTGCCAACTTGGCACGGGCCTGGACAACTTTGGCGGTCTGCAGGGCGGCATTGGTGGATCGGGGCCACACAACGGTCCAGGGCACTCCGGTGGACACTCTGGTGCTGGGAGTAGCAAAGGCTCGTTAGGAAGTAGAACGAAGAACTTGAAGGACGAGAATGACTTTGATCCAGTGGTGTTGAACGACGTCGCGGGGTGGTTGCGCACGCTGCGCTTGCACAAATATACACGCCCAATTTTGAGCGTATGACGTGGAAGGACATGGTCGTCATGGATGAGGTGCACTCGGGGCGCAGTGTCGACGCACTTGGGGTGCGTGCCTGCATCGTTTGGCTCCGATCAACACTCCTGCCAGTGTACTTGAGCGAGGATCTCCGAGACTCGGGCAAAGAGTTGATGGATGATATCATGATATGATCTGCAGAATCGTCAGTATACACGTTGCAGTGCTGGCAGAGTGAGAAGGTACACACACGACGCGTGGTAGGCTGAGCTGCGATGAGCAAGAGTTCATCCTAAAAAAAAAAAAGGAAATACTTGAGTAACTTCGGTCCGAACCCTTGCTGAACCTGAACTGGACCGTCCCGAACCTGAACCGATGGTCCGGTTCAAGGTTCAAGAGATTCCCTGAACCGAACCTAAAGTTCAGTTCAAGGTTCAGCAAAATACCTAAAGAACCGGACTGAACCGGACTTCGGCAACCCTACGACCCACCTGAAAGTCCGACATCAGAAGACCAAACTGGCCCCAAAACGATATGGACCCTTCAGGGTCATCAAAGAAGTCTCGCCAGTGGCGTACAAATTGAAACTCCCCATCTCATGGAACATTCACGACGTATTCCATGCATCCTTGTTATCGCCCTATCATGAGACGATTGCCCACGGACCCAACTTCTCCCGGCCGTCACCAGACCTTATCGACGGGGAAGAAGAATTCGAGGTAGAACGCATCGAGGGTCATCGGCAGCATGGGCACACCAAACGGCTCCAATACCTGATCAAATGGAAAGGGTACCCCGATCACGACAACACGTGGGAACCTGCTGACCAGATCCACGCGGACGATCTGATTAAGGAGTACCACCAAAGACGCCCAGCCAAGAAGATAAAAGGGCGACGAGGGATGCTGGAATCGCCATCCTCCTCACCCTGGCTCGCCGACCAATTAATCAGCCTCTCCTCGAGCACTTCCGCGCCGACACAGAGGACTCCCGGCCGCTCCAACAAGTCATACTCCTGCACCTACAGTTCCACATCGTTCCCCGCCTACCAAAGAGGCCTCTCATCGAACGACTCCACTGCGTTGTCACCAGGGACAAAAAGCCCGCCTACTCCGAATTCGCTCCCGGACAATCCTTTTGCCACTGGTGCTACCTGTACCTCAACAAGCTCCCCCAAAGCCACATCCTCCTACACTCTAGCTTCTGTCGCGACCAGTACTGCGTGTTCCACGGGTAAGTCATGTCCAACATCTCCAACAACGCCTCCGTCTCTTCGCCCAAGGGAACGCCGCCCCCAATGGCGCCACCCCTCTCACCATCCACTGCCACCATCGGCCTCCAGCTCGAGCCGAACGACCCCATCTCCCTCATGCACATCGCCCAGGGACTCCTGGCCACCATCCGTAAAAGGGAAGCTGACCACCGCACCGAGTCCGACAACTGGTGTGAGCAGATGGCCCTGCAAAAGCTCCGTTTTGACGAGGCGTTGGCCCGCGTGCAGCCAAGGGAGGACGCGCCACAAGGGTACGTACTCAATATTAAGGAGAGGGCCCCCAACTTTGTCATCCCCATCCAAGACGGGTACTACCAACCCGCATGGTGGGTCAAACAGCTCCCCGACGGAAGGGTCGCGGGGCTCCCCAAGAGTCACTCCCCCGACGAGACCCCCTACATTGCTGAGGTGTACGCCGAGCGCGACGACGACAACGAAGAGGACGATGTCGTCCTCCCCTTACAACCCTGGCTGCTCGCCCTACTTAAGGGCAGTTCTAGCGTCTACAGCATGCTCGTCCAGGAGGTCCGGGACAACGGGGACTGGCCCCTCCAGGCCGAAGTCGCACGCTTCAGGGAGCTCGAGATTTCGCTCCTCGACATCAAGCTCCGCATCGACCATCTCCAAGCTGAGCAGCGGGGCATGCGAGAGGCCCAGGAGGCGTCAAGGGCGCGCCTCGAGCTGGCCCGGCTGGGCAACAGGGCGGGCAACCTCCGAATGGTGGGGCGCCCCGAGCAACGCACCCGAGGGTACAGAGGGAGGAGGACGGCTCAGTTCAGAGGGGGTATGGACTAGATGCGGACATCTAGTCTAGGCGGCGGTGTGATGTAACCGGCTCCTGGGACGAGGCTAGCTTGTACGCCTCGTGGACCGGGGTAAGTTCCTGAACCGGGCTAGTACTGTATGGATTGATCGGATCACTTGTCATTGATGCGTGTAGTGCCTCGTTTTGATGTGGATGGACAGGTGGCCAGCATCGTGTTGTTTCAGATTGCTGTGCCCTCGGTTTCTCTTGTGTAATACCTTGTACGTGTTTGTAGCCTTCTTGGTGTACTTAAGGACGACCAACTTGGCCAGGTACATCAGGAAAAGTGTCAGTACTTTTTCTTGTCTTTTAGTACTTTTTCATGTCTTTTTTGTCTTTTGCCTTTTAAAAAAGACAAGAAAGACAAAAAAGTCATGAAAAAAGTATAGAAAGACAAGAAAAAGTACTGACACTTTTCCTGATGTAGCGGCAAGTTGAGTCTCTTGTCTAAATAACAAAAGTCTCTCCTCTCTTTCCTCACAACGGGGTCTTATCGACGAACTGATAAGGCGGGAACCCGTTACTCCATAGCCTACCGAGTCGCTCTAAAGACTCGGCTTATGACCCAGCGCCCCATCAAGGACACGGTCACTCTTCCGAAGTACGCCTTCTGCCAAGAGGTGTTCCCCGACTTAGTGCACAAGGGAGGACGCTGCACGTGCTTCGACACCCCGAAGCCCAAGGGAGAGACAACTACGACGGACACTACGGAGCTCTAATCGTCTCGTCCATACCGGCGGTGACATCGAGCAACAACTATGCATTCATGGCTATCGTTGCACACTATATGACAAAGGCTGTAACCGGCTCCTGGGACGAGGCTAGCTTGTACGCCTCGTGGACCGGGGTAAGTTCCTGAACCGGACTAGTACTGTATGGATTGATCGGATCACTTGTCATTGATGCGAGTAGTGCCTCGTTTTGATGTGGATGGACAGCAGGCCAGCATCGTGTTGTTTCAGATTGCTGTGCCCCTCGTGTTTGGTTTCTAATACTTTGTACGCGTTTGTAGTTTTCCTTGTGTACTTAAGGACGACCAGCTTAGCCAGGTAGCGGCAAGTTGAGTCTCCTGTCTAAATAACAGAAGTCTCTTCCTTCTATTCAAAGCGGGGTCTTATCAACGGACTGATAAGACGGGAACTCGCTACTCTACAGTCGCCTGAGTCGCTGCTAAGACTTAGCTTATGACCCAACGTCCCAGCAAGGACACGGTCACTCTACCCAAGTACGCCTTCTGCCAGGAGGTGTTCCCCGACCTGGTGCATAAGGGAGGACGCTGCATGTGCTTCGATACGCCGAAGCCCAAGGAGGAGACAACTACCACGACTACTACCGAGCTCTAATCGTCTCGTCCGTACCGGCGGTGACAAAGGCTGGACAACTCGGTATGTCAATTTAATTCTTCTCACACAAGTACCGAGAAACTGAGGACACAAATTACTATAGAAGAGCTTCTTATCGATTTCCGTGAATTGGAGGGTGAACACTCTGGAGCCAATATGGCAGAGGCAACGTGGCAGACGTTGACCAGGTTTGGGATCGAAAATCGGGTTTGTCATGAACTCATGAATTACTTAACCATTAGGATATTTAGTATTTTCCTGCAGATAATGGCGATCATGACTGACAATGCGTCAAACAACAATACATTGGTCGACGGGATTGTAGAACGCGCAAAGAAGCAAGGTGTCTCAATGAATGGTGATTGGGTTCGTCTTCATTGCATGCCGCATACGGTTCATCTCGCGGCTCTGAAAGTAAGTATATAACCCATATTTTCCCTGATATGACTCCCTAATGATCGCTCAGCTCCTTGAAGGTATTGGGGCTATATCTGCTGCCGAGTCTAAGAAGGCAACGTCCCAGAGCGGTAACTATCAGGACTCAGTTCATCAGGAAAAGTGTCAGTACTTTTTCTTGTCTTTTAGTACTTTTTCTTGTCTTTTTTGTCTTTTGCCTTTTAAAAAAGACAAGAAAGACAAAAAAGTCATGAAAAAAGTATAGAAAGACAAGAAAAAGTACTGACACTTTTCCTGATGTTACTGCATCGCTAAGCCGTACATTCGATGACGGCGCTGTTGGAAGAGACGATGAAGACGAACAAGACGAAGTTTCCCTTGAGCCTGACAGATCCGGAAACATTCTTTCCGCTGTTGAAAAGGTAGGTGCTAGCATATCCACACAGATAACCCACTAATGTCGTTTCACAGCTTCGAAAAATTATCCGTGCCATCCGATCAAGCCCCCAGCGCAAACAGAGTTGGGTCAATCAAGTAATCGCGTCACGACGTGGTGAAACAAATGTTGATGGGCCTCAACGGCCACTCATCATCAGGAAAAGTGTCAGTACTTTTTCTTGTCTTTCAGTACTTTTTTCATGACTTTTTTGTCTTTCTTGTCTTTTTTAAAAGACAAAAGACAAAAAAGACAAGAAAAAGTACTAAAAGACAAGAAAAAGTACTGACACTTTTCCTGATGATGTTGATTCTCGATGTGAAGACACGATGGTCGTCCACACATCAAATGATGCGTAAGTTCTTTAATTTTGTAGCACGCTCTCAGTGTCTCATTGCCATTCACTGTTAATTCACAATATAGGCCGCGCTCTGCAATTTCGAAACGAAATAGATGACTTCATTGGGCGGAATCGTGACCTCCGATCCCTTGAGCTAGATGAAGACGAATGGGACGCGATAGCTCAAGTTGCTGACTGGCTCATGGCGTTTCGGGCAGCAACGACCCAGATGTCTACATCGAAGGTCTCCATGCTTTCCACGACGCATGCTATTTTTAGGGGACTTCAGGAGCATATCCAACGAATCTACCGCGATCTTCCGATGTCTACAGCCCCCAAGATCAAGGCTGGTCTTCTCGACGCTCACAAAAAGCTCAGTGACTACTATTATAAGTACGACCAATCACCCTTTTATACGTGGGCCGCTTGTGAGTCTTGTTGATCCTCTGTTAGTTATGTCAAAAGCTTATCACAACGTTATCCATTAGTACTTGATCCCCGTATATCTTATGAGGGTGCGCTGCAGGATTACGCCAATGATCCTGATCTGCTTGCATACCTCGAATCTGCAAAGTCATCACTTCATACCTACTATGCGATATGCTATGCTGACTCCATGCCGCAAACCCTCGACGATTTTGCTGATGCCACTGATGCAGTTTTACCTGCTGCGGATAGCTCACCATCTAAAGTCAACTTCACATCAAGATATAGGAAGAAGGACCGTGTTCTACGCGATGAACTTGAGGAGTATTTCAAGCTCCCGTGTGAGGATTTTGACGCTTGCAAACCTGTCCAGTGGTGGGTAGGTCGACGAGCCCAGTTCCCAAGCCTGTACTGCCTTGCTCAGGATTTATTGACAATTCCTGGTATGTTTTCTTTCGTTTTTTATGTGACTCCAACACTTATGCGCTCCTCACCAGGTTCTGCTGTTGCAGTTGAGCGAATATTCTCTGGCGGGCGTGATACTATCTCGCTGAGACGTGCAAGTCTTCAACCAGAGACTATTCGCACGCTGATGCTCCTTAAGCAGCAGCTGAGGCTTTCTCGTACAAGTAGTATTGACAATTAGCGTAGGGGCGATCGGGGCGAATCGGGGCGATGAGAAGTGAACTTGTTGAAATACCCAGCATGCGACATGTTGGTATAAATTTGTTTAGAAGCCCTGTCTGCAGTCGCTACTACACGTTATGAACTTATGATCAGGCATTTACATCAACGAAAAAGGGCCAGTGTAGCGAACAGAAATGGAACGCGAGAGGTGAAGACGACGCGGCTGGGCGATGAGGCGGCGCCAGAGCAAGACGGCGATGGAGCTGATGTGCGACTGCACTCACACGAGAGGGAGGGAGAAGAAGCTGGAAATGATGGTGATGGCATTCCGGGCACTAGACACTGTAGACAGGGGGCTTAAGTATATACAGGACTCATGTCTGCGAGCACTGACTCATGATACGCCTTTTCGCGCGCCTCCCACTCCCTATCTCTCAATGCTCATCAGGAAAAGTGTCAGTACTTTTTCTTGTCTTTCTATACTTTTTTCATGACTTTTTTGTCTTTCTTGTCTTTTTTAAAAGGCAAAAGACAAAAAAGACATGAAAAAGTACTAAAAGACAAGAAAAAGTACTGACACTTTTCCTGATGCTTGTGCATCCGCTAGCGATAGCTCGCGCAGCAGCTGACGGGAGAAGGTGAGCATACGCACAGCGCATCACACCCACGACTGCTTCAGCACTGAGCGGAAGGTGTCTACGGCCGCTTCAAGCTCACCTTGGATTTCCACCCAAGGAGGCGCAGCGCCTGCCGCTGCACGATCCAGTTTTGCTCGCTGGATGGAAAAGGGAAGGGAAGGGTTTCATGATCATTGATGGAACACAACGCACCTCAATGCGCGCCTCGACGAGCCCTGCCCACCCTTTCACACTCACGGGGTTGGACCGCGCTGCACAGCAAACGTTCCTCGACATTGCGTGCTTTTTGATCGAGCGCGGTGCAGCGGTGCTTGCCCGGGATAACAATGGGTGGACGGCATTCCACATGGCATCGGATTGTGGGCATCTCCACATCGTAAAGTTCCTGCTGGACTCAGCTGGAGTGTGGAGTCGATGTCAATATTCGGAGCGGAAATGGAGATTGGAGAGACGTCATTGTACCTGGCATCTGTGGGTGGGAGGCTCGATGTCGTACGCTTCCTAATCGAGCAAGGTACGGACAGCAATGGCTGGACCCTCCTGCACGCTGCATCGCATAGTGGACACCTTGGAGTTGTGAAGCTGTTGCTTCGGCGAGGCGTTGATGTGTTGGTCCGGCCGTACGACCGTTTTCGGCCGTATCACTACCTGCACCGTACCGTATAGAGGTCTCGGGTTCGATCTTACGGTACGGGTACGTGACGTCACCATGCCGTAAGTGACCGTCAAAATACGGCCGTAAGCCGTTACGGTACGGCGTGCAGCCCTAGCCAGCAAGAGCGTCTTCTTGAGCTCGAGAAGCTGAACCGGGAATTGATTTCGGAGAAGCAGACTCTCGTTGCCAAGGTGGGTTTTATTATTTATATTTTCTCTTGAGCTCAATGTTGTCCCCAATACTGTAGGTGCATTCACTGTGCATTCCCTGGAAACGCAAGCTGGCTTTGCCTCATGTGACAAGGAAGCAGCTGTTGGAGCGCTCACTGCCCTTCGAATTGAGCACGACACGCTGCTAACGCAGCAAACTCACTGGGAGGATCTCCCGTGCACCACAGAACAGCTCGAACACCTCTCGCGCTTGTCATGCAGGCCCAGACGAATGAACCGGAGATGAAGGAGCTCCGCCGCGTGCGCGACCGTAGCAAGGTACTCGAAGGCGAATATGCGGCTTTACAGCGGCGATACAAGGAGCATGAGATGCGCTCGACAAGTAACGACCTTGCGGCTAGCTCTGTGCGCGCCAGCCTGGCACAAGCACAACAGCGCGCGACCGAATGGGAGGAGCGGGCGAATGAGCATGAGAGTGCGCTCTCTGAGACGCAGGCGGCTCGTGAAGATGTCGAGGATCGGATGGCGCAGCTTGCGGAAGATCATGCGTTAGTGAAGATGCAGCTCGAGGAGAAGGATGCCGAAGAGCGACTTGCAAAGGTACGTCCCTCACCTTTTTTTTTTGGCTCAGCAAGAAGCGTTGATGTCGATTGTTTAGGACCGCGAGAACAAGTTGCGTGATCAGGTAGCTGTTCTCGAGGCTCGCGTCGCCCAGCTGCAACTGCAAGTCAACAACAGAAGCAACACTCGTGCTACGAGTACTAACAGGACGGCCGCCGCCGCCGTCTCCTCACCACCACGCCCCGACTCGCGAGCAAGTACGATATATCCTAGCCGTACCATCACACCAACAGCAAGCGTGGCAGATTCACGCCACCGCACCAACACTCCTCCAACTTCGGTGTGGGACTCGATACATGCTCCGAGCGTTAGCGTCAATGATTGGAGGCAGCGGCAGCAGCCGAAGGGCCGCTTTGCCGTACAACAACAACCAGATTGGCTGAGGCAGTCGCGCGTCGCGTCACCTGCGCCTAGCGTAACGCGTGGCGACGATGGGTGGTGGTGTGATGAGTAAGAGAGAAAAAATGATCTTTTGTGTGTGGATTTTTGTATATCCCTGGTGCCTAATTAGATGATGATGATCTGACCTGACCTGGCCAGCTTGCTGGCTTGCACCCATAGTATACTGTATACTAGCGGTGACCCGTGCTCAGCGTTTATGTTTTTCTTTGTTAGGCGCGATGTAGAGATGGAGACGGCTAGCCGGCGTAATGTACTTATACTTGTACTATTACCACCTCATTTCCTGATGTAAATGTACACTCTTACTCTTGGAATGGGAAAACCGCGTAATTTACAATACTGACCGTAAGTTACTGCGTGAAGGTCTTCACGGCACCGGGCCGGTGCAGCCGCAGCGTCGGAGCGCCCGCGCCCGTTCGACTCTCGACATCATGATCATCTCAACCACCACGCAAGACAAAACACGAACGAAAAACCTCTCTTCTCGCCCTCATTGCCATCTTTCTCCTTTTTCTCCCTTTTCTCTCTCCATTCTTTCCCGCAAGAAATGGCAATCCACCAGCTTTTTCTATAATCTTCCTGAACGACCTGTGCAGTGACGCACCCACTCCTTCCCGACATCTTCATCATTGCCTCCTCTTAACCTTGCAAACTCGGATCTCGTAGTAGGAACTTCTCTTTTATTTAAACAAGCCGTCCTCGTCGAAGAGGTCGTCGCGTTGAATTACTTCCTTTTCTCTTTGCGCGCTCTCGTGCTCGTTCTCTTTCGTCCCAAACCCGACTCTTCCCGACTCTTTCAATATTGACGCCGCGGAGCCGCCGTCCACTTTCGTCCCCGCCGTTGTCTCCTCATCGCCATACCTCTCGATTTCACCACTTGTCCTCTCCTCGGTCTCTCCTCTGCCTTTCTCAGGACGATGCCTTCACTCTCACTGCATCTGGCAAAACCACATTATCCGGCTAATTAGCGGCACCGCCAAGAGCGTCAGCGACCAGACGTTAACCCAAACCAGGGGCTCACAGAATGGCGGCGGTGGCGTACCCCCACCAAATGCCGATTTTGGCGGAATGATGCAGGGTGCTTGCCTTTCAACTACAATATGACACGCACCTCATGCGCGAGGTAAATGCTGGTAATCTGTTCCATTTTGCTGCGGCGCAAAGCTGGAGAGTGACACTCATGGCGCTGCTCGGTCGGCTTTGTCGATATTGGTGCGGCTGTCGGCGATGCCACTACAACTCCCCACTGATAAAGATTTTCTCTTTAAAAGACCCCAATTAATCGATCGATCGATCCCTTGGAGCGCCCTCCCAAGTTCCGTCTTATATCACCACCCGCAAGGCTCCCGGACACCAAATGACATTCTCCGCCGCTGCACCATTGGTATCATTGTTCTTCTTCTCTAGTTTTGCGGTCGCTGGGATCTATGCCCCGGATTGTAGCATGACCTGGGAATGGGTATCCATGTTGTCATTTCCACATCACACTCCTTGGCCCTTACCTGACCTGATGGCCTTTTCGTCCGGTCGTTTAATTCTCTTGGGCAAAATCCGTGTACGGTCGCAGGGTACATGATGTAAACATGTAATGGGGGCTGTAAGTTGTTTGCTTGCCTGTTTTGTCTTGCGTTAACACCGGCAGCGAGCCTTATTGTCTCCGCTCTTTTCCGGCGTTCACAGTCGCCACGCTGCCGCCGGGATACCACTACATTGGTCCATATCGCTCTCAGACCTCTGACTTGTGCATGTGCAGCACCATCGGATATTCACTCTTAAGTGCATGTGACGGATGCCAGGGATCAGATTGGATTAGGTGCGATTCACGTTGTTATTCTCTTCTCAACTGCCGGGGCTTATGTATCTGCCATTAGCTGGACGAAGTATGGGTACAACTGCATGAAGACTATGCCTCCCGGCTCGTGAGCTTCTGATGTGGTTGAGAACGTATTGCGTTTGACATTGACGCTGTCCCACAGGTTCCCCAATCCTATCCCCGCGGGAACACATCTCCCCCAGTGGGTTCTCCTCGACGTCACAGTTCGTTGCTGAAGCTTTCTTCTCTGCTTACATACTCAGAGCACGCTCCAGAATGAGAACAATTGGAATCCCAACAAATCGTATGCCGTCGGTGGTGGGAATCCTCTCCCCTGTCTCCGTACTCTACCAGCAGCGTTTCCCGCGACCCTTCCTCGAATTCAGTCACTCCTATACCTATAGGTGGACAGAATTCAAACACGGGAGCCATCGCTGGTGGTATAGCAGCAATTTCTATTGCCGTTGCCGCGCTGCTCTTCTCTCAGCGACGGAGACATCCACCGGCTCCGTCCGCAAGCGACAGGCAGCTCGGTGGATTCGACCCAGTTATGGTCCTTATGGATCAAGTTCCTCGGCCAATGTCGGGTCAGGGAACCGTTGCGTCGTCATTGCCCGAGACGACCACCTCTCTGCCGAGGCCCTACGTATGTGTTTTCGTGGCCCCAGCCCCGCTGATGTGTGCTCACGTGTTTTTTTTTCTCTCTGTTATGACGCTCAGAATCCGGATGGCCCAGCTACGTACCCCACATACCAAGGAACTTCGCCGTCTCCGACGTATAATCCTATTCTACCGGCCTTCCTCTTCGTCCAGCAGAAATCTTTACACCGCTACCACCGTGCCGAACTCCCAAGGATAGGGACTCGGATATAACGGCCTTCCCATTGTCTGAACTCACTGTCTGAAACCATCGCAGTAGTCTAGCAGGAATACCATTGTTATCTCTGTCCTTGTTCTTCTAGATGGCGTTTTTTTGGCGATAAAGGCCGCAAGCAATGTTGATTTTTTTTTGTTTTTCTTGGGGTACTTTAAATGACAGAGGCAGCCAGCCAAAGAGAACAATCGGCGACTTGCGTGATGTGCTGTAAAGTACTGTGCATTTCTTGATGTACTCGAGTAAACCTTTACTCTTCACATGAGATGCCTTGTATTGCTTAATACCGATGTACGGCGTGGGAGGTAGGTGAGTCGAACCTGACTGATTAATGGCACTGGCTAAGAGCATCGACGACAGGACTCGGACCTGAACCAGAATCAGTCAAGCAGTGCGGCGTACAGCGCCCATCAACGATGCAGGTGTCACCGAACGCTCCTTTACCCAATTCGGAAACCCCGAAGTTGTACCAGACAATATATAAGCCTGGGTTGTGTATTACCGTGATGGCAGGTGACGATATGGAGACACACGTGTTGAGCTTCGCGTTTTACTTTGCCTTTTTTATTCTTGCCTGTCAGAAGTTCTCGAGTGTGCAGGCAGAGCGACTCAGAAGGAAACTTGATGGCGCCTTCGACTAATGCAGACTACAGTACGCTGAACCGTTGTTGGGTGATGGCAGGCATCGGCAGCATCTACACTGATAATCACATTCTCGGGAGTATCTGCTTGACCATTCTATTTCAAGGCTTATGTGATTCTACATCAAGAATTTGTCGAATTGTTGGACTGTAATAAACATTGCGGCGGTGTAGCGCATTAGGGACACGCGAGTGAGTCCGGGAAGGACGGAGATAAAAGGAACTAAGAGAAGAAAGAAAGGACGGCTTCTGACCGGAAGATGGTGCGCACGGCGGCTCGGCGGCTCGGGTCGGGGCAGTGTCATTCGGGTCGTAGGGCAGCAGGCAGAGGTGGAACAGAAGGGCGTGCGGGCAAGGGAAACGGAAATAGAATGGGAAATTTGACTAGATTGAAGGAGTCCGTCCTCGAGTGCTTAAATACATGAGTGGGCTATCTAAGTCCAGAGAGGGAGCGAGGGGAAGCGAGGTGTTGAGAGAGCGACGAGATGAAAAGAGATCACTAACTTACCTTCGATCGCGCGAGCGCGAGGCTAAAACTACGAGCGCGCATATCGTGCGCAATATGAACAAAGTGCTAGCTCAAACTGGGAATAAAGTTGGTAAGGAGCAAGAGAGCGAGCGGGTGGCATGATGTGATGGGAAGCAAGGAAAGAGTGAGTAAGTGCGCCGGCCCGGGAGTGGTGTGTGCAAGCGCAGCTAAGTTACGCTATCCAGAAAGAAACGCAACTCATGGTGGTCGTCCCGGGCCGGCTACCAGATGTTTATTTATGCCTGTTTACCTTACTATCGACCGTCTTCGAGCTTCAAGTTCACTGGGCGTCGACGATGGCCGGAGCCTGCGTCGGGCTTTCCATCCACGCCATTGTTGTGAGGTGATTAGTTGCCATGCGTGGTGTTATATATGAAGGAACACTGGTGCAAGCGGTTCGTTCTACTCACATATTTATCTCTGATTATTTTATTCATGTGTACGGTTCTCAGATCAACCCTCTCTAACAAGTTCAATAGTACTTCTGCCGTTGCCACCTCGATGTTTCCGAAAGGGCGCACCAAACGGTCGTTAGTAGATGCAGCGCAAGCCTCGGCTCGATTCACTATGTCACCACACTTCCCATTCAACACTTCCCATTCACTCTCACACATGATATCTCCTGTGGTATTTTATTTACAACCTGTCATCGCCAGCATCAACCCCCTGCTCATGGTCATGGTCATGTGAGTTCCTCTCTTCGTGTCTAATTTCTTACGTTGACGAGCCAATCAATGTCAATTGACGACCGTTACGCTCTTCTTGACCTGTCAGGATATTCCAGGTACGGTTCTATCCTTGCTATTGTCGTGGATTGGAGAGTTTTTTCAGGATAGGTATAGTCTACTGATTGGCGATCTACATTGAATTGACGGGGAGAGGGGATATTATATAGTGGCGTGTCGCTATTGTCCGAGTCTTCGCTGCGTACAGTCTAGTGCGTGAAGAAGAGTACCGTGACTATAGTACTGCTGCGCCAGGATGGTGGATGGTGGGGCCCTCGTAGTTTTCACCCACGCGGTCGCCAATTTGTCATTGGTGACGTCTTCGATAGAAGAGGGCCTGAAATTGTACAATATGATTGCGATTCTGTCTTGTCAGAGGGATTACCCTGCATCTCTGCATTTGACTCGGAGATGTACGCTCAGCGTTGTCAGTACCGACTGAGAGGGAACGCCTTGTGCAAGATCCCATTCCCAGTGTTGTCAATGACCCGGTCTGACGGGGGTCAGTTCAGTCGGAGGGTCAAGGACAGTCTAACTGACCCTTTTTTGGTCAGCGAGTCAGTCGGGTCAGCATATCAATGGGATCATTGGGATGAGAATCTGATAAAAAATAGTTCGATGATATGACAAATAAAATTTCGGGTCCCCGCCACAATTAAACATGTACAAATAAGGTCACCGACCCCAGTCTGACTGGTCAGACCGGTTCAGACGTTCCGGAGGGTCAGCCACTTACCCAACCTTTTTTGGTCAAGGGTCACTGACCTTGACAACACTGGCCCATTCCTGCCTTGGGCTCATCTACTGTGATTTCACAAAAGAGGTCCGAGTCGAGCGCTCAACCGCAGCGCCCATCAATCTTCCACATTACGCCCCATCATTTTTGGCATTCTGTGATTAGCGCGTGAACATTTGTTATATCGATAAACTGGCAGTAAGCAACGTGGTCGTCATGATGCACGTGCCCTCCATTTCAACCCTCTACCACCGTGACCGCATCCCATTATCTCCCCACCATTTCCTCCCAGCGAACCAACTCCTCCCCTTCCAATCCCATATTCTTGCCCCACTTTTGACATGAGTGACCAGTCAGGATCGTCACGTTTGCGTGTGCACTTTAAGGACGCATTGAAGGACTACAAGCGACAGACGGGCATAGAATTGACCGAACATTCTCTTACCGAGCGCCTTCGGGATTGTAACACCGTCGAGTCCGTTACCGCTATTCTTCGTGAAGAAGCGCAAGACTTCAAGGAATTCCGGGAAAAGGACAAAGTCTTGAAGCCCCTCAAAAAGGTCTTAACGGTTCTGCATATACTTTCCTCCGTTGCCGATTTTTCTCAGCGCGGTGTCGGCTTGGTACGTCCGCAGGCGCCGAGAGGGTGTTCAACGTCTCTGACCCTCATCCTATAGCATCTCTCGCCCGTGAAAGCAATAGAGACTGGCCTCGGCATTCTACTCTCTGTATGTACCTATATTTAGTCTTTGAGCGCGCATCTTTGTAATATTTAAGCGTATTAGGCGGTCAAGGGTGTCATAGATGACTACAGTGCCCTGGCCGATTTGCTCGAGTCGATTGGGCACTTCCTCAATCGCCTCGAAATCTATACCGAGATCCCTCCCACCGAAGCCATGAATGAGATGATTGTCAAGATTCTCGTGGAGCTGCTCTCCACGCTCGCGTCGACGACCAAAGAGACAAAGCAGGGAAGACTTAGTGAGTCCATCGTCGGTGAGGGAGTTTATTACCTGGCTTATGAATGAAGAAAAATTTGTTCGGAAGCTTCTTGGCGAGAAGAAAATGGAGGCGATGGTCCAGAGGCTGGACCGGTTGACGCACGACGAGGCTCGACAAACGGTAGCACAGATCCTCAAGGTCGTCTATGGTCTTGTCGAGAATATGAAGGTGGTAATGGACGGTGAGCAAATCCACCAAGATTGTCGCCCCCTGGGTATTGAGGATGTTTCCATGTAGACGGCGAGGTATCGGTTGACCATCTTAAGGAAACGCTCGGTATGTTTTCCAGGCCACAATCAAGTGATCGTGTATCTGACTGATCATCAGAAATTATGCATCAAGTCGCGAGTGATTTGAACAAGGCGAAGCGTGAGCCATTTTTTGATATTGTGGTAGCTCACTGGGATCACCGAGATTGTCCAACAGGTGACAGCTTACAGAAAGATATTTTCGGGTGGCTATCACCACCTGACCCATGGAAGAACCATCATGCTGCCTGCAAATCGCGCCATCACGGGACTGCAGAATGGTTCATTCATGGCAACACGTTTCCAGAATGGAGAACTTCCGAAGTCCCGGGTTCACTCCTATGGGTCCATGGGAAACGTCTGTTAATCCCCAGCTTTTGCGGTCCAACAGTGACTAACCTTTTTTTTTTGGTTTCGCAGCGGGCGCTGGAAAAAGCGTCTTTTGGTACGTAAATTTTTTATATTCTCGTCTCGGGAAAACTTATCGTGTTCGTCAGCTCCGCAATCATCGAAGACGTCCATGCCATGCGAAAAGCCGGACTCGCGTCGTTAGCATTTTTCTACTGTGATTTTAGGGAGGACCGAAAGACGGAATTGCGCGGACTGCTCTCGTCCTTCCTAGTCCAACTTTATCACCAATCCAACTCCTACTTCGATATTCTTTCCAACTTCTACTCGGAACATGACAAGGGTTCACGTCCTCCCAGCGACACTGCACTTGTGCGATGTTTAATGGAGCTACTTAAACTCCCTGGACAGGCTCCCGTCTATCTCATCGTGGATGCTTTGGACGAATGTCCAAACCCATCTGTCGTTCGATCTCCCCGTGCCGAAGTCCTAAGCCTCGTAGAGAAGCTTGTTAAAGCAAAAATTCAGAATCTGCGCGTATGCGTCACCAGCCGACCGGAACTTGATATCAAGGATGTCCTCGATCCTTTAATTTTCCGCTCCGTTTCCCTGCATGACGAGAGTGGACAAAAGAGGGATATCGAGGACTACATTAAGTCGGTCATTAACACGCGTACAATAGAAGGAAGGTGGAAAGAGGGGCACAGGAAACTGGCAATCGGCGTCCTCTTGGAAAAATCGAACGGGATGTAAGACGTCGATACTGAACTCTTGATGACTCTCGCTCATTTCTGTGATGTAGGTTCAGATGGGCGGATTGTCAGTTGGTCCACATTTGCGACTGCACCCCAGCAGGTATCCAGGATGCACTGGCCGAGTTACCAGAGACGCTGGACGAGACATATGAGCGTACCCTGCGAGGGATCAAGAAGGCAAACCGGGAATTCGCCCATCGCATGTTTCAGTTCGTCTCAGTGGCTTCACGCCCACTTCACGTCAAGGAACTGGCCGACTTGCTCGCATTCGATTTCAAGGCAGGATCAATACCGAAATTCCGTGAGGATTGGCGCCTGGAAGATCCAGCGCGTGCCGTACTGTCTACATGTTCCACTCTACTTGCCATTGTCGACAACGACGATGACGACGATGACGACGACGACGACGACGGATTCCCCGTCATAAAATTCTCACATTCTTCCGTCATACAATTCTCACATTTTTCCGTCAAGGAATTCTTGACGTCCACCCGCCTTGCCGAATCAACCGACATTATTTCCCGCCGTTATCATGTTTCTATGACACCTGCGCATACCCTTGTAGCACGAGCCTGTTTGGGCATTCTGCTACATCTGGATAAGGATGTCACCAGCGACAGTCTGAAAGATTTCCCTCTAATTGAATATGCTGCGGAGCACTGGGTTGATCACGCCCGGTTCGAGGACGTGTCGCGAAACGTGGAGGATGGGATGAAACAGCTATTTGACCCAAGCAAACCACATCTTGCGATCTGCGTCTGGATATATGACCCAGCAGATTCGACATTGGAACGAGCGAAACGAAACGAAACGCCGCTGCCACTTCCCCGAACCTTCTTGCATTATGCCGCTTGTTGGGGCTTACATCCTGTTGTAGAGTTCCTCATCATCGAGCACTCACAGGATGTGTGCTCTCGAGAATCCGCCGACAATGAGACTCCATTGCATCTGGCCTCGCAAGAGGGACACGTGAAAGCTGCTTGCAAGCTTATTGAGCGCGGCGCGGATCTGACAGCCCAGAACAATGACGGGGAGACACCATTACATCTGGCGTCGCAAATGGGAGAAGTAGACGTCGCTCGCATGCTTATCGAGCGCGGTGCGGATCTGGCAGCCGAGCGCAATGGTGGGGAGACCCCATTACATCTCGCGTCGCAAATGGGAGAAGTAGACATCGCTCGCATGCTTATCGAGCGCGGTGCGGATCTGGCAGCCGAGGGCAATGGTGGGGAGACCCCATTACATTTCGCGTCGCAAATGGGACAAGTAGACGTCGCTCGCATGCTTATTGAGCACGGCGCGGATGTGACAGCCGAGGGCAATGGTGGGGACACCCCATTACATCTCGCGTTGGAAGTAGACGTCGCCCACTTGCTTATTGAGCACGGCGCGGATGTGACAGCCCAGAACAATGGCGGGGAGACCCCATTACATCTCGCGTTGGAAGTAGACGTCGCCCACTTGCTTATTGAGCACGGCGCGGATGTGACAGCGCAAGACAATGACGGGTGGACTCCGTTACATCTCACGTCGGAAGAGGGACAAGTTGACGCTGCTCGCATGCTTATTGAGCGCGGCGCGGATGTGACAGCCCAGAACAATGACGGGGAGACCCCATTACACCTGGCGTCGCATGCGGGAAAAGTGGACGTCGCTCGCATGCTTATTGAGCACGGCGCGGATGTGACGGTCCAGAACAATGACGGGTGGACTCCATTACATCTCACATCGGAAGAGGGACAAGTTGACGTCGCTCGCATGCTTATTGAGCGCGGCGCGGATGTGACAGCCCAGAACAATGACGGGGAGACCCCATTACATCTGGCGTCGCATGAAGGAAAAGTAGACGTTGCTCGCATGCTTATTGAGCACGGCGCGGATGTGACGGTCCAGAACAATGACGGGTGGACTCCATTACATCTCACATCGGAAGAGGGACAAGTTGACGTCGCTCGCATGCTTATTGAGCGCGGCGCGGATGTGACAGCCCAGAACAATGACGGGGAGACCCCATTACATCTGGCGTCGCATGAAGGAAAAGTAGACGTTGCTCGCATGCTTATTGAGCACGGCGCGGATGTGACGGTCCAGAACAATGACGGGTGGACTCCATTACATCTCACATCGGAAGAGGGACAAGTTGACGTCGCTCGCATGCTTATTGAGCGCGGCGCGGATGTGACAGCCCAGAACAATGACGGGCAGACCACATTACACCTGGTGTCGCATGCGGGAAAAGTAGACGTCGCTCGCATGCTTATCGAGCACGGCACGGATGTGAAGGCCCAGAATAGGGACGGGGAGACCCCATTACATTTCGCGTCGCAAGAGGGACAAGTAGACGTCGTTCGCATGCTTATTGAGCACGGCGCGGATGTGAAGGCTCAGAACTATAATGGGGTGACCCCATTACATCTGGCGTCGCAAATGGGACAAGTGGACGTCGCTCGCATACTAATTGAGCGCGGCGCGGATGTGACAGCCTAGAACAGGGACGGCAAGACCCCATTACATCTGGCGTCAGCTCCACCTTTATGTGCCTGAATCTCACCACAGAAATATGCAGAAGTTGCTCATATGCTTCTCGAACATGGCGCAGACGTCAATGCCCGGAATAAAAATGGATTGACTCCATTTGTTCTCGCATTGCAACATGGGCTTGAGGAAGTCGTGTATGTCCTTGTCCAGCATGGTGCTGATCCTGGTGCTCCCAACAATGCGAATTGAATTTCACTCTGTGTTAATGTACGAGTACGATGTGATATAATTATTACCTTATGATTATTATCTTATTTATTTAATTTACTGTTAAGCCATCAAGCTGGCACCTGATGTAGGTTGCACGATAAGATAAGATAAATTTAATGCATATTTGATTTTGACTCAGCCCCATGTCACGTGAAACTTTAAGACAAAGGCGTGTTTCCAGATTATCGCTGCCAAACGGACTCCAGCATGTGTATAACCACAAGTTATAAACTCCTGACTCAGCGAGCAAGCGGGTGGCAGGATGTGATGGGAAGCAAGGAAAGACTGAGTAAGTGCGCCGGATTCGCGGCCGGAGTGGTGTGTGCAAGCTTGTGTGCAAGCGCAGCCACGATCCAGAAACGCAACTCATGGTGGTCGTACCTGGGCCGGCTACCAGATGTTTATCTATGCCAGTTTACCTTACTATCGACCACTAGTACTGGTCTTCACTGGGCATCGTGTATCTCCGCTTCAGCATTGACCGTTGAGTCGGCGTCGACAATGGCCGGAGCCTGCGTCGGGCTTTCCATCCACGCCATTGTTGAGAGGCGATTAGTTGTCATGCATGGTGCCATGGTGTTATGAAGGAACACTGGTGCAAGCGTTTCGTTCTACTCCCATATTTATCTCTGATTATTTTATTCATGTGTACGGTTCTCAGATCAACCCTCTCTAACAAGTTCAATAGTACTTCTGCCGTTGCCACCTCAGTGTTTCCGAAAGGGCGCACCAAACCGTCCTCAGTAGATGCTGCGCAAGCCTCGACTCGGCAGCCTCGACTCACTATGTCACCACACGTCCCATTCATTCTCGCACATGATATCTCCTGTGGTATTTTACAACCTGCCATCGCCAGCATCAACCCCCTGCTCATGGTCATGGTCATGTGAGTTCTTCTTTTCGTGTCTAATTTCTTAGCCAACGAGGTAGCATAGTTATATGTTTACCTGAGCTATCTTATGTAGCGTAGTTGGCCGAATATATTACGTTTCTACGTTTCTTAAGTTGACGAGCCAGTCAATGTCAATTATCCTTGCTATTGTCGTGGATTGGGGAGTCTCCTTTCAGGATAGATATAGTCTACAGATTGGCGATCTACATTGAATTGACGGGGAGAGGGGATATTATATAGTGGCGTGTCGCTATTGTCCGAGTCTTCGCTGCGTACAGTCTAGTGCGTGAAGAAAAGGGTACCGTGACTATAGTACTGCTGCGCCAGGATGGTGGATGGTGAGGCTCTCGTAGTTTTCACCCATGCGGTGGCCAATTTGTCATTACAATAATATTGGTGGCGTCTTCGATAGAAGAGTGCCTGAAATTGTACACTATGATTGCGATTCTGTCTTGTCGGAGGGATCACCTTGCATCTCTGCATTCGACTCGGAGACGTACGCTCAGCGTTGTCAGCGCTGACTGAGAGGGAATGCCTTGTGCAAGATCCCATTCCTGCTTCGGGCTCATCTACTGTGATGACTGTGATCCCACAAAAGAAGTCGAGCGCTCAACCGCAGCGCTCATCAATCTTCCACATTACAGTAAGTCACGCCCCATCATTTTTGGCATACTATTGTGTCCAACGGGTCTGAATTTGCACAAGGTGTCTGAATTCGATTTTTCCGATTTTTTGCATCCACTAGACGCTTTCCGGATACTTCGGGATACAATTAGATAATACCTCTGAATGTCTTCGAATTTTTACTAAGAGATCCAATCATGAGAATCAATTGCAGGATGATAGCCGGTCTGGCAAATCAGCATTCCCGATACATATGTCTGGCTCAACACTTCAAATTGCACCCTAAAGACCTGAAAAAAAAACATGGGGCATGGGATAGCACCTATATACATGGGCATACACTTTATTTGTATCTCCGAGAAGATCTGCAAGTGTCTTGAGGGATGGAATGGCTTTTGGAGCATTTTGTCACGATCATGCACTCTGTCACGCTCTCTGAAATTTCATCCACTACACTTGCAGATCTTCTCGGAGATACAAATAAAGTGTATGCCCATGTATATAGGTGCTATCCCATGCCCCATGTTTTTTTTCAGGTCTTTAGGGTACAATTTGAAGTGTTGAGCCAGACATATGTATCGGGAATGCTGATTTGCCAGACCGGCTATCATCCTGCAATTGATTCTCATGATTGGATCTCTTAGTAAAAATTCGAAGACATTCAGAGGTGTTATCTAATTGTATCCCGAAGTATCCGGAAAGCGTCTAGTGGATGCAAAAAATCGGAAAAATCGAATTCAGACACCTTGTGCAAATTCAGACCCGTTGGACACAATAGTACTGTGATTAGCGCGTGAACGTTTGTTAGTAAGCAACGTGGTCGTCACGATGCACGGGCCCACCATTTCATCCCTCTACCACCGTGACCGCATCCCCCGCACCCTTTCAGACAGCCTGAGACAGGAAGGCATCCCATTATCTCCCCACCATTTCCTCCCAGAAATCCAACCCCCCCCTTCCAATCCCATATTCTTCCCCCACTTTTCACATGAGTGACCAGTCAGGATCGTCACGTTTGCATCAAGTCGCGAGTGATTTGAACAAGGAGAAGTGTGAGCCATTTTTTGATGTTGTGATAGCTCACTGGGATCACCGAGATTGTCCAACAGGTGACAGCTTACAGAATGATATCTTCGCGTGGCTATCACCACCTGATCCTTGGAAGAACCATCATGCTGCCTGCGAATCACGCCATCGCGGGACTGCAGAGTGGTTCATTCATGGCAACACCTTTCCAGAATGGAGAACGTCCGAAGTCCCGGGTTCACTTCTATGGGTCCATGGGAAACGTCTGTTACTAATCCCCGGCCTGCCTTTGGGGTTCAACAGAGACTAATTTTTTTTTCTGGTTTCGCAGTGGGCTCTGGAAAAAGCGTCTTTTGGTACGTGAAGTTTTTATATTCTCATCTCGCGAAAACTTATCGTGTTCGTCAGCTCCACAATCATCGAAGACATCCATGCAATGGAGAAAGCTGGACTCGCGTCATTAGCATTTTTCTACTGTGATTTTAGGGAGGACCGAAAAATGGAATTGCGTGGACTGCTCTCGTCCTTCCTAGTCCAACTTTGTCACCAATCCGACTCCTACTTCGATATTCTTTCCAACTTCTATTCGGAACATGACAAGGGTTCGCGTCCTCCCAGCGACGATGCACTTGCGGGATGTTTAAAGGACCTACTTAACCTCCCCGGACTGGCTCCCGTCTATCTCATCGTGGATGCTTTGGACGAATGTCCGAACCCATCTGTCATTCGATCTCCCCGTGCCGAAGTGCTAAGCCTCATAAAGGAACTTGTCAAATCACAAATTCAGAATTTGCGCGTATGCGTCACTAGCCGACCGGAACTTGATATCAAGGATGTCCTCGATCCTTTAATTTTCCGCTCTGTTTCCCTGCATGACGAGAGGGGACAAAAGAGGGATATCGAGGACTACATCAAGTCGGTCATTAACACGCGTACAACAAAGAAGTGGAAAGAAGAACACAGGAAACTGGCCATCGACGTCCTCACGGAAAAATCGAATGGGATGTAAGACGTCGATACTGAACTCTTGATGACTCGCGCTCATTTATGTGATGTAGGTTCAGATGGGTGGAATGTCAGGTGGTCCACATTTGCGACTGCACCCCAGCAGGTATCCGGGATGCACTGGCCGAATTACCAGAGACGCTGGACGAGACATATGAGCGTACCCTGCGAGGGATCAATAAGGCAAACTGGGAATTCGCCCATCGCATGTTTCAGTTCGTCTCAGTGGCTTCCCGCCCACTTCGCGTCAAGGAATTGGCCGAATTGCTCGCATTCGATTTCAAGGCAGGACCAATACCGAAATTCCATAAGGATTGGCGCCTGGAAGATCCAGTGCATGCAGTGCTGTCTACATGTTCCACTCTACTTGCCATTGTCGACGACGACGGTGCCAACAACGACGATGCTGACGACGACGATTCCGACGACGACAGATTCACCGTCATACAATTCTCACATTTTTCCGTCAAGGAATTCTTGACGTCCACCCGCCTTGCCGAATCAACCGACATTATCTCCCGCCGTTATCATGTTTCTATGACACCTGCGCATACAGTTGTAGCACAAGCCTGTTTGGGCATTCTGCTACATCTGGATAAGGATGTCACCAGGGATAGTCTGAAAGATTTCCCTCTCGCTAAATATGCTGGGAAGCACTGGGTTGATCATGCCCTGTTCGAGGACGTGTCGCGAAACGTGGAGGATGGGATGATACAACTGTTTGACCCGAGCAAACCACATCTTGCGATCTGCGTCTGGATTTATGACCCATTTTCGACACTGGAACGTATGGCACGAAACGAAACGCCGCTGCCACTTCCCCGAACCTCCTTGCATTATGCCGCTTTTTGGGGCTTAGATCCTGTTGTAGAGCTCCTCATCGTCAAGCACTCACAGGATGTGTGCTCTCGAGACTCCACCGACAATTCGACTCCATTGCATCTAGCTTCGCAAAGCGGGCACGTGAAAGCTGCCTGCAAGCTTATTGAGCGCGGCGCGGATGTGACGGCCCAGGACGATAACGGGGAGACTCCATTACATCTCGCGTCGCAAACGGGAGAAGTAGACGTCGCGCGCATGCTTATTGAGCACGGCGCGGATGTGACAACCCAGAACAATGACGGGGAGACTCCATTACTTCTCGCATTGGAGGGAGAAGTAGACATCGCTCGAATGCTTATTGAGCGCGGCGCGGATCTGACAGCCCAGAACAGGGACGGAGAGACACCATTACTGTTGGAAAAACGGCGCGCACGTGCGGGAAAACAATGGGATTAGGTGGGTGTGGGTGTGGGCAAACGCACGAGGGTGCCCGGGAGGTATTTACGGGCGTTTTATACTACTGTATGTATATCTATAGTATGAATGGAAGGGGATATTAGTATGGCAGGAAGAATGGTGCTAAAATATGATGAGCGCGCGAGCTCGATTTCAACAATTACATCTTGCATCGGCTCCGTGGATTTTACCACAGAAATTCGCAGAAGTTGCTCATATGCTTCTCGAACATGGCGCAGACGTCAATGCCCGGAATAAAAATGGATTGACTCCATTTGTTCTCGCATTGAAAAGTGGGCTTGCAGAAATCATACATGTCCTTGTCCAGCATAGTGCTGATTCTGGTGCCCACGACAACTAAATGTACGAGTACAATGTGATATAATTATTATTTTATTTATTTAACACCTGATATAAGCTGCATGATAAGATAAGATAATTTCATTCACTTTGATTTGACTCGCCCCATCATCATGTTCATGTGAAACGATGGAACGATGGATTCACATCTAAACAAAGGCCTTTATTATAGAAATTTTGTTTAAGCAGAAGCCAGAAGCCAGAAGTCAGATTACAGTAAGGGACCCGCATCACAAGACTTGGTTACTTGTTCTTTAGGTGTGAAGCGCCCACACATGTTCGACTTGTTCTCATCCTCTCCATAGCCCCACCGCTCCCTTTCAACTACCAACAAAATGCGAACGAAATACCACTCTTCTTGCCCTCATTACTCCGTATTTTCTCCTATTTCTTCCCTTTCCCTCTCTCTTCTCGTTTGCAGGCAACGGTAATAGCCCGGCTTTTCCGACGATTTTCCTGAACGACCGACGCAGCGATGATACCCACACCCACACCTTCCCGACGTCATTATCACTACTTCCTCTTTACATTACAAACTCGTTTCTCGTAGTAGGAACTTCATGTGCCGTCCTCGTCGAAGAGAGTCGTCACGTTGAATTTCTTTCTTTTCTCTTTGCGCGCTCTCGTGCTCGTTCTCTCTCGTCCCAATCCCGATTCTCTCGACACTTTCAATTTTGACGCTCAGCTGCCGTCCACTCCGTCCCTGCCGTCCTTTCTCCGTCGCCATACCTCTCGGTTTCACCACTTGTTCTACCCTCAGTCTCTCCCCTCCTTCCAAACCATCAACTCAAATGGCCTCAGTGACACGTCGTCCCAACTTCTAACGAACATACGTTTTGCATTTCAACGTGTCAACGAGGCACTGTACTCCCAGCGCAAGCAAGCGAATGGCTGCGTGGGAGGCAAAGCATGTGTCAAAGGATGCGCATCCGCGTCTTGCGCGAAGCTATTCAAGAGCCTCATTGGTGGCACTCCGGATTTCATGCCGTTCCTGGTGGGAACGTGATCGTGCAGGAGGAAGACTGGGGTAGCATTATCGCATTTACTCTCAGGTAAGTCACCGCTGTGTTCTGTGCCGGGCGGAGACTAGACCGGTTGGCCATAGTTCGTTCGACTATCAGCGCGAGCTCGCAAACCCGATGAATCCTCGCCCATTACGTGCACCTATCGCACATCCACATTCGCCGTCCCCACCTGCGAGACCACGTCAACAACACTCGATGTCGTCGCTTGATCGATCCTAGCACATCATCCTTCAAGTTCTTTAGTTCATCCCCCGGACCGGGAAGACTCGGCGTGGGACAAGCCAGAGGCGTATTCGGCTGTAGTTACTCGCAAGGAGTATCCGCGCGACCCGATGGCGCTGCTATCGTTACGTGAGGTGTTTGCGACATGAGGTGCCTGTGGATAGCCCGCAGAGCGCGCTGTCGTCGTCAATCACCGTTTCTTGTATGGCTAACAATACGGCACCGCCCTCTGCGTGGGCCAAGCCCGCGGTCGAGGTTAACATGGCTGCTGTGGATGGGCAGGTAACGGGTATGCCAGAAGCGGTCGTCACCGCTGGTCGGATTTTGCATGAGCTGGATGGCGTGTCGGTCCTCTCGTCCAAGGGCAGTACCGATTCGGCAGCATCGGGGTTCATAGAAACGAACATCCATCGCGGCAAGACGTCCTCCATACTCTCACGAGTCTCATTAGAGAGCCTCGACGCGATTGGCGCCGCCCCACATCATGCTGTGTTGGGGGACGGGGACAAATACCTCCCCTTCCCGCCTGCACAGCGCGCCTTCGGAGCGGGAGCATGCGAATAAAGCCAGGGTTGCTGGTTGATCCGCCCTCGCGGAGTTCAACGGTGAGCACAACGCAAGATTCGAATCATTCGATCGATCGCGATCGTGAGTCGGAGGCGGCGACGAACGCAAGCGACAGCTTCATATGGATGAGCAGTCTCATAAACGCGATGCGATACATGCTCAAAGCGTATCTTCCCTCCTAGCCCGCCACGCCACCGTGGCGGCAGAGACTATTTGCGTTTGAGATCGACGCTGCATTCGACCAGCACACGGATCAAGTTCTGTGGTCAACTTTGAGTCAAGGGACTGTTTCCTTGTGTTTTCCCGAGATGCCCACCTCTTCATTGAGACCCTATGTACATATTTTTATCCTCTCCTCCAGTTCCGCTTGTGTATGCTCACATAGTTCTCTCTTTTCTCCCTAACACTCAGTACCTGGACTACCCAATTATATACTCTGAGTACGAGGTAACTTCGCCACCGCCAGCGTACGTCTCTGGTCAAGTACCTTCCCTATCGCCCAGCAGAGGTCTATACGCTGTTGGCACCATGCCAAGCTCCCGAGCACAGGGATATCACGGCTTGCCCACCACCCGATTTTACCCTTTGAATCGATCGCAGTAGTGATAGCAATTGCCATTTCTACCCTTTCCATTTAAATGCCTTTTTTTTGGTTTTCGCAGTTACAGTTGCGTGCAGCGTTTATGTTTTTCTTTGTTAGGCGCGATGTAGAGACAGGCGGCTAGCCAGCGTAATCTACTTATATTTGTACTATTACTATCTCATTTCCTGATGTAATTGTACACTCTTACTCTTGGGAATGGGAAAACCGTGTAATTTACAATACTGACCGTACTGCGAGAAGGTCAGGATTTCCTTCAACCCGAAGTTGGAGATCCCGCACGGCACCGGGCCGGATCAGCCGCGGTGTCGGAGCGCCCACTGGCACACCTGCCCACATTTCGACACTTTTCCATCCTTACAGTATCCTTTTCCTCTCAACCACCGCGCAAGACAAAACGCGAACGAAACACCTCTCTTCTCGCCCTCATTGCCATCTTTTTTTCCTTTTTCTCCCCTTTCCCTCTCCCCCCTTTTAGGCTTTTCCGCAAGACACCAAGCAGCATCTACACTGATAATCACACTCTCGGGAGTATCTGCTTGACCATTCTATTTCAGGGCTTATGTGATCCTACGTCGAATCGTTGGACTATAATAGACATTGCGGCGGGCAGAGACGCAAGTCGGATCAGACATCAGACATGGTGGTCGTACCCGGGCCGGACCGACCGCTCCTGCTGTTTATTTATGCCTGTTTACCTTACTATCGACCAGGCATCGTGTATATCCCCTTCTGCGTTGACTATCGACGATGGCCGGAGCCTGCGTCTGGCTTTCCATCAACGCCATTGTCGAGATGTGATTAGTTGCCATGCGTCCAGTGGTGTTATGAAGGAACGCGGTTCGTTCTAGTCACATATTTATCTCTGATTATTTTATTCATGTGTACGGTTCTCAGATCAATCCTCTCTAACGAGTTCAATATTACTTCCACCGTCCCCACGTCGATGTATCCGAAAGGGCGCACCAAACCGCCGTTGGTGGATGCTGCGCAAGCCTCGGCTCGACTCACTAATCACTATGTCACCACACTCTCCATTCATTCTCGCACATGACATCTCCTGTGGTATTTTACAACCTGTCATGGCCAGCATCAACGCCCTGCTCATGGTCATTGTCATGTGAGTTCCTCTCTTCGTGTCTAGTTTCTTAAGTCGACGAGCCAATCAATGTCAATTGACGACCGTCTGATCGCCGCTCCGACACTGCTATCCTCTCTTCTCTAGGTTTCTTCATCTCTTAATCTCGGTCCACTCGGACTCACTCGCGCGTTCCATCCGCGCTACAATAGTGGCGTGTCGCTATTGTCTTCGGTGCGTACAGTCTAGTGCGTGAAGAAGAGGGTACCGTGACTAGTACTGCTGCGCCAGGATGGTGGATGGTGGGGCCCTCGTGTAGTTTTCACCCACGCGGTCGCCAATTTGTCATTGGTGGCGTCTTCGATAGAACAGGTCCTGAAATTATACAATATGATTGCGATTCTGTCTTGTCGGAGGGATCACTTTGCATCTCTGCATTTGACTCGGAGACATACGTTCACTACTGTCAGCGCTGACTGAGAGGGAATGCCTTGTGCAAGGTGTCATTCCTGCCTCGGGCCCATCTACTGTGATCCCACAACAGAGGGCGAGCGCTCAACCGCAGCGCTCATCAAATCTTCCACATTACGCCCCATCATTTTTGGCACACTGTGATTAGCACGTGAACATTTGTTATATCGATAAACTGGCAGTAAGCAACGTGCACGGGCCCACCTTTTCAACCCTCTACCGCCGTGACCGTATCTCATTATCTCCCCACCATTTCCTCCCAGCGAACCAACTCCCCCCCTTCCAATCCCATATTCTTCCCCCACTTTTGACATGAGTGACCAGTCAGGATCGTCACGTTTGCGTGTGCACTTTAAGGCCGCTTTGGAGGACTACAAGCAGCAGACGGGCATAGAATTGACCGAACATTCTCTCGCCGAGCGCCTTCGGGATTGTGACACCGTCGAGTCCGTTACCGCCATTCTTCGTGAAGAAGCGCAAGACTTCAAGGAATTCCGGGAAAAGGACAAAGTCTTGAAGCCCCTCAAAAAGGTCTTAACCGTTTTGCATAGACTTTCCTCTATTGTCGATTTTTCCCAGGGTATCGGCTTGGTACGTCCGTACTAGGCGCCGACAGGGTGTTCAACGTCTCTGACTCTCATCCTATAGCATTTCTCGCCCGTGAAAGCAATACAGACTGGTCTCGGTGTTCTACTCTCTGTATGTACCTAATTTTAGTCTTTGAGCACGCATCTTTGTAATATTTAAGCGTATTAGGCGGTCAAGGGTGTCATAGATGACTACAGTGCCCTGGCCGATTTGCTCGAGTCGATTGGGCACTTCCTCAATCGCCTCGAAATCTATACCGAGATCCCTCCCACCGAAGCCATGAATGAGATGATTGTCAAGATTCTCGTGGAGCTGCTCTCCACGCTCGCGTCGACGACCAAAGAGACAAAGCAGGGAAAACTTAGTGAGTCCATCGTCGGTGACTCGGAGAGAACTTATTACCTGACTTATGAATGAAGAAAAACTTGTTCGGAAGCTTGTTGGCGAGAAGAAAATGGAGGCGATGGTCCAGAGGCTGGACCGATTGACGCACGACGAGGCTCGGCAAACGGTAGCACAGATCCTCAAGGTCGTCCATGGTCTTGTCGAGAATATGAAGGTGGTAATGGACGGTGGGCAAATCCACCAAGCTTGTTGCCCGCTGGGTGTTGAGAATATTTCCCTGTAGACGGCGAGGTATCGGTTGGCCATCTTAAGGAAACGTTCGGTATGTTTTTCATGCCGCAATCAAGTGATCGTGTGTCTGACTGAGCATCAGAAACTATGCATCAAGTCGCGAGTGATTTGAACAAGGCGAAGCGTGAGCCATTTTTTGATGTTGTCGTAGCTGACTTGGATTACCGAGATTGTCCAACAGGTGACAGCTTACAGAAAGATATTTTTGGGTGGCTATCACCACCTGATCCGTGGAAGAATCATCATGCTGCCTGCAAATCTCGCCATCGCGGGACTGCAGAATGGTTCATTCATGGCAACACGTTTCCAGAATGGAGAACATCCGAAGTCCCGGGTTCACTTCTATGGGTCTATGGGAAACGTCTGTGAATCCTCAGCTTTTGCGGTGCAACAGAGACTAAATTTTCTTTCGGTTTCGCAGCGGGCGCTGGAAAAAGCGTCTTTTGGTACGTGAAGCTCTTATATTTTCATCTCTGGTAAACTTATCGTGTTCGTCAGCTCCACAATCATCGAAGACATCCATGCGATGCGGAAAGCTGGACTCGCGTCGTTAGCATTTTTCTACTGTGATTTTAGGGAGGACCGAAAGAAGGAATTGCGCGGACTGCTCTCGTCGTTCCTCGTCCAACTTTATCACCAATCTGACTCCTACTTCGATATTCTTTCCAACTTCTATTCGGAACATGACAAGGGTTCGCGTCCTCCCAGCGACGATGCACTTGCGGGATGTTTAAAGGACCTACTTAACCTCCCCGGACTGGCCCCTGTCTATCTCATCGTGGATGCTTTGGACGAATGTCCAAACCCCTCTGTCGTTCGATCTCCCCGTGCCGAGGTCCTAAGCTTTATAGAAGAACTTGTCACAACACAAATTCCGAATCTGCACGTATTTGTCACCAGCCGACCGGAACTTGATATCAAGGATGTCCTTGATCCTTTGATTTTCCGCTCTGTTTCCCTGCATGACGAGAATGGGCAAAAGAGGGATATCGAGGACTACATCAAGTCGATCATTAACACGCGTACAACAAAAAGGTGGAAAGAAGAGCACAGGAAACTAGCCATCGACGTCCTCACGGAAAAATCGAACGGGATGTAAGACGTCGATACTGAACTCTTGATGACTCTTGCTCATTTCTGTGATGTAGGTTCAGATGGGCGGATTGTCAGATGGTCCACATTTGCGACTGCATCCCAGCACGTATCCGGCATGCACTGGCCGAATTACCAGAGACGCTGGACGAGACATATGAGCGTACCTTGCGAAGGATCAATAAGGCAAACTGGGAATTCGCCCATCGCATGTTTCAGTTCGTCTCAGTGGCTTCCCGCCCACTTCGCGTCAAGGAATTGGCCGAATTGCTCGCATTCGATTTCAAGGCAGGACCGACACCGAAATTCCATGAGGATTGGCGCCTGGAAGATCCAGTGCATGCCGTGCTGTCTACATGTTCCACTCTACTTGCCATTGTCGACGACCAAGTTTCCCCCGTCATACAATTCTCACATTTTTCCGTCAAGGAATTCTTGACATCCCCCCGCCTTACCGAAGCAACCGACATTATTTACCGCCGTTATCATGTTTCTATGACACCTGCGCATACCCTTGTAGCACAAGCCTGTTTGGGCATGCTGCTACATCTGGATAAGGATGTCACCAGGGACAGTCTGGAAGATATCCCTCTCGCTAAATATGCTGCGGAGCACTGGGTTGATCATGCCCGGTTCGAGGACGTGTCGCGAAATGTGGAGGATGGGATGAAACAACTATTTGACCCGAGCAAACCACATCTTGCGATCTGCGTCTGGATATGTGACCCAGCAGTTCCGACATGGAGACGATTGACACGAATCGAACCTCCGCCACTTCCCCGAACCTCCTTGCATTATGCCGCTTCTTGGGGCTTACATCTTATTGCAGAGTTCCTCATCATCAAGCACCCACAGGATGTATACTCTCGAGACTCCGTCGACAATGCGACTCCATTGCATCTAGCCTTGCAAAACAGACACGCGAAAGTTGCTTGCAAGCTTATTGAGCGCGGCGCGGATCTGACAGCCCAGAGCAAATACGGAGATACTCCATTACACCTCGCGTTGCAAGAGGGACAAGTAGACGTCGCTCGCATGCTTATTGAGCGCGGCGCGGATGTGACAGCTCAGAACGGGGACGGGCAGACTCCATTACATCCCGCGTCGCGAGAGGGACAAGTAGAAGTCGCTCGCATGCTTATTGAGCGCGGCGCGGATGTTTCAGCCCAGAACAAATACGGGCAGACTCCATTACATCTTGCGTCACAAGTAGATGTCGCTCGCATGCTTATTAAGCGCGGCGCGGATGTGACATCCCAGAACAGGGACGGGCAGACACCACTACATCTGGCGTTGCAAGAGGGACAAGTAGACGTCGCTCGCATGCTCATTGAGTGCGGCGCGGATGTGACAGCCCAGAACAATGACGGGTGTACTGCATTACATCTCGCGTCGCAAAGGGGACCAGTCGACGTCGCTCGCATGCTTATTGAGCGCGGCGCAGATGTGACAGCCCAGAACAATGACGGGTGGACTGCATTGCATCTCGCGTCGCAAATGGGACGAGTAAAGGTTGCTGAGGCTGTTGCTCGCATGCTTATTGAGCACGGCGCGGACCTGACAACCCAGAACAGGGACGGGGAGACAGCATTGCATCTCGCATCGAAAAGGGAACAAGTAGACATCGCTCGCATGCTCATTAAGCACGGCGCGGATGTGAACGCCCAGAAAAATGACGGGCAGACACCATTACATCCCGCGTCGCGAGCGGGACAAGTAGACGTCGCTCGCATCCTTATCGAGCATGGCGCAGATGTGACAGCCCAGGACAATAACTGGCAGGCACCGTTACACCTCGCGTCGTATTTGGGACAAGTAGACGTCGTTCGCATGCTTATTGAGCGCGGTGCGGATCTGACAGCCCAGGACAGGGACGGGCAGACACCGTTATACCTCGCGTTGGAATGGGGACAATTCCACGTCGCTCGCATGCTTATTGAGCGCGGCGCGGATCTGACAGCCCAGGACAGGGACGGGCAGACACTATTACATCTGGCGTTGCAAGAGGGACAAGTAGACGTCACTCGCATGCTTATGGAGGAGCGCGGCGCAGGCGTGACAGCCAGAATAGCGACAGATGGACTATTACCGTCGCAATGGAGACAAGTAGGAGACGTCGCTCGCATGCTTATTGAGCGCGGCGCGGATCTGACAGCCCAGAACAAATACGGGCAGACATCATTACATCTCGCGTCGCAATGGAGACAAGTAGACGTCGCTCGCATGCTTGTTGAGCGCGGCGCGGATCTGACGGCCCAGGACAAATACGGGCAGACACCATTACATCTCGCGTCACAAAAGGGACAAGTAGACGTCGCTCACATGCTTATTGAGCGCGGCGCGGATCTGACAGCCCGGGACAGGGAAAGGGAGACGCCATTACATCTCGCATCGAGAATGGGACAAGTGGACGTCACTCGCATGCTTATTGAGCGCGGCGCGGATGTTACAGCCCAGAACGAGGACGAGCAGACACCATTACATCTGGCGTTGCTAGAGGCACAAGTGGACGTTGCTCACATTCTTATTGAGAGCGACGTAGATCTGACGGCCCAGAATAAGTACGGGGAGACTCCATTACATCTCGCGTCGAAATGGGGACTAGTAGACGTCGCACCCATGCTTATTGAGCACGGTGCGGATCTGACAGCCCAGAACAATGACGGGTGGACACCATTACATCTCGTGTCGCAAAGGGGACAAGTTGACTTCGCTCGCATGCTCATTGAGCGCTGTTCAGATCTGACAGCCCAGAACAAATACGGGGATACTCCATTACATCTCGCGTCGCAACGGGGAGGACTAGATGTCGCTCACATGCTTATCGAGCGCGGCGCAGATGTGACAGCCCAGAACAGGGACGGGCAGACACCATTACATCTTGCATTACAAGCAGGATGTGTCATGGTCGACGTCGCTTGCATGCTTATTGAGCGCGGCGCGGATGTTACAGCCCAGAACAATGACGGGACGACATCATTACATCTCGTATCGCAATGGCACATTTGGCACTCGAGACAAGTTGACATCGCTCGCATGCTTATTGAGCGCGGCGCGGATCTGACAGCCCAGGACAAATATGGGCAGACTGCATTACATCTCGCGTCACAAAGGGCACATGTAGACGTTGCTCGCATGCTTATTGAGCGTGGCGCAGATATGACGGCCCAGAACAAGGACGGTCAGACACCATTACATCTGGCATTGCAAGAGGGACAAGTAGACGTCGCTCGCATGCTTATTGAGCGCGGCGCGGATCTGACAGCCCGAAACAATGACCGGTGGACTCCATTACATCTCGCGTCGCAACGGAGACAGGTAGACGTCGCTCGCATGCTCATTGAGCATGGCGCAGATCTGACAGCCCAGAACAAAAACGGGGATACTCCATTACATCTCGCGTCGGAAAGGGGACACGTAGATGTCGCTCACTTGCTTATTGAGTGGAACGCAGATGTAACAGCCCAGAACAGGAAAAAGGAGACACCATTACATCTCGCATCACAAATGGGACGTGTAGACGTCGCTCGCATGCTTATTGAGCGCGGCGCAGATGTGACAGCCCAGAACAATAAGCGGCAGACACCATTACATCTCGCGTCGCAAATGGGACGAGTAGACGTTGCTCGCATGCTTATTGAGCGCGGCACAGACCTGGCAATCCAGAACAGGGACGGCGGGACGGCATTGCATCTCGCGTCGGAAATGGGACGAGTAGACATCGCTCGCATGCTCATTGAGCGCGGCGCGGATGTGACAGCCCAGAAAAGTGACGGGCAGACACCATTACATCTCGCATCGCGAAAGGGACAAGTAAACGTTGCTCGCATGCTTATTGAGCATGGCGCAGATGTGACAGCCCAGGACAATAACCGGCAGACACCATCACATCTCGCGTCGAAAATGGGACGAGTGGACGTTGCTCGCATGCTTATTGAGCGCGGCGCGGATGTGATGGCCCGGGACACTGGCAGGGACGGACTCCCTCCTCCATTACATCTCGCGTCCGAGTCGCGAAAGGGATTGCGTAGGGGATCAGTGCATACTCAGAGCACGCTCCAGAATGAGAACGATAGGAACGCCAACAAATCATGTGCCGTTGGTGGTGGGAATCCTCTCCCTTGTCTCCCTCCCCTCATCACAGTCTCACACTCGCATCTTACCTCTTTAGACACCCCCGAGCTAGGTCCTGGCACGATCCTTGGCCCGTCAGGCCCCTCTGGGTCTGCCTCGACTGGACCCACTAACGCCTATCCCTCAACCCCCGCTGCAAGTCCTTCATCGTACTCTACCAGCAGCGTTTCCCGCGACTCTTCCTCGAATTCTGCCGCGCCTATACCTATAAGTGGACACAGTTCAAACATGAAGGCCATCGCTGGTGGCATCGCCGGTGGTATAGCAGCAACTTCTATTGTCATTGCCGCGCTGCTCTTCTACCTGTGACAGAGACATCCACCGGCTGCGTCCGCTCCGTCCGCAAGCGACAGGCAGCCCGGTGGATTCGACCCAGTTATGGATCAAGTTCCTCTACCAATGTCAGGTCAGGGAACCGCTGCGTCGTCATTTCCCGAGACAACTACCTCCATGCTGAGGTCCTACGTATGTGTTTTCGTGTCCCCGGTTCCGCTTATGTGTGCTCATGTGTTTTGTCTCTGCTATAACGCTCAGAACGCGGATGACCCAGCTACGTACCCAACGTACCAAGGAATTTCGCCGCCGCCGACTTATAATCCTTCTCAATCACCTTCCTCGTCGCCCAGCAGAAATATATACACCGTTGCCACCGCGCCGAACTCCCAAGGGCAGGGACTCGGATATAATGGCCTACCACTTGTCTGAACCCACCCTCTGAAGCCATCAGTAGTAAGGCAGGAATGCACGGCTATGTAAACTTATTATCTTACTGTTTGATATGAAATACCTTGTACTGTATCGATGTACGACGTGGGGGTCAGGTGAGCTAACCTGACTGATTAGTGAGGTGTGTGCAGGAGCGACGACAACAGGACTTGAAACAGAACCAGTCAAGTAGTACAGCGCCCATCAATTATACAGGCGTCACTGAAAGCTCCGTTGCTCAATTCGGAAATCCCGAAAGTCTGCATCATACAATATACAGTACTGGGCATCTTCCACCAGAGTACTCGAGTAAAGCAGTGATTGGTAGGGATAGCTTGCCGCTTAATTATCCCTCCGCAGCGACGTGTCACGTGCCAAGAACGTGGAGTTACCCAAATAAGGGGTGCGCACGTGTTCGTTCGAGTCACAGGGGTCGGTTTGGTTTGATTTCCTGGGAGGCTGGGAGTTCGCTTCGAAGGATCAAGAGACGCACTCATCTGGCGAAAGTACATAGAGTATAGTCCTGGGCTGTGCTCAAATATTGAACCCGAGTTCTCTTCCATCACAATGACGTCAGAAGTTCTGAGCGCAGCGGGTACAAGAACAATGATTAACAAGACGGTTGGAGCGTCGATCCGAAGGGCAAGAGGTAGGGGCCGGAACATGCCGAGACACGGGGTCGAGTGAGGCTACTGTTTAACGGACTTTTTTCAGGTGACTTTCTTGCTTGCCCTCAGCCGCGCCCGTGTTGTCTTCCTCTTGCTCAAGCAATTCTCCGAGCTCGAGACGGAGGCCGAAGTAATCCTCACACTACTCATCAAACTCATAGTGTTTGGCAGCATTACGATGCCTTGGCAACCGACGGTGACACCAGCAGCGCCTCTAGCGCACATGTCTTCACCCTATTCATATCCGCCCTTAGGCGCCTGCAGTGGTCACCTCACGTCCCGACCTGCAAGCGACTCTCAATCGCACCTTCATAGCCACCACAGCTTGCTGAGCTTGGACAGCATCGCGGAGATGGTGGCGACGGCTGCGCAGCGCCAGCGTGACAGTGTAGAACGTCGTCGAGATGATTGGCACTGAGTCTGACCTGAGCGTGCAAACTGCAGCAATGAAAGTGTAATGGTGCGTCTCCCCGACTAACATTCTGCCAACGGGCTGCCAACTTTTTCCCGTCATTGTCTTTTTTCCGTTAGCATCGATCAGCTCGACAAGGCAGATGCGCCGCTCATCCCGGAGGCGTACATATACCTCCTTGGCTTGCAATACCTCGTCTCACTCTCCGACGGCCTCGCGGGGTATACTTTCCCTCTCTACACACGCTCGCGGTCCAGAAACCACCCACGGATTCAACCGAGCCCGTGCGTGCGCCGGGCCCACTCGACCCTACATTGCTGCCCGAAACCGAGCCAGCCCTGGGCTGCGAACTGTGCGCACGATGGTGAACGCAGGCCGGCCCGTGCTTCTTGCGGCCCTCTCCTTCCTCCTTGCCATGAACCTCTCCGACTCCATTTTCGTAGATGCGCTGCAGACGAGCTGCAGGGTGCCTCGCACTGCCCACCCCACCTAATGCGTTCCTCACTCCCACCACGTGTCGTCGCCACGCTCGATGAACCGCTCCCTTTGTCTCACTTGAGGGACTCATACACCGTTTGACGGGAGGTGGCGGAGGTGGCGCAGCACCATAGCTGCCAGGATTTAGCCCTCGCAATTTGGCATGCTTACGGGCACTCGTCGCTGCGGCGCTTTTCCTGGCCGGAACTCTTGGTTCAAGCTGGTTAGTTGCAGTACTTGAGGCACTCCAAAATGACGTGTTGTTCCTGTCCGTAAGCAATGCCAAATACTAGTTACAGACTAATAGACATCATCGTCCCAGCTTTTTATAGTAAATAAATTTTCCTATATATCCTGGTGGGTTCCCGGGACCTTAAGTCGAAAAAATACCCTGGGTTTATTGAGGGCATCCGATTCCCCTCAATTCTTCATGCCATTGTCATGTCATGCTTTATCGTTGTTCCGCGACCTGCCAGGCAGAGTTGGAGTTCCTGCCAAGGTTTTGTGAAAGTACCCGTGGCAAGCTCTCCTGATAAAGAGTTCCTTCCCACGCCTTTCAAGTTTCAACCTCTTTGCCGAAAAGATAATCGCCGTGAAGTATTCTGATGTACTATAGGAACTTTACGCCCACAATGTCTCTATGAACATCTCCTAGTTTTACGCCCTGCCGCTCTGATCCTTATGCTTATCCTCTCCTGCGTTGTGCTTGTTATGTTACCCCGCTCACTGTGGCCGCTTCGGGTGGGGTATCACTTCCCGTAGGCATCTTCGAGGGGTTCCTGTCTCCCTTTGGACCACAAGCATCCAAATTACATTCACGACAGACCCTCCTCGTGCCGCCAGAGTGCCTCCCAACGTGCGATGCCTTCTCAACCACAGTCAGAGTGGGCACCTTCACCACCGGCTCGCCCGCGGAGCCCGCAGCATGCGCCTGCACCGTTCAGAACATGAATACAGGTTTCAGTTGTGTAGAATGCACTTTGTCTGAGATACCTGGAGAGGCGATAACCGGTCAGACGATACTAAACAGTTGAGTTTCTCCATCTTCACCCGTACTTTACGAGCGTCCGTTCCCTGTGGTACATGATAGAGCGAGTCCTTCCTGCAGGGTGTCTAACCGGATTGGCATAGATTTTGCGGAGGAATGTGGGGCGTACGGGTTCCCCCTTAACGTTCCTACAGTAACGCTATCGGGGACGGTTGTGCCTAGCGGAGGAAATTGCCCAACCGATAGTGCCACGACCGGGTCCCCACAGGTACCACCAACGGGAATTCCGTCCGGCTTTTTCAATGGTATCAGCAGTGCTGCGAATACATCGGATACCAATCCAACTGGCGGAGTTTTGGCGGGCCGACATCTTCAACAACGGGATCTCCGGGAGGTAAATCTGGTGCGGTACGAGTTGGAAACAAGGCCGAGGTTATGTGCTTGTTTAGTGTTTCTCTGATGGCTGTGTTGATGGCGTAAGAGACGGGCCGGGAAGAGACGGACCGCGTCGTGAGGAAGTGGAGTCCCCTATGATTAGTAACGCGCTCCTAATTACTTTGAACCATCTCATCATCTCATGGTACACCGCCCGAGCGACTCGAGGCTTCTCAATGGCCTCCTTTCAAACGAGAAGGAGTACCACAAACAACTACTCGCTCTCGTGGACAATTACTCTCAACACTCTCTTACCGCGTTTGCCGCGTACGCTTCGGCTTCGCCTGCGCCGGTGGCGCGTGCCGTCATCGCCGTCGCAGGGATCTTTGCAGGCGCAGACGATGCCCTTCGTCGTTACTCAGTCAGCGTTGAGGCATGGCAGGCAGAGTTGCGCGCGCTCAAGGTGCTCGAGGAGGAGGTAGGAAACGTCATGCGAGACCGTGAAATCTTGTTCGTACATCCCTTTCTTATACCGCACGGTCTTTCTCGCCGACAATGGATTCCTGTTTAGCGTGACACGTCTCATCAAGCTATCCAAAAACCAAAAGCCCGCGCGCGATGCTTTCATTGGCACCCTCGGTTCATCCGTTAGCGACGCGTCCCAAATTTCTCTCAGCTCTTTTACGTCAGCTAGCGTCTCGTCGTCAAAGCTCGGCGCAGCACAGGCTGAGCTACAAGCATGCGAGGCACATCTAGCCGCCAAGGAAAAGGAACTCGACGAACGCCGAGTCTCCGCTGTTCGACGTGGTCTCGAGGCCCGATGCAAGGCCATGGTGGAATGTGGCTGGAACTGGGGCGAGATGGGTAAAGAGGGTCTGCGTGCCCTCGAGGGGATCGAGGATGCTGCCGTGAACGGCATCGATGGTCAGTGCCGTTCTTTCTCTTTCGCAACTTCTAAGTCACGGAGTCCGCGTGGGCTCTGATGAATGCCTTCTGTTCACCCAGACTCTGCAGTCCGAACCGGCATGTTCCCCTTAGCGCTCGTCAGGACGCGTTGTGCATGCATGTCCTGATACTCGTGCATTGCACACGCATCCTTACGCAGGCATCTAATGCCGTTGTCTATTTCGTTACATACCTCTTCTTTTGTCGTTGCTGTCGCGTTCTCGCCTCGGTTTCCTGATTTCAGTATGCCCTCACAGTCTCTCCTAACAAGCCTCTCCCAGACCCCGACCGCCGACCAGGCTCTGACCTCTCCTCCTTAGGTCCTTCTCAGTCGGCTTCTCAAATACACCTTCCCACATCGCCCTTCTCTGTGTCCACAGACCAACCAACACCGTGCGTGATTTGCCGTCTTCTCACTTACCTCACTAACGTCCCTCATTTGTATAATAGGACGCCACTACGCGTGGCCAACTCAGCTCCTGTTCCACCACGATCCTCCTCCCCACTCCCTATGCCACCAGCATCCTCGTTTATGCTCCAAATTCCGCCCGCGCATGCAATCTCAGAGTTAGCACTGCCATCTACACTTGATGGGCCCATAAATGAGGAACCCGAGGAGTCAGAGCAGGGATCAAGCGAGGAAGATTCGCGTCCTGTTGAGGTCGTTGAAAATGTCCGATTCGCGACCGCCGCGACCGGTGCTAACGTTGGACGCCGTCTTTCCCTACGCCCTCCACGCTCTCGCGACGTAAGCGGCAGCAATACTACAAGCAGTAGTACGGGTACAGGTACGGGATCATTCAGCCAACCATCGTCGACCACACTTGCACCTCCCCACCGTTCTGCACCGCCTTCAGTATCCGAACGGGAACGCAAAAGCAGCGGCGGATTCTTCAGTAGTATTGCTGGGCTGTTTCGTGGCGGTGGCAGTATCGGCGGCGGTCATTCCGGCGGCTCTGACAAGTGGAAGACGCGTACGGAGATGAATTTGCGGGTGGTACGACACGACGAGGACACTTCCAGTGAAGACGAGGCTCATAATGAGTCCCCGACCCGTCGATTCTTCAGTCGGCGTGCCTCACATGAAACTCCACGTCCGTCACCCTCAACAGCACAGAAGCTTAGAAAGCGCAATGTTAAGGAAGAGAAGGAGAAGGATCAAGGGTGGATCAGCGATGGCGCTGCAGTTAGAGGTCCGGGTGCGCGCAAGGGATCTGCCAGAAAGCGTTCAGCCTTGCCGGGCACACCATCTCGTCCCTCACATATTTTCGCTTCTACGTCGGCCCACCCTCGTTCATCATCCGTGGCCTCCGTGGGATTGTCAGCCGCATCGACCCCGGGATCATTAACGCCAACGCGTGCAAGGCCCAACCCGAAACCGAAGACAGATCTGCGAGTAGAAGCACTCTCTCACTCGAGCGCAGATGTATCGCGACAAAGCTCCTTGCGCAGTACTGGAAGTGCACCACGCACATACCGACGTCTCAATAACACGGAAGAGCGCGCAGCGGGCTTGCCTTCGTCGCCGGCCCCGCCTGGCTCCGGTGTCGGGCGTAAAGCTTCGCTTGGTCACGGGAAGAGTGCATCTGTCACGCACCCAAGCGCTCCTCCGCATGCCGATGTAGGGTTCGCAGGGTCTAGTCAGTTGTCACTCATGGCAATCGTGGAAGGCGTCACAAAAGACAATCGTAATGCATGGGAACGCTCGGGCGCAGGCCTACCCCCTGCACCTGCAGGCAGTACGAGCAAACTCGATGGTCTGTTGAGCGTGCGCGCACCACCGTCAGTGACGAAATACAACCTTCACGGTGAGGGCGGCCAAGGAATCGCGTTCGAGTCGGTACTAGCGCCCGGCAGCGTCTTCGCCACGCCACCACGGCCTGCATTTGCTTCATCAGCGCGACAACGTCCGTCATCACTTCCGCCTCCGCCCCGCGTCCCAATTCCAGCGGCATCCCCAGGCTCGGCGCCGAAGGTCCCATTGCGCAGCGCGCTACGGAACCACTCGCCTGCACCTGCACTGCCACCCGCACCGCCACCGAAACCCATCGTGATACCCTCGGCGCCGCCGCGCGTTATTATAGAATCGGACACCGCTCCCGCTCAGACTCCGACCCTTAATGGAAAGATCCATGATAAGGACGATGACGACGGGAGCGACAGTGGGTCGGTCCAATCATTCTGTACTGTGCGTGAGTCGCTCGAGGAAGAGACTACGCCAACGCCGCCGCTGAAGGCAACTATCCCCGCCGCGTCATCATCCCCACTAGTCGTCCCGGGTCAAAACGACTCGGACGTGAGCGCGTCGTCGAATTCGGCTGCTGACGCTGGCGCCGGCACGAGACGTCGCAAATCGGTGAGGGTGTCACTTCGGCCAACTTTTTCGCCTTCGCCTCCTGCGCTGGACGAAGACGAGGACGAGATTTGGAAGCGTAGCGGAAGGCCTGAGCCGCTGGGTGGTGGCGGCGGCACGAAAGATCATGACGATAATGATGATCACGATCACGATTACGATAAGAGGAATGGACGGTCGAAGAATGGTGCGCGTGATCGCGAACGGGATTTCTGGGTGGATTCGAGCGATGAGGATGAGGAGTATTCGAAAGCACGGAGGATGTTGACGCGCGCGAGTAAGAAGCGGTGGTGAGGCTTGTCACGAGCCACTCTCAATTTTATTTTTTTTTTATATTTTTCTTTCGCGATTCAAATTTATTTATCAAGCTGTAGCAATCATCGCATGCAATTTTTGGGGACATACTTTTGCACCTACGATATCGTCGCTGTAATACAGTCCTTTGACGAATGTGGGCTGTCATTTGTTGAAGGAGGAAAGTGCTGGATAACCAGAACCGGCATTGAGCGGGTGACCGTGGTGGTTTTGAAATGTCGCGCGGGGAGGCACTTTGTCGCCTGCCACCACCATCCGCCATCGCCCGTCGCTTTCATACGCCCCAATTCTCACCCTGTCGCACTTATTTGGGAGTTTTTGCTTAGTATTAACTCTCTACGTACTCAGTCTGGACTGGACCTGCTGTTCAACAATTAACTCTCTACCACGCTCACTCGGGGGTAGGCCTTTTTAAATGTCAACTCTCTACGATCAGTACAGTCTTTCCACTGTCACTACATGTCTGAGTAAGTCATTTCACGCAGAGCACACAGCGTTACTATAGTCTGGTTCCACTGTGGTTTGGAAATCGTTGAAACAAGCAAGGCGAGGCGTATCCACCATCACGCTCACGCACGCTGTTCACCCTCCTTCCCCGCGGGTCGGTATACTATTCCCGGCCGATAAACGCTTGGTGCTTTCCGTCTACTGTGACCTTATTTTTGTCCGTTTCCTCGTTCACTAACTGTTACCCGAAGATGCTGTGCTGTATGGGTTTTCTCAGCACGTGCTGTTCGGCACATTTCATTTCATCGATCTGGCCCATGACGACGGCAGTCGGCAGTCGGCAGTAATAAGGCGCGCAATCGCTCCCAGGCTTGATTAGCTATCATAAGTTAGCACTCGCACTCGCGTCCTCTCTATCCTGTGTATACTCCAACTCCAAGTATGTTTTCTCTTCTTTCACCATCTCTATAAGACGAACTTGTATACTTATTTGCATTTGCGTTTTTTGCCACCCGAAAAGAAGAGAGAAAGAGAGAGCTTTCTTCGTGCACTTCGTCAATCTTACTCAGCTAGTACGCCATCCGACTCGAGTCACACAATGTCCCAGGATACGCCATCCCAGGAGGAGGAAAATAAAACGATTAACGTAAAAGTGCGCGTATCCTTTCGATCAAAGAGGGGATGGGATAGGGATGTCACGCTGAACCTGGGTGCCACGAATCTAGGTCGTCTCGTCCTCGGGAGAGGAGGTATCCTTCAAGACTAAACTCACAACGAAGCTTTCCAAGCTCCAGGGTGCGTATGCAAACAAGGTTGGAAAGGACGTTTACAGCATTAGGTGCGCGGTATCTCCTCAATTACTAAACGGATTAAATTTGTTATTTTCATTTATTTTTTCTTCTCCCCGCGTTGTTGTACTTGTTGACTGGGGTTAACTGACCTTTACTTCGTATGTGGAGACAATAGGTTTTCGTATGATGGGAGGCGAATCGACGACGACAATACGCTGGCGTCGTTGGAAATGGAGGATAATGGTAGCGTCCTTTTTTTTTCATTTCCCCGTGCGTCTTTCTTGTTGACCCACCTCAAAAATCATTTGATAGCCGTCATCGACGTCATGGTTGAGCGTACGTCGTTTCCCAATACCCTCTTTCTCCTTTGTTTCCCTTTCTGAATCTCTCTCTGACATTCAACTCAACGTTTTGCAGAATTTGCCGGCTAACTTTCTCAGACTGAGGGATCGTCACCTCTGTTCTTCGTTAGCCCCAGTACGCATCTGTCTCTATGCCCCAATGATCATTCTGTTTTTACTGTCGTCGCTGGTGCAAATCTTGCCACTCATGTTGATATTATCGAGTATCCAAATATATATCCATCCTGTTCGTCCTCAGTCTAGATCAGCTCGGTCACCGAGGCCCATGCTATCAGGTCTCATTCGCACGGTATGGTATGGCATGGAGTTACTCTTTGGAAAAAGAGGAAGGGGAGGTATAACTTCCTTTCGCTTTGGTACCATGACTCTCCTGATGCCCCACTTTCCGGAATCGATATATCCATGTCTAAGTCATGTCTCGTTTGTGGAGTCACCGAGACGGCCAACTCGCACATGTCCATCACTTATTGCCCTCCCAAACCGCTTGGGCTTCTTCTACCTGGCTCGTCCTAAGAGAACGTTATCTACACCTTCGGTGAGAGTTAGAACCCTTGCTGGCGTTTCAGGGGAGGCTGCGTGGACCACGAAAGGCGCATCGCTCAACTACATGCCCGTCGCCTCGAGATCGTCCTTACCTACGCCCTTGGGTTCTGGATTATAAGCACCCATGGGTGGTTCGCGGGACCCATCAAGCAGATCGCAGGTGCGCCACCCGCTCTCTACCCTATGTTTGTTGATTGTGTGAGTGCTGATAATAATAAGAGGTCGATTTGCACAGAGGAAGAGGTGGGGCATCGGTGTTGCGGACTCGGAGCCAATGGTGATGTCAGAGAACCCGGAGTTCTTGGAGAAGAGGACGACGGCGGGTCCTTGAACAGGCTCTTGGAACTACTGTACTCATCGTCGAGGGTCAGGAAGGAAGGTGTACGACTCCGTGGCGCGAGTGGGATTCGGAGCGTGAACGAGAAGGTGTCAGATGATGATGTTGCCTGCGATTTGATCCCCCTCATACTCGAGTACAATATTTCTCCTACTGTAATCTACTCTAGGGTGAGTGCACCATTGTTAATTGACTCATGATCATTCGACTGCTATCATGCATCATGTGTCATGCGCGCCACCGTGGCGCTTATCAGTCACATGCTGTGCCAGGCTGCAGCCTGCCGGTGCACACGTTCGCGAGGCGGGTTTTCCCCATCACCCCTACTCGTCTCACTTCCTCACTTCCCCCCTTATGTCTCATAATCACTCTTCTTTCAAATTGTCTAACTTCCAATTAATTTTCAACAATGCCTTGAATGCGTACAAGAAGCGCACAAAGATGGATCTCCTTGCGCACCCACTCGCTGTCCGGCTCCAGGCCTGCGATTCGCCTAGCAGCATTCTCACCGTGCTTCAAGAGCAAGTCCAAAAGCTCAATGAGTCTCAACGCAGCAATACGGAGTGGCTAGACCCGACTGTGAACGTCATTCATACCTTCTCAGAGACACTTGAAGAACTTGAAGGTGTCGACTCGGTATGCTTCAGGACATTAACATGCCATAGATCTGCACTCTCATATTTGTTTGAAGGTATTCTCACCTGAAAAGGTGATCTTTATCGGATTTGCTGTCCTTCTTTCAGTGTGTACCCTTCTTGATGCCTTCGTGCGGTCTATCGTAATAACTTACAAATGATTCTCAGACAGCTAGGGACGTTCGCGCGAGCCAAGACGCTCTTTTTGATATGTTCGAGCGCGTAGAGGCATTTTTCCGACGTCTAGACGTATACACTGCAGTGGCACCAAATGAAGGAATGATGGACACAATCACGGCAATAATGGTCGAGGTCCTCAAGTTTATTGGAATTGTAACAAAAGAAATAAAGCAAAGCCGAACAAGTTAGCGTTTTTTTTTACAAATAAGTTCCCGCTGACAAAGTCATTTTAAAGAAAAATATCTAAATAAATTGATCGGAAGGACCGATACAGAGGATGCGCTGAAGAGGCTAGACAGGTTGACACGAGAGGAGGCTCGAATGGCTGCTGCGCAACTCCTGAAGGTCACGAATACGAACGATAACAGAGAGGGCTTGTGATTCCCAGCTTGAGCCGTTCCAAAATTGTGATGTCATGCCACTAGAGTTGGTGGGTAGGAACGTTAATTGAGTGGGTCTATTAAATTGTATAGAAAGGGTTAGGGTGGGATGAATGGCTCACGAGAAATACAGTTCTGCAGGCAAGTAGACACCGCGACAACGCACTCTACACAATCGAAGAAGGTTGCATTCGTGTTCCGAGCCATGCAGACGCAACGTCTGTGATGAGTGCCAAATCTAGATTCATAGGACTATGGAATTCCTATGGGTCTAGTCTAGGCACTATATTAGCACAATGACTTTTGGCGAGTGTAACCTGGACAATTATTCTGAAATGGCCAGGAGCACCACGAGGATGCTGGCAACTGATGCAGTAGCCATGGGCAAGATTAGCAAGGACAGTCTAGGAGAGGACAAGTATAGAGAGGAGGCACCGCTATTACAGATACTTGTGGGCGCAAACTGCCTCGCTAGCGAATATCCTTTTAGCAAGGGAGTTGAAGGGGTGGGAAGGGAATCCCGGCCCTTACCATAGCTAGTTGTCGCACAAGGGAGGCGGTCATATGGGACGGTCGAGAATCGAGATTGCACCAGCATGGGTTTATTCTTTGAACCTGCAGGCAGAACGAGCACAGACAGTAGTTTGTTGAGGGCGCGCGTACCACAATCCGTGACGAAATACGACCTCCATCATGAGCCTGAGGCCAGCAACGGGATCGTGCTCGAGTCAGGGGAGCGTGCTCGCACACCACATATTGCCTACATCATTGTGCTCACAGCGCTAGCCCTCATGCCAATGCCTGCGGCATCGTAACCCCCAGGCATGGCGCCGAAGGTCCCATTGCGCCAGCGCGCCACTCAACCACTCGCCTCCAAAGATCCCACCACCAGAACCCATCGTGATACTTTCGGCACCCCTCGCGCGTCATCGTGGAATCGGTCACTGCACAGACGCGGGATCGTAGAGACGATGATAAGGGGGAACAGCAGTGGATTTTTCGCCTCGTGTCTCATGCCCGTACTGGACGCGTGTCATTCGAGGGCGAGACTATACCAGAACTAACGCCGGCGCCGGTATTAAATACCGCAGGTCGGTGCGATGTTCCAAGGCGGTGTCGCTTCAGCCGACGTTCTAGACGGGGATCTGGATGCGCAGCGGGCAGCGTGAACGACGACGACGAGAGGGGAAGAATAAGCAAGAAACGTGATTCCCGGGCGAATTCGAGCATCGGAGTATTCTCGAGAGCGCGAAGTGAGCAGGTTCAGATCCGTCACAATCAATGGATTTTTGACCTTCTGCTTATGCGATCGTATCGCAGTAATACAGTAGGAAAGTGCCCGACGCGTCAAGGTGATTTTCTCAGCACGTGCTACTCGGGACAGTCATGGCAGTGGCAGTGTCGTCAGGGCTATAAGGGCGCAATCCTCCGAGCTTGATCAGCTAGCCTCACTCACCTCCTCTCTTTTCTATATTTACTCTAGGTATCTTGACCTCTTCTTCATTCATAACACGAACTTATATGCCTTTGTGGTGTCACTCAAGAAAGAGAAGAGACCTTCCTTTGAACACTTTATCATCTCACCGCGCACGCCATCCAATTTCGAGTCACAATGTCCCAGGATCCGACATCCCAGGTCCCAGAGGTCAAAGAGGAGGGGGGAAATTCAACAATTAATGTAAAAGTACGCGTATCTTTTGGATCATAGGGGGGATGGGATAGGGATGTCACGCTGAACATGGGTGCCACGAATCTAGGTCGTCTCGTCCTCGGGAGAGGAGGTATTCTTCAAGATCAAACGCACAACGAAGCTTTCCAAGCTCCAAGGTGCGTATGCGAACAAGGTTGGAAAGGACGTTAGCAGCATTAGGTGCGCGTTGTCTCCTCTATTAAATGGATTAAATTTGTTATTTTCAATTTTTTTTCTTCTCCCCGCGTTGCTGTGCTTGTTGATTGGGGCTAACTGACCTTTACTCTGTATGCGAAAATTATAGGTTTTTGTACGATGGGTCCCGAATTAACGATGAGGATACGCCGGCGTCGTTGGAAATGGAGGATAATGGTAATGTCGTTTCTTTTTTCCTCCAGTCCTCTATTTCTCCGCGCGTCGTTCTGATTGGCCCAATTTTGAAAACCCTTTGACAGACACAATCGACGTCATGGTTGAGCGTACGTCGTATTCCAATCTCTTCTTCCCCTTTGTTTCCCCTTTCGACTTCTATCTCTCTCTTTCTGACGCTCGGCTCAACTTTTTGCAGAGGTGGGGGGATCTAGGTGGCTCTGATGCTACTGACTTCCCCCGACTGGGAACCCTGTCACCCTTGTCCTTCGTTATCCCTAGTACACGTACATCTGTGCGCCTCACTAATCTTTCCCTTTCGCTGCCGTCGCTGGTGCAGTCTTTGTCTCTTCTGTTGATATTTTCAAGTGTTCTACAATGTATCAATCCTGTCTCTCCGTCATCACTTGGCCTGCGGCGACCATCTCTCATTCGTACAATATGGTATCAGGTGAAATGATTTCTTAGAAAAGAGGGGAGGGGAGTCTCAGCGCTCTTTTGCTTCAGCGCACTCCCACAGGCCCTTCCATAACGCGGAGCGCCCTTGGGGCACCTCTTTCCAGGAATTGAGACATCTCGTTCGTGGAGTCACGAGACAGTCAATTTGCACATATCCCACGCCTCTCACACTCTCCGAAAACTACCTGGGATTTTTTCTGTTTTGGCGTATGCGGAAGTTTCAATGAGGGTTAGAGCCCTTATTGGAGGTTCAGTTCAGTGTGCCACTGCGGGCGGACCAAAGCAGCCGTGAATAGCTGACACGTACGTATGACTCAGAAAGGACTCGACGATGAGACTCTTCGTTGGGCTTGCCCACAACCCATTCGATTCCTGTCTCGCTCGCCCTCCAATGGGAAATAATCGTGTGTGTAAATAGTCCGCGATTCTGCGATTTCACCGAGGCAGCTCCATCGATTGGGTCGGTTTGATATATTCTCATGATAATCATCATTACGACCCCTTTACGGCACAGGCACTATTACCACACCACACCCCTCTTTTCTAAATGAATGAGTTATTCCCTCTTCCGTGCATGCCTTGCGGATCCGTCGGGAAGTCTATCGCTGCTGTATCGCATACTAATACCACAGCTGTACGACTCAATCTTCTACGGCCCGGGTATCTCCGGTGGGCGGCTTCTCTGTGGCACAAAACTTTCTCATCGGTCGCGCACCCCTAACCACTAAAAGAAACTAAAGAAAGAAAGAAAAACTTGATTCAGTTTGTGTCAGTTTTCTTTTTCGAGTTTAGAGTTTTGAAAAGAGACGCGCTGAGATTGAGCATATGACGGAAAATCCCACAGTCAGGTGAACTAACAAAGCCAGGAATATGAACTTTAACTCAGGCGCACGCGAATCACCCAACTTGATCCCCGTGTAACTTTGTACGCATGAGACGGATGGCCTTTCCATTGATAAAGGACAGCAGAAGCGATCACAGCTGGGACTTAGTAAAGGAATGCGCCCGAGCAACAATCCAAAGAAGCTCTATCACGCCGACACGGGAGTGCTGGTAGTAAAGTGCAACACATCGAACCCTTCTCCGTAGGCCTTTTCCCAATCAAACTCGCTCTGGTGATTCTCCGCGCCGAATGCCGCGAGCAGACGCTCGGCTTCCTCGCCACCGTGTACGACGGGCCGCGCCTCTGCGCGTGTCTTGCCCGTCGCGCCCTGTCCAAAGATGTGTTGCTGCACTTGCGCTTGCGCTTGTCCTTGTCCTGCAGGGCTCGAGGGAGAAGGTGAGAGGGGGGTGAGGAAGGTGCCAATGTGACGGAAGGTCAGGCTGATGCGCGGACCGCGCTCCGCAGGATCTTTAGTGTTCTCCGGTCTTTTGTCCGTATGCACGCTGTGCATCCAGCGAGCATTAGTCTCGAGGCCCATTACAAAAAGTGAGTTGTTCGGAAGTGGGACGCGTTGCGTCGTGCGTTGCACACCAGTGGCAGTACCACCGGTACCATCACCGTCGTCGTCACCACCCTGCTGCTCGTTCCCAGTACTGTTGGCATTAGCATCCTTCTTCGTCCTAAGCGTCATAGTGCGTCGAGCGCCAAGGGAAAGGTTCACGATGCGCGAGCCGCGCACGACGTCGATCGTCTTGTCCGAGTGTTCCGAGATGTAGTCCGCGCCTGTGCGGTAGAGCTGGATGAGCACGTGATTTACTGGGTGTTGGAGCGTATGCTCGACGTGTGTCCGGATGGCGGATACTGTGGGCGAGAAGGCGAGTAGAGATGGTGATTCATCGGCAGGGTGGCGGTAGATTGGGTAGCTTTCATAGTATACGCGCGGGAGAGGGTTTTAGCTGTTGGTTGTCAGGAGACCGAGGCGAGGGGCGTACTGTACTCACTTGCCACTGGCGTCGATCTCGCCTTGAACTGCAACTAGTCGCGGAACTTCACCACCTATGGGCGACATTGTGTGTCTTCGCGTGCGATGGGAATGATAGGAAGGGTCAACGAACCTCGATGATGCATGACGTTCCACGCGACTTCCTTCATTAACTTCTCGAACACGACCTCGGCGAGTTCAAGTGGAAGGACATTCTCGACCAGGTACGTCTCACCTTCTCCTATTTTGTCACCTACGCCCAGTACTTGTACCGATGTCTTCGAGCTACGATGTGCGATCGTCTTTGGGGTGCTGTTGATTGCGGTGGTCATGTCGCGATGGTGAAAATGACGCCCACGTGGGTACTGTACATTTCAAAAGCACAGTGCAGTGCCATGCATAGGTAACTTAATTCACGCCGTTTTCTTTTCAACGATGCCAGCCTGAGCTCGAATGTGTGAAGTCGTGAATGTCGCCTGTTCCATAAAAAGTTTTCTGGTCAACTCGGTTACATTTCCGTCGTCTTCTATGTTTTGATTCGCTCTGCCTCCTGCCTTTGGTGTCTCCCAAGTTAGCAGTTTGTCCTTTTGCTTTGAGCGCTCTGGGTGACAGGTATTATTCGAATTCACGAGGCGGTGTCTGTCCCCCATTCCCACGAACCCGCTGTTCTCCTCTCGACGCGAACAAACTCCTCGTTCTCACCATTATGTCTCACACTCACGCTGCAGCCGCATCATCCTCCAACCAGGCCTCCAACTTCCAAGTAATTTTCAACAATGCCTTGAAAGCGTACCAACGATGCACGAAAAAGGATCTTCTTGCGCACCCACTCGCGGCCCAGCTACAAAACTGCGACTCTCCTAGCAGCATTCTCCTTGTGCTTCAACAGCAAGTCCAAGAACTCAATCGATCTCAAAGTAGTCATGATCACCTGACGAAATGGCTGGACCCGACGGTAAATGTCCTGTGTACCTTCTCGGAGACCGTCGGAGAAGGTGTTGGCCTGGTACGCCTCGGGCCATCGACTCGTGGGATGTGTACCCATAGTGCATTTGACAGGTTATGTCACCAGCGAAAGTGATTTTTACTGGTGTTGGAGTGCTCCTTTTAGTATGTATCCTTCCAAATACCCTTGCGCGGGCCATTTAATATCGAGACCTACAGGCAGCTAAAGATGTTCGTGCGGGTCAAGACGCTCTCTTCGATATCTTTGAGCGCATAGAGACGTTTTTTCGACGTCTCGAAATTTACACGGAGGTGCCACCGAATCAAGAAATGGTGGATACAATTACTACGATAATGGTTGAGGTCCTCTCGATTCTCGCAATTGCCATTAAGGAGATGAAGCAAGGCCGAACAAGTAAGTCCTTTCCTTTCTCTACAAGCTTGTCACCGTTGACAGAAATATTTTCAGAAAAGTATTTAAAGAAGTTGGTCGGAAGGACTGATATCGAGGATGCGTTGAAGAGGCTGGACAAGCTGACGCAAGAGGAGGCTCGAATGGCCACTGCCCAAGTCCTGAAGGCCACGCATAACGTCGATGATAGAGTAAAAGGAGTCGCGGATAAGGTTGTTGGTGTCGACGATAGAGTGGCCGACATCGATGATAGGGTAGCCAGCGTCGATGACAGAGTAAAGGCCGTCGATGACAAGGTAGCGTCGGTCATTGATGGTGCGCAGTACATCTTCAATCAATCATCAAAAATCGTTTAACCAATTACCGTGCCTAGATGGAAAAGAGGCCAGGGTCGTTATGCAACAAGCAGCCGATGACGTAGATCAAGTGAAACGTTCGTGATCTCCGAACCGCGTCGATACTAGATATATAGGCTCAAGCGTCCTTTCAGGGAATCAATTACGACAGGATCTTCGTAGATGGCTCTCGCCACCAGATCCATCTACGAATAATAACATTGCGTGTAATGCTCATCACGAGGGAACTGCGACATGGTTCTTCCGAGGCAGCATTTACCAGGATTGGAAATCAACACATTACTCTGGATTTATGGAAAACGTGCGCCTCTCTCCCACTCCTGCCTGACACCGCCTGACAAGATCTTATATATGTAGCCGGCTCAGGCAAGACTATTCTTTGATTCGTGGAGCGAGTTCTCTTTCTGTCGCAAGTGATTGATGTTGTTTGTCATTTTCCAGTTCCACAATCATCCAAGACATCAAAGTTATGTGCGATGCCCGTCAAGCCTCGATGGCTTATTTCTACTACGACTTTCGGGACATAGACAAACAACACTGGCGCCATCTCATCACATCCCTTCTCACCCAACTTTCTTCTCACTCGGGTCTCCGTTGTGATATTCTATCACGTCTTTATTCCAAGCACGAAGATGGCGCGCAGCAGCCTAGTGATGATACTCTGAGACGCTGCCTGAAGGAGATGCTCACGGTTCCCGATCAACATCCAATCTACCTAATAATCGACGCCCTTGATGAATGTTCCAATACCTCGGGGATTCCATCACATCGCAATCGGGTTCTTCATCTCGTGAAGGAACTCGTCGACCTTCATCTACCAAATCTTCATATATGTGTCACAAGCCGCCCCAGAGTAGACATACGGGAAGTCCTCGAGCCTCTGACCTCCCGTCGAGTGTCTCTTCACGATCAAAGCGGACAAAAAAAGGATATCGAAGACTACGTTAGGTCCGTTGTTTACTCGGATTTAGAACCGATTATGCGGAGATGGAGGAAGGAGGATAAGGAACTCGTGATTGAGACCCTTTCTGAACGAGCCGATGGCATGTAAGTGAATCGATTTGCATTTATAATATGGGTTTAAATTGTCGGACAGGTTCCGCTGGGTATTCTGTCAATTGGAAGTCCTACGTGACTGTCTTCCAGCAAGTGTGCGACGAACGCTCAAGGAATTACCGGAATCTCTGGACGAGACGTATGAGCGTATATTGAAGGAAGTCAAGAAGCCGAATAGGGGCCTCGCTCAACGAGTACTGCAATGCCTTGTGGTGGCCATCCGGCCTCTTCGTGTTGCGGAGCTCGCGGAGGTCCTCGCAGTTGATTTCGATGATTCGGAAGGCGTCCCGAGGTTGAACGCGGATTGGCGGTGGGAAGATCAAGAACAAGCACTTCTTATCGCGCGTTCGAGTCTGATTGCCATTGTCGAAGATGGTTATTCACGGGTGGTACAATTTTCGCACTTCTCGGTCAAGGAGTTCTTGACCTCGTCTCGACTCTCTACTGCAATTGGAGAGGTCTCGGCTTATCGTATCGATTTGGAGAATGCGCATACGATCCTGGCACACGCTTGCCTAGGCGTTTTACTACAAACGCACGACGAGATTGACGGGAATACATCCAAGGATCATCCACTGGCGCGATACGCTGCCAAGCACTGGACTACCCATGCCCAATTTGGGGAGGTCTCGTCACGCTCACAAAAAGGGATGGAATATCTGTTCAACCCGGACAAACCACACTTTAGGGTGTGGCTCACGCTATACGATATCGACACCATGCCCGGCGAAGGAGCAACCTTTTTTTGGTTCACACCAGAAAACAAATCCGCTGCGACACCCCTATATTATGCGGCACTCTGTGGATTCCACGATCTCGTAGAGCACCTCATTGCCAAGCATCCGCAGGATGTGGACGCTAATGGGGGCTACTATATGAGACCACTAATTGCAGCATTGGCAGGGGATCACTTCCAGACGGCAGACTTACTCCGTCATAACGGCGCAGACCCGCATGTCCAGGGCTATGAGGAGTCCATTCCATTGCATTCAGCAGCCTATTTTGAAAAATTCGAGGTGGTCCAGAAATTAATCGAGTACGATGCCGACGTCGATGCTTGGGATGAGGACGGCTGGACTCCGTTAAGTTGGGCATCAAGAGGTCATCATTTCAAAGATGGCTCTGTCCTTCGATTACTGCTGGAGCGTGGTGCAGATGTAAATGCGCGGGCAGACAGCGACGGCTTCACCCCGTTGCACCGGGCGTCGGAACATGGGGCGCTGGAGGTAGTGCGCCTGCTGCTCGAGCACGGTGCTAACGTAGAGGCGGTCAGCGCTAGAGGTAAGACCGCTCTGCAAGTTGTGGGCAAGACACCATACCGAAAGGTGGATCAGGGACTATGTGACGAAATCACAAAACTACTGGTAGAACATGGGGCGAAGTGAAAATACTTTGTAGTATTTAGTACTTGTCTTATCTCTGGGTCGATGGAAATATCATATTTCATCTCTCTTCCATTTGTTGATAGTGCCAATACACGAATAGCTACACGTCTATCCTACTATGGACGTCAGTTATAACCGGAAGTCGCCAATACAGTACATCCAGTTCCGGAACGAGTTGAAACTGACTTGGGGAGTGGGCTCGCAGCATCATGCACATCTAATCTACTCTAGATCTTCCGGTTTCACGGGTTCTGACCCACAAATTGAAATTGGTCATCAACTTTCCAGAAATATATTTCTTGCATGGTACTGTACTCTAGCTGTTGGAACAACAATGCTTATCTAGTCGAATTAAAGAACGTTCCACGCCATTGAATCACTGGCAGGTGGTGGTGATGGCATGAATCATGATGCGTGTGTGTATACAGTATGCGGTGTATATATAGTAAAAGAATGTAAAATCTCGAATCTGTTACTCGCAAATGATAACCCGGTATCGAACGGACAAGTGTCACGACGAAATCGACATCATTTGACTGATGAGAGATTTGATTGCACGAGTCGGCCTCGGCCCGGCGGTACTAAGGATCTGGGCAGACTCGCCTCTTGCCGCGCGGAGTCAAGCCATCCGTACTGTACTCGGTACAGCATTCAAGTTGTCCTATTCGCCATGCTATGACACCACGAAATAGAGGGCATCAAAACTCAAGTCGAATACGTAGGTAGGTGTTGGTCGGAGGATAACGCTACATGCACGAAAATACAGTGTGTCCGTGGTAGAGGTGGGGAAAACTCGCTATAGCGAAAACGAGAATAAATAAAAGTAAAAGTAAAATGCCCGGGTTGCGCATGCGCCAGTGGGCGGTGATCATGTAGGGTACCGGTCGAAGATTTCTGAAGATTTGCAGGAACTGAGAATCGGCTCATACGCAAAGTCGCGCACTTTGATGAGCGGTGCGGAGACTCTCTATGCGATCTTCGCGTAACTTCTCGATGTGGCTGACGTCACACGCGATTTCTGAGGCGGGCTCGGGACAATGGGAAGAGGTGGAGGTAGATGACTCGGTCATATTGGTATAGGTATTATCGATACTGTAGTTAACAAAGCCGCTTTGAGGCAGAGGTATGAGTGGGGTGAGCGATTGGCGTGGAGCCGCTGGAGCGGAAATGGCAGTCTTCAAGAGACACGTCTGGACTCTGGGGTCGTAAATGATGTCCCCGCAGGGCCGCAGTGGGCTTGGAAGTACGTACTGTAGAGCAAAATGAGTACATGATTAACTGGGTGCTGTAGCATGTGCTCGACGTGCGCCTGGATCGCAGATACTGAGGGAGAGAACATGCAAAGAGGTGAAGATTCGTCAGCCGGATGGTGACAAGTCAGATCTGGCAGCTGTCGCATAGAGAGAAGCTTTCACAGTTGTTGGTTGTCAGGAGACGGAGATAACACACACTTGCCACTGACATCAATATCATATTGTACTGCAACTGGTCGCGAGATTTCCACCACCTGTCAGGTCTGTGTCGGGTGCTTGGTCGGGTGTGCATTCGATGATGGCAAGTTCGACGACGCGCAACGTTCTTTTTATCAATTTGGACACTGTTTGGACCTTCACCGTCAAGTTGGCGAGTTTACAGTAAATAGAAGGACATTGTCAACTACATATCATACGATATGCGAAAGTGCCAGGTTGGTCACCGTTGTGGTGGTCATTTCGTGATTTTCGTGGTGCCAACTGGCAATATGACGCCCATGCGCTTCGTTATCTTCCACACCTTCCAAGGGACACCGTCCGTCTTCACAAAGGGTCACTATGGCCCCGGTGGAACTCCGGTGAAGAGCAAGTGAACGCAAGAACACTGATAAACGAAAGATTGAAGTGGAATTGCTAGGCCCACGTCTTTACTTAGACTGTAGAGCACATCCGAGTCCGTTGTGAAATTCTTTCAATTGTAAATTCTTGAATTACTCTCATGCCGGTGCCAGTATGAACAGTGCTGCGTCCCTTCTACTTGCAGTCCACCAGAACCATTGAGCTTCGCTCTCAGGTTTCTGTGTCCCTGCTCAGGCCGCTTTCGACTCTTTATCTTGTGCGCTTATCAGTCACATGCCGGTACCTTGGAACACGAGGCAGTGCAACTCTTCGCTCTTCCCATAACCCACGAACCCATACTACTATCCTTCTCTCAATTCCCATATGTCTCACACTCGCCCCACTTCCACTTCATACTCTAACTTCCAACTAATTTTCAATAATGCCTTGAAAGCGTACGAAAGACGCACAAAGAAGGACCTTCTCGCTCACCCACTTGCCGCCCAGCTACAACCCTGCGACTCGCCTAGCAGCATTCTCATCGTGCTTCAACAGCAAGTCCAGGAGCTCAATCAGTCTCAAAGCAGCGATGAAAGGTTGACGAAATGGTTGGATCCAACTGTGAACGTTCTTTATACCTTATCGGAGACCCTTGGTGAAGGTGTCAGCCTGGTATGCCTCGTGGTATCAAAGTGTCCGAGATCTGGATTCTCATACTTATTTTACAGGTATTCTCGCCCGCGAAAGCGATCTTTGCCGGAATCGGTGTCATCCTTTCAGTGTGTATCCTTCTTAGTACCTTCGTTCGGTCCATCGTAATATGGACGGGTCTCAGACAGCCAAGGATGTTCGTGCGGGCCAGGACGCTCTTTTTGAGGTGTTCGAGCGCATAGAAGCCTTCTTCCATCGACTCGAGATTTACCCCAAAGCGGCATTTAACGAAGAAATGGTGGATATAATCACGAACATTATGGTCGAGGTGCTCAATGTCCTTGGAATTGCAACTAAAGAGATCAGACAAGGACGGATGAGTAAGTTGCTGCTGTACAATTGCGTTGCCGTTGACAGAACCATTCTCAGAAAAGAAACTGATCGGAAGGACGGATATCGAGGATGCGCTGAAGAGGCTAGACAGGCTGACGCAAGAGGAGGCTCGAATGGCCTCTGCGCAACTCCTGAAGATGACAAATGCCATCGATAGTGAAGTCAGGGAAATTGCGGACAATGTGCTTGTCATCGACGATAGAGTGGCTGGCGTCGATAATAGGGTGGCTGGCGTCGATGACCGAGTGGCCGATGTCGATGAGCGCGTGGCCGGCGTCGACGATCGCGTGAAGGACGTCGACGACAAAGTGAAGGCTGTTGATGACAAATTAGTGGCAGTCATTGACGGTGCGCAATATATCTTCAATCAATTATCGAAAACTGTCCAACTCCTAACGCGTCTAGATGGAAAAGAGGCCAGGGGAGTTATCCAACAAACAGCCGACGACGTGGATCAAGTGAAACGTTCGTGATCTCCGAACCGCATTAATGCTCGACATGCAGGCTCAATCATCCTAACAGGGAATCAATTACGACACGATCTTCGTAGATGGCTCTCGCCACCAGACCCGTCTACGAACCATAACATTGCGTGTAATGCTCATCACGAGGGAACCGCGACATGGTTCTTCCGAGGCAGTATTTATCAGGATTGGAAATCAACAAGTTCAGAACCGCTCCTCTGGATTTATGGAAAACGTGCGCCCCTCTCCCTGTCATACCTGACACCACCTGACAAGATCTTATATATGTAGCCGGCTCAGGCAAGACTATTCTTTGGTTTGTGGGGCGGGTTCTCTTTCTGTCGCAAGTGATTGATGTGTTTGTCGTTTTCCAGTTCCACAATCATCCAAGACATCAAAGTTATGTGCGATGCCCGTCAAGCCTCGATGGCTTATTTCTACTACGACTTTCGGGACATAGACAAACAACACTGGCGCCATCTCATCACCTCCCTTCTCACTCAACTTTCTTCTTACTCGGGTCCTCGTTGTGACATTCTATCACGTCTTTATTCCAAGCACGACGATGGCGCGCAGCAGCCTAGTGATCACACTCTGACACGCTGCCTGAAGGAGATGCTCACGCTTCCCGATCACCGTCCAATCTACCTAATAATCGACGCTCTTGATGAATGTTCCAACACCTCTGGGATTCCATCACATCGCAATCGGGTTCTTCATCTCGTGAAGGAGCTCGTCGACCTTCATCTACCGAATCTTCATTTATGTGTCACGAGCCGCCCTGAAGTAGACATACGGGAAGTCCTCGAGCCTCTGACCTCTCGTCGAGTGTCTCTCCACGATCAAAGCGGACAAAAGAAGGATATCGAGGACTACGTTAGATCAATTGTTTACTCAGATTTGGAGCCAATCATGCGGAGATGGAGGAAGGAGGATAAGGAACTCGTGATTGAGACCCTTTCTGAACGAGCCGATGGCATGTGAGTGAATTGATTTGCATTCATAATACGGGATTAAATTATCGGACAGGTTCCGTTGGATATTCTGTCAATTGGAAGTCCTACGTGACTGTCTTCCAGCAAGTGTGCGACGTACGCTCAAGGAATTACCGGAATCTCTGGATGAGACGTATGAGCGTATATTGAAGGAGATTAAGAAGCCGAATAGGGGCCTCGCTCAACGAGTACTGCAATGCCTTGTCGTGGCCATCCGGCCTCTTCGTGTTGCGGAGCTCGCGGAGGTCCTCGCAGTTGATTTCGATGATTCGAAAGGGATCCCGAGGTTGAACGCAGATTGGCGGTGGGAAGACCAAGAACAAGCACTTCTGATCGCCTGTTCGAGTCTGATTGCTATTGTCGAAGCTGGCGATGGCGACTCGGATGTCGAAACTGGCGATTCGCGGGTCGTACAATTTTCGCACTTCTCGGTCAAGGAGTTCTTGACCTCGTCTCGCCTCTCTACTGCATGTGGAGAGGTTTCAGCTTATCGTATCGATTTGGAGAATGCGCATACGATCCTGGCACAAGCCTGCCTGGGCGTTTTACTACAAACGCACGACGAGATTGAGGGGAATACATCGAAGGATCATCCGCTGGCTCGATACGCTGCCGGGCACTGGACTACTCATGCCCAATTCGGGGAAGTCTTGTCACGCTTACAGCATGGGATGGAATATATCTTCAACCCAGACAAACCACACTTTAGAGTGTGGCTCGCGCTATATGATATCGACACCGATCCCGACGCTGAATCAACCTTTTTTGGGTTCACGCCAGGCAACAAATCTGCTGCAACACCCCTATATTACGCGGCACTTTGTGGATTCCACGATCTCGTAGAGCACCTCATTGCCAAGTATCCGCAGGATGTGAACGCTGATGGGGGCTACTATATGAGGCCACTAATCGCAGCATTGGCAGGAAAACACTTCCGGACCGCAGATTCACTCCGTCGTAGCGGCGCAGACCCGCATGTCCAAGGCAGACACAAAAGTATTCCATTGCATTACGCAGCCAGTTTTGAACATTTCGAGGTGGTCCAGAAATTAATCGAGTACGATGCTGACATCGATGCTCGGGATCGGGACGGGTGGACTCCGTTAATTTGGGCATCAGGAGGTCATCATTTCAAAGATGGTTCAGTCCTTCGATTACTGCTGGAGCGTGGTGCAGATGTAAATGCGCGGGCAGACGACGACGGCTTCACCCCGTTGCACCGGGCGTCGCGTTTTGGGGCGCTGGAGGTAGTGCGCCTGCTGCTCGAGCACGGTGCTGACGTAGACGCGGTCAGCGTTGGTGGTAGGACCGCTCTGCAAGTTGTGGGCGAGGTACCAAACCGAAAGGTGGATCAGGGACGATGTGACGAAATCACAAAACTACTGGTAGAACATGGGGCGAAGTGAAAACACCTTGTAGTATTTAGTACTTGTCTTAAGACTATGTGCCAATACACGAATAGCTACACGTCTGTCCTGCTATGGACGTCAGTTGTAACCGGAAGTCGCCAATACAGTACATCCAGTTCCGGAACGAGTTGAAACTGACTTGGGGAGTGGGCTCGCAGCATCATGCACATCTAATCTACTCTTCCGGTTTCACGGGTTCTGACCCACAAATTGAAATTGGTCATCAACTTTCCAGAAATATATTTCTTGCATGGTACTGTACTCTAGCTGTTGGAACAACAATGCTTATCTAGTTGGATTAAAGAACGTTCCACGCCATTGAATCACTGGCAGGTGGTGGTGATGGCATGATGCGTGTGTGTATACAGTATGCGGTGTATATATAGTAAAAGAATGTAAAATCTCGAATCTGTTACTCGCAAATGATAACCCGGTATCGAACGGACAAGTGTCACGACGAAATCGACATCATTTGACTGATGAGAGATTTGATTGCACGAGTCGGCCTCGGCCCGGCGGTACTAAGGATCTGGGCAGACTCGCCTCTTGCCGCGCGGAGTCAAGCCATCTGTACTGTACTCGGTACAGCATCCAAGTTGTCCTATTCGCCATGCTATGACACCACGAAATAGAGGGCATCAAAACTCAAGTCGAATACGTAGGTAGGTGTGATAAAACACGCAGCAATAAGGCGCGCTGGTTATCAGCGCGCTAGTAAGTAGATTTCAGTCTGATAGAACAGATCTAATATTAGATTAGTACTGTACCTAGTAAGTAGATCTAATAAACGTGATAAGCATGTAATAGAGCGTAGCATAAGGCATAGGGGGACTTACTTCAGTCTGATAGAACAGATCTGAAGTGAAGTAGGCGAGAACTATCTACTTAAGTACTGTAAGGACCATAGATGACATGTGTTTTACAGATCGGTAGTCCTTAGCGTCCATCAATAAGATAATAAGTAAAACTACAACTAATTCATTGTGTCTCAGATCACACAGAGACGCGTTATTGGTGTCCAGGGTAGCGTATGTGCTATCCCGGGCAGGGCGCTCCGCTGTCCCTGATCGGAAGTCCGAACCTCGGATCTCCTGCTGATCACCTCACACATGTCGATTCTCAACATCCCCTCTTGATCAAGACACGGTGGAGTGGTTGTGATATTATAATAAACCGAGTCCTGACATGAAAGGTTCGAGCTTGAGTCGCGTGTAAGGTTTTGTGAATCCATCAGCTAGGACTTCTTTGGTGGGAGTCCGGATGATATCGACGTCCTGATTGTCGACATAGTTGCGGATGACGTGAAACTTGAGCGGAATGTGCTTTGTCTTTCTTCCGGTCATAGGTTTCAGAGAGAGGTCGACCGCGCCTTTGTTGTCCTCAAGGATCGGGACCGGAACATCAACGTCATATCCGAGTTCCTCCATGAACATCCGGTACCATTTGGCCTGATTACCAGCATCGGCCAATTGCATGTATTCGGCTTCGGTGCTACTCTGTGCAGTGGTCTGCTGTTTGCGTGAACACCAGGAGATCGCAGCATCAGCGAGTAGGAACACGTAGCCGGAGGTGGAGTGTCGATCATCTGGGTTATCAGCCCAGCTAGAATCGGAATGTCCATAAAGACCATTTCCGCGCGCGCCATCATAGACTAGCTTAAGATCGCTAGTACCCTTAAGATAACAGAGTACATTTTTGGCCAATCTAATGTGGTGCGACGAGGGATTAGATGCATACTGTGTGAGGCACGAGACTGCAAATGATATATCTGGGCGTGTACCAAGTTGCGCATAGAGTAGGCTGCTGATCATCTGCTGATACAGCTTGATGTCTGCTTTAGGGGCTTCTCCATTGTGCTTCCTGAGATATATTTCAGCTCCGGAGGGAAGGGGAGTCTGTGCAGGATTAGCATCTGCTAGACCAAAGCGGCTAACGATCTCTAGAATGTAGTGAGATTGATCTATCTCCAAACGCTTCTGGGACCGATCGCGCTTAATGTTAACGCCTAGATAGGATGTGATCTCGCCAAGATCAGTCATTTCATATGTTTTGGCAAGCGAAGATTTGATCTGTCGGATAGTGTTAAGCGAGTCGCCTAAGATTGTGATGTCATCGACATAGAGGATAATGATAACATCCCCCCCATCATCATGGCGGTGATAGACACCAGCATCTGAGCGGGTGCGCGTGAAGCCAAGATTTAATAGAACTCCATGGAACTGTTTATTCCAGGCGCGCGATGCTTATTTGAGGCCGTAGATCGCCTTCTTTAGGAGGCATACTTTGTCTGGGTGATCCGGGTCGATGAAACCCTCCGGTTGCTCCATATAGATCTCCTCGTCCAGTAGCCCATTCAGGAACGCCGACTTGACGTCCATCTGATGGATCTCCCAATCCTCTAGCGCGGCCAACGCTAGTATGAGTCACAAGGACTCGAACCGGGCTACAGGGGAGAAAGTTTCATCATAATCCAATCCAAATATTTGTGTAAATCCCTTTGCCACCACCTGTGCGCGATGGCGTAGATGTAACCGGCTCCTGGGACGAGGCTAGCTTGTACGCCTCGTGGACCGGGGTAAGTTCCTGAACCGGGCTAGTACTGTATGGATTGATCGGATCACTTGTCATTGATGCGTGTAGTGCCTTGTTTTGATGTGGATGGACAGATGGCCAGCATCGTGTTGTTTCAGATTGCTGTGCCCCTCGTGTTTGGTTAATAATACTTTGTACGCGTTTGTAGTCTCCCTAGGATACTTAAGGACAACCAACTTGGCCAGGTAGCGGCAAGTTGAGTCTCCTGTCTAAATACCAAAGAAGTCTCTTCTCCTCCTATTCAAAGCGGGGTCTTATCGACGCACTGATAAGGCGGGAACTCGCTGCTCCACAGTCCACTAAGTCGCTGTAAAGACTTAGCTTATGACTCAGCATCCCTCTAAGGACACGGTCACTCTGCCCAAGTACGCTTTCTGCCAAGAGGTATTCCCCGACTTAGTGCACAAAGGAGGACGCTGCACGTGCTTCGACACGCCACAAGTAAAGGAGGAGGCAACTACCACGGACGCAACTGAGCTCTAATCGTCTCGTCCATACCGGCGGTGACATTAGACTCAACTTTGTTAAAACTACGGCTAGCAGCAGCAGAGACAGCGTAGACATCGACCATCCAGAACACCTAACAAAAGAACAGCTACTCGTCACAAGGCCCAACTCGAGAATCAAAAGACTCGAAATGAACGATCCGGCCAACAAGAAAGGAAAGGCCATCCAACTATTCTGCAGAAGCAGCGACCTACAAATCAAGGACACTGGACCAGTGACCCTACACAACGGAGTGTGGCATCGCATCCTACCTGGAGCGACTAGAAAAGACTTTGTGCTCGGAGAACCCGAGCCCAGCATACACAATTTCGACATCAGCATCGAAACTAGCGACGCAACCACCCCGAGCATCGTAGTAGAAGAACCGGCCAAAGAAAAAGAACCGGCCAGAGAGAAACCAAGCAGGGACTCCTCAGACGAAGAGGACAACCAAATAGACGAGCAAATCCGTCGAAGCCCAATCCAAGGAAGCACATCCTTCGCACAAGTAGTAGCAACAAAGCAGAAATCCCGAACCAAGCAAACCGCCCTAAAACAACCCCAAAAGACGACCGCAATGGCTACCCAAACCACCACCCAAACCACCACCACTGCAACGACCGCCGCCCAAGCCAATGTCACCAAAGCCTTCCAGAAAGCCCTCCAACGTGCCCCTCCACCAGGAGGCGGTGGAGGAGGAGGCGGTGGAGGAGCAGGACCAAACCCACTCCAACCAGTAGCCGTGGCACAAGATGTGCGAGCAATGGGCAAACTCCCGGAGACGTTCGATGGCGACAGAACTAAAGCCGACGATTTCATCGAAGAAGTAAAAGGATACCTGCGCCTCAACGCAGACGTAAGCGGCTTCAACTCCCCCATGAAAAAGATCGCCTTCACCCTTACCCACATGAAAGGAGAAGACGTCATGGGATGGACCAGAGATATAGGAGCTATGCTCGACGCACTAGACCCCATCGCCGATAACATTCCCCTGTTATGGGAACAATTCCTAACGGAATTCGCGGCCCAGTACCTCGACTCGGCCAAAGAAGACCGAGCCCGCACCGCCCTGCAAAACCTAGCTATGAAGCCAGGCGAGATAGACCTATACATATCAAAATTCGAAGAGCTGGCCCGCAGGGCTGGCTATACCGCGGGAGACAACGCAACGACCCGACTCTTCTTGCTCGGTCTTACCCCTAAGACGATGATGGACGTCATGGCCAGCCCACCAGTAAGGGGATACGAAGCCATAAAACAGAGAGCCATCGAAAGTACCATCGCCCAGAGAACCATCCGCGACCTACTCGCAATACGACACGACCCAGCCAAAGCAGACAACAGGGCGAACTTCCCCTTCCAACAAAACAAGGGACAACGACACCCCTTCTTCCAAAAACCAGCAAACCCACAACCATACCGGCAACCGTACCACTCGTCGAACGCCCCGAGATGGATGAACAACCAAGCTGTGCCAATGGACCTCAGTAGGTCAAGAGCACCCAACTCCTACCAACAAAGAGGAGGGCAATCGCAAGCACGGGGACGAAACAACTGGCGCTCCAGAGCCAATGTCGCCAACTTCCTGCCCAGGAACACCAGCAACACTTGTTTTAACTGCGGAGAAATAGGACATTTCGCCCGAGCCTGCCCAAGTAAAGGAAAGGCGAGGGCAAACCTCATCGACTTCGACCCAAACGAAGAAACCGTCTACGAAGGGAACACCCCCGAGGTAGACAGGGTCACCTTCCTTAAAGCAGAAATCAACGCGATGACCTTCGACGAGAAACAACAGCTGGCAAAGGAAGTAGGAGAAGAGAGCCCACAGGATTTTCCCACAGCTTAATCAGGTCGGCACTGATTAAGCAGGGAAGCGATAGCAATAGCGATGTATATATATCAGCACGAAAATCAATGACAGTCCGATGCTACATCCATTCAATCGTGAAAAGAGCCGAAACGATCGCCCTAGTCGACTCCGGGGCAACAGAGAACTTTATGAACCTCACCTACGCCAGATGGCTGAGACTGCCAATCAAACAACTAGCGAGGCCGCGAAAGCTATTCAATGTCGACGGAATGGAAAACCAAAACGGCGAAGTCAAATTCTACACCGACTTACAAGTACAAACCGGATCAACACGAACCCAACTAAGATTTTTCCTCTCCGACCTAGGCGACCACAAGGCGATCCTAGGATACTCGTGGTTCGCCGCGGCCCAACCAAAGATAGATTGGAGGAAGGGCTGGATCGACCACACCCAACTACCAATCATCCTACGAGCCCACAACGCTAAAAGGCAGTCTTCGTGCCAAGGAACCGGAACACCCCCCGAAAACCTGACCAAGACCGGTACTACATCGGACGCGTCACAGTACACCCTGCCCAACCAAACGAAAACCCACCGCACGCCATTCCAGCCGAATACGAACGACACAAAAAGGTGTTCAGCGAAGAACAGTCGCAACGACTGCCCAAACACACTGTATGGGACCACGCCATCGAACTACTGCCCAATGCCCCTGCGACACTCCCCGCAAGACTCCTTCCCCTCAACCAAGCCGAACGAGAAGAAATGCATAAGTTTGTAGCCGAACACCTGAAAAGGGGGACCATACGAGAGTCGTGGAGTCCCTACGCTGCCAACTTCTTCTTCGTCAAAAAGAAAGACAAGAAACTACGCCCGGTACAGGACTACCGCCCGATCAACAAATGGACCGTGAAAAACAGAAACATTTCCCCCCTGATTCCCCAAACCATCGACCGCCTTAGTGGATGCACCCTATTCACCAAGTTCGACGTGAGATGGGGGTACAACAACATCCGCATCAAAGAGGGGGACGAATGGAAGGCGGCCTTCCTCACTAGCGAAGGGCTGTTCGAACCGACCGTCATGTTCTTCGGCCTCACCAACTCACCAGCTACCTTTCAGATGATGATGAATACCATCTTCCGAAGAGAGGTCGCACAGGGATGGCTATCGGTATATATGGATGACATCGCCATCCACACTAAACCGAGGGAAGGCGAAACCGAAGAACGACATCGACAAAGACACACAGACTACACGCACCTCGTCCTCGACAAACTTGAAGAAAACGACCTATACCTGAAACCGGAAAAATGTGACTTCGCAAAAGACGAGATCGACTACCTAGGGGTGATCGTCGGAAAGAATAAAATACGCATGGACCCCACGAAACTCAAAGGGGTTGCGGACTGGACGGTCCCCCGCACCCCGACCGAAGTACGACAGTTCCTGGGCTTCACTGGCTACTACCGATATTTCGTCCCGAATTATTCAAAAATCGCCCGCCCACTATTAGACCTCACAAAGAAAACCACTGATTGGCATTGGGGAGAAAGCCAGCACCGAGCATTCGAGGAACTTAAGTCCAAAATGTGCTGCAGCCCGGTACTCACACAGCCTGACTTTAACAAGCGATTCTACCTTCAAACAGATGCCTCCGCATACGGCGTGGGCGCCGTACTCTCGCAAAGGGGAGAAACTTCACCAACTTTAGCCAAACGCACGAAACCAGTCACGCACCCAGTCGCCTACTACTCCGCAACGTTCATTCCAGCAGAACGAAACTACGACATTTACGAGAGGGAGCTGCTAGCCGTGATGAAATCCCTCGCACACTGGCGACCATACCTGGGCTGGACAAAAGAACCATTCACCATCCTGACCGACCACGCCAACCTCCAGTACTGGAAGTCACCCTGAAACCTGAACAGACGAACGGCACGCTGGCACGCAGACCTCCAAGAGTACGACTACGAGATACAACACGTACCAGGGAAGGACAACGTCCCAGCTGATGCGCTGTCACGACCACCAGGCATAGACCAGGGAAAGGATGACAACCAAGGAATCACCGTACTCCCACCATCGAAATTCATAAATCGGTCAAACTTGGAAACTACACCATTCCCCGAGGAAAGGAAGAGGATGGCCATGATCCTCGCCCACGACCACGCCACTGCAGGACACCCAGGAAGAGACGAAACGATAAGATGAGCAAGGCAAGGACCACGATGGCCAGGGATGAACCAATGGATCACCAACTACGTCAAAGGATGCGCAACCTGCCAACAAAACAAAATCATAACTCACAGGAAGAAGATTCCCCTATTCCGCATAACAACTGACGAACAAACCCTCCCCTTCCAACAGGTAGCAATGGACCTCATTACGGGGCTCCCGATGCACAAAGGGAAGGACGCCATCCTCACCATCGTTGACCACGGATGCTCGCGAGCGGCCATCTTCCTTCCGTGTTCCACAACGATAACAGGGCTAGGGATAGCCCAACTATACCTGGATAACGTCTATAGATGGTTCGGACTCCCCACTAAGGTCATCAGCGATAGGGACCCACGTTTCACCTCCCACTTTGGCCGAGAACTTGCGAAAAAGCTGATCACCCAACAGAACCTATCAACGGCCTTCCACCCACAGACAGATGGGATTTCCGAAAGGAAAAACCAGTGGGTAGAACAATACCTCCGACTGGTGACTTCGTCGGCCCCCGAAGACTGGACCCACTGGCTAACAATAGCGTCGGCGGTACACAACAACCGGAGAAACAAAACGACTGGCCTATCGCCCAATCAAATCCTTCTGGGGTACAAACCAGAACTGTTCCCAGCGGAAACACCTCCATCAAAGAATGAGGCCGCTGAAGACCGAATCTCTGTCATGAACGAAAGGCGGACCCAGGCCATTGATGCCATCAACAGAGTCGCAAAAGGGAAATCAGTGATCCCATCACAATACAAAATCGGAGAAGAAGTCTGGCTCGAGGCGACCCACCTGAAAGTCCGGCATCAGAAGACTAAGCTGGCCCCAAAATGATATGGACCCTTCAGGGTCATCAAAGAAGTCTCGCCAGTGGCGTACAAACTGAAACTTCCCATTTCATGGAACATCCACGACGTGTTCCATGCATCCCTGCTATCGCCCTATCATGAGACAGCCGCCCATGGGCCTAACTTCTCCCGACCATCACCAGACCTTATCAATGGGGAAGAGGAATTCGAAGTAGAACGTATCGAAGGTCACAGGCAATATGGGCGCACCAAACGCCTCCAATATCTGATCAAATGGAAGGGATACCCCGATCACGACAACACATGGGAACCTGCTGACCAGGTCCACGCAGACGACCTGATCAAGGAGTACCACCGGAGATGCCCGACTGAAAAGATAAAAGGGCGACGAGGAACGCTAGGACCACCATCCCCTCCACCCTGTCTCGCCCAATCAACCAACCCCTTCTCGAACACATCCGTGCCGACAAGGAAGACCCTCGGCCATCAGGAAAAGTGTCAGTACTTTTTCTTTGTCTTTTAGTACTTTTTCATGTCTTTTTTGTCTTTTGACTTTTAAAAAAGACAAGAAAGACAAAAAAGTCATGAAAAAAGTACTGAAAGACAAGAAAAAGTACTGACACTTTTCCTGATGGCCGACCCAGCAAGTCCTACTCCTGCACCTACAGCTCCACATCGTCCCACGTCTACCCACTAAACCCCTCATCGAACGCCTCCACCTTACAGACAGCAGCAGCAGAAGACCCGCCTACTCTGAGTTCGCTCCCGGACAACCCTATCGGCACTTCATCTACCTATACCTCAATAAGCTTCCCCAAAGCCACATTCTCCTACACTCCTGCTTCTGCCCCGACCAATACTGTGTGTTCCACGGGTAAGACATGTCCGACGCCTCTAACGACCCCTCCATCGCATCGCCCAAGGGGACTCCACCCCCTATGGCCCCACCACTCTCACCATCTACAGCTGCCGTCGGCCTCCAGCTCGACCCGCAGAACCCCAACGCCCTCATGCACATCGCCCAGGGACTCCTGGCCACCATCCGCAAAAGGGAAGCTGACCACCGCATCAAGTCCGACAGCTGGTGTGAACAGATGGCAGTACAAAAGGTCCGTTTTGAGGAGGCGCTGGCCCGCGCACAACCGAGAGAGGACGCACCAGAAGGGTACGTGCTTAACATCAGGGAGAGAGCCCCCAACTTCGTCATCCCCATCCAAGATGGGTACTATCAGCCGGCATGGTGGGTCAAGCAGCTACCTGACGGTAGGGTCACGGGACTCCCCAAAAGCCACTCCCCCAGCGAGACCCCCTACATCGCTGAAGTATACGCCGAGTGCGATGGCGACGACGAGGAGGACAACATCATCCTTCCCCTACCTCCCTGGCTGCTCGCGCTCCTCAAGGGCAGCTCAAGCGTGTATAGCACACTTGCCCAAGAGGTTCGAAACAACGGGGACTGGCCCCTCCAAGCCGAGGTCACGCGTTTTAGGGAGCTCGAGATCTCGCTCCTCGACGTCAAGCTCCGCATCGACCACCTCCAGGCTGAGCAAAGGGGTATGCGAGAGGCCCAGGAAGCGTCAAGGGCACGCCTCGAGCTGGCCCGGCTGGACCGAAAGGCAAGTAACCTCCGTACCGTGGGGGTTCCCGACACACGCGGCCGCGGGTTCAAAGCGAGGAGGACGACGCAGTTCAGGGGGAACATGGGCTAGATGCGGACATCTAGTCTAAGTGGGGAGGTGATGTAACCGGCTCCTGGGACGAGGCTAGCTTGTACGCCTCGTGGACCGGGGTAAGTTCCTGAACCGGGCTAGTACTGTATGGATTGATCAGATCACTTGTTATTGATGCGTGTAGTGCCTTGTTTTGATGTGGATGGACAGATGGCCAGCATCGTGTTGTTTCAGATTGCTGTGCCCCTCGTGTTTGGTTAATAATACTTTGTACGCGTTTGTAGTCTCCCTAGGATACTTAAGGACGACCAACTTGGCCAGGTAGCGGCAAGTTGAGTCTCCTGTCTAAATACCAAAGAAGTCTCTTCTCCTCCTATTCAAAGCGGGGTCTTATCGACGCACTGATAAGGCGGGAACTCGCTGCTCCACAGTCCACTAAGTCGCTGTAAAGACTTAGCTTATGACTCAGCGTCCCTCTAAGGACACGGTCACTCTGCCCAAGTACACTTTCTGCCAAGAGGTATTCCCCGACTTAGTGCACAAAGGAGGACGCTGCACGTACTTCGACACGCCACAAGTAAAGGAGGAGGCAACTACCACGGACACAACTGAGCTCTAATCGTCTCGTCCATACCGGTGGTGACAGTAGATCCGCTTTGCGCTTGAATACCCATCTAGATTTGACGGCTTTACAGCCCGGCAGGAGGTAGACAAGTACCCATACTTTATTTTTAGCCAGGGCATCCATCTCATATTGACACGCATCTCGCCAATTGTCGGCATGCTCCGATCCCATCGCTTCGCGGAAGCTAAGTGGATCTCGATAATTAGCAACTGCTGCGTAGACTAGCGCAGTGAGTAAATGGGCATGATTGATTCTAGCTCCTCCGCTCCCTTCTCCGCACGTGCGGGGTTGTCTCTGCGTGCGCGCTGCATTGTCTGGGTTCGCATAGCGAACATTCGGACGTGGGTTTTGGCGCAAACACGACGGGCGTGCAGGGCCAAGGGAAGGGCCCGGGAGCGCAGAGTTCGGCAGGACATTAGGGTCTCTGGCAATCCGCTGCGGACACGGTCGGGGAGGCGGGGTTGGGTCCAGAGGCTGAGAATTGGGCGTGAAGAACTCGGTGGGAGCTCTTTCTGGCGTAGGGCGTTGTGCAGGTGTGGTGGGCAGGGTTGTAGGTACTATAGGCACCTGAGGCGCAGAGCCTCCATCTGAAAGATCAGGCATATTATAATGGATTGTTATCGGACCATCTGACACAGTAGGTTGGGAAGGAGGGGCCGCAGCGCCTTTAAACTCCTTGAAAGGGTAAGATCGCTCATCAAAAGTCACGTCGCGGGACAGTGTGATTGATCTACTGGAATGATTCCAGAGCCGGTAACCTTTGGAACCCGGCTCATACCCTAAGAGTGTCATCTCGATTGATCTCGGATCGAGTTTCTTATGCTTATCTTCTGGAGTGTGAACATATGCTTTACATCCGAAGACTCTGAAGTATGAGACGTCCGGGACATGCCCATCAGTCCAAAGTTCATGAGGTGTGCGCCATCCGATGGATCTAGTGGGTGTGCGGTTATATGTATGCACTGCGGTGTCAACCGTGTATTCCCAGAACCCGAGAGATAAGCCCGCGCTGTGAAGGAATGCGTGAGCCTTATCAAGGAGAGTGCGGTTCCATCTCTCGGCTAGTCCATTTTGCTGAGGTGAATGTGGCATGGTTAATTTGTGATCGATCCCTTTCTCATCTAAGATCGTCCGGACTGCTCCTGATAGGTATTCCCCTCCGCGATCCGAGTGCAGCGCGAGTAAGCGCTCCGAGGTCTGATTCTCGGCCCACGCCAGGAATTTCCTGAACGCGGTGGCACACTGGTCTTTGGTTTTTAAATAGTAGACCACTCCATGACGAGAATAATCATCAATGAAGGTAGCCATGTATAGGGAGCCTTGAATGGAGCATGATTGCATCGGACCCGCGAGATCCGAATGTACGATCTGGAGTCGGAGATCCGAACGCTTGTTAGATCCGGGAAATGAGGAGCGCGTCTGTTTGCCTAGTTGGCAACCAGGGCAGGGGGAGACGTCGCTCTCATGAGAGAGATCAATGTTAATTCCTTTGACAGAATCGCAGTAGCGCTTAAGGGCGTTGTGAGACATATGCCCCATGTGCTCATGCCACAGATTAAGGGGTGTAGGCGCGGCGATCGCGTTTACAGCTGTATTGAAAGCGTCAATCCAAAAGAGATTGCCTTCCTGATAGCCTTCAGCGATCTTATGATCTTGGATGGAGATCGAGAGTTTATGATTCTGGAATGTTATCTGGCCACCTTTGTGCATAAGCGTGCTCACTGAGAAGTAGCGAGCGCCTGCATCGGGGATGTCACCGCCGGTACTTTGTTAGGTTTATCTTGTGTTGCCTCGCGGGGAGTAGCGAAGGCCTTGGCTTCTTTTGTGTGTTCTGGTATCGAGGGAGTTACAGAGTTCACCTCGTCGGCGACACTCCTCCCTAGTAGTCTGATAGCTTCGATACAGGGAGTTACGGAGATTGCAACGACGGCAATGTTCCTCCCTTAGTAGTCGTGTGGGGATAAGTATCTTGTGTCACTGTTAGACTAGATAGTCGGACAGGAGACTCAACTTGGCCTCTACTAGGCGCAAGGAGTGCTACTTATATAGTACTTGGGTCTAGACTAAGGTGGGAGTCTGTAAGCAACTATCGTAGGAGTCTAACCGTACACATGTATCCGAAACATATCACAAACTAGGAATGTATCACAAACCAGGGGCATCAGATAACTGTTCATCAGCGCATCAATCAGAAGGCCGCCGACATGTTGTGATCCCATCAGAACATGAACCTAGAATGATCCTCTAGATCATTCCCACGGTGACGCTTCTATTGATCCTTCAGATCAATACCGTCTAGCCCCACTCGTACGTATCAGAACACAATCCAGAAACTTCAAACTCTTTTGGGCCGGTTCCCTGAACTTACCCCGGTCCATGAGGCATACGTGCTAGCCTCATCCCAGGAGCCGGTGTCGCCTGACCTCGTCATATGTCCCAGCAAGTGCAGCGTCCCCCATCGTGCCCCTCCTCGGGGAATAGGTGCTGACAGAACGCGTACTTACGGAGGCTGGGCTGCGAGCCCGTTACAGGGGACATGCATCACATTGTAGAGATGGATCAGGCGATCGCCACGAGATGGTCGGATTGTAACTGTACCGATGCCAGTCTGGGCGATCTCCGCGTGGCCTCCGAGGCTAACAACGCCTCTGGCCGGAGTCCAGTTAGAGAAATCGGATCTGTGCGGAGATATGTGATGTGTAGCGCCGGAGTCCACCATCCAACGAGATCGCGCGACAGAATAAAGGGAAACTGATAAATCTTCATTAACATCTACCTCCTGTATACTAGCTGTAGCAGCAGGGGCGATGTGTGCGTTCACCGATTTGGTGGTGTTCGCGCTGTCTCCCTTGTCCTTCTCCTTTTTCCCCTCCTCGTCCTTTTTCTTCTTCCGGCACTCATTACTTTTGTGACCGGGTTTCTGGCAGTAATAGCAGGTTACTTTATTCTTTCCTGCCTTGTCACCCTTGCGTTTGATAGAGGCGACTTTATTAAGGGACGCGGAGGTACCGGACCGTCGACCTTCCTCATTGAGAATCCGATCTTGGATCTTCTGAGGGGAGAGATCTTTCGGCTCGCCTGTCGCTAAGATAGTGGACGCGACGGCTGAGTATGAGTCCGGGAGTGCCTTGATTAGGATAAAGCAGAATTGGAGATCTGGGACTTTCATGTCATTAGTCTCTAGAGTGATGCGGGCATCATTAAGCTTCTGTCACCGCCGGTACGGACGAGACGATTAGAGCTCAGTTGTGTCCGTGGTAGTTGCCTCCTCCTTGGTCTTGGGCGCGTCGAAGCACGTGCAGCGTTCTCCTTTGTGCACTAAGTCGGGGAATACCTCCTGGCAGAAGGCGTACTTGGGTAGAGTGACCGTGCTCTTGGTAGGGCGCTGGGTCATAAGCTAAGTCGTTGCAGTGACTTAGTCGACTTAGGAGTAACGGGTTCCCGCCTTATCAGTACGTCGATAAGACCCCGCTTTGAATAGGAAGGGAAGAGGCTTCTGTTATTTAGACAGGAGACTCAACTTGCCGCTACATGGCCAAGTTGGTCGTCCTTAAATACACAAGGGAGACTATGAACGCGTACACAGTTTTACGAGTAAACACGAGGGGCACAGCAACATAAAACAACACGATGCTGGCCGCCTGTCCATCCACATCACAACGACATCAGGAAAAGTGTCAGTACTTTTTCTTTGTCTTTTAGTACTTTTTCATGTCTTTTTTGTCTTTTGACTTTTAAAAAAGACAAGAAAGACAAAAAAGTCATGAAAAAAGTACTGAAAGACAAGAAAAAGTACTGACACTTTTCCTGATGGAGGCCCTACACGCATCAATGACAGGTGATCCGATCAATCCATACAGTACTAGCCCGGTTCAGGAACTTACCCCAGTCCACAAGGCGTACAAGCTAGCCTCGTCCCAGGAGCCGGTTACAGCTTCTGTAGCTGAGGGAGCATCGGACTTGAGTCGTCCAACGCTGTGCTGGTCAAAGCGATTCAGGTGTTGAAGGAGGACATAGATCCTACACCTCCATGCACGCGTTTGATCTCCTCCCACTTCCCTTTACAGGTGGGAAACTTTGCATCATCGGCAACAGTGATCCAGACGTCCTTTTGAATATACATCTCAAGGACGCCCAGGACCATTTCTTCCTTAGCCAGCCAGTCTGTAACGGGCTCGCAGCCCAGCTACCGTAAGTACGCGTTCTGTCAGCATCTATTCCCTGAAGAAGGGCATAACGGAGGGCGCTGCACCTGCTGGGACATCTGACGAGGTCAGACAACACTGGCTCCTGGGATGAGGCTAACACGTATGCCTCATGGACCGGGGTAAGTTCAGGGAACCGGCCCAAAAGAGTTTGAAGTTTCTGGACTATGTTCTGATACGTACGAGTGGGGCTAGATGGTGTTGATCTGAAGGATCAATAGAAGCGCCACCGTGGGAATGATCTAGAGGATCATTCTAGGTTCATGTTCTGATGGGATCACAACATGTCGGCGGCCTTCTGATTGATGCGCTGATGAGCGGTCATCTGGTGCCCCTGGTTTGTGATACGTTCCTGGTTTATGATGTGTTTCAGAGTTCGCGATATGTTTCAGATACATGCGCACGGCTAGACTCCTACTATAGTTGCTTACAGACTCCTACCTTAGTCTAGACCCAAGTACTATATAAGTAGCACTCCTTGCGCCTAGTAGAGGCCAAGTTGAGTCTCCTGTCCGACTACCCAGTCTAGCAGTGAAACAAGATACTTATTACCCATCCAACCACTAAGGGAGGAGTGCCACCAGTGCGTTGGACTCCGTAACTCCCTGACGCGGGCGACACGTAGGAAAGAAGGCACCTAGGCCTTCGCTATCACCGACAAAAGCGACTACGTAGTGTGCCCCACGACCACTCGAAGTACCGGCGGTGACATTAGACTCAACTTTCTCAAAATCTAGACGGTTCGACAGACCGTGACTATAAAAAGGATGACGCTCCCACAAGCAATCAAAGACGTGGTCGAGAGACGAATCGAAGCGTTCCTGGCGAAGAAGGCCAACGAAGGAGAAAAGGGAAAACCAACCAAGAGCTACGAACGACGGCCGAGCAGAACGACCGACAAGAACGACCACAAAAAGGCCGAAGCAAGCGAACGAAAGAAAGAACCGCCCCACCTCAAAGAAAAGACGTCCACCATCGTATCGAAGAACCGATACGCGCCACTAGCCACGACCAAGGAAGAAGACGAAAAGCCTCCGGAAGAAGAGGGGAAACCCAACAAGGGAAGCAACGTCGAAGGACAAAGAACGACCCCGCGAGGGCAAAGCAAGGCGACCACCAGAGAAATCCCTCTCCCCCAGACATACGAAGGAGAGACGAGCAAAGCCAAGAGCTTTATCAAAGCGGTCGACGAATATGCCGCGCACAACGGCAAGGGAACGGGGCTCGACTCCCCCATCAAAAGGGCAAAACTAACCCTCAACCTCATGAGAGGACAGAAGGTACGAGATTGGGTCAAGGAAGCAGCAGAAGCGGTCGACGCGCTGCACCCAATAACAGACGACGTCCCCGCGATTTGGACCACGTTCAAAGAAGAGTTCGCAAAGCAGTTCAAAGACGCGAACGACAAAGAGCAGAAAGCCCCACAAAAGCGACTAGTAAGGGCCGAAGACGTAAAAGCAATGGAACATCGCGCACTCACAACGCGAATCATCAGGGGTCTCCTCGGAAAGAAACCCCCTACCCCAGCAGCAAACAAAGGACAAAAGAGAACGGAAGAACGCGACCCCATCAAAAACATCATCGACGCGCTCAAAAGAAAGACACAAACCTCCCCGACACGCGACGAACGAAAAGAAGACGAACCGCGAAAGGAACCACGAGAGGAGCGCGACGCCCAGAAACCAACGAAGCCCGCGAACCAAACCGAAACCAGCGAAGCAGACGAACACGCGGAAAACCTTGTCAGGACGGCCTCGCTTAGGAAAGCGAGCGACGACCAAGTATACATCTCTCTGAGGAAATCAATGACGGTCCGAGTTTACATCCACTCAATCGCGAAACGAGCGGAAACGGTCGCGCTAATCGACTCAGGCGCAACCGAAAACTTCATGAACCTCACGTATGCGCGATGGCTGAAGCTACCGATCAAACGACTGCCGAAGGAAAGGAAGCTGTTCAACGTCGACGGCTCGGAAAACAAGATGGGAGAGATTCGCTTCTTCGCCGACTTAGACGTCCGTACGGGAACCACCACCAACCGACTCAGGTTCTTCCTTACCGACCTGGGAGACAACAAAACGATACTCGGCTACCCATGGTTCGCAGCAGTGCAACCCAAGATAGATTGGAAACGAGGTTGGATCGACCACACCCAACTCCCCGTTATCTTCCGATCCGACGACGCCAAAAAGGCAGTATTCGCACCACGAAACCAGCACAGGAAAAACCACGTCCGAGAGCATCATTTCATTGGAACGGTAACCATTGACCCGGGCCTGGGAAGGAAAGAAGGCCAAGGCATCCCGGACGAGTACAAGCAACACGGCAAAGTCTTCAGCGAAAGCGAGTCGCAACGGCTCCCCCAACACACGGTGTGGGACCACGCGATAGAACTGACCCCGGGGGCACCAGCGACGCTGCCCGGGAGACTACTCCCACTGACACAAGAAGAAATAGCAGAAGCCCACAAATTCGTGGCCGAACACCTCAAAAGAGGAACAATACGGGAATCCTGGAGCCCCTACGCAGCAAACTTCTTCTTCGTGAAAAAGAAGGACAATAAATTGCGACCCGTGCAAGACTACCGACCGATCAACAAGTGGACCAAGAAGAACCGAAACGTCTCCCCACTCATCCCGCAAACCATCGATCGACTTAGTGGCTGTTCGCTGTTTACAAAATTTGACGTACGATGGGGATATAACAACATCCGCATTAAGGAGGGCGACGAATGGAAGGCGGCGTTCCTGACGCACGAAGGCCTCTTCGAGCCCACAGTGATGTTCTTTGGGCTCACGAACTCACCAGCGACGTTCCAGATGATGATGAACTGTAACGGGCTCGCAGCCCGACCGCCGTAAGTACGCGTTCTGCCAGCATCTGTCCCCTGAAGAAGGGCACAACGGAGGGTGCTGCACCTGCTGGGACATCTGACGACGTCAGCCGACACCGGCTCCTGGGATGAGGCTAGCATGTATGCCTCATGGACCGGGGTAAGTTCTGGGAACCGGCCCAAAAGAGTTTGAAGTTTCTGGACTATGTTCTGATACGTACGAATGGGGCTAGATGGTACTGATCTGAAGGATCAATGGAAGCGTCACTGTGGGAATGGTCTAAAGGATCATTCTAGGTTCATGTTCTGATGGGATCACAACATGTCGGCGACCTTCTGATTGATGCGCTAATGAACAGTTATCTGATGCCCCTGGTTTGTGATACGTTCCTGGTTTGTGATGTGTTTCAGATACATGTGTGCGATTGGACTCCTACTATAGTTGCTTACAGACTCCTACCTTAGTCTAGACCCGAGTACTATATAAAGTAGCACTCCTTGCGCCTAGTAGAGGCCAAGTTGAGTCTCCTGTCCGACTACCCAGTCTAACAGTGAAACAAGATACTTGTCATCCATCTATCCAACTAAGGGAGGAGTGTCGCTATCGCGCTGAACTCGGAGCTCCCTCGTACAACAACAGAAAAGGCCCCGAGGCATTCAGTACCCAGCCACAGCACCACGGAGCGGTGTAGCAGGAAGCACACCAGAAAGTACCGGCGGTGACATGAACAATATATTCCGAAGAGAAGTAGCACAAGGCTGGCTATCGGTGTACATGGACGACATCGCGATCCACACGAAGCGACAAGGACTTGAAACTGAAACCATGCACCGAAAAAGGCACCAAAGATACACCCACATCGTCCTGGACAGACTAGAAGAGAACGACCTCTACCTAAAACCGGAAAAATGTGCCTTTGAGGAGACCGAAATTGACTACCTAGGCCTCATCGTCGGAAATGGCGCCCTTAAAATGGACCCCAAAAAGGTGAAAGACGTCGCGAGCTGGCCCAGACCTACGAACCCCACCGAAATCCGATCATTTCTGGGGTTCACCGGCTACTACCGGTACTTCATCGAGGGGTATTCAAAAATCGCCCAACCGCTGCTAGACCTAACGAAGAAGCTCACCGTCTGGGAATGGACGGAAAGCCAAGAAAAAGCGTTCCAAACGCTAAAAGAGCGAATGTGTGCAGACCCCGTACTAACACAACCAGACTTCGAGAAGCGATTTTACCTACAAACCGATGCATCGGCATACGGCGTGGGCGCCGTACTCTCGCAGGAGAGAGGAACTACTCACCCCCTAAAAACCAAGAATTCGAAACCAAAGCTACACCCCATCGCATACTACTCGGCAACGTTCACCCCGACCGAACGAAACTACGATATCTACGAGCGAGAGCTGCTGGCAGTAATGAAGGCGCTAGCACACTGGCGACAGTACCTGGGTTGGACGAAAGAACCGTTTACCATCCTAACCGACCACGCCAACCTACAATACTGGAAGTCGCCAAAGAACCTCAATCGACGGACCGCACGATGGCACGCGGACCTACAAGAGTACGACTACGAGATACAACACATACCCGGGAAGCAGAATATTCCCGCCGATGTGCTATCACGACCACCAAACGCGGACCAAGGGAAGGACGACAACCTACAGGTAACCATCATACCCCCCGAGAAGTACGCCATCGCTGCTGCCTCCACGAACGAGCCACCCCCAGAAGAGACGAAGAGGAACCTCATGACCCTCGTACACGACCACCCATCAGCAGGACACCCAGGGAGGGACGAAACGATCCGAAAAGCAAGGCAAGCCATCCAATGGGACGGAATGAACCAATGGATCACGGACTACGTCAAAGGATGCGCTACGTGCCAGCAAAACAAAATCCTCACGCACAGGAAGAAAACCCCCATGTTCAGGATATCGACGGACGAAAACGCGCTGCCATTCCAGCAAATAGCCATGGACCTAATTACGGGACTCCCACCACGAAAAGGGAAAGACGCGATACTCACCATAGTCGACCACGGATGCTCTAGGGCAGCCGTCTTCCTGCCATGCGCTACAACGATCACAGGGGCAGGGATAGCCCAACTTTACATGGACAACGTCTACAGGTGGTTCGGACTCCCCACGAAGACCATCACCGACAGGGATCCGAGGTTCACGTCCCACTTCGCCCAAGCACTGACGGAGAAACTAGGGGTCCAGCAAAACATCTCAACGGCATTCCACCCTCAAACCGATGGAATATCGGAGCGCAAGAACCAGTGGGTGGAACAGTACCTTCGAATCGTAACGTCGGCGCAGCCCGAAGACTGGACACAATGGCTATCCCTGGCGTCAGCAGTCCACAACAATCGGAGAAATGCGACGACCGGCCTATCACCCAACCAGATCTTGTTGGGGTACGAAACAAGCATAACCCCGTCAGAAACCCCAAAATCCAACAACGAGGCGGCACAACAAAGGGTGGAACAACTCATCCAAAACAGGGAACGGGCGATCGAGGCGATCAACAGCCTAGGACAAAACGGGAAGGTGATACCGTCCCAATACGAGCAGGGGGAACAGGTCTGGCTGGAAGCGACCCACCTGAAGCTCCGCCATCAGAAGACGAAACTGGCCCCAAAACGTTATGGCCCCTTCAGGATCATCAAAGAAGTGTCACCGGTGGCATACCGGCTCGAACTCCCGGCATCATGGGGAATACACGACGTATTCCACGCGTCCCTCTTATCACCATATCACGAAACGGCAGCCCATGGACCAAACTTTTCCCGTCCTCCGCCAGAGCTGATCGAGGGAGAAGAGGAATACGAGGTAGAGAAGATCGTCAACCACCGTCATCACGGAAGAGGGAAGGCGCTCCAGTACCTAGTCAAATGGAGGGGCTACCCAGAGTATGACAACACGTGGGAACCGGTAGAGCAGATCAACGCCCCCGATCTCCTCAAAACGTACCATCAACGTAACCCACTGGAAAAGAAGCATAAAAGGATCGCTGCCAAAGCAAGAGCGGCCATCCTCTCCCTCTTGCGACGTCCCACCCGTGATCACCCATCGCCGTCCAGCATGCCCTACACAGCCCGCGACGCTGAGGCCTCCAACCTACCCTTCCTCGGACGAGCCATGACTATCGACCCGCGACCACCCGCAAACCCCGCCACCACTGGAGAGAAAACGTTCAAGTGCCCACACCCCGGATGCCCCTTTGCGTCAAAAAGGAACCACAATCTGAAGACCCATCTCATGACGCACGATAAAACCGTCGCGCAGCGCTTCACCTGCCCCACTTGCGCGCGAAAGTTCACCCGCCACCACGACCTCCGTCGCCACCATCAAGACCAGCATAAAAAGCCCCTGCCCCCGCTACCCCCTCCGGAGAGGTATGCAGCCTACGACACCGCCACTCAAACCGCGGACCCCGTCCCATCCTCGTCTCGCAACCAGCTCGCCCCGGACGATGAAAAAGAAGAAACCCCCGCACCAGCAAACTCCGAGCGCGAGTACTTCACCCCCGAACTCTGCTACCCCAGCGACGACGACCTACTCAACGAGGTGAATGAGGACATTCACCCTAACGCGGAGGGTGGTGTAACGGGCTCGCAGCCCAGCTACCGTAAGTACGCGTTCTGTCAGCATCTATTCCCTGAAGAAGGGCATAACGGAGGGCGCTGCACCTGCTGGGACATCTGACGAGGTCAGACAACACCGGCTCCTGGGATGAGGCTAACACGTATGCCTCATGGACCGGGGTAAGTTCAGGGAACCGGCCCAAAAGAGTTTGAAGTTTCTGGACTATGTTCTGATACGTACGAGTGGGGCTAGATGGTGTTGATCTGAAGGATCAATAGAAGCGCCACCGTGGGAATGATCTAGAGGATCATTCTAGGTTCATGTTCTGATGGGATCACAACATGTCGGCGGCCTTCTGATTGATGCGCTGATGAGCGGTCATCTGGTGCCCCTGGTTTGTGATACGTTCCTGGTTTATGATGTGTTTCAGAGTTCGCGATATGTTTCAGATACATGCGCACGGCTAGACTCCTACTATAGTTGCTTACAGACTCCTACCTTAGTCTAGACCCAAGTACTATATAAGTAGCACTCCTTGCGCCTAGTAGAGGCCAAGTTGAGTCTCCTGTCCGACTACCCAGTCTAGCAGTGAAACAAGATACTCATTACCCATCCAACCACTAAGGGAGGAGTGCCACCAGTGCGTTGGACTCCGTAACTCCCTGACGCGGGCGACATGTAGGAAAGAAGGCACCTAGGCCTTCGCTATCACCGACAAAAGCGACTACGTAGTGTGCCCCACGACCACTCGAAGTACCGGCGGTGACACAGTCTGTGTTGGGGGTTAAGATGGTCTGACCGGAGGCGTCGGTGAAAGCTGTCGGCGTGGGAGGGGAATCAAACAAGTGGTGCTTAAGACCGTTCATGCGGAGAAGCGCGGTGATGCGCGAAGCCCAGGAGGGCCAGTTGGAGTCTCGATACCAGCCGATCCAGATGGCGGAAAGCTGATCGAGGGACTCATAGTGCTGCTTTAGATATATTGGTATGTGATAAGCGACGGTTAATTCTAGAAGTGAGGAGCGATCAGATCTAGTTTGATCGAAGATCCAGGCGGAAGACCCCTGGCATTGCCGACTGTAAGCCCCTGAATCTAATTAGATCCAGTCCTCCGGATCCGCGTACGCGTGATCTTGGAGAGAATACTTGCGCGTGCTTCTGCGTCTAGGTACGCTTCCTCGCACGGCTTGTGGGAAACCTGGGTGAGCAGGTCCAGTCACGCCAATCCAGACGGTTTCAAGAACCGGAGGAAGTGGGGTCGCAGCAGAGATGTGTGAACAGAGGCTCGCCTTGGGGAGAGAGATTGTGAGTGATTCTGCTAGGCGATAAGGGAGCTTGTGTGGGGATCTTCTTTGAAATTCACAGGGGCGCAGGGCCCATAACCTGATAAAACACGCAGCAATAAGGTGCGCTGGTTATCAGCGTGCTAGTAAGTAGATTTCAGTCTGATAGAACAGATCTAATATTAGATTAGTACTGTACCTAGTAAGTAGATCTAATAAACGTGATAAGCATGTAATAGAGCGTAGCATAAGGCATAGGGGGACTTACTTCAGTCTGATAGAACAGATCTGAAGTGAAGTAGGCGAGAACTATCTACTTAAGTACTGTAAGGACCGTAGATGACATGTGTTTTACAGATCGGTAGTCCTTAGCGTCCATCAATAAGATAATAAGTAAAACTACAACTAATTCATTGTGTCTCAGATCACACAGAGATGTGTTATTGGTGTCCAGGGTAGCGTATGTGCTATCCCGGGCAGGGCGCTCCGCTGTCCCTGATCGGAAGTCCGAACCTCGGATCTCCTGCTGATCACCTCACACGCATCGATTCTCAACAAGGTGTTGGTCGGAGGATAACGTTACATGCACGAAAATACAGTGTGTCCGTGGTAGAGATGGGGAGAACTCGCTATAGCAAAAACGAGAATAAATAAAAGTAAAAGTAAAACACCTAGTTGTTCCGGAACACGAAATCTATACCGGACGCGAGCACTCCCTTCGCAATGGTTACGGTTTCGCGCAACTCCGTACCCTTGGCCGTACTCTTGACTTTCCGGAGCTTCAGTTTGGGCTCATCGACAACCACTGCTTCGGCCTCCGCCACCACTCCTGATCCAGACGCCGTTGGGATGATGGGGTTGAGTTACTTCCTCTCCCTCGGGGTCCGAGTATCCCGTAGGGTTATATCCAAAAAACTCACTATGTGGAAAATCGAACGGATAGGTGGCAAGACCAGCCTGACGACGTAACCGTACATGCTGCAAAGGGGTCGGTACGGACTCGTTCGCAGTCACGATGACAAAAGGGTATCGCTATTCATCAGGCCGGTCGTTATAATGCACGAGCGCGAGTCTGCGCGAGTAGAAGTTGCGTCTGACGGCGAGGGTGAGCCAGCCCATCTTGATGAGACGGAAGAGACCTTTTGGGCTTGACGGGTAGTTCTTTTGCCGGTTGCGCATTTGCCAGTAGGTGACGATCAGTGTACCGGGTCGAAGATTCTGAAGGTTTGCAGGAACTGAGAATTGACTCGTACGCAAAAGTCACGCACCTTGATGAGCAGCGCGGAGGCTCTCCATGCGTTCTTCGGGTAATTGGATGTGGCTGACGTCATATGCGATTTCTGTTGCAGCGGAGAGGCGGGCTCGGGACAATGGGAAGAGGTGGAGGTAGATGACTCGGGCAGTTTGTATAAAAAGTATCGATACTGTAGTTGACAAAGCCACTTTGGCGCAGAGATATGGGTGGGGCGAGCGATTGGAGTGGAAATGGCAGTCTTCAAGAGACACTCTGGGGTCGTAAATGATGTCCCCGCAGTGGGCTTGGAAGTACGTACTGTAGAGCTAAATGGATACATGATTAACTGGGTGCCGTAGCATGTGCTCGACGTGTGCCCAGATCGCAGATACTGCGGGAGAGAACATGCAAGGAGGTGAAGGTTCGTAGATCTGGCAGCTGTCGCAGAGAGAGAAGCTTTCAGCTGTTGGTTGTCAGGAGATGAGATAACCCTCACTTTCCACGGACATCAGTCTCATCTTGTACTACAACGAGACTTCCACCACAGCCTATGAGGCCATCCTACTGGCCACCAACTACATACGTGACCACCCACCCAATGGCGAGGATGGCCCAACGGAAATCCGGTCAACGGACGCCAAAGTCGCTAGGGAATGCCTCAGATCGGGCGCCCGCGACCATCATGACCAAATTGAGAACCTCTTCACCTCCCTCTCTGATATCCTAGACGCTCAACCAGTGCTACAGATCAACATAGGATGGCTACCGGCGGCCAAGGGATTAATCCCCCTCCGAAGACTCAAAGCCATTGCATCGGAAACGGCGCACCAAGGCCCAACTCTTCCCCCACCTCCACCAACAAAGGCCCAACTACGAAACACAGCACGACAAGAAGCAATAGATGAATGGGGAAACAATTGGAGGGCAGCCCCGCGTCTCCAACCTGCCTACCTGGCCCTCACTCACCCGCCAGATGGCAGTCTCCCCCCCTTCACCCGGGGCATCACCAAATTCCCAAGGCCCATTGTGGCCACATGTATTCGACTCCTCACGGGTCACGCATTCACCGGCGAGTACACTGCCCGTTTCCGCCCTAGTTCATTTGACCCACATCACTGCCAGTGCGGGGAACCCCTCCAAACGGCACAACATGTCATTGCAGCTTGCCCTCTACATATCGCAGCACGGAGACAATTCCTCCTGCCAGTATCGAACACCCTTTCACTCTCAACCATCTTCGGCACGGAGAAAGGAGGCGAGGCCTTAGGAAACTTTTTGGCAGTGTCACAGGCGTGCATTAGACCATGGCGGCGCGAGGCGCCGCCGGAGGAGGAGGAGGAGGAGGACTACGGATAATCACCAGGGCCGCACGGCCCAGGCCCAACTTCACCAACCACATGCCAACTCACAACACATATTCCCTACTAAAATTACCATTCCTACCAACCGGGCCTCCCTGTCGCCCGCACGCGTCTTTGTAACTACATACATGCAGCGTGTAAAAAATGCGGATTCTAAAAAAAAAAAAAAAAAAAAAAAAAAGACTTCCACCACCTCCAGGCAGCGTGCGTTGTCTGTGTGTCAGGTGTCGGGTGTGCATGTGATGATGGCAAGTTCGATGACGCGTGATTTGGACCTTGCCGCCACCTTCAAGTTGGCGAGTTTACAGTAAATAGAAGGACATTCCTGATCGTGTAACGTATCGTCTCTGCTTGTCAACTATAATATGACATGCGAACGTTTCTGAGCGCGGTTGGTTGTGGTGGGTCATTCTGGTCATTTCGTGGTACAAACTGGCAAAAATGACGCCCATGCGCGTTTCGTTGTCTTTGGCACCTTCCAGGGGACACCCTCCGTTTTTACAAAGGGTCACTAGGGTCCTGGTGGAACTCTGGTGAAGAGAAAGTGAACGCAAGACCACTGATAAACGAAAGATTGGAGTGGAATTGCTAAGCCTACGTTGTGAAATTCTTTCAGTCCCAATTCTTGAATTACTGAAGGAATTTAGGATGCCCTATGCCAGTGCCAGTGTGAACACTGCTGCATCCCTGCTACTTGCAGTCCACCAGAACCATTGAGCTTCGCCCTCAGGTTTCTGTGTCCAAGCTCAGGCCGCTCTCGACTCTTTATCTTGTGCGCTTATCAGTCACATGCTGTACCTCAGAACATGAGGCAGTGCAACTCTTCCCTCTTCCCATAACCCACGAACCCATACTACTATCCTTCTCTCAATTCCCATATGTCTCACACTCGCCCTACTTCCACCTCATCTTCCAACTTTCAACTAATTTTCAATAATGCCTTGAAAGCGTACGAAAGACGCACAAAGAAGGACCTTCTCGCCCACCCGCTTGCCACCCAGCTACAACCCTGCGACTCGCCTAGCAGCATTCTCATCGTGCTTCAACAGCAAGTCCAGGAGCTCAATCAGTCTCAAAGAAGCGATGAAAGGTTGACGAAATGGTTGGATCCAACAGTGAACGTTCTTTATATCTTATCGGAGACCCTTGGTGAAGGTGTCAGCCTGGTATGCCTCGTGGTATCAAAGTGTCCGAGATCTGGATTCTCATACTTATTTTACAGGTATTCTCGCCCGCGAAAGCGATCTTTGCCGGAATCGGTGTCATCCTTTCAGTGTGTATCCTTCTTAGTACCTTCGTTCGGTCCATCGTAATATGGACGGGTCTCAGACAGCCAAGGATGTTCGTGCGGGCCAGGATGCTCTTTTTGAGGTATTCGAGCGCATAGAAGCCTTCTTCCATCGACTCGAGATTTACCCCAAAGCGGCATTTAACGAAGAAATGGTGGATATAATCACGAACATTATGGTCGAGGTGCTCAACGTCCTTGGAATTGCAACTAAAGAGATCAGACAAGGACGGATGAGTAAGTTGCTGCTATACAATTGCGTTGCCGTTGACAGAACCATTCTCAGAAAAATATCTAAAGAAATTGATGGGAAGGACGGATATCGAAGATGCGCTGAAGAGACTAGACAGGCTGACGCAAGAGGAGGCTCGAATGGCCTCTGCGCAACTCCTGAAGATGACAAATGCCATCGATAGCGAAGTCAGGGAAATTGCGGACAATGTGCTTGTCATCGACAACAGAGTTGCCGGCGTCGATGATAGGGTGGCTGGCGTCGATGATCGACTGGCTGGTGTCGATGACCGAGTGGTCGGTGTCGATGACCGAGTGGCTGGTGTTGATGACCGGGTGGCCGGTGTCGATGGGCGCGTGGCCGGCGTGGATGAACGGGTGGCCGGTGTCGATGACCGCGTGAAGGACGTCGACGACAAAGTGAAGGCTGTTGATGACAAATTAGTGGCAGTCATTGACGGTGCGCAATATATCTTCAATCAATTATCGAAAACTGTCCAACTCCTAACGCGTCTAGATGGCAAAGAGGCCAGGGGAGTTATCCAACAAACAGCCGACGACGTGGATCAAGTGAAACGTTCGTGATCTTCGAACCGCATTAATGCTCGACATGCAGGCTCAATCATTTTAACAGGGAATTAATTACGACACGATCTTCGTAGATGGCTCTCGCCACCAGATCCGTCTACGAATCATAACATTGCGTGTAATGCTCATCACGAGGGAACAGCGACATGGTTCTTCCGAGGCAGTATTTACCAGGATTGGAAATCAACAAGTTCAGAACCGCTCCTCTGGATTTATGGAAAACGTGCGCCCCTCTCCCGCTCATGCCTGACACCACCTGACAAGATCTTATATATGTAGCTGGCTCGGGCAAGACTATTCTTTGGTTCGTGGGGCGGGTTCTCTTTCTGTCGCAAGTGATTGATGTTGTTTGTCGTTTTCCAGTTCCACAATCATCCAAGACATCAAAGTTATGTGCGATGCCCGTCAAGCCTCGATGGCTTATTTCTACTACGACTTTCGGGACATAGACAAACAACACTGGCGCCATCTGATCACCTCCCTTCTCACCCAACTTTCTTCTCACTCGGGTCCTCGTTGTGATATTCTATCACGTCTTTATTCCAAGCACGACGATGGCGCGCAGCAGCCTAGTGATCACACTCTGACACGCTGCCTGAAGGAGATGCTCACGCTTCCCGATCAACGTCCAATCTACCTAATAATCGACGCCCTTGATGAATGTTCGAACACCTCTGGGATACCATCACATCGCAATCGGGTTCTTCAGCTCCTGAAGGAGCTCGCCAACCTTCATCTACCGAATCTTCATTTATGTGTCACAAGCCGCCCTGAAGTAGACATACGGGAAGTCCTCGAGCCTCTGACCTCTCGTCGAGTGTCTCTCCACGATCAAAGCGGACAAAAGAAGGATATCGAGGACTACGTTAGATCAGTTGTTTACTCAGATTTGGAGCCAATCATGCGGAGATGGAGGAAGGAGGATAAGGAACTCGTGATTGAGACCCTTTCTGAACGAGCCGATGGCATGTAAGTGAATTGATTTGCATCCACAATACGGGATTAAAGTATGGGACAGGTTCCGTTGGATATTCTGTCAATTGGAAGTCCTACGTGACTGTCTTCCAGCAAGTGTGCGACGTACGCTCAAGGAATTACCGGAATCTCTGGACGAGACGTATGAGCGTATATTGAAGGAAATTAAGAAGCCGAATAGGGGCCTCGCTCAACGAGTACTGCAATGCCTTGTGGTGGCCATCCGGCCTCTTCGTGTTGCGGAGCTCGCAGAGGTCCTCGCAGTTGATTTCGATGATTCGAAAGGGATCCCGAGGTTGAACGCAGATTGGCGGTGGGAAGACCAAGAACAAGCACTTCTGATCGCCTGTTCGAGTCTGATTGCTATTGTCGAAGCTGGCGATGGCGACTCGGATGTCGAAACTGGCGATTCGCGGGTCGTACAATTTTCGCACTTCTCGGTCAAGGAGTTCTTGACCTCGTCTCGCCTCTCTACTACATGTGGAGAGGTTTCAGCTTATCGTATCGATTTGGAGAATGCGCATACGATCCTGGCACAAGCCTGCCTGGGCGTTTTACTACAAACGCACGACGAGATTGAGGGGAATACATCGAAGGATCATCCGCTGGCTCGATACGCTGCCGAGCACTGGACTACTCATGCCCAATTCGGGGAAGTCTTGTCACGCTTACAGAATGGGATGGAATATCTCTTCAACCCAGACAAACCACACTTTAGAGTGTGGCTCGCGCTATATGATATCGACACCGATCCCGACGCTGATCATGAATCAACCTTTATTGGGTTCACGCCAGACAACAAATCTGCTGCAACACCCCTATATTACGCGGCACTTTGTGGATTCCACGATCTCGTAGAGCACCTCATTGCCAAGTATCCGCAGGATGTGAACGCTGATGGAGGCTACTATATGAGGCCAGTAATCGCAGCATTGGCAGGAAAACACTTCCGGACCGCAGATTCACTCCGTCGTAGCGGCGCAGACCCGCATGTCCAAGGCAAATACAAAAGTATTCCATTGCATGCCGCAGCCAATTTTGAAAGTTTCGAGGTGGTCCAGAAATTAATCGAGTACGGTGCCGACATCGATGCTGGGGATGAGGACGGGTGGACTCCGTTTAGTTGGGCTTCAAGAGGTCATTATTTCAAGGATAGTTCTGTCCTTCGATTATTGCTGGAGCGTGGTGCAGACGTAAATGCGCGGGCAGACGACGATGGCTTCACCCCGTTGCACCGGGCGTCGAGTTTTGGGGCGCTGGAGGTAGTGCGCCTGCTGCTCGAGCACGGTGCTGACGTAGAGGCGGTCAGCGTTGATGGTAGGACCGCTCTGCAAGTTGTGGGCAAGGTACCATACCGGGACGTGGATCAGGGACGATGTGACGAAATCACAAGACTACTGGTAGAACATGGGGCGAAGTGAAAACACCTTGTAGTATTTAGTACTTGTCTCATTTCTGGGTCGATTGAAACATCATATTTCTTCTCTCCCGTTTGTTGTAAGACTGTGCCAATACATGAATAGCTACTGTACGCGTCTACCCTAATTATGGACGTCAGTTATAACCGGAAGTCGCCAACACATCCAGTTCCGGAACGAGTTGAAACTGACCTGGGGAGTGGCATCATGCGCATATCTACTCTTCCAATTTAGTTTCTCAGTTCCAGATCCACAAACATAGACCATCATCAATTTGCGCGGAATGTATTCCATTGCATGGGTACTTACTTTACTGTGGACAGTTGGAACACGGAGGCTGATTTACTAGTAGTTGGATTGATTGAAGAACTTGAAGGTTCTGTCTCATAGAATCGAAACTAATCAGGTGGAGACGCCACCGTGACGTGTGTGCGTGCCAGTGCGCATACAGTATATTACTCGCTAGATGGTTATCGCACAAAACTTAAGTTTGGCCCTGGTACTGTACCCAAAACCATGCATGCGACTCGCCGCCTCTGAGAGTCTCGAAGGGAGACGTATGGATCGCCACGGCCCGCGAGCGATCAGGCCATCTGTATGCGTTCCTAACTTATCCGCCATGCAAAATAGACGTATCATCAGAGCAATAATCGTATACGTAGAGAGAGGGCTGACATTAAGCCTGAGGCGGCATGTAACTCGTGTGCCAATACAAAGAACCATCCATCTGGAGAAGTAAGTAATTACCAAACAATTCCTGTAGGGAGAGAGGAGGTGAAGAATACGGCGAGTTGGACAAACGCTACACGCACGAAAATACAGTTGTGTCCGTGGTAGAGGTGTCAATGGGGTTTACAACAAAGAACGGAACTTGCAATAAGTGAAAAATGAGAATATATAAAAAGTAAAAGTAAAAGTAAAAGCGCCCTAGTTGTTCCGATGTTCAGGAACACAAAAATCATACCTCGGGACGTGAGCATTCCCTTCGTAATGGTTTCAATTTCGCGCGGCTGCGTGTCTTGGTCGTACCATTGACCTTCCGGCGTTTCGGCTTGGGCTCTTCTTCGACCACAACCACTTCGGCTGCCTCAGCCTCAGCCTTCACCACCGTCGATGTCGAGGCCGAGGCCATTTCCGCAAGCACTAGCACAGGAGGAGTCGGGGCGCGAGTCGCACGACGGGGAGGAGGCCCTCCGTCCGCCTCCGCCTCTCCCTCATTATCATCCGAGTATCCCGTAGGGTTATATCCGAAAAATACCTTATCCTGATAATCGTCCGGATAAGTGGCGAGACCAGCTTGACGACGTAACCGTACGCGTTGGGAAGGGGTAGGCATCGACTCGTTCTGTGATACGACTACGAACGGGTATCATTGCTCGTCCGGTTTGTCGTTATAATGAGCTAGCGCGACGTAAGCGTACGGGTCGAAGTAATTTCTGACGTCGGTGAGGGTGAGCCAATCCATCTTGATGAGATGGAAAAGAGCCTGGGGAGTCAGCAGACCGTGATTCTTGTCCGGATTGCACATGTGCCAGTTGGCGGTGATCAAACAGGGCACGGGGTCGAAAACTTCTGGAGCTTTGCTGGAATTGGGCATCGGCTCGTATGCAAAGTCGCGCGCTTTGATCCCTGCTGCTCGGAAAGTCTCTATGCGTTCTCCGGGTGACTGCTCGATGTGGTTGATGTCGTTTGCTACTTCTGTTGGGGCGGAGAGAGAGGCGGACTCGGGACAATGAGAGGTAGAGGAGGATGACTAGGGCATAGTTGTGAAGGTATTGTCGATGAGATTTAGGGATAAATTAGGCCGCCTTGAGGGAGGAAAAGTATCGGGTCACTGTCTGATTCGGGTATTGAGATGTGAGTGGGGCTAACGACTGGAGTTGATATTTCTCCAGGAGAAAAGTCCGGAGTCGTCGTTGTGTGTCTTCGCGTGCAATGAGAGTGATAGGAAGGCCAACGAACCTCGACGATGCATGACGTTCCACAGTCGTTCCACGCGACTTCCTTCATCAACTTCTCGAATACGACCTCGGCGAGTTCAGGTGGAAGGACAGTCTCGACCAGGTACGTATCGCCTTCTCCGATTTTGTCACCTACGCCCAGTACCGGTACCGATGCCTTCGAGCTACGATGTGTGACCGTCTCTGGGGTGCTGTTGATTTGGTGAAAATTATGCCCACGTGGTAGCTTTATTATTATTACATTTCAAAGGCAGGTATTCACGCTGTTGCGAGTTTCTTTTCAACAGCATTATTTGACTTACTGAAGGATATTAAGGATGCCAGCTTGAGCCCGCAGTGTGAAGTTGTGAATGTCGCCTGTTCCATAAAAAGGTTTCTGGTCAACTCGGATTTTCCGTCTTCTCTGAGTGACAGGTATTTTCGAATTCGCGAGGCGGTTTCCCCCATTCCCATGAACTCGTTGTCCTTCAGGACCCCCTCTCTCGCCGTGAACCTCTTCTCACGGATACTGTACTCTACCGATGCTTCGAGCAAAGAAACTGTAACGAATTGATAATTATCCTCTGTCTATTCATTACCGTCTAGGTATTTTCCTCGTCAATTTCTCGTCCGGACTAAGAGCGAACTTGCGGCATCATTGCAAGTGACTCTTCCATTAACAGACTGAGTGTCATGAACGCCGTTCCTCGCAAGGTGCCAAGGAGTAATAAACGACGGCATTGCCACAGTAAAGCAAGTCCGCGAAATCCTTTCAACTGCATTTTTGAACGGAATTTGGGAGTGATGCTAACAAACACCGCCCTCTGGCCCCGCCCCTTGCCTCGCCCGTGCTCTACAACTTTAAGTCATGTATATGATACATCATAACGACACTGCGGCCACGTTCCCGCTACAGTACTCAGAAGTGTTGACTCCAGAATCTACCAGAGACATACGCTTCGTCTTTTGGTGTTCCCGGGCCAGGCCTCTATTGACTCCTTATTGTACGCGCTTATCAGTCAAATGTTCGCACGTTCGTGAGGCAGTGTTGTGCCTCTTCTCACCACCCCATCACCCACGAACCCACGAACCTCCTCTCAATTCCCATATGTCTCACACTCATCCTATGTTCACCTCATCCTCCAACTTTCAACTAATTTTCAATAGTGCCTTGAAAGCGTACGAAAGACGCACAAAGAAGGACCTTCTCGCACACCCACTTGCCCCCCAGCTACAACCCTGCGACTCGCCTAGCAGCGTTCTCATCGTGCTCCAACAGCAAGTCCAGGAGCTGAATCAGTCTCAAAGCAGCGATGAAAGGTTGACGAAATGGTTGGATCCAACTGTAAACGTCCTTTATACCTTATCGGAGACCCTCGGAGAAGGTGTCAGCCTGGTATGCCCCATGATATCAAAGTGTCCGAGATCTGGATTCTCATACTTATTTTACAGGTATTCTCGCCCGCGAAAGCGATCTTTGCCGGAATCGGTGTCATCCTTTCAGTGTGTATCCTTTCTTAATACCCTCGTTCGGCCCATCGTAATACGGACGGCTCTCAGGCAGCCAAGGATGTTCGCGCGGGCCAAGAAGCTCTTTTTGAGGTATTCGAGCGCATAGAAGCCTTTTTCCATCGACTCGAGATTTACCCCAAAGCGGCATTTAACGAAGAAATGGTGGATATAATCACGAACATTATGGTCGAGGTCCTCAACGTTCTTGGAATTGCAACCAAGGAGATCAGACAAGGACGGACGAGTAAGTCGTTGCTGTATGCTGTATAATTGTGTTGCCGTTGACAGAACCATTCTCAGAGAAATTTCTAAAGAAATTGATGGGAAGGACGGATATCGAGGATGCGCTGAAGAGACTAGACAGGCTGACGCAAGAGGAGGCTCGAATGGCCTCTGCGCAACTCCTGAAGATGACAAATGCCATCGATAGCGAAGTCAGGGAAATTGGGGACAATGTGCTTGT